>CM070873.1:131535333-132735333 GCA_036365515.1 Torymus aiolomorphi
CATGTATAAGTCTATACTCTTATCTGAATGATATTACTTCGATTCAATTTATAATTTTTTAAAAAATTTATTGCATAATTATAATTAAATTCATTTATGAATATTAAAAATTCTTAATTTTTAAATTTATTTATTTAATTATTATTTATTTATATCAAATTTATATAAATTTTGAGCTGATAAGTAAAGTTATCATTTGAAATAGAAGTAAAATATCTATATTTTATAATAAAACAAATAGCTATCACGGTTGTTTTGTTATTAATAAAAACGTGTTTTTTTTATATTATATTTCATAATTCATATTTTTTAAGAAAAAAAAGAATTTATATCTATCATTGTTTTTTTGTTATTAACAAAAACATGTTTTTTTAAAAAAGTTCATAACTTACAAATAAATTATATTAATGCAGAATATAATGCATTCATAATGCATAATTCATAATTATAATAGATTATAATAGAAATAATTTTTAAACATTTTAATTAATTTTGTTACACATCATTGGAGTTATGATTTAAAAAAAAAAAACACGTTTTTATTTTTGATGATAACTAAAGAACCGTCATTGTTAGAAAATTAATTTTTCTTAGAAAATATAGGTATTTTAATTCTCTTTCGAATTCTACCCACCGCATTCAGCTACATAGAGCCGTTCTCGAGAAATTACGATTTTAAAAAAATGACAAAAAATTTTTAACCTCAAATATCTCTGAAATTTATGGACCAAACATTTTGCCCAAAGAACTCGACCGACAACTATAAAAAATCTACCTCTAAAAGGAATTTTGAAGCCATTAAGTCAATTTTACTCCTGTAATCGTTGGACATACAAAACTGATTTTTTTCATTTTTCAATTTTTTACTCAAAATCTAGCCTACAGAATGTATTCAAATTTTAACAGATTATAGCTATTTATATTCTGTATTATCATGATTTTTCTCAAAAAAATTGACAGTTAAGTTTAGGAGTTATAAGCTTTTAAAAAAAAAAGACGTTTTTGTTAATAACAAAAGAACCGTGATAGCTAGAAACTTTTTTTTTAAATATAGGTATTTTAATTCTCTTTCGAACGCTACCCATCAGATTCGAATAACTCGACCCTATCATTAAACAAAATCAAAAAACAGTTTTGAGAAAATCGAAAATTTGAAAAAAAAACAAAAACGCATCGCCCCAATCAAAAAACGGATTTTTGACCCGCCATCACGCAAAAGAAAACAAAAAAAATGAGACCTGTCCGGTCAAAATCGACCGAGTAGAAGCTGAGATCCAGGCGTAACACACACACACCCACACACACACACCCACACACACACACACACACACATACACGCGCACGCACACACACACATACACACACAAACACACACACACACACACACAAACACACACACACACACACAGACACACACATACACACACACATCAATACAGACATTTTTCAAAAACCATGTATTTTGATTCCTTACACCTCGGAACACAATTATAACATGTTTTTACAACAACTCAAAAATTTACTATCACAAAGCTTCCTCTAGGAGGAAGCAAATGTCCTCATAAGTAGTTTCGTACATAAATATGTGTGTCTGTGTGGATGGTTGTGGGTGTGTGTGTGTGTGGGTGTCCGTGCGTGGGCGCGTGTGTGTGCGTATGGCTGTATCTTTTTCAATTTTTAACCAATCGTTTTCGGGCAGCACTTAAAATTTTTCATTTTTTCAACAATTTTGGATAATTATAATATTATGCAAGTTTTTCGGTTAATTTTTTGTCTATATCGAATTTTCTCTTTTTGGAAAACTATTTTTCGTTTTTTTAATGATAGGATTGGGACATTTGAATCAGACAATTAACAGTTTATAGTCTATAAAAATACCTATATTTTCCAAAAAAAAATGTTCACATTATCGATTACGGTACTTTTGTTTTTAAGGGGGTACTACAGTTAAAAATTTTTTTTTTTGTTCACCTAAAAAATAAAAATTTTGATCAGTAATGCTATATATATGGGATGTTTCAGGTGATGTGATCATGTCAAAATTTTTAAATTGCTCAAAACTCGTTTCTTTTTAGTTTTTTATGAATAAAACATGTTCCTCAAATTTTAGGTCAATATTTGCATAAATAAAAAAGTTATACAACATTGAAAATTCAAAGTTTTTGCAATTTTCTATTAAAACCAAGTTTATTCACTTTTTTACAGAAAATTTTGAAACTTTTTATATAGAGCATTCATTGGAAAAAGTTTGCATTTTTTTGTAGAATACACCAGTATTTTTTTATGACCCTTTCTGAAAGTCTCTGATTCGTTGGTTTCTGGTATATCTTCATCGACCAAAAGTAAGACTACGTCGGTACCAAATTTCTTCACCAAAGTTTTTCTCAATTCTTTATACAAAATACTTTAATTTAAAAAAAAAAAGTTTATGGCTGGAGCTAAGGAAAAAATTCTACAGCAAATTGAAAATTGATAAAAACCATAAAAATGTAAATCATGCAACCGTAAGCCATTCTGTGATTGAGTATCGTTTGAAGACTTGACGTCACTTATATTACTACAAAATTTTGTATTAGAAGTAAATGTACATTAAAAAACTAATTTGATTTGTCGAATACTTCATACAATATATTTAGTAATGTGCTCAAACCTCACTTACTTTGAATTTTCTGAATAGATATTAAAACTGATTGACATCGAAGTTACCGGTACCTGGATCAAGAATTCATTCTAAACTTGAATCACTACTTTCTTAATATAATATAAGTATTTCCATAATATGCTACAGTAATACTATATAAGTACTTTTTATAATGATTCAAATTATTTAATACAGAAAGTCAGAGATGTTGCGGATAAAACTTATAGTGAGTTAATCTTTATCGAATATTCACTAAAAATTATGTTTTATACTATTTTAGATGAATTTAAAATTAAAAACCGCTGCCAATTCATTGGCCCGTTGCTTCCTCAAACTTAATTTTGTTATTCCTTTAATTAATGTTTAATAACAAAATTTATAATTTTTGAAACAAAGTATGCCATAATTATAATTAAATTTATTTTGAAGATTAAAAAGGATTAATTTTCAAATTTATTCATTCATTTATTGATTTATATCAACCGGCAAGAATGTTCCAGGTTTAACATAATATATACATATATACAAATATAACATCACTAGTATTCTCGAAGCGTGCGGTGAGCGCTGTGACACCACTTTTGTTTTTGTGACCTAGCAACCCGTTACACCCACCAACCAAACCACTAATAAATTGATATCATAACTAATCCATCATTTTTTGAAGATAGGAGATAGGATTAAGGAGTTATAAGCTTTTTTGAAAAAAAAAACACGTTTTTGTTTTTGTTCATAACAAAAGAACTGTGATAGCTAAATATAAATTTTTCTTTTCCAAATATAGATATTTTAATTCTCTTTCGAACGCTACCCATCCGATCCAGATACATAGAGCCATTCTCGAGAAATTACGATTTGAAAAAAGGTTAAAAAAACTTTAACTTCAAATATCCCTGAAATTTCTGGACCAATCATTTTGCCCAAAGAACTCGACCGAGAACTATACAAAATCTACCTCTACAAGGAATTTTAAAGCGATTAAGTCAATTTTACTTCCGTAATCGTTGGACATAGAAAACTCGTTTTTTCATTTTTCAATTTTTTTCTCAAAAACTAACCAAAAGAATAGATTCAAATTTTTAGAGTTTATAGCTATTTATATTCTGCATTATCGTGATTTTTCTCAAAAAAATTGACCGTTAAGTTTAGGAGTTATAAGCTTCTAAAAAAAAACACGTTTTTGTTAATAACAAAAGAACCGTGATAGCTAGAAATTTTTTTTTTTAGAAAATATAGGTATTTTAACTCTCTTTCGGACGCGAAAGAGAATTAAAATAAAACGGAAGAAAAAAAAACGGATTTTTGACCTGCCATCACACAAAAAAAAACAAAAAGAATGAGACCTGTCCGGTTAAAATCGATCGAGTAGAAGCTGAGATCCAGGCGTACACACACACACACACATACACACACACACACACACACACACACACACACACACGCACGCACATACATCCATACTTTCAAAAATCATGTATTTTGGTTCCTAACACCTCGAATACCAATTATAACATGTTTTTACAACAACTAAAAAAATCACTATCACAAAGCTTCCTCTAGGAGGAAGCAAAATTACGATCTTACTGTTAATGAATTATCTCGAACGGAAATTCTGAAACTGGTGATTAGAATGCAATAGTACAGGTATTTAATTCACTTATAAGATATCAAAATCCATAATTTTTTATATGGTTCTTTTGTATGAAATATATGAAGGATTTTTTTCTCCAATTATTTTTTTTTTTCAATTTCCAAAGATCATGTCAATCCCATAAATTACACAGCTATTTTAATGTAAGCTTTCAATGTTCTGTTTTGTTACATTATTTTGACCGGCTGCAATTAACAATTATTTTTCAATAATCTTAGTACAATTATTTTTATGGAATTTATTCAAAGGCTTATCCCCAACATGTCTGATTTTCTGTATGAAATAATTTGAATCATTATAAGAAGTGCTTATATAGTAGTACTGTAGTATATTATAGAAATACTTATATAATATTAAGAAAGTAGTGATTCAAGTTTAGAATGAATTCTTGATCCAGGTACCGGTAACTCTGATGTCAATCAGTTTTAATATCTATTCAGAAAATTGAAAGTAAGTGAGGTTTGAACACATTGCTAAATATATTGTATATATCAAGTATTACACATATCAAATTAGTTTAATGTACATTTATTTCTAATACAAAATTTTGTAGCAAGATAAGTGACATGAAGTCTTCAAATGATACTCAATCACATAATGGCTTACGGTTGCATGATTTAAAATTTTTATGGGTTTTCAATATTCAATGTGCTGTAGAATTTTGCTTCCTCCTAGAGGAAGCTTTGTGATAGTAAATTTTTGAGTTGTTGTAAAAACATGTTATAATTGTGTTCCGAGGTGTAAGGAATCAAAATACATGGTTTTTGAAAAATGTCTATTGATGTGTGTGTGTATGTGTGTGTGTGTGTGTGTGTGTGTGTGTGTGTGTGTGTGTGTGTGTGTGAGGGTGCCTGTGTGTGTGTGTGTGTGTGTGTGTGTGTGTGTGTGTGTGTGTGTGTGTGTGTGTGTGTGTGTGTCTGTCTGTGTGTGTGTGAGTGTGTGTGTATACGCCTGGATCTCAGCTTCTACTCGGTCGATTTTGACCGGACAGATCTTATTTTTTTTGTTTTTTTTGCGTGACGGCGGGTCAGAAATCCGTTTTTTGATTGGGGCGAAGCGTTTTTGTTTTTTTCAAATTTTCGATTTTCTCAAAACTGTTTTTCGATTTTTTTTAATGATAGGATCGATTTATTCGAACCTGATGGGTAGCGTCCGAAAAAGAATTAAAATACCTATATTTTCTAAAAAAAAAGTTTCTAGCTATCATGGTTCTTTTGTTATTAACAAAAACGTGTTTTTTTTTAGAAGCTTATAACTCCTAAACTTAACGGTCAATTTTTTTGAGAAAAATCATGATAATACAGAATATAAATAGCTATAATTTGTTAAAATTTGAATAGATTCTGTAGGCTAGATTTTGAGTAAAAAATTGAAAAATGAAAAAAATTAGTTTTGTATGTCCAACGATTACAAGAGTAAAATTGACTTAATGGCTTCAACATTCCTTTTAGAGGTAGATTTTTTATAGTTCTCGGTCCAGTTCTTTGGGCAAAATGATTGGTCCATAAATTTCAGAGTTATTTGGGGTTAAAAATTTATGACATTTTTTTGGTCCATAAATTTCAGAGATATTTGAGGTTAAAAATTTTTTTGACATTTCTTTAAAATCGTAATTTCTCGAGAACGGCTACATGTATCTGAATCGGGTGGGTGGCGTTCGAAAGAGAATTAAAATATGTAGAATATGAGTAAAATATCGCACTCCCAAATTTTTTCTAAGAAGCTAGTGAGTTAAGTCGATCTGACGGAGGCGAGGATTAGAAATCAAAAATTCAACGATTTCATTAGAAAAGGCAACGTTTCGTTGGCTTGGTCTGCCAACCTCTTCAGGCTACAATTTTTTATTAAACAGAAAAAAACAATTAATACAATGTAATTAATAGAAACTAAAAACACTCGCGTAATACAATAATTAATACCTTAAATTATAACGTGTGTTACGTAGTACACATGAAGTCGATGTTAACGCAAAACATGAGATTGGTCAGTATTTATAGTATACACAGTAAAGGGTTGGTGTCTGTGTTTACAAACAAAACGCAGATACATATAGAAAGAAAAATCAAACGACAACAAATTTAATTTAAAAGTCTCAATAAAGGAAAATAAGACGTATTTAAAAATTTAACGTCTTCTTTCTTATTTATGTTATTACTGTTGCACTTAATGTGGATCATTTCTGACAATATACGTTTTTTGTAATTAGCTTCCTGATCTAGAATTTTGGTATTGTCCCAGTCAAAATCATGGAGAAATTTATTCCTATGCTGTGGAACTACTGATTCTATGTTGTTATTTTTTTGATGTTCGTTAATTCTGATTTTTATGGTACGTTTAGTTTCTCCTACATATGACGCAGGACACGATTTACAAAAGAACTTATAAACTACGTTGGTCTTATCCCACTTTTTGGTAGGGTCTTTACCTAATTTTATTACAGAACCTAGACTCTTATTAACAAGAGGCAAAACACGGAAGTTATAAGGTTTCAGAATGGTTACAATTTTTTCAAAAATGTCATTGAACGGTAATGAAATATGGGATACAAATTCGTTTTGTACAGTATTGTCTTTTTGGTTGTTCTCATATTTAATTTTGTAAAATCTTTTGTATGAAGATCAATATTGTGTACAACCTTGTTGAGAGAGCAATTTTATTATCAAATAAAAAATTTCATAGGAAAAATCTAAATATTGTTACTACATTACTCAAAAATAATAATTACCCTCGGAGATTCATCAAACAATATGCATACAAAAGATTTTACAAAATTAAATATGAGAACAACCAAAAAGACAATATTGTACAAAACGAATTTGTATCCCATATTTCATTACCGTTCAATGACATTTTTGAAAAAATTGTAACCATTCTCAAACCTTATAACTTCTGTGTTTTGCCTCTTGTTAATAAGAGTCTAAGTTCTGTAATAAAATTAGGTAAAGACCCTACAAAAAAGTGGGATAAGACCAACGTAGTTTATAAGTTCTTTTGTAAATCGTGTCCTGCGTCATATGTAGGAGAAACTAAACGTACAATAAAAATCAGAATTAACGAACATCAAAAAAATAACAACATAGAATCAGTAGTTCCACAACATAGGAATAAATTTCTCCATGATTTTGACTGGGACAATATCAAAATTCTAGATCAGGAAGCTAATTACAAAAAACGTATATTGTCAGAAATGATCCACATTAAGTGCAACAGTAATAACATAAATAAGAAAGAAGACGTTAAATTTTTAAATACGTCTTATTTTCCTTTATTGAGACTTTTAAATTAAATTTTTTGTCGTTTGATTTTTCTTTCTATATGTATCTGCGTTTTGTTTGTAAACACAGACACCAACTCTTTACTGTGTATACTATAAATACTGACCAATCTCATGTTTTGCGTTAACATCGATTTCATGTGTACTACGTAACACACGTTATAATTTAAGGTATTAATTATTGTATTACGCGAGTGTTTTTAGTTTCTATTAATTACATTGTATTAATTGTTTTTTTCTGTTTAATAAAAAATTGTAGCATGAAGAGGTTGGCAGACCAAGCCAAAGAAACGTTGCCTTTTCTAATGAAATCGTTGAATTTTTGATTTCTAATCCTCACCTCCGTCAGATCGACTTAACTCACTAGCTTCTTAGAAAGAATTAAAATACCTATATTTTAAAAACAAAAATTAATTTTCTATCTTTCACGGTTCTTTAGTTATCAACAAAAACAAAAACGTGTTTTTTTTTAAATAACTCATAACTCCAATGATGGTATCATCAGTATATTATAAAAGTATATAGTATTGGCGTCAAAATGTAATATGTTTGAATTTTTAAGATTGAATTCTTGAGTTTAAGTATTCAAAACTGATGAATAATTAAAATCGTATAAGAGTAGGTGGCGCTCCGACCGGGGTAGCGTGTAGTGCAGTATGTATTCCGGCCGGGTCCAACAAGTTAATAACATGTTAATAACAAAACAACGGTGATAGCTATTTGTTTTATTATAAAATATAGATATTTTACTTCTATTTCAAATAATAACTTTATTTATCAGCCCAAAATTTATATAAATTTTATATAAATAAATAATAAATAAATAAATAAATTTAAAAATTAACAATTTTTAATATTCATAAATGAATTTAATTATAATTATGCAATAAATTTTTTAAAAAATTATAAATTTTGTTATTAAAAATTAATTAAAGGAATCAACAAATTGAGGAAGCTACGGGCCAATGAATTGGCAGCGGTTTTTTCCTTAGATCCAGCCATAAATTTTTTTTTTTTTTAAATTAAAGTATTTTGTCAAAAGAATTGAGAAAAACTTTGGTGGAGAAATTTGGTACTGGCGTAGTCCTTACTTTTGGTCCATGAAGGTATACGAAAAACCAACCTATCAGAGACTTTCAAAAAGGGTCATAAAAAAAATACTGATGTATTCTACAAAAAAATGCAAACTTTTTTTCAATCAATGTACTATATAAAAAATTTCAAGATTTTGAGTAAAAAAATGGATAAACTTGGATTTTAATCAAAAATTGCAAAAACTTCGAATTTTCAATGTTGTATATCTTTTTTATTTATGCAACTATCAACCTAAAATTTGAGGAACACATATTTTTCATAAAAAAATAAAAGTAGACAAGTTTTGAGCAATTTTAAACTTTTGACCGGCTCACTTCACCGGAAACACCCATATATATATATATATATATATTTATGTTTTATGTTAGTTTCCAGGACATTCCAGATGTTTAACGTTGGTTTCGGGGACATTTGTTAGTTTTGGGGACAGTCCCGAATCTACATATGTTTAACGTCAGTTTTGAGTACATCGGCCCCCATAAGAGACATTATTTCTTTAGTCACGTATAGGTATATAGTAACATGGGTTCCTGGGAACTAACGTTATACAAGTTTATATATATATATATATATATATATATATATATATATATATATATATATATATATATATATATATATATATATATATATATATATATATATATATATATATATATATATATATATATATATATATATATATACACATATATATATATATATATATATATATATATATATATATATATATATATATATATACATATATATATATATATATATATATATATATAACGACCGGCGGAGTCGTTTTCCCGCGGAGGCGGCGGTATCCGGAAGAAGGACAGGATGTAATGAACAACGCGACGAGTAACTAGATATCACAGTATATTTAAAATCACTAATCTCTACAAGCACAACGCACGTGCTGATTGGAACAATTATGAGTTAGTTCGCGCGCGACCGTTAATATTCAAACGCACGAACTATACAGCGCGCGGCGAAGCTGCTAATTTCGCGCGCGGTGTTAAAGTACGGCGGGCTGACACACAGCCGCACGTACATGGCACAGAAAGTTTGCACGGGGCGATTCTCGTGCGAGCCTTTACAATGAACCCGCGAGAGGAGAGTAGAAAACTTACGTTAGGAAGGAGCAGCCGGTGCACTCGACTCTCTCTCGCTCCCTGTCGCTCGCACAGCAGTTGCGCTCTCTTTCTCTCTCTCTCTCTCTCTCTCTTGCTCGCTGTATTGGGTCGGCAGGCGAGCTGGCTGCCGGCTCGTCGCTCGCAATCTCGTGCGGCTCACGCGGCTCGGAATCGCTCTCTCTCTGTCTCTCTTTCGCACGTACACACCCTACTCGGCGCCTCCACCACACTCGCGATAACTATAAAAAGCTAGGACGGCGCGGATGAGGTAACTTTTGAGAGAGACACTGGAGAGAAGTTATCGGCACGATGGCAGACACAAAGATGGCTGCCGTGACTCCTATAAAGCCGTAGCAGCTTCGCGGGTACGCGACGGGCATATTACGCGTCGCGAGACCGTTCTAATCCGGTCAGGATGCTCGCGCGCTCGCGCCCCCGGTGAGCATGCCTACTCGGCGCGGGTAATTCGAATCTCGAATTACCTAACTCGCGCACGCGTTACACCACCCCGTCAGACGCTGCTTAGGGGACCGCGAGCAGCTCTGCCATCCATGGCCGTCGTCGCACCTGAAAATAAGTTTAATTCGGTGGAGCCTTTCGGGAAGGAATTTTGGACAAGGGAAGTATAAGAATCGGAGTCACCCATTATCTTTTTTTTTTTTTAATTTTTATTAAAGACGTTCAGTAATGCGATGTCCCATGAATCCTACTGGAGCGCGCTGTTCGACTTTGCACTGCTGGCAAATTTAGCACTGGTTCACATATCTGGCCACATCTCGAGACATGTGTGGCCAATAATACTACCGCCTAACTCTCTCTAGGGTTTTCTCGCGGCCCAAGTGCCCAGCAGTTGGAAAGTCATGGCATTCTCTCAGTACTTCGCGTCGCTTTTCGTGAGGGACTGCTAACTTCCATGCATCGTCGTCGCCGAGAGATTCGTCTATGACTTCATTAGGGTTGTACTTGTACAGTCTCCCCCCCGCCAGCTTGAACGTGGGGAAGTCTCGCGACTGCTGTTGAACCTCTTTCACGATCTTGAGGTACCAGCGGTCGTTTGTATCGCGCTCGAGCTCTAACGCGGCGACCGCTGGCTCTTCTTCCTCGAACATCCGTGAAAGGGCATCTGGGACATTGTTCAACGAGCCCTTTCGATGTTCGACCGTGAAACTGTTGTTCTGCAGCTCCAAAGCCCACCTAGCTAACCTGCCGGTCGGGTTTTGGAGATCACGGAGCCATTTCAAGCTGCTATGGTCCGTGATAACCTTGAAGTCATAGGCCTCTATATACGGACGGAACTTTTTAATTGCCCAGAGAAGTGCTAGACATTCTCGTTCCGTCACGCTATAATTCCTCTCGGCTGCGCTCAGAGTTCGACACGCGAACTCTAGGATTCTTTCATCGCCGTCAATTATTTGGTATAGCACCGCTTCCAAACCTGTATCGCTCGCGTCAGTTTGCACCACGAATTGCGCGTTAGATACCGGTCTGTGTAGAATCGGTGCAGAAGCTACTAGCGCGTTTAGCTTTTGGAAGGTCTCTGCTTGTGCAGTTGACCACTCATATTTCCGATCCTTTTTCGTTAATTCGGTCAGTGGTTCAGCAATTGTGGCGAAGTTCGATAAAAACTTTCTATACCACGAGGCCATTCCTAAGAAGCGTCTCAGCTGACGGAGGTTTTTCGGTACCGGATACTCCATAATGGGCTTTATTTTCTCGGGGTCTGGCTTAAAACCATCTCTATTTACTATGACCCCGAGATATTGGACCTCATCGCGACAGCAGACGCTCTTCTCGCCATTTATTGTGAGGCCCGCGTCCTGTATCCTGTCCAGAACTCTTTTTAGAACCACTTTATGCTCCTCAAACGTCTCTGTGACTATTATTCTATCGTCGAGATACGAGTAAGCAAAAGGTTTGAGTTCGGGGCCGATGACTTTGTCAATCAGCCTCTGGAAGGACGCTCCGGCATACGAAAGACCGTAGTGCATTCTCGTAAATTGGAAAAGCCCTTTGCCTGGCACGGTGAAGGCCGTAGTCTCTTTGGACTCCGGACTAAGTGGTATCTGGTGGTACGCACTGCTTAAATCCAACGTGGAGATGTATCGCGCTTTCTGCAGTTTGCGCAAGATGCTTTCCATGTATGGTAACGGGTACGCGTCTGGCCTTGACGCTGCGTTCACTTTTCTGAAGTCCACGCAGAAACGGAACTTCCCGTTTGACTTGCGTACCATTACCACTGGACTTGACCAGCCACTTGTCGAGGGTTCTATTATTCCCGCGACTAGCATTTCCTCCACCTGTTTGTGCATCTCTTCCTCGAGTTTCTGAGACATAGGGTAGTACTTCTGTTTAATGGGTCTTGTAGATCCGACGTCTATTGCATGCTCGATCCACGAAGTATACCCTAGTAGTGCCAGGCTGCTACCGATCAGCTGCGCTACTAAAGCTTCTACCTCTTTGCGCTGTTCTTCTGTTGGGTCCGCCAACCCTATAGCTGATACGGACACGGTGTTGTTTGCGGTTATGGCGGCTACTTCTAACTTTACGCTTGCATCGTCATCCTTGAGATGCAGCGTGTTATCTGTGGGGTCTAAGACAGCGCTAAACTTCTTAATGAATTTTACCCCCAAGTAGCACTCCGTATCTAGATCTGGCATTATTGCGACGCACACTTCTTTGCACACGCCTTTGCAGATCAAAAATTGAATTGATTGGTTGATGTGATAGGATTATATGACTCCTTAGATTTATAGGTTAATTTTTTGGAAAATCAGGCTTCGTAGGGCTCTTCGATATTTGATAACGAATGTTCCTAAGCAAAAATTTTGAGATTCCGTTGAGAATTGCGACATCTAGGTGGTTTTGAACCAAAAAATCCGTATGGCCCCAGTGTGCGGCGGTAGGCGACAGAATGGTTATAATGCCGGCCGGTGCGCTCACGCTGCTCTCTCCGCCGTCCCCTCGTTCGTCCATCGGCCGTCGTCTTCACTGCGGCGCGCGCGAGCAGTCCCTATCCTGCCGATGCTGTTCTCGCGCCGTCGTCGACCGGCCGATACAGCTCTGAGTCACTGCGTCTCTCTCTCTCGCTCCTTCTCTCTCTCTCCCGGCTGGCGTCGGCTGCTGTGAGCCGCATGGGAGAGCGGGGCTCGCTGTCGTCCTCCTGCAGCTTGTTCCTGCTGTAGCTGCTGCTGGTCTTCTCTTCCCTGGCCGAGCGGTAGAGAGGGAGAACGTTTGGGGAAGTGCGCGCCGGGACACGGGTGCGGGGAAAGACAGTGTGCGCGTAGGAGTGTTTGTGCATGCGTGTGCACGTTCTCGCGCGTCGGTCTGTCATCTTTCGCAACCGCCGTGCTTAAACTGATGATAGTCATTCCCAGAAATTTTTTATCAGCACCATCCAAATTTTTCAAATTTGTATAAATTTTATTGTTGGTGGTATAGCATATTTCTGGATGTTAGATACAATTTTGGAATATACTACTACTGGACAAATTCCATCAGTCTTCATAGAGGAAGAAAATAGGATTAAAAACAAAAAAAAAATTATGGCATTAGGTGCAACAGCCCTTCCCAAACGCATGGAAGATAGTCACCTCAATCGTCATAGCAAAGTGTTAGAACCACCAGGTTCAGACAAGGTTTACGAATACACCCTTTGTGTCCAATTTCAACTGTTGCCACACCAGAATCAGTTAACGAAACTACACCAGTGTATATATATTATTTAAATAATCAGAGATCTCAGGAAGTCGACTGATTAAAATGATTTTTATCTATGAGCATCAATGGGGCAAATCAATTTTTTTTAGATAAGTATATTAAATGGCTAAATGTTAAAGGAAATTTTTTTGGAATCATTAAAATCTCACAAGTGGATTGGAAAAAGAATATACATATATACAGATACATATATACAGATTATTTTATTTTGGATTTTGGAGTTGATTGGAAATATAGAACCTATATAAGAAGCTCTGAATATCAATGGGCAACAGCAATATATTATAATCAGATAGGTAGCAAACTTTTAATATAAAGTTATAAATCAATAAAGTTTATAATAAATATTATTATAAGGAGTTAAAAACGGACTCGAGACGAACCAATTTTGTTTGATGAATTTATTTCACCAACGTTTCGAAAGTGTTTTTTAACTTTCTTCATCAGGACTGCGAAAGTATAGTTATAAAACATGTAGATTTATAAAAAAAAAACAATATTAAACATAATATATAAAAAACATACCATAAAAACAATATTAACACATATTAAGTTCGTCAACGAGGAGTTTAAATTTCTCCTCATGAACGCAACGTCGCCAATTCACTATTAAATACAATTACAGTTTTTAATAACATTAAGGAATTGAAATACAATACGTGTACGAAAGAATATTTGTTTAAAAATGAAGTACTGGTAAGAACTTACAAAGTTTATGACGTTCTGCAAACATAGTCAATTTTGGAAATGCCCAACTGTATTAGGACAACTCCAAAATGGCACTAACGATAAATTAAAATTAAGGAGTAATGAATAACTGTTAGGATAGACAAGAAAGAGGTGGTGGGGGTCGGGAAAGGGAAATAGTGAGGGATAGCGGTTGCCTCGGTCACACCGGTGGAATGGGAGCGCGAGCGATGAGGAGTAGTGGACGAGGCCCATACGATAAGAATGCGGAGACTCTAGCGTATTAGGTGTGCCACCTCTCTAATCGCATGCTCACCTGATCCTACAGTACGAAACAAGACAGTAAAGTAATGGAGAAAAGAGGTTGTAAACACGTAGAAGGCAATTGTAAATATTATGAATTTAGATGTGTTGCTTCTTGATAGTATCTATTGTCTTTTTATATGCGTTTTTTAAGAAATGGGTATCTTCTATATGGTTGAGTGTATTATTGTAGAAGTGTATGTGCATCATCTCAGAAAAAGTGCGTTTAAAATAGGTCGATTCTTTGTCTAGTATTCTGATCTTATCAAAATTTATGGAATGTCCTGTGTCCTGTGTATGGCCAGCGAGTGCAGAATTTTCAGAGCCTAATTTGACTGCTCTTTTATGTTCGTACACACGTTTCGTTAATTTTCGTTTACTCATATCGATGTATGTGGCAGAGCAGTTATTGCAGTTGATCTTGTCAACGATCCCATTCGTGTTTAATAAATCGAGACGGACCTTTCCTAGTCTTATCAAATGATTAAACTTGTTAATGGTTTTATATATAGGAATTATATTGTGTGTACGGAGGATACGGTCAATTTTTGGGTTATTGGGTTATACGGGCATTTCCAAAATTGACTATGTTTGCAGAACGTCATAAACTTTGTAAGTTCTTACCAGTACTTCATTTTTAAACAAATATTCTTTCATACACGTATTGTATTTCAATTCCTTAATGTTATTAAAAACTGTAATTGTATTTAATAGTGAATTGGCGACGTTGCGTTCATGAAGATAAATTTAAACTCCTCGTAGACGAACTTAATATGTGTTAATATTGTTTTTATGGTATGTTTTTTATATATTATGTTTAATATTGTTTTTTGTTTATAAATCTACATGTTTTATAACTATGCTTTCGCAGCCCTGATGAAGAAAGTTAAAAAACACTTTCGAAACGTTGGCGAAATAAATTCATCAAACAAAATTGGTTCGTCTCGAGTCCGTTTTTAACTCCTTAAAATAATTAAAACCTACGAACGTACTGCAAACACTTCAAAATAAATATTATTACTTTGTGAAATTTTGATTTTATTTTTACAGAGTATATAAAAAATGTAAGGATTATTATCAAGTAAATAGATCACTGTTAAAAAATAGTTTTTAACAAAGAAGAGTTCATTAATTATTATTAATTATTCAAGTTCATCGAAAATATTACGACACAATATTTTTCAAGATGTATCTATTTATATCCTCAATATGAAAATTTTTCATATGAGATATAATTTTAGAAGAATATTAAAAATTTGTCTTCATATTTGACAGAACGAATAGAGTACGTGGATGTCAATGAAGAAAATGACAGTTTTCTTGCTTTTAATGAATCACACATAAAACAAACAACAATGTAACGTCCGTGTTACCATGTCGCAAAAACGGTAAAGTAAGGGCGATAAATATTCCAGTTTCGGTTTACGCCTACACGTAATAATAACGGGAATAGGAACGCGTGAAAATAGCTAATCGCACTAGCAAAATAAACAATGCTAATGCGCGAAATTCATAAAGCGGCAAACGTCAGCGTCAGTGAACAATTAGAGAGACAGAAAAAAGATAAAGGACAGCGATCTACAAAGTTACTTACTTTGAGGCGGTTGCGGTTGGCTCGTTCTCTCAGTTAGCCCTCAACAGTCTCACCACCCAAGCGCAGCGATCAATTCAAATGGCAGAAGGATAGGATCGTAGAAATAAAGTAACACTCCAAAAATGCAATTATGTGTTGTTTATTAATTGCATTAATTTACGTTACACTGTTACACACTGATTGTAGTCGAGATATAATATCAACAATTATTCGCGAGACTACAATCAGAGAAGCTCGATAATTATTCTAAGTTAATTTCACACAGAAATATTCTAAATAAATTCGGCTCGAAAATATTCTAAGTCCGAATACGATAAATTAGTCGAAAATATTCTAAGTCCAAGTTACAATTTAAATAAGCGACTGACAAGGGCTTCGCCCTACGAAACAAAATGAACGAAAGCTTCTGCCCCGAGTGGAGGCGCGATGCGGCTTTTATACCTGCGCTTCTATCTAGGGCAGATACAAAGATAGGGGAGTGTAGGGTATCTCATCTATGCATGGGGTGGCAAAGGTTCGGGTGGGGGATAAGGCTACTCGGGTTCAAATGTGGTGCGTGCCAAGAACAAAGGCTGGATCGATGATAGGAGGTAATGCTATAGATATAATTCGTTGTCGGATGGTCATGTTACCGCGAGAATGCTTGTAGTTCCCCTTATTGCTAGTAGATGGCGTTACTTACAGGGAGGTAGGACTCATGGTAACGTGAAGGAAAAAAGGTTGTAGGGTGGTAAGGCTAGATGGTAGCACGGATGTCGAAAGTAGCGGTCAGTCGTGCTCGACGTGGCACGCCCCCCCCCCCCCCCCAAAAGACGTGCGCTGCGGGGCGGCGCTTGCTGGTCCCTCCGCCCAAATGTCACCTCGGGCGGAGAGCTGAGTCTTTATGACTCCACCCCGACAGCGAGCCGTTTCAATTTCAGACTCTGTGTCTGTTTTTTGTTGTTGTTTTTTTTTATTTTATTATTATTATTATTATTTATTTATTTTTTGTATATAGGTGTTATAATTATTCCCTTATAGAATAACATGGAATATACACTTAACATATTTTTTTTAATTTTTCCAAATTTGTTGCATTAAAATTTTTAATTTGCCAAACGCCGAAGGTGGTTGATGGTAATCAAAAAATCGCCCACAGTGTACAAGACCATTCTGTAGTCCTGCCATTGCCATGGCTGGCTCTCCTTGACCCAGACGCCTGGCTGCGCCACCGGCTCGTGCTGTTCCCATTCGTCCTGCACCAACCAGGGCTCGGGCGCATCGTCCCAGTTTTCTTCAGGCACTTCTTCCATGCCTGGGAGGATTGACGCTCCTCCGCACCCTGGGAACAGCGTCTCCTCCAACGCTCCAATGTACTCCTAGTCCTCACAGCAAAGGCACCAGTCCAGGGAGTCCGTGCTGGTGCTTTGTTGTACACAGTCTCGGCAGTTCGTCAGATAAAGTGAATCCGTAAGGCTATGCGTATCCCTTTTGGTCGCTGACTTCCAAAGTCGTTATATTGCTTGAAGTTCACGATGAGACTCCACCATAGCTGAGCGACGGCATAGAGTCGTACGAGCTGCGCTGTGTCGGCGATTACTAAGTATTGGCGGGCAAAGTGTAGTGTCGTAAGATTGCAATGGGGACGCTGTGGCTGGCACGATAGCTGGTGAATGAATACTCCCTCGACCGCTTGGTTTCAATTTGGATGGGATAGGAATATTAGTAAAAAAAGGGGAAAATTGGAAGGAAAATATCGTACCCTAATCGGCTTTTCTTTATTGACAACTTTTCTCTACCCAAGTTTACAAATTCACTATTGATAATTTTTATACTAAAATTCATAATTTTTATACTAGAATTCATAATTGTTATACGATATAACAATACCATCTTTATTTTCTTCACCCAGCTATACTGGCGTTACAGATGTGCTCGCTTCGCTTAATTCTGAGTAACACGATACTCCTACAAAAATTGCAACGCAAGGTTGAATAATGCAGTACTCCTATACAGAATAGCGATCCAAAACTTTATTTTAATCTTTATTTTCAAGTAAGCGAAAGACTAAAAAGGTAAATATTTCTACAAAGCTAACAATAATCAGAGTAAGAAATACAGAAAGTACTATGTATAACAAATCTTTTGTGGAAATCTCATTTCGAATGTCAATCACGTGTACACTATGCTAATTTTCGAAGTTTTGTTTAATAGATAATTCTTTGTGCAAGTTTCATTTAACATTAGTTAAGTACCCCAATGTCCCAGTCATTATAGACACCGTTGAATCCTTCACGTTCGTCAATTCGCATTCTACCATTCTTTGGAAATTCAATTATTTGACAGTCCAAAATCGGAATTTTATAAACTTTCCGGAATAAGCAACTTCTAACCTAAATTTGCTTACAGTTGAAATAAGTCATTACCCATTCTTTTGAAAATAACGCCCTCTTTCTTGTGAAAACTATATATAACCTATGGTAAATTGCCATAATTAGTTTCTGATAAGAGCATTTTCTCACAAGAAATAAGATTTTTAAAATAACACTGATTTTCACAAAAAAAAAAGAAAGCATTTCTTTCATTACATATTCTTTCATTGATTTATGCATAAATATCAGTTCCCTATATCAGCCACTATCATAAGTATAGTTCGCTTGCAGTTGTATAATAAACTCGATTAGCGTTTTGTTATCCGGATTTAGTCTGAAATACTGGAAAAGATTGCATTGCGTACAAAAAAAGTGTCTTTATTTGTAAAAGGTACAACCGTTTCAATAAATAATTCACTATTACACTATATCTACTTTCACAACCCAATCGAATAAAATAGATCGAACTTTCGATAGAAAAAACTGCAAAGCTAAACTTTTCGTATCTCTTATGCTTAGCAACGATTTATTTAATTCCGCCGATGTAAACGAACAGCACCTTTTGGCGATCCAGTAAATCGCATAAGTTCGATACGAGCTGTTCAGTTTTGAATACAATATCCATTAACGCGTATAAATTTTTCAAGCTAAAGTGAAGATTGACTTCTGTTTTTGTATTTTCCAATCGGAAATTCTTTTACTTTATTATACAACCTTTCAAACTATTTTGCCATAGCCGTTTTCTCGCTTGCGTAATCATTCTCTATTATATAAATATAGGTTCTTTTTCACCCGTCATAATTTTGACCTTGTCATCACGCGATGTCCACATTGCCCTATTAATTTCTTTACAATTTTCTAACAAATAGCTGTAGGTGGTCCATTGTACTCCTCCCCCTTGAGACAATGGCAAGGTCATTAAATAACTCACTCTTTTTCAAATTATTAGTTAGTGCGCCTAAACTATGCAAAGCTACCTATATCTAAGATATTTATTACGTATGTTATAGTGTTATCGGATTCATTTAATTGCTGATATGCGTCTTGTAAAGTCATTTTTCTTCATCCAATTTCGCTGGTTTAAATTACATACTGGTACAAATTCGCATTTTCAAATGCCAGTCCTGGATTGGTGTCGATTGCATAATAATAAAGTAGCACATCCCTTGCGCGGATGCTAGAAAGGACAGCAGAAATCCGGTGACTTCCATTAATAGTTTGACGTCCACTGCTGCTCGCTTTAAATTACCATTTGTTCCAAAAAAATTTCAAAAGAACTAAGTTATAACTGCTAAGAATTAAAAATCCATTGTGTGTACAATTTTGAAGAATCTTTATCTGCAAACATGAAAGTAACATGTTATCTTTATTAGTCCGAAAACTGGTTTCAATTTCAAAGTTGTTGCAAGGATAAACGTCAAAGTCCTCATCTGTAAACATGAATAAAAATGTTAACTTTCTAACTTACGTTAACCTTAACTTTTTATTCTTACAAGCTTTCGGAATCTGCGAGCGGATTAACATGCGATAAGCGTAAGCGATTACTGTGCACAACTTTGGTCCTATTTTCATTAATTTGTATTTTCATATTGCCATTTTCCTAAATTTCAATTATCAGAAAAGGACCCAAATATTGATTTTCAAATTTATGCGGTTTTGGTCCGCTCTGCAACCATAAAAAATCGCCGATTTTGAAATCTTTAGGATTTGATTTTTTATCGTAATATTCCTTAGCCCTTTGTTTAGCTGAAATCAGTTTTTCTTCTGCGGTTCTTTGGAGAAAACTCAACCTCTCGATCAAAGTTGTCATGTACCCTGCATAAGTAGGCAATAAATGCTCCGGCTCTAAGGGGTCGCTCGAGGGCACTCTCGCCAGACTCCCGAACACTAACTCGAACGGAGTGTGTTGGGTTCCTTCATGTTTGCCCGTGCTGAAATTAAACATTGCTAACTCAACCCACTCATCCCAATCTAAATGTTTAGTGGCAAACATTTTCAAAAATTCACTAAGTGGCGAGTGCGAGCGCTCTAAAGAGCCGTTAGATTGAGGGTGAAAAGCGGTAGTTTTTACTTGCTTAATTTTAAATCGTTTTGCAACGCGCTTAACTAATTTACTAAGAAAATTGGTGCCTTGATCAGCAAGCATAGCTTGTGGGGCGCCGAAAGTACAGATAAAGCATTTACTAAAGGCGTCTGCTACAGTAATAGCAGTTTGGTCTTTTAAAGGGACTCCCACCGAGAATTTTGTAAATAAATCCTGCATAGTTAAAATATACTCACAAGGAAAGTACCCGAACTGTCAAATTCAAAAAAATTCCAAACCCATATTAAAAAGTAAACCTCCATGCGAGATTCACGAAACCATTTTTATCGGATGAGAAGTGCTTTATAAGGGTTAAAATCACCCCTAAAGTTTACCCCCAAGAAACGTTTTTTTGATATATCTCGGCTTCTACTTAACTTTTTTTAACGAAACAAAATGGAAAGAGTTTCTTATTAAAAAGTCAAGAAATCCGTGGTAGTATGAACATTAAGGGTTGCATCCCTTATTTTTTAGAGGGTGAAATTGTGTTTTTTTAAGAATAATTTTTGTTGTGAGAATTCATAAAATAATTAACATGAGGTCAAAACATTATTTTTGCCAACTAGAATAAATAACAGTTGGTGTGTTTGGGCATTCTTCGTGAAACAACCCCTTAAGAGGTGGTAAACCACCCCTAACACAAATGAATTAGGTATATTTTTTTGGCAATTATTTTTTTCCTTAAAATAGGTTCTTGAAGTCGTTAATCGGAATCCACAGTTAGATCCACAATAAAAATTTGAAAATAGTGAATTCAATATGGCGAAACATTTTTTAGAAATATTTTAAATTCCACGAAAAATAGTATGTAGACCCCCTAGCGGAAATTATATTATGTAAATAAGTGTATAATAATGTAACAATGTTTTGTTATGTTATTCTATTATTTATTATTTTTTTATCATACACTTGTTTATCGTACGATAAACAAGTGTATGATAATGTAGTTGTTTGTAAAAAAGTGTAAGAAAACGTAATAAATTGTACTTTTCTACTGGATTTCGGACACTTGAACATTTTACCACAGTTTATACCATTTTTTAATAATTTCTTACTTTTCCTTACATTTGTCTACATTTTATTACTTTTTAATTTGTACTCTTAATTCAAATTTTATAGGCATTCTTACACTTTCGTACATCTTTTTACATGTTATTATATATTAGTACTTTTAATTACATCTTTTTACGTTTATATACAAATTTTGATACACATTTTACATCGTATCACATATTTGTACACTTTTTTCAAATTGTACTTTTATTTAAATAAAGCTATAAATAAAATATTTTCGAAGATGTAGAGAAAAAATACTAAAACGTAATAAAATGTAAATTATTATGTATTAGAAATATAATTAATATATATTACAAAATGTAAGTTACTGTATAAAAGTTTAAATTTTTACAAATACTTACAGATTTTTCTAACAAATTAAATCTTACAGATTTTTCTAACAAATACTTCCTTATAATTTCATAAAAATAAGCTACACGAGGAAATATTTAGAAAACGTAAGGAATTGAAAGAAAATGTAAGAAACTTTAACAACTTGTTAAATATGCCCGAAATCCAGTATCGTATGATTTCTTACATTTTTCGACAATTATTTTTTTTCATATTTTATAATTTCAGCTATGAGAGATTTTCATGCTTGTTGAAATTATGATAGGTTTTAATAAGAAAAGTTTATTTATGATTTATTAATATAAATTAATATGAACAAAATTTTTAATATAATGATAATTATAGCAATTCATGGTTATTGCGCAATATAAAAGATTACGTACACTTGCATTGATATGGCTTATCTCCCGATTCCTCCTCTTTTATTCATAAATAAGTGAAACATCGGTCAGTCGAAAACAAATATACGTTACTGAACGTTTTTCTACGCTCGTGTTAAATTAATATTCAATGTCAACATTATTTTATGGGTATTAATTGAAAATATAAGTGTCTAGAGGTACTTGCATCATATTTTTTAATGGCAAGTAAACATTTTACGAGTACGAAATCCTATTTGAATTGAATGATAACAACAATAATAATAGTCGTAAGTAACCATATAATCGAAATTTCTTCCTTCTACATAATTATTCAAAATATTTCTAATAGAAGGACATAATAGATATAATATTGAAAAGTTAAATAAAATGCAACATTTTTAAATATAAAACTCGTCAAAATATACAATAAATTTTGAACAAGTGGCCGAAGTTAAGAAAGTCAAATTCAGTAAAAATCTATTATAGAATCTTTATTGTACCAATTGTAAATATTTTGATAGTGAAACTTTACTCTTAATACATGCATTGAATTAATTTATGATAGTAAAAATTATGTTTTGATTTTAATTTTTAGAATTCCTGTTACATTACTGTTATTCTAATATATAAAATATGACATACTGACGATTTAATCAGTTAAGTGTAAAAAAATATTCATACGGGTGAATAGAAGTAGTACTTTATTTATAATAATAACGTTTAGCAACTATTTAATGCTAATAAAATAGTGTATCTTGTAGTCAAAACATTGACAAACAATAACGAATTCCCATGCACTTACAAAGGAATTTAGTAAAATGTTTTCCTCAAAAGTTTTGGATGTCTGAATACTTTTTACACTTACTGTACATTCATACTATTGTACATTCCTATACTGTTATGGCTATAAAAAGGCTATAATAACTAAAACTTTTACAGGTTTACACTGCGACACAACGTATCTAAAAGAAGAAAGAAAATATTTTCCATAAATATGAATTTGGTAAATGCGATGAATGTTTTATTTATTTTAAACAGTATGCTTCCAGATCAAGAAAAGAAATTACCTGTTAATGACGCTGAAAGAAATGTTGCTAATATAGTGTATAATATTATAATATCAAGTATAAATGATCGTAGTATTTACAAAGAAACGGAAGAATTTCTATATTATGATGATACCTACGAACCTTACTATGACATACCTGCAGATGATTTACATGAAGATATCGATGCAGAAAATATGATAACACCCGAAACTGAAAATCAATGTAGGACCGAATCAGAGAGTATTAATTTTGACTACAAAAAGCAAGCTGTGGAGTATTGGTTAAGTAGTAAAAACAAGTTAAAATTTGAAACAGTCCAAAATCGATTCAAAAAATTAAAAACAGCTTGTCAGCTGTATAGATGGAGAGATCAAGTGGCAATAGGAGGAAGTAGGATCGATAAATTGAAAAAAATTGAGGAATATTGTTTACAAAAATTTAACGTAGCCAGATAGAATAGAATACCCATTCATGACATTGATGTAAGACGTATGGTAAAAGAAAAAGCATTAGAGTTAAACTTCAATGAATTTAAAGCATCTAGACACTGGTTAAATGAATTTAAACGGCGATTTAATATCGTTTCTCGAAAAATAACAAAAATTATTACTAAAAAATCTATAGACGATTCAGAAGAATGGTCAGCAGAAAAACAGGAATTTCGCCATAGAGTAAAAAATGCCGTCATAAAATATGATGAAAACGTGTTTATAACTCCGACCAAAGTGGTTTTAATTACGAAATCCACAGTGGTCGAACCCTCAATCTTAGAGGAGATAAAAGTGTAGAGAGTATAGTGCAATCAGTGCATTCGACAACTCATTCTTATACTATCCAACCTTCTGTATCTGCTGAAGGAAAACTTCTATCACCCTTCTTTTTAGTCATGCAAGAACCAAAGGGAGAGTTTGGAACTGTAGTCAGAAAAAATTTATTTGCAGCAGAAAATGTTTATGTAATGGCATCGAAATCAGGTAAATTGACTAAAGAACATGTTGAAACTTGGGCGCAAGATGTATATTTTCCATCAACTACCATAACAAGTACCCTATTGCTTGATTCATGGAGAGGTCACTGCCTAGATATAGTTTATAAAGTAAAACCGGAACATAAAACCTTAACGATTCTACAAATTCCACAAAGAACAACAAGTGAACTTCAACCGCTTGATATTTACGGTTTTCGAATGTGGAAGAACTTCGTTCGAACGTTTTCGGATATGATATTTCTAACAAATGAGGATCTCAACTTACACGATAGAAATAATATAATAAAATGCATTCATTAGTACATAATCAATTATCAAGTCCCAGGTTTCAAAATTTATTTAAATATGCATGGTACGCCGCCGGTTACATTGATGAAAGGCCAGAAAAAATTGAAAACCCAATAAAATTTTGCTTCAATTCTAATTTTATTACATGCGATATTTGTGGTAAACGAGCGATTATAACATGTTCATGGTGCAAAAAATCGCTATGTTTACAACATTTTTTTCATGAATATCATTATTGTAAAATATATAATCCATGATCATCAGAATAATTAGCTAGCTTGCCGTCTGCTGTTGGCTGACCCGTAGGATTTAAAATTGGTCGTTGTGCTGCTTAGAAATTGGTAGAATTGTATAGGAATTTGTATTAAAAAATAATAAATTGTAAAAATCTGTAAGAATTTGTAAAAATTTAAACTTTTATACAGAAACTTACATTTTGTAACATATATTAATTATATTTCTAATGCATAATAATTTACATTTTATTACGTTTTAGTATTTTTTCTTTACATCTTTGAAAATATTTTATTTATAGCTTTATTTAAATAAAAGTACAATTATAAATTATTATTAATGTATAATTATGAACTATTTGAAAAAAGTGTACAAATATGTGATACGATGTAAAATGTGTATCAAAATTTGTATATAAACGTAAAAAGATGTAATTAAAAGTACAAATATATAATAAAATGTAAAAAGATGTACGAAAGTGTAAGAATGCCTATAAAATTTGAATTAAGAGTACAAATTAAAAAGTAGTAAAACGTAGACAAATATAAGGAAAAGTAAGAAATTCTTAAAAAATGGTATAAACTGTGGTAAAATGTAAAAGCGTCCGAAATCCAGTAGAAAAGTACAATTTGTTACGTTTTCTTACACTTTTTTACAAACAACTACATTATCATACACTTGTTTATGCTACGATAAACAAGTGTATGATAAAAAAATAATAAATAATAGAATAGCATAACAAAACATTGTTACATTATTATACACTTATTTACATAATATAATTTCCGCTAGGGGGTCTATATACTATTTTTCGTGGAATTTAAAATATTTCTAAAAAATTTTGCGCCATATTGAATTCACTATTTTCAAATTTTTATTGTGGATCTAACTGTGGATTTCGATTAACGACTTCAAGAACCCATTTTAAGGAAAAAAATAATTGCCAAAAAAATATACCTAATTCATTTGTGTTAGGGGTGGTTTACCACCTCTTAAGGGGTTGTTTCGCGAAGAACGCCCAAAAACACCAACTGTTATTTATTGTAGTTGGTAAAAATAATGTTTTGACCTATTTTTAATTATTTTATGAATTCTCACAACAAAATTATTCTTAAAAAAACACAATTTCACCCTCTAAAAAAGAAGGGACACAACCCTTAATGTTCATACTACCACGGATTTCTTGGCTTTTTAGTAAGAAACTCTTTCCATTTTGTTTCGTTAAAAAATGTTAAGTAGAATCCGAGATATATCAAAAAAACGTTTCTTGGGGGTAAACTTGAGGGGTGATTTTAACCCTTATAAAGCGCTTCTCAGCCGATAAAAAAATGGTTTCGTGAATCTCGCATGGAGGTCTACTTTTTAATATGGGTTTGGAATTTTTTTTAATTTGACAGTTCGGGTACTTTCCTTGTCAGGTTCGTCTTTAGTTCTCGGTAACGGTCCTACAATGACCAAACTAACCGTGAAAAATGGAATACAAGGGCGGCCCGTTATAATCATTTTCTGCTTTGTTTTGACCCGAACTAATTTTTTAAGCTGGCAAGGAACGCATTTTTAAATGAAGGCTTGTATGTCCTCCTTTAAATGTTCCCACTGATATTTATATTTAATTCTATGCAAAGTTTTCGTTACGCCTTTGTGCCCACCCGCCGCCGAACAATGAGCTTCGTGAATTATATCCGCTCTTTTACTCGGTTCCGGGTGCTGTATGAGTCCACGGCAAAAAATTATTTTAACACTATTATTACCTAACTCACGTGTTAAACAGGCCAAAATATCTTGAAACTCAACATTTTCGATATTACTGCTCCTAGCCACACTAAAAGAAACAATTTTGTTAATGTCTAACAATTTAGCTACCTTCATAAATAACTGTGTCATAATTTCTATGGTATCCCATAAGCTATTTTTACTTTTGCCCCTAATCGGTAATACCAAATGCATTTTTTTATTGGCCTTTATGGTTTTGGGCTCTACCGTTACTAAACTCTCGAAACGCAGAAGCTTCTCTAAATCCTTTAATTGCCTAGATCCCTCATCAAGTGGGTCTCCGTCAGTGCTTACAAAATAAAGGTAACTATCTTTCCTCATAAACAGTTTCTCTCTACAATAGATTATATTGTCTTGAGGACTGACCGTTTTCGGCGCGTTACTTTTTTCGTTGACCGCGTCCTCGTCCCCGAAAGTCATGTCGGGAAAGGGATCTTTAAACGCCGAGACGTTGTCGTGCCCGGATGCTTCCCCGCACACGACCTCTTCTGACATAACCGTTTGCTCACTTTCCACGGATGCGAACGCTGAGACAGATGGTGAGATTGGTCTGTGTAGCGTTTCTTTTTTATTGCTATCCGCAGTTTGTGGTACAAGGGGCGCAGTCGCCTCTTTATCTTCGACAAGGGACGCGCATTCCTGAACCTCTTCGATCGTGGGGGCTGCATTTCTTTTACGCGGCGCGAGAGCTTTAGTGGCTTGCTTATACTTTTCACTGGCTTGGTGGCCCGCACGCTTACGCGTGGCCATTGCATGCAAGGTAGGCGCGCCGTCCCCCCGCTGGCTTTGTCGCTCCTGGGTCGGCTCTACCGCCTGTTCGCCAGCGACAGGATGGCGCCCCTCTTCCCCTATGCTGGCTTGTGTAGCTACGCATACTTTTTCCGAAATCGGGTTGCGCGAAAGTGCGTCCGCGTTCAGATTTAATTCACCTTTCTTATAGAGTACGTCGAATTGATAGTCTAATAATTTTAAACGCCAACGCGTGACTCTAGATCCTGGATCATTATGATTATTTAACCAAACTAGTCGCCTGTGATCGGTAATTAAAGTGAATTTATTACCGTATAAGTAAGGTCTGAATTGTCTAATAGCGTACACGATTGCTAATGCTTCTTTTGAAAACGTAAAATAATTCCTTTCTGCTTGATTCATCGCGCGCGACACAAAGGCTATGGGACGATCTTTTCCAATTTCTCCTTGCGATAAAACTGCCCCGATCGCGTACCCGCTAGCGTTGGTAGTTACTAAAAACTTTTCTTCGAAGTGCGGATGCGCTAAAACCGGTGGTTTACATAACTTATCACGCAGAGTCTCTAATGCAGTTTGCGCGCTCTCATCCCAAACAAAAAGTTGTTCTTTTCTAAGAAGGTCTGTTAAAGGCTTGGCTATTCGTGCAAAGCCATTAATAAATCGCCTATAATAACCAGCTAGCCCTAAAAATTGTTTAATATTTTTCTGATTTCTAGGCACTGGAAATTCTTTAACTGCCTTTAGTTTTTTCCGGATCCGGGCGTAAACCGTGGCTGCTAATTATATATCCCAAATAATTAATTTCCGATTTAAGAAACTCACATTTTTCCGGTTGTAAAACTAAATTAGCATGGCGCAGTTTTTCAAATAATTTCTCAATTATTTCTATGTGCTTGTTAAAAGTTTTAGAGTACACGCAAATGTCATCAAAAAAATGAACCACGTTTTTCATACCCGCAATTACTTTAAGGACAAGTGACAAGAATACTGGCGCGCTTGTTTTTAATCCAAAAGGTGATCTAACAAAATGAAATAAACCGAGCTCACAAGAAAAAGCTGTTTTTTCTCTGTCCTCAGCTTTAATTTTAATTTGATGATAACCCGCGTATAAATCGAAAACTGAGAAAAATTTGGCATCACCGAGTTGATCCAAAATATCCGCTATATTCGGAACCGGATGATTGTAAATGGGTATAATGGCGTTTAAATTTCTAAAGTCTACTACTACCCGAAATTTTTTCTTGCCGTCGGGTCCCGATTTTTTGTCAACGCAGAACACCGGCGCCGAGTAGGCGCATGTCGAAGGCTTGACGATGCCTTTCTCCAACATTTCTTTTACCTGCCTATTGATCTTTTCTTTTAAAATAGGTGGGTGTCTAAATTGTTTAATTCTAATTGGAATACTCGTTGTTGTAGGTATCTCATGTTCAATTACATTAGTCGCGGGCATAATATCTCCCGTTAAATAGAATCGATCTGAATATTTCACAAGGAGTGACTCAATCTCGGATAATTGATTAGGTGACAAATGTTTAAGTCGTAAAAGCTCTTTCAATTTAGTCACCCTCTTATTTCCTAAATGGAAAACCGTGTTCGACATGCACATAATTTGATGGGCGCGTGGCTCCCCTATTTTATGGCTCCGCCTATCTACCCTAATTTGGCTACTTAAGTGCGGAGGGTGAGGCCTATGCTTCCATACTGACCAAACTACTCCATTTATATTTCTTTTAATTTCATGCAGCAATTGCCGTAAAGCACATAACATGTCAGAGGTCACCTCGTTGTCCGTCACGCGATACACTCTCATTTTCTTAAAATTAGGTATGGCGGTGCAACAAATAACAGACAAAGCTTTAGCGTATAAGCGTAATAACGAGGCGCATCTCGAATTTTGCAAGTAGGCTAGCTTTCCAAGCTTGACCTGCAGCCCCTCAATAAGGTGTGCCAGCTGAAAATCCTCTCGGACTAAAGCATACGACAACGCCCTGGTCAATTTATTACATACGCCCTTCTCTATATTGTTGCTCAATGACAACTTTTGGCGACTTAGTAAATCACTAATTTTGCTTAAACTATTCCTTTGAATCTTAGCCCTTTTATAAGTTTCATGCTTGTACTTAGTACACGTAAAAGTCCTTATTTTATTACTCACAAAATTTACTTTTCTTTTATTTCTATTCAATGCACTGATACCCAAACTATTTTTACAAGTTAAAATTTCCAAATTTTTCTTATTTTCTACCAAAACACATTTATTAACTTTACTTTCTAACTTAGTCAAATTTTTTACAAGAACATCTTCACTAACTCTATTTTCCCAATTTTTATTTAACAAATTCAAATTCTGCTGAGGTACGCTATCATTTAACGTTTCCTCACTAAGTAAATTATTTCCAAATATAATTTTGTCCACTTTTCCTTTCAAACTTTTATTTTTACCAAGCTTAGTTCTCAAATTTTGCTTTTTAGCTATTGTAACTAATCGATTTCTAATTTTACAATGCTTAACTTCCAAATCTTTATTTTTATCAATTTTCAAGTTTAAGCTTTTATTTTCACAAATTTCATTTTTCAATTCTCTAGTTTTTTCAAATTTCAAATTCAAATTTTTGTTTTTACAAATTTTATTTTTCAAATTGCTAGCTTTTTCAAGGTTCAAATTCAAATTTTGATTTTAACGAATTTTATTTTCCGAATCACTAGTTTTTTCGAAGTTCAAATTCAAAATTTTGCTTTCGCAATTTTTACTTTCCAAATCACTAGTTTTTTCTAATTTCAATTCAAATTTTTGTTTTCATCAATTTTATTTTTTAAATCAATTTTTTTCAAGACGTGCTCCGTACAAATTTCAAATGGGGCAATACTTTTAAGAGAAGAAAAACAAACATCTGAAATAACTTTCTCATGCGAAGCAGATAAATCGCTATAAACGTTCCGAGTGCTACACTCGCCTAAAACAACACTGGATTTGTCCGACCGAGCAGTTGCAACGGGATTTTTCGCGTGTCCGCGTCCGGAATTGGGCTCACCCCCCCACATCGTACCCTGCGTTACTTCCTTATGTCGTTCGGCTCGTGCCAAACTTACACTCTCTTTGTTTATTGGCCACGCGATATCTACACTACTCGTGCACCGTAAGCTGATTACGTGAGAAGCGATTTCCAAAAAATTTTCTTCATAATTAATTTTTGCCACGTATTTTCTTAACATTTCGCTGCCGATTAACCCATCCTCTTCAATAGGAAAATCGTCAGGAACCAAATGGAAATACAATGTCAAATCGTTGAAAATCAAGGGTATTTTCTCGCGCGAGTTAATCGATTCCTTAGTAATACCCTTAAGTTCAAGAATTTCGTTTTCAAAAACAATGGCTTTACTATGTTTTTCACTAATTTTAAGCAAAGACGGGCCTGCTCCCGTATCTAACATTAATTTGAGCGATACCTGATAATTTTCAAATGGCATTTCTATTACAGGTGACTTACTATTTATACTCAACAAGATGGACTTTCGCGCAAATTTTAATTCTGAATTCTGTTTGATTGGTGTGGGCGCGCGCTTTCTGATTGCCCCCAGGTCGCGCCCTGTGCCGCGGTGCTGTTCACGTTTCCCGCTTCACGTTGTAATTTTTCTCTATTTTTTCTTTCCAATACCTGGCATTCATTCTTCCAGTGTCCCTCTTTTCTACAATAATTGCATAGTTTAACAAAATTATTGATTTGATTCGATTGTGCCACTGCGGGACTGTGCGATCGCGGTCTATATTGATTTTGTGATACGGGCCGCGCCCATGTAGTCGGCAGTGTCGCCGATTGCTGTGTACCCGGGGGTAATAATGATTATAACGACCAAAAGTTTTTCGCGACATGATTTCTTCTGTCACAATATTGACAAATTTCTGCTGGTTTATTTTGAACAATTTTAACTTCAGCCGATTCTGCTTTCAATTTGTTATTTTCTTGATTTAATTTACTTTTACGCGTTGGTTCGGTTTTCCCTAAATCGGTAACCTCACGCTCTATTTCTATCGCTTTTTCTACGGTTTCCTGAAAAGTAGCGGCCACCCCCATGCGCCTCATAATTTCCCAATCCATACCGCGTACAAAAAATTTTAATTTGTCAGCTTCCACGTGCTGTGTAAAATCCGTATCATCCCTTTTTTCTCTTTTTGCGGCCTCTTTTAATTCTATTGCGATACGCCTAACTCTGTTCGCAAACGTTGTAATGTTTTCATTTTCTCTTTGTCTGGCCGCGGCTAATTCCTCCATCAAAGTGTGATGTGTTTTATACGATCCGAAATTTGCCTCAAAATATTTAACTAGATCCGTCATATTAAAAAAAACTTTTTCCTCCATTGATTTTGCTGCTTCACCCGTTAGCCGTCGCCTAATTAATTTTACCAGGTCGGCTTCCTTTGCTGCCGGAATCATGCTAATGGCTTCTCTTAAGCCGAATAAAAAGGTACTAAGTGGAATATTACTACCGTCAAGTTTTGGTATGCAGTCTAGTGCATCTTTAATCGACAAATTTTTTAACGGAGTTAAGGTTGCATTTGGACGAAAAGAATTCATTGTCGTTGGCAGTGTTGTTCTAACATTAGTAACTAAAGGCGTACTATGTCCCCTTCCCCCTGCTACGTGCGGGGTATAATTTGCCGAATTTAATAAGTTTGCATCAAAAATCACTTTATTTTGTGTATTATCCCCGTCTGCTGTGTTTATTACCGTTTTATACTGCGTAGCTTCACCGTCTTCCGTTAATTCTTGATCAGACTTGATTAGAGCCGGAAGTTTTTCGGTAATCAAATGTTTATCTACGCTCGAGATTGCTTCCATAATTTCAATAACACTAATACTGTGATGCTGTAATAAAATGTCTATCATGATTTCATCTTGACAATTTTTTTGAACTAACGCCCTATCCGCGGATTCTGCGAGAGATAAATGCAACTTCTTAACATCCCGACTTCTTTCCGGATTTACTTCCGATGCCGATTGATATCTAGCCCTGAGCTCTGCTACTAACTCATTGAGCGTAGCCGTTACTAACGTAGGTTCCTCTAAACTAAGGTTTTTCTGCAAAATCTCCGTTGCTTCTGAATTCCTAGCGACCGCACCGTTTGAAGCTGCCATTCTAATAATTTATTGATATTTTTCTTTTGAACGCAAGAAACGAAGAGAAAAAGAAAATTTTTATAACTGTGGTATGTATGTATAAAAAAAAATTTTTCACTATTTTCACTTTTATCCCGGAAGTGGGCCGCCAATTGTAACGTCCGTGTTACCATGTCGCGAAAACGGTAAAGTAAGGGCGATAAATATTCCAGTTTCGGTTTACGCCTACACGTAATAATAACGGGAATAGGAACGCGTGAAAATAGCTAATCGCACTAGCAAAATAAACAATGCTAATGCGCGAAATTCATAAAGCGGCAAACGTCAGCGTCAGTGAACAATTAGAGAGACAGAAAAAAGATAAAGGACAGCGATCTACAAAGTTACTTACTTTGAGGCGGTTGCGGTTGGCTCGTTCTCTCAGTTAGCCCTCAACAGTCTCACCACCCAAGCGCAGCGATCAATTCAAATGGCAGAAGGATAGGATCGTAGAAAAAAAGTAACACTCCAAAAATGCAATTATGTGTTGTTTATTAATTGCATTAATTTACGTTACACTGTTACACACTGATTGTAGTCGAGATATAATATCAACAATTATTCGCGAGACTACAATCAGAGAAGCTCGATAATTATTCTAAGTTAATTTCACACAGAAATATTCTAAATAAATTCGGCTCGAAAATATTCTAAGTCCGAATACGATAAATTAGTCGAAAATATTCTAAGTCCAAGTTACAATTTAAATAAGCGACTGACAAGGGCTTCGCCCTACGAAACAAAATGAACAAAAGCTTCTGCCTCGAGTGGAGGCGCGATGAGGCTTTTATACCCGCGCTTCTATCTAGGGCAGATACAAAGATAGGGTAGTGTAGGGCATCTCATCTATGCATGGGGTGGCAAAGGTTCGGGTGGGGGATAAGGTTACTCGGGTTCAAATCTGGCGCGTGCCAAGGACAAAGGTTGGATCGATGGGAGGTAATGCTATAGGTAGGATTCGTTGGTGGACGGTCATGTTACCACGAGAATGCTTGTAGTTCCCCTTATCGCTAGTAGATGGCGTTACTTACAGGGAGGTAGGACTTATGGTAACATGAAGGAAAAAAGGTTGCAGAGTGGTAAGGATAGATGGTAGCACGGGTGTCGAAAGTAGCGGTCAGTCGTGCTCGACGTGACAACAACTAAGATGTTTATCTAGACAGTATTGAACTCAAAGTACGAAAGAAGTATTATGTTTTGAAGTAAGTTTTTCAAAATAAGAAAAGAAAATTGTGATATTCATAGATCGTCTATCTAGTTGAAAATTATATTGATAATAAAATGTGATTATTAAAAAATGACATCTAATCAGTGTTTTGTGTAATAAATAAAATAAAATACGGGTATGATATAATGCATGAAGTGCACATATAATTCAAATGTTATAAATAACAAATAACATAGTGATTAAAAAATGACATCTAATCAGTGTTTTGTGTAATATAAAAAAATAAAATACCGGTAAAATGGGTTGCATGACAATTTTAAAACTTCTACTTAAAATCAGTTTGAAATGTTTTGAAAATAGCACAAGTGTGTATTAATAAGTAATTACGTGTTATGAGGTTCATAAACTTCATAATACACTTTTGCATAGAAGAAAATATTGCTGAGTGATACGCGAGGTTATAAATATACAATATAATTTTCAGTGTTTTGAGTAATAATAAATAAAATATAGTACTGGTATGACCAATTACATGAAGTGTTTATAATCAAATTTTAAAACTTCTTTTAAAAATCAGTTCCAAATGTTTTGAAAATAGAACAAGCGTGTATGAATAAATAATTACTCATTATGAGGTTCATACACTTCATAATAAGTTTTGGCATAGAAGAAAATATTGTTGAGTGACACGCGAGGATATAAATATACAATATAATTTATGATGCAGATTTGAAATATTGGTCTGAGCCTTGGTTTAAAAAGCATCTGTCATCATTAAAAAAACTTAGTCGATGTCAGTGCTATGCTGTTGTACATATTTATTCAAGTGTCAATGAAAATATTATGTCTAATGAACATGTGAATACTGACAAAATAAAAAATGATGTGTTATTATGAAAATTTCAATGAATAAAAGTGCTCAATTATTCTAATATATGATTTTCTCACCATGGGAGACGTCAAAATGTTCCAGAGTTCTTAGTAAATATTTTTCTAGACAAGATTCAGATAATAATTTCAAAAAGTTTTATCTATACAAGAATGTCAAGAAAGCTTTTACTCTCAGTGATTCTTAGTTCATAAACTGGTTGCATTTTGAATTATTATCTCTCTAAACAACTGTTAAGTCGCATTTTTAAAAAAATTGAACGCCCCCCTCTCCTCTCTCTCTCTCTCTCTCTCGTCCATCTACAACTGTATAAGGAGTCGACAAAAAACTTTAAGAAGAGCCTAAATTTTTTTTTTAAACAGCCAACAAGACGTTCTGTACAAAAATAATATACTAACAAACTTTATTTTGAAAGATCTACAGAACTCCTTAAAAAACATTCAAATTTAAAACTTTTGTGAATAACAATACTACCATTTAATAATGATATTAAAAATATACTATAATAAATTCTCATAACGTTATCACACAATGTAATTGTTGAAAATAGTATACATCTATATTGTACGCATGAATATATATACAATAGGTATGTGTGAATGCGCGACTGTATCGAGAGCGCGCAATGTAAACATGTACCTCTCCCCTTCCTAGTGTGTGCGTGAGCAAGCATCTAAGTCGAGGAGCAGCGAACGATACGCTGCTCACACTCTCTCTACTGCCGCACGCTGAGCGGTAAGCACCTTGCGCGAGTCGCTATGAAGCGCTCGGATTACTTTTATACTGAAACTGAATAAACCAGTCATTCTTTATATATAAAAGTGTCTCTCCTTATTAATATTACCACACCTCAACATGGTAGCAGAGCGTGGTTTTGCCTGATTGGTAAGTAAAAAATTCTCTTATCTTCTACGTCGACTCTCGAGTCGCGTAGAGATAATAAAAGTGCCGCATATGTGAACACCGTGAGAAACATATATGAAAGAAGAATCAAAGTTAACAGTTGAGCAAGAAGACGATTCGCAGCACGAAGGAAAGCTCGAATCACTTGAAGAAGATACGACCACAGAGGTTAAGCAAGAAGTAAATTCCGAACACGAAGGAACGTTCGAGAACGAAAACAAAATGGAGAGAAAAGATATCACGATACCGGTGTTTGATGGAGAAGACTACAGTATGTGGAAGAAAAGAATTACGATGTACTTGAAGATGAAAAAGTGTGACACAGTAATAACCAGAGCAAGAGTTGCGGCAGACAAAGATGACTGGGAAGAAAATGACTTGAAGGCCATCAATTTGATTTACAGTGCCATTTCCAACAAACAATTGGAGTTTGTGTGTGAAGAAGATACGGCGTATAAAATAATAAAGAAACTGGACGATATTTACCTAAAGGAGTCTACAGCACTACAGATTGTGTGCAGGAATAAATTGGAAAAATTGAGACTAGAAAAGTACAGTGATACAGCAACATTTTTCAGTGAATTTGAAAAATCAGTGAATGAGTTAAAAAGCGCAGGTGCAAAAATAAGTGAAAAAGAAAAATTGAATTACATGTTGAACACGTTGCCGAGCCAATACAGTTACATTGGCGATTTAATAGACACGTTAAAAGAAGAGGATCAAACAGCATCGTATGTGAAAAATAAAATACAGATAGCTGAAATGAAAAATAATAGCGAGCATAGCGAACAAAGGTCAAATGTATTCGCTGCAAAAAAGACCAGAAAGGAAGCTGCTTCAAGTGTGGCAGAACAGGGCATTTCGCACGAGAATGTCAAAATGGAGGACAAGCAGGACAAAGCGGCACAACATGGCGAGGCTCAACACGTGGCCGCGGCCGAGGCAAGGCAGGAAGAGGCAACTACGGCAGGGGGCGCGGAAACTTCCGCCAGCAAGGAGCCAGCACGAGCGAGCAGAGCGGCGAAGGTACGAGTGCGTGGATAGCTACGGCGCATGCGGCGCAGAGTAAACATAGTCAAGGTAGGCTAGATAATGATATACAGTGGTTGCTGGACAGCGGCTGTACAAATTACATAATAAATAACGTTGAGTATTTTGATAAATTTATTGACCTTAAAGAACCGGTAAATATCTACTTAGGGGATAATCGATATATAAAAGCAACGAAAATTGGAAACGTAGTTAGCTATTTTAACGCGTTTGGTAAAAAGAATGAAGTGAATATGAGTAATGTTTTTTATGCCGAAAAAATGAATATGAATTTAATAAGTTTTGGAAAATTAACAGATAACAATACGATTATATCGAAAGGAGATGTAGCAAAGATAATAGATACAAATAATAAATTGATAGCAGTAGCGTACAAAGAAAATCAAACTTATAGAATAAATAGTACCTTGAAACATAGAGAAAATTTTGTAAACACAGTCGAATGTAACAATAGAAATATGACTCTGAAGGAGAAATGGCATAGAATGCTAGGACACATAAATTTTAAGTATTTAGGTACAATATGTAAACAGCAGTTGCTATCGGGAATTCCAGAAACACTTGAAACGGAATTTATGAAATGTAAAACGTGTATAGAGAATAAGATGAATAATCTACCGTTTAAAAATAATAGAATAAGGGCAAGTAAAATTTTAGAAATTGTCCATACCGATGTATGCGGCCCTTTCAAAACGACCGGATTCAAAGGAGAAAAATACTTTGTTTCGTTTATAGACGATTATAGCAAAATTGCCAAAGTTTATTGCATAAAATCTAAAGATGAAGTAATTAACTGTCTAGTCCAATTTGTTAACGAAAGTGAAAATTTAACGGGAAAACGAGTAAAAATATTAAGATGTGATAACGGGAAAGAATATTTGAATAGTTGCATTTATAAATTCGCCAAAGAAAAAGGTATAATTTTGAACAATTGCCCGGCATATGTACACGAGTTAAACGGAACCGCAGAACGGTTTAATAGAACGATAATGGGTATGGCGCGATGTTTACTAACAGAAGCACAAGTACACAAACGATATTGGCCTGAAATAATATGTGCGGCAACATATTTGAAAAATCGAACGTTGACTAACACGATAGAGAGGAAAACTCCGTACGAAATATTTTTTAATAGACGGCCGGATGTCAGACATTTACGTCTTTACGGGAGTAGGGTTTTTGTAAGGAAACCGGAACAAAAGAGAATTTCTAAATGGGATAGAAAGGCAGATATGGGAATTTTATTAGGATATAGTGAGGTAGGCTATAGAGTCCTATTAAATAATAAAATCATAGTTGCAAGACACGTAGATATTGTTGAGCAAAACGTAAAATGTATAGGGCTTGATGAGGTAGAGTCAAAATATCAATCTCCTTCTACTTCGACTCTCGAGTCACTTAGAGGAGATCAAAATGATGGGGATGACGATTTAAGCGATGATAATGTTTTTGAAAGCGCGGTTGAGAATAATGAACAGGAACAAAAAGTAACAAATAAGGAAAATATAGAACTATTAAAAGTCCCACGTAAATCTACACGTGATAGAAAAAGCCCAATAAGATATCCAGAAAATATTTCGAATAATATTTATGTTAATTACTGCAGGGTAGATACTCCATATACATTTGAGGAGGCGATGTGTAGTAATGATAGTGAGAGCTGGATAAAAGCTATGGATAAAGAAATAAAAAGTTTCAATGAAAATAAAACATGGGAACTAGTTGAAAGGATACCAAATGAAAAGGTAATAGATGTAAAATGGGTTTATAGTAAGAAATCTGATGATACGTATAAAGCGAGATTAGTCGTAAGAGGATTTCAACAGACAAATGTTATTGACGACATATACGCTCCAGTTGCTAAAATGCAAACTTTAAAATTTTTGTTTTCCTTTTGTTGTCAGAATGGCCTAATTATAGAACAGATGGATGTAGTCACAGCATTTTTAAATGGTGAAGTAAGCTCGGAGGTATATGTCGGTCAACCGAAAGGTTATAGCGATGGAACAAACAGGGTTTGTAAATTACGTAAAGCATTGTACGGACTACGAGAAAGTCCAAGGGCATGGTATAAATGTTTGGATGAATATTTGACAAAGATAAAATTTAAAAGGAGTAACGTAGATTATTGTTTATATACTCAAGGTGAAGGTATAGATCAAATTTACTTATTAATATATGTCGATGACTTGTTAATTTGTAGTAAGAGTAAAAAGAAAATTAAGAATTTAAAAAGAGTCTTATCAGGAAAATTTAAGATGAAAGACCTAGGAGAAATTAAAGAATACCTTGGTATTAATGTAGAGTATGATTATCGAAATTGTGATATGAAATTAAGTCAGACTAAGTATATAGAGTCATTAGCGAATAAATATCAATTGCAGAATAGTAAATTATATAGCACCCCTATGGAGACGAATTTAAAAATTGAAAAGGCTGAAATAAGCGAGTCAGATATTAAATATAGAAATTTGGTAGGTGCATTATTATATATAAGCTCAAGTACAAGGCCCGATATAAGTTATAGTGTTAATTATTTGAGTAGATATCAAAATAGTTATAACGAGACTCATTGGAAATATGCGTTACGAATATTGAAATACTTGTATTTAACTAAAGATTTAAAGATGATCTATAAAAGAAATGTAAATTGCGAAACTATAGATTGTTATGTAGACGCAGATTGGGCTGGTGATAATGTTGACAGAAAATCCACATCTGGATATGTTATTAAAGCATTTGGAAATGTAATTGATTTGAAATCGCGAAAACAAAGAACGGTAACAAAGGCTTCAACTTATGCAGAATATGTAGCCTTATCTGAGGCAGTTAGTGAAGTAAAGTTTATAATAGAGTTAATGAAAAACTTTAATGTGAAATTGATTGATCCTGTAAAGATATTTGAGGATAACACAGGCGCGATAAATATAGCGAATTATGGAAACTTTACTAAGAACTCGAAGCACATAGAAATACATTATCACTATGTTCATGAAAGCGTGAAAGAAAAAGAAATTGTAATAATGAAAATCGACTCGAATGATAATGTTGCGGATATCTTTACAAAAGCGTTATGTAAAGATAAGTTTGAAAAGTTCAGAAAATTATTGAACATAATGTAATAAATTAAAAGGTGTACAATATATATGTAAGGAGGCGTGTTGAAAATAGTATACATCTATAGTGTACGCATGAATATATATACAATAGGTATGTGTGAATGCGCGACTGTATCGAGAGCGCGCAATGTAAACATGTACCTCTCCCCTTCCTAGTGTGTGCGTGAGCAAGCATCTAAGTCGAGGAGCAGCGAACGATACGCTGCTCACACTCTCTCTACTGCCGCACGCTGAGCGGAAAGCACCTTGCGCGAGTCGCTATGAAGCGCTCGGATTACTTTTATACTGAAACTGAATAAACCAGTCATTCTTTATATATAAAAGTGTCTCTCCTTATTAATATTACCACACCTCAACAGTAATTATTACCATATGACTTTATAATTAACTGTATTGTTAATTAATCATCATACCTAAGAAGATACATATCTGATTATATTCCCGTATGGAAAAAAAGAAATGTATGAAACCGTATACAACCATACAAAACTGTATAAAAACGTATGAAACCGGATCTAAACATTGGTTTTTGGACAAATTTATACGTTTTAATATATTTTAATATCGTTTCATACGGTTTCTAACATTTTAATACAGTTTTCTACGATTTGCAACGATTTTATACAATTTCATACGGTTTTTTATGTTTTGCAGAATTTATAAAACGTAAAAAACGTAAAAACGTAATTAAGTTTTTATAAACATAAAAACATAATTCATTTATTTATTTTTCTATTTATATTTTTTTATTTTGTATGAAAATGTATTAAACTATAAAAATGTATAAAACCGTAGAAAAATGTAATAGATTTGAAAAAATCTACGGAAATATACAGAAATATACATTTTTATACGGTTTCCTATGTTTTATTACATTAACCTTTTTACAAAGTTGACATGGAAGAATTTCTGAATTGTAAGAAAATGTATTAATGGTATAAAAATGTAAAAAATGTATAAAAATGTATAAAACCGTATAAAATATGTCCAAAAACCAATAGAAAGGTTCATTTTTATCCGTTTTTATACGCTTTCCTACAGTTTCATACATTTATTATTTCTATACGGGTTATTTAAAAAAATTTTACAATGTAATGATTTTATCGAGCTCCTTGAAGAAACATTCAAATTTAAAACTTTTGTGAATAACAATACTACCATTTAATAATAATATTAAAAATATACTCTCATAACGTTATCACACTCTGTAATTATCATTTTCTCTTAAAAAGTTGTGAAATCCATCTAAAAAAACATTTTACAAAAGTTTAAACTAAGGAAAATATTCTCTCTTTAACTAAGGCACTTAGTTTAAACTAAGGCAAGTCTCCCTCTCCCTCTCTCTCTCTCCCGCCCACCCTCTCTTTCTCGCTCTGTCTCTTTCGCCCTCTCTCTCCCTTCCTCTCTGTTCCTCCCCTCTCTCTCCCTCTCTCTCAACATCAGTCAAACGGAGTACCAAAAACTTTAATGGGAGCTTAAATATTTTTTTAAATAATGAACATGTTTATTAAAAGCTAATTTTTATGTACGTTCTAACAACACAATTTGTCTAGGCCTTTTAATTCCTCTAGTCTCATATATTCAATAAGCACTCTATAAATGGTATTAATTTTTTTCATGACTGTACCAATAATAATATTGTTAATATAAAACTTTCTACGTAAGTATAAAATAAGGCAAGTATAGACGTTTTTTCTGTATAATCTATAAAATAATAATATTTATGATTTTTTAAAAGAAATCAAATAAATACCAGTGAAAAAGTCTTTTACTTCTTTGATTCATTGTATACTGAACAAACTATATGTAAGAAAGTACATTCAAATTGTTCATTGCAAATCAAACAAATGAAAGTTGTGAAATCAATTATCGATAGTCAAGTAATGCTAACAACTCTCGGAAACAACTGTATGACTATTCTCAGAAATGTATTAAAATTTGTTCATCTTTCTATACAAATTAAACACAAGAAAGTACTGAAATCAATTTATTGTAGTCAAGTACCCATAAGTCAACTTGACTGAATAATACAATTTTTCGTAACTACTGAAAAATATTCAGTCAGCGGGCATAAAGTACTACTTAACGCCTAACAGGCGTAATAGCTCCGACACTCCCACCAAATTTTATAGAACTTACACACTTTACGCCCGTGTGGGCGAAAATTATTTTAATTACTATTATGCCTTCTCGTTATTTCTAAAATTCATAAGAATTTTATCAGATATTTACGAAAAGTCAAAGCCTATAGGTATAAAAAAATTACATAGTTACCACCACATCCCCATTTTTCATTGATCTTTCTCCATTTTGAAATTTCTATAATATTACGCATCTTGGGAGGACAATAGAAGTTTATAGAGCTGCTCTAGCAGAGGTGGTCCTCCAATCTCCCATACATACTTGGCGGGCCCGACGGTTTGCAGTTTACCGGGGGTTTGTAAATGCAGAATACTAAATTTTTGCATTAATTCATTAACAATGTTTATACCTATGAGCCTATTATAAATAATTACATTGGATCTAATTTTTAATTGATACCGTTTAAATATAGTATCCCTACATTTGCAGAATCTCATGATTTACTTTCATTACATTCATTTATTTAATTAAAAAATATTTTTTCTTGTGTCCGTCTTTTTTAAGCGGGAATGAGATAAAAAATGCATATAAATTTATTGTCTACTCAAAAGTGCTTTAGGTTTTATTAACCATTTTGTAAGCCACCAATTTTTTATTCTTTTTCGTCGTGTAAATATCATATGAGATATCATATGTGTGATGTCATCTGCAATTTTACATATTATGAGATCTCATATGAGATCTGATGTCCGATATTCTCATATGAGATCTGAAGTCCGATATTTCCAAATGAAATCTGATGTCCAATATTTTCATGGGAGTTTGCACTTTCTATTTAAAAACAGAGTAATAAATTCAATACTGAGCCCAATTTAATATGTAGAAGCAACCCATTTATACATTTTATCTGATTTTTAAACTTATGAATATTTACATGAAAATAACCATGTCTACACCTTAAACTGTAAACCGTCGCACAGTGGGCGGAAACGTCAAAAAAAATGGTCAAAATATCGGCTTCACGCGAATTTTGCATGAAAACTATTAATGACAGCAGATTTGGACTGCTTTTATAGCACTTATTCAGAGGCCGTTTCCCGCAAATATCTGTATAATGATTATTAACATGAAATCGTTGCAGTTTTAGAGCATTATCACGAAAATTCGATTTACCTGTTCAGTTGACGTATATTAGAAAATCACCCATGAGGTTTTCATACATATACATATGGATTTACAAGTTTTGCTAACTACTCATCTAAAAAAATGGTATTACTTTTGTAAATTTAATATATTTAAATAATTTTTTTAACAAATTATGGCAAAATCTAACTTCTAAAGACAATGATCTCTGATTTAATTTTTTTTGTGAAAAATGACCAAAGTTATACGTTGTACGTCACTTAAATTATTATAAACAATCATTAAATGTTATAGTTGTCTTTATAATCACAAATAGGTGGTATTCCATCGCATAAAAAAGATATATACATTTACAGATTTTGGAGTTTTTAATACCGGGTCTGGTATCAGTTTTATTAAATTAATTTATTTAAATAATTTCTTTAAACAAAATAAGTCAATATTCAACTTTTTTAAGACAATGATTTGTGATTTAAGCTTTTTAGGAAAAGTATCGCGTTATTGAGAGCACCTTAGCGTTGACATATAATCGTCCTGTTTATGTACAAATTCTTCGACACCTTGCTGTATGTAAACACGCGCAATTCTCAGTACTGAGCCTAACATTTTTATAAAGACAACTATAACATTTAATGATTATTTATAATAATTTAAGTGACGTACAACGTATAACTTTGGTAATTTTTCACAAAAAAATTAAATCGGAGATCATTATCTTCAAAGGTTAGATTTTGCCATAATTTGTTTAATGAAATTATTAAAATATATTACATTTACAAAAGTAATACCATTTTTTAGATAAGTAGTTAGAAAAACATATAAATCCATATGCATATGTATGAAAACCCCATAGGTGATCGTCTAATATATGTCAACTGAACAGGTATACCAAATTTTCGTGATAATGCTCTAAAACTGCAACGATTTCATGTTAATAATCATTATACAGATATTCGGGGGAAACGGTTTCTGAGAAAATTCTATAAAAGGAGTCCAAATCTGCTGTCATTAATAGTTTTCATGCAAAATTCACGTGAAGCCGATATTTTGACCATTTCTTTGACGTTTCCGCCCACTGTGCGTCGGGCCCGCCAAGTATGTATGGGAGATAGGAGGACCACCTCTGCTAGAGCAGCTCTATAGACTTCTATTGTCCTCCCAAGATGCGTAATATTATAGAAATTTCAAAATTGAGAAAGATCAATGAAAAATGGGGATGTGGTGGTAACTATGTAATTTTTTTATACATATAGGCTTTGACTTTTTGTAAATATCTGATAAAATTCTTATGAATTTTCGATATAAAAAGAAGGCATAATAGTTATATAATTAAAATTATTTTCGCCAACACGGGCGTAAAGTGCGTAGGTTCTATAAAGTTGGCAGGAGTATGGTAGTTATTACGCCTGTTATGCGTTAAGTAGTACTTTATGCAGTCAAGTTAACTTATGGGTACTTGACTACAATAAATTGATTTCAGTACTTTCTTGTGTTTAATTTGTATAGAAAGATGAACAAATTTTAATACATTTCTGAGAATAGTCATACAGTTTTTTCCGAGAGTTGTTTGCATTACTTGACTATCGATAATTGATTTCACAACTTTCGTTTGTTTGATTTGCAATGAACAATTTGAATGTACTTACTTACATATAATTTGTTCAGCATACAATGACTCAAAGAAGTAAAAGACTTTTTCGCTGGTATTTATTTGATTTCTTTTAAAATATCATAAATATTATTATTTTATAGATTATACAGAAAAAACGTCTATACTTGCCTTATTTTATACTTTCGTAGAAAGTTTTATATTAACAATATTATTATTGGTACAGTCATGAAAAAAATTATTACAATTTGCAGAGTGCTTATTGAATAGATGAGACTAGAAGAATTAAAAGGACTAGACAAATTGTGTTGTTAGAACGTACATAGAAATTACCTTTTAATAAACGTGTTGATTATTTAAAAAAATATTTAAGCTCCCATTAAAGTTTTTGGTACTCCGTTTGACGGATGTTGAGAGAGAGGGAAAGAGAGGGGAGGAACAGAGAGGAAGGGAGAGAGAGGGTGAAAGAGACAGGGGGAGAAGGAGTGGGATGGCGGGAGAGAGAGGGAGGGAGAGAGAGACTAATACTTGCCTTAGTTTAAACTTTTGTAAAATGTTTTTTTAGATCGATATAATTTACAATAAATTATAAAGTCTCTTAAAAAGTTGCGATACCTACAAGTGTACATTATCATTTCTTGCGAATTCTTTAATTTATATACGGATCAAAAGTTCGTGTAAAACTTACATGTTTAAAAAATAAATCATAGTTATTATCTCTCTTAACAACTATTAAGTTTCTTTTCTAAAAATATTAAAAATATACTATAATAAACTCTCATAACGTTATCTGACTATGTGATTATTATATTATTCTATTATAAAATTGTGAAATCTATCTCAAACTTTTTACAAAAGTTTAAACTAAGGCAAGTATTAGTCTCACTCTCTGCCCCCACCCTCCCTCACCTTTCCTCTCTTTCTCCCCTCTATCTGTCATGCCTCTATCCCTCCCTCCCTCTCCCATTATTATTTGTATAATATCACGCATCTTGCGAGGACAAGAGAAGAGAAGTCTAGAGCTGCTCTAGCAGAGGTGGTCCTTCAATCTCCCATACCTACCTTGCGGGCCCGACGGTTTGCAGTTTAATATATTGACATGGTCATTTTCATATAAATATTCATATTATGTTTAAAGATCAGGTAAAACGTATAAATGGGTTTCTCCGACATATTAAATACTGGTCCATGAATCTATTACTTTGTTTTTAAATAGAAAGTGTAAACTCGCGTGAGAATATCATATGAGGTCTCACATGAGATCCCATATAATATATAAAATTGCAGATGACATCTCATATAATATTTACACGGGGGAAAACAGATAGCTTGTAAAATGGTTCATAAAATGTAAAGCACTTTTAAGTAGACTATCAATTTATATGCATTTTTTATTTTCTGTCCGTTTAAAAAAGATGGACACAAGCAAAAATATTTTGAGTGATAAAAGTAAATCATGAGATTTTGCACCCCACATAGCATGAAAGGCTCCGGAAGAAAGTTCCAAGGAAGCTTACAGTGGAAGGTTAATGGAACCTTCCAGGAAGCTAACTGAAACTTTCAGGAAGGTTACATTGGAAGATTTCTAAGTAAGCTTCCAGAACGATTCCAGGAAGGAAACAGAAAAAGTTGCAAATACCTAACTATGAAATATTACATGGAAGCTCTACGGAAACTTACAAAAAGCTTTCATAGAAGATTATCGAAAATGAGTACTGGAAGCTTTCGCGGAAGGCTCTTGGAAGCTAACATAAAGCTTCTAGGAAGAACTAAAGTTAAATTACATATTCCAGGAAGCTTCCTCTGGTAGTTCCAATTAAACCTTGAGAAAAGCTTTCATAGAAGATTCTAGGAAGTATTCAAGCAAGGTTCCTGACATATAAATAAAGGCACTGGTCTAAAGTTATAACGGAAGTTTCCGGCTAGATTCCGGATTAACCTTTTTAGGGAGCTTCCAGAACGCGTTAGGAAAGTCTAACAGAAAGGTTCCAAAAGTGCTACGGTGAAATGTTACTCAATACTTACGAGTAAGCTTCCATGAACCTTACATAAACGATTACTGAAATGAGCACTGGAAGCTTCGCGGAAGGCTCTTGGAAGCTAACATAAAGCTTCTAGGAAGAATAAAAGTTAAATTACATATAAATATTACGTGAAGCTTTTGAAATATATTCCAGGAAGCTTCCTCTGGAAGTTCCAATTAAAACTTGAGGAAAGCTTTCATGGAAGATTCTAGGAAGTATTCAAGCAAGATTCCTGTCATACAATAAAGCAACTGGTCTAAAGTTATACCGCAAGCTTCCAAGTCGACTCAGGAGTAACCTTTTTAGGAATCTTCCATGCCGAAAGCGTTAGAAAAGACTAACAGAAAGGTTCCAAAAGTGCTACGGTGAAATGTTACTCAATACTTAGGAGAATGTTTCCACGAAGCTTACATAAACCATTACTGAAATCGGCACTGGAAGGTTCGCGGAAGGCTCTTGGAAGTTAACATAAAGCTTCTAGGAAGTTCAAAAGTTAAATTACATGTAAAGATTGCGGGAAGTTTTTGAAATACAGTCCAGGAAGCTTCCTATGGAAGTTGCAATTCAACCTTGAGGAAAATTTTGATTGAAGACTCCAGGAAGTATTTCAAGCAGGGTTCTTAACATAATATAAAAAATAGCTGGCCTAAGGATATAATGGAAGCTTTCAAAAGGGATCCAAAGTAACATTCCTAAGAAGCTATTAGCAAGTTTTAGGGAAGGCTGACAGGAAGGTCCCAAAAGTGCTGCGGTAAAATGCAACTTGAAATTTACGGGGAAGCTTTTAGAAAGCTTACATAAAAGTTTACAGAAGATCAGCACTGAAAGTTTCGTGGAAGGTTCCAACTTGGAAGCTTCATAGATTCATAGATCGTCTGATAATCATCTTATTTTGAAAATCGAGAAAGTTCAGGCGCGCTGCGCGCGCTTTTCCTTTGCCTTTATTATATTATGCCTGTTACGAAACCAATTTGTAAATCCGTTCGTAATGAAATTCACTTTTATACACACACATATATATATATACATAAATAATTAGAGATTTTCTTTTAAATAATTTCTTCAAAACTCTGTTTTTGTCTCAAATTACGAGTTACCGACCGCGTGCACGAATTTTCATTCGGGGCCACAGCTGTCTCTTAACCAATTTTTGAAATTGATGAAGAGAGATCACAGGACAGGCACGAAGAGGCGCGCTTGTAGACTTTCTGGTCGGCTGAGACATTCTTTTAAAGTGTTACCATAGCAACCGTTTGACTTTAAACATAACAAAAAAAGAACAAAAAAGATTAATTCTATGATTGAAGCTCAATACGTTCGGATGTATTTCAATCTCTCTATATTACGTTGACTAATAATAAAAAATAAATATTTATCCACTATTCTTTGACTTTATTAATTCTTTTACGAACAATGCCTATGCAATAAATAACCGCAAATTTATTCAATATTATTTATTGAAACTTGGATTGTATTTGTTTGTTTATTGCTACAATACAAAAATTTGGAGATTATAATATATAATTAAAGTTTGGAGGTATAATATTTTATGAAAGGTTTCTTCGTAATATTTCTGCAATGTATCGCCTTATTGTTTCAGATAATATTGTTGGAGTATTTTAAAAACATTTCTTGATTTACTAATAAATAATTTTTCAATTTGATGGAGAAGTTTACGTCGCTTTTAGTGAAATATATCATGAAATATTTATCTTTAAGATTTCCGTAATGTATCGCTTTTGTCATTTCTCGGAATGCTTCCGACATAATTAAAAAACATTTATAGAATTATGGAAAAATAGTTCTTCAATATAATGTTGAATATTACGTCATTATTAGTGAAATATTATAATTAAATGAAATGTCTCTGCAATATTTCCGTAATGTATCGCCTTATCAATTCTCGGAATATTACACAAATGTTTCACAAACGTTTCTTGAATTGTTATATCGATAAGAAGGAATCTTCATTTTTGTCATTTTCATGCAATTTTTCGCCGATTATATGAGAATATCTCTAGAACTTTTAATGTTCAGTGTTAAAAAAAAACATAATTTTTTTGTTCGAGGACTTACTTATATCTATTCAAAGTTTGCTTTACTCGTTTTTTAGTTTTTTTTTTTTTTTTTTTTTTTTTAATGAAAGCAACATAATTCCATTTTACGAGTATATCGAAATTTTTTTTTTTATAATATAAATGACGAACTTATTTGGCTTAATCCTATCAAAATTGTATTAAATTTTAAATATATCATTTTGACAATTTAACTACGTTTTTCTAAAATATTAATTTAGTGATTACAATGACTTTTGGAATATAAAATTCAAAATTCAGCGTGTGCTTATCAAAAATCTATTTTTTTTTCTTCTTAATGAGTTAACGCTTGAGAAGTAATTTTTTGAAGACGCATGACTTTTAAACAATGCGTGGCACACCCACGTGCAACAAATCAAATGATTGTATTTTTAATAAAGAATGAAATCTGATAGCCATATTAAGAAAATTCTTTATGTTAAAAGGTATGGAACAGAATTATTATGAAAATTTTTATTTTTGAGAAATAATACAACTTTCTTAATTCTAGATTTCAAATGTATCGTAGGCACATCTCTGAAATTAGGTTTTTCTACTTACACTTTATACGTAACTGGAACGATTGTTTCATACATGGAACATTTAAAAAACATTTATTTTTACCTATTTACTTTGCTGAAAGTATATATTTCTTATTAAAAAGATCTAAAAAGTTGCCGAAACGTGAAAATTAAAAGTTCTGGAGATATCCCCATATCTCATGATAGTACTAATAGAATCGCTAAGAAAATTCTGAATATAGTATTTACGTATAGAAAGGACGTGAAAATTGTGTTCTTCGAAAGGAATGTTTGAAAGTTAAATTATTAAATAATTAAATTGGGTTAATTTTGGACTCCACATGGTCAAAAAAGGAATATAATGAAAAATATACAGTAACATTTTTTTTATTATAGCTTATCAAATTTTCAACTTGAATGGTCTACCTGGAGTCTAAAATCAACCCAATTTCATTATTTGATAAATTAACTTTCAAACATTCATTTAGAAAAACACAATTTTGACGTCCTTCCTATATATAAATACTATACTCAGAATTCTACTCGTTGAAAAATTGCATCAAAATGACAAAAAGCAGATTCCTACTTATCGACATTACAATTTCTTTTTAGTTAAAAAATTTCTAAACAATTTTTTGGAGAAACACAATTATTAGGCCCATCGTATTTATAAATACTATACTAAGAATTTTTTTAAACCATTCAATTAGAATTATCATAAATTATTTAATCAACATAATGAAATGCCAAATATAAAAACATGTTTATTCAGAGTAATAATTCCGACACTATAATTTTTTAATTTACCGCATTAAATATATAATTTTTGAAATTCATTAATATTTTAAATAAAATAATCAAAATAATAAACAATTAAATAATCGTGAAAAGTGTAACTTATTTAGATGAAAATGTCCGAACTCCTTCAAGCGAGCGATAGCGTAACGGATAGCATGCGTGCGTAGTAACCCAAGGATCGTGGGTTCGATTCCCGGTCAGGTTAAAAAATTTTATGTGAAATTTTTTCTGCGATTATAAAATGGCGATTAATATAGGTAGAAATAAGTTCTAAAGAATATGTGCGAATTGTTAATACTTATAGAGAATTTCTAATATTTATAGCTTTAAGTTACTCTTTCAAGAACTTGGAAAAAGCTTACTGGAAGGTTCCCACAGACTACCTGGAACTTCCAGAACCATATTTGAATGCTAACTGAAAGCTTACTGGAAAGTTCATAAAGTCTACTTGAAACTTTCGGTAACTTTTTCGAAAGATTCCTGTAAGTTTCTTGGAAGGTTCCCACAGACTACCTGAAGCTTCCAGTAACTTATTTGAAAGCTAACTGAAAGCCTACTGGAAGATTCCGATAGTCTACTTGAAACTTTCAGTAACTTTTTCGAAAAATTCCTGAAAGTTTCCTGGAAGATTCCTACATCCTACATGAAACGTACAGTAATTTTTTCTGAGGCTCCCTTAAGTTCCTGAAAGGTTCCTGAAAGGATTCTTACACAGTTCTTGAAATCTTCCAAGGAAGCTTCTCGTCATGAATTTGACCTAGAAATTATGTACTGCCGGGAAGCTTTCATGGAACCTTTCTGGAAGCTTCCATTCTCAAACTGACATAAATCGAATCTGAAGTCTTGTAGGAAGTATTTTTTAAAGCTTTCTGTAATCTTTCGGGGAATACTACTGGAAGATTTCCGCAGCCTACATGAAGCTTCCAGGAATTTTTTGAAAGCTTCCTGAAAAGTTCCTAGAAAGTTTCCGAAAGCTTCTTGAAAAGTGTCTGAAACAGTTCCTGCAATCTTCCGAGGAAGCTTTTTGTCATGAATTTGACCCAGACATTAGGTACTTTCAGGAAGCTTTCGTGGAAGCTTTCCTGAAGCATACGAAACTTTCATGAAAGCTTCCAGGAAGTTTCCAGTAAGCTTTCATGCTATGTGGGACATGTAGAGATATAATATTCAGACAGTATCAATTAAAAATTAGAGCCAATGTAATTATGTAAAATATAGAGCCAATGTAATTATTTATAGTGGACTTATAGGTGTAAACATTCTTAATGAATTTATACAAAAATTATTTTATTTAGTATTCTACATTTACAAGCCCACCGGTAAACTGCAAAACATCGGGTCCGCCAAGTACGTATGGGAGATTGGAGGACCACCTCTGCTAGAGCAGCTCTAGACTTCTCTTGTCCTCCCAAGATGCGTAATATTATAAAAATTTCAAAATTGGGAAAGAATAATGGAAAATGGGGATGTGTTGGTAACTATGTAATTCTTTTATGAAGGCTTTGACTTTTCTTAAATATATGAAAAAATTTTTATGAATTTTAGAAAACAAAAGAAGACATAATAGTTATATAATTAAAATAATTTTAGCTCACACGAGCGTAAAGTGCGTAGGTTCTATAATGTAAAAGTATTTTGTATAGGAGTATGTGAACTATTGCGCCTCTTAGGCGTTAAGTGTAGTACTTTATACCCGCTGGCTGAATATTTTTGAAGTTACAACGTGGGCGTAAAATGTAATTTTACACGCAAGGTACTAAAAGTTCTATTATGTCAGTCAAGTGAACTTATGGGTACTTGACTACAATAAATTGCTTTCAGTACTTTCTTGTGTTTAATTTGTATAAAAGAATCAACAAATTTAAATACATTTCTGAGAACAATCATACAATTATTTCGGAGAGTTGTTTGCATTACTTGACTATCGGCAATTGATTTCACAACTGTCGTTTGTATGATTTTCAGTGGACAATTTGGATGTACTTACAAACGTATAATTTCTTCAGTATAAAATGACCCAAAGAAGTAAAAAACTTTTTCTGGTATTTATTTGATTTCTTTAAAAAAATCATAAATATTATTATTTTATAGATTATTCAGAAAAAACGTCTATACTTGCCTTATTTTATACGTTCGCAGAAAGTTTTATACTAACAATATTATTATTATTTGTACAGTCATGAACAAAATTATTACCATTTGTTGAGAGTGCTTATTGAGTAGATGAGATTCGAAGAAATAAAAAGACCAGACAAATTGTGTTTTTAAAACGTTTAAAAAATTAGCTTTTATAAAACGTGTTGATTGTCTTAAAAAAATATTTTAGCTATTATTAATGTTTTTCATATTCAGTTTGACGGATGTTGAGAAAGAGTAAGAAAGGGACAGAGAGAGTGGGCGAGGGAGGGAGGGATAGAGGGGAAAGGTGAGGGAAGGTGGGGGGAGACTAATAATTGCTTTAGTTTAAACTTCTGTAAAAAGTTTTTTTAGATAGATTTCACAATTTTATAATAGAATAATGTAATAATCACATAGTTAGATAACGTTATGAGAGTTTATTATAGTATAGTTTTAATATTTTTCGAAAAGAAACTTAAGAATTGTTAACAGAGATAATAACTATGATTTATTTTTTTAACATGTAAGTTTTACATGAACTTTTGATCCGTATATAAATTAAAGAATTCGCAAAGAATGATAATGCACACTTGCCTATAAGTTATTATATCTTTCGTAGAATACTTGTAGGTATCACAACTTTTTATGAGATTTTATAATTTATTATAAATTATATAATTAAGGGATAACTAAAATTCTTTGTTGCTTATATATGTTGTAAAGTTGCCATCTATGCCTCTCCAATAATTTCCCTTTCACAGATTCTCTTAATAATGTTATCGGTTCAGCTGCTTTATGCAGTTCTCTTTCAAGTTCAGGTGTTTTATCTACTTTAGTCTTGAAATGTTTCCCTTCCTCCATTATAGACCTTTCTGCTTCAAGAGATTCATGTTTGATTTTTGAACTTGGCAGTTTGATACTTTATATTTCACATTTTTGCTGTATTTTTTTTAAAGCCGAAAAAGTTTTCTAATAAATAAACTAGTATTCCCCCTGGTAGAAATCTTAACCATATTATAGGTATAAATTAACTAATTTTGAGAATATCGTTAATTTTTAGCTTAAAGTTATAGCCAGAAATCCCGGTAATAATGTCACGTTTTTAGCTTGATATCCGGTTATATTAAGCGTAAGCCTTGGTAAATATATTAACCAGAAATTATCTAGTTTTCAGTTTATTTTATTGTTAATAGTAAAATACTATAATTACGTAGAAATTTGCATCTATGTGTCAGAGGGTATCTTTAATAAATGGTCCAGGTGTTCGGGGTAGCCGATGACCATGTCTAGGTGGTGCGCCCCGTAGTTTTTTGCATTTAGATGTCAGGGCGCATTTGTTAGATGCTCCAGATGTTTGGTAGCCGATGATGGAGTCTAGGTTCAAAAAAAAAAAAATCCACAAAAAAGCGATTAAAGTTGAAGAGAAGAGCTTTAATTTGAAAGGGTAATCGTTAAAATCGGTCGATTCTGTGCAAAGCTACGTGAACTTGAAAATAGCGAAAAATCATCAAAAATTACCAAAAATGAGTGATTTTGCCTAACTCCACGTTTTCTTCCAATTTTCGTCATTTTTGGTGATTTTTTGCTATCTTCAAATTGACGTAGATTTGCACAGATTCGACCGATTTTAACGATTACCCTCTCAAATTAAAGCACTTTTCTTCAACTTTAATAATTTTTTTTGTGGAATTTTTTTCTCGAACCTAGACTTCATCATCCTACCCCCGAACACCTAGACCATTTCGAACACCTGGACCATTTATTAGATGCGCCCTACATCTGAATGCAGAAAACTATGGATCGCACCAACTATACATCCTCATCGGCTACCCGTGGATCATCTATCAGATGCGCCCTGACATCTAAATTCAAAAAATTAAGATGCGCGACCACCTAGACTCCATCATTGGCCACCCCGAACAACTACTGGATCATGCTGCATGCATTTCCATGCCTAGATTATTCAAAAAATTCGGATGCGCCCCCACCTAGATTCTATCATCGGCCACCCTGAAGACCTGGGTCATATTATATGCATTTCAACGCCTAGATTAATTTCGAAAGAAAAAAAATCCATATTTTTAAAGTTTAATCAATTGTTAGATATAAAAATTGGTTAATTTATAGCTAACGAATATCGCTTGTCTAAATTAACGATATTTTAGCCAGTTTATAGTTAACAGAGTAGCTTATTTATATCTAAGAAATATAGCTATTTTATGGTTGCTTAGGCAGAAATTATGGGTAAATTTCTACCAGGGCCACGGTTCAATTACATATAGACCCTGGATCTGTAGATCACCCAATAAACATATTTTTAAGTGGATTTCTTAACAGGATAAGAATATTTCAAAATGTTTTTTTTTAAATTCACTTATATTTATTCGCTCATTTTATTTAAATTATTTATGCTTTTAGCTTTACATCACGGGAAGCAATATGTTTTTCTTACTACAAAAACAAGTTATTTTGCAAATGCCAAGTGTTTATTTTTCTGTGTTAATTTCTATTGTTTATTTCGAAAAATAGTTTTTTCATAAACACACACATAGATTTAACTCGTGTTCCAAGGTTGACTTGGAGACGAACACTTCGATCACTACGTTATTTATTATTAGGGAGTTTTCAATAACCCCTCTAGAAAAGCACAGGCTGAGCTTGTGTCACGAGTCTTCAAAAAACTTCACCAGCTCTAATATAATTTTTAACTATATAGATGATCTTCTAATAAAATGACAATTTTCTTATTCTATTTTGAAGTACCAACTTTTCATATTCTAATTAAACAAGTTCTTCCATATTCATAATACATTTTACGCACTTTCTGTGTATTACTGACTAAACCATCTTGGATGTATAGCTTCCTTCAACTGCTTTTGTCACATTTTAAGAAGCTATTGTATATTTACACATTGGAGAATCAGATCAGGATATTTCTTTGTTAGTTTCTTGTAGATGACGCTTGCAGATTTCCATTCCTTCAGGCAGTTGTTTATAAAATAGGCAAAAGTATGTTTTTCTACTACCAACATACGATAAAACATTTTGGAATCAAAATTACCGCAATAAGAGAAAACCATATTCAGAACTTAAATAATTGAAGAATATATATAATATATATTTTAATACCTGTTCTCATGTGTATTAATTTTCTAAATATATTAGTCTCTTACCAGCAAATATTTCAGAAGATATATTTTATATTTTCTCTACAGCCAAAACAGTTTTCTAATATATAATAAAGTTTTATTAATATATAATAAACATATTATTTAAAGGATTTTTTAACACGATAAAAATATTTCAAAATGTTTTTTTTTAATTCGTATTTTATTTTAATACAACACTTTTATCAAAAACAAAACTACACAAAATACACTTAACTGTCATAAAAGCCCACAGATGTATTTCATTGGGAAGCAATATGTTTTTCATACTACAAAAACAAGTTATTTTGCAAATGCTAGGTGTTTATTTCTCTGTGGTAATTTCCATTGTTTATTTCAAAAAATAGTTTTTTCAAACAGATCCAGATACTTGACTCATGTTCCAAGATTTTCTTGGAGACGAATACTTAGATCACTACGTTATTTTCTTTTTTAATTATCGCAAAACTAAATAAATTCATGATTACGCAATATTTTATTTTCACTCACATTCATTACAAACTTGTTCAAGGATTCTTCTCATATTAATTCTGGATCTATAGATTACTTAAAAATTCACTTACCACATAACTCAGTTTGTTTTAATTATTTATGTTCTGTATTAAACATTTCTAATAAAAAATTTTACATCTCATCATGTCCGGGTTTTAATAAGTGGATGTCCTTCTTATTTTAAATATCGTCAGCTGTCACAAATGCTTCACAAACTTTTTTAGATGATGCTTTTTTTACAGTTGATGTATTTTTCCGAGAACATTTTTAAACCAAGATTATTACATTTTTCTTCTTCATTGCACAAAAGTTCGCTAACACTGACATTCACCATAAAATAGAACGAGGCTCTGCTAGAGGGATAACTGTCACAATATTTCTGCCTCTACTACAGAAGGTTGCATGCTTTCACAGACTCAGGGGCGGATTAAGGGGGGGGGGGGCTAGCAGGGGCTATAGCCCCGGACCCCTACTTCCAAGGGGCCCCATGCGATTGAATAATAAATTACGATACAAGTGCGCAAAGTAAGTGATTATTGCACGAACATAGCGAGAAAAAGCGAGTGCGGCTACACGTATGCAGCGCACGGGTATCATGTACTATTGTTCTAAACGTATGCGCAAAAGGAACGTTCCTCGTATTTTTAGTTTATCGAGTGCAAAGTGTTTACTTTGTACAAAGTAAAAACTGTGCACGCTGTAAGCTAAAAATATGAGAAACATATCACTTACGCACGCCAAATAGGAATAGAAAATCGAGTTTTGGGCCCTTACTCTAGAAATAAAAACATACGTAATTTAATTTTGCGCATGTAACCGTGTACGAAATCAAAATTTATATATGAAATATAAATATAAAAAACTTACATACTTTTTTAAAATATGATAATTTAAGTAAATGCGTTCAGATTATCTTATATTATGTTAGCTAAAAGTGCTTTACTGGAGCAGAAAACGTCCCTCTTGTAGCTGAGTATTATACAGATACTTATTAGTATATTGAAAAAAATAAAGGATTCAAACACTACTTACTTAACGTTTTTTCTGATTCGCGCTACAATCGAAAAATACATTTTGAAAAACTTGAACTAATAATTTGAGCAATTAGTATAGAGTGAAACATTATGAAAAAATACCGAACGTATTGAAATTAGTTTGGAAGCGGCTGTAGCAACGGCACCTTATGTCCCACTATCGCTTACGCTTCGAGGCTTATAGCAGAAAACACTTGATACGTTATTCATTTCGCGGAACACGTCATTGTGACGGCGCCGACGCGCGGGTCGTTGCGGGCATAGTGTGTTGACAACTATTGAGGGAAGGAGCAGACAAGGCGAACAGACTGATGGCCAAGGATGATTGCAGTGTATCTTCGTTATCAGATACGTATACTCTTATCTACTTTTCCTTATTTGTTTTATTGAATCCGTGAAGCTTTGTGATTCTTTGTGGCCGTGTGGGTTCTCCTTTTTTGTTACAGGCCAGCAACGTTGTTTACAGCTTCCGGAATGTGTATAAGCTTATTTGTTATCTCTCAATTGAGATATCTTTTAGATAGTGGGCCTTCTTCAATGTCCTATTAATGTTGATACTGCAGCTTGATGGTAGTACTCGGGGGAGTTTGTGAATGGCCTCGACTTACAAAATAATGTTGCTGAGAGGAAATGTAGTTGAGTCACGTATACTACAATAGTATTGTATCTGGCTTATGGAGAGATTTCTGATTTCTTTTATGAGCCACACATGCAGATCTAATAAGCTGGATATCAAAAAGAAGGGCCTCTTACCGTACAACACACTTTGCACTAGGTATGTATTTTAATGTATCTAGTACTCTGATGATTTTATGTAGAGTCTTTATAAGTAAAAGCGATGGAAAAATGCGCACATATATACACCCACACCTATGTGCAGATAAATATAGGATTAATTAATTCATTATTTTTCATGAATAATTGTAACTTTATATATTTTCCTTTCTTTTTATAGCATGGAAGGTAATATGGGTTCGTTGGAGGTTTAGTAAATTGTTTTCTGTTATTACTAAATATTGTGCTACTGTTACTGTATATAATAAGTTATTAATGCACACATTCTTTTCCCTGCATGTACAAACATTAATTTATTCGCCTTTTAAACGACTAAACCTTATAAATGTTTTAAATTGTAGAAAGTAAGCTATAGTTGGTTTTAACTATATTCTAACCGCAAGTTAAAATTGAAGATTATATAAGTTCCTTTACCTTTTAACGCTATGTCCTGTGTTTCCTCTACGATATCACACTCTACCTGTTATTATATTGACTATAACTTTTTAAAATTTTATATTCGCCTTCAGAGACTGTTGGGGAAAGGTATTCATGTATAAAAATTGCATGTAACATTTGGATTTTGCAGTTAGAACTATAGTTTTATATTTGGGTACTATTAATTAGACCTTAATAATGTGGTTATTGGTATATGTATATTCGGGCCGTTTATATCTCAAATCAATTATGATTTAAGTTAATGACTAATAGATTATTGAGACTAAAGAAATTACCATGTATATTTAACTGTGTGTGTGTGTGTGTGTATATATATATATATATATAAAATTATCACTTAACCCCTTTATGAAGCCCATCCCTGTATATTAGTACCTACGCCCAGAGTTCCCGTATACAAGTGACTAAAGAAATAATCCCTCTCTGGGTATAGAAACTCTAGATCGGGCTCCATAAACGCCGTATAAGAATATTTTATGGGACCCGGGCTCCATAAAAGAAAACGGGCTCCATAAATATGCTCATGTGTATAAAAGGGCTCCATAAATCTGGTAAAAGAAATATATATATATATATATCTAAAGGGGTTTATAAAGCCCGTTTTTTTATATATAAGGCGTTTCGCCTCAACTCTCCCAGCGCGGCGCGCTAGCGTCAAATCATGCTATTTTCAAGTCGTGTTTACGATATCAATATGCATTTCAAAAAATTATGTGATAAGCGTTTCCGACGTATTTTTTCCTCAGCTTTCCAATGGCGTAGGTGGTTTTTCCGAAATTTTCCATTTTCCCCCCCAACAAGTATAAAACATACTATATCTCGAAAAGTATATTTTTAATATTTTTTTTACCCCCTAGATCGAAAGCTGAGCATTTTTTACGTCGGAAAGGATTTTTTTCAGAATTTGCTCGAATGTTTTCTTAGAGAAACAGAACAGTCTCATTCGCGCACGGTTTTCGGCGCGCTGTACACCGCGTGGACTAGATGCATTTCGCTCTCTAACAACCACTTAAAATTTTGATTTCCTTAATAATAGCAACAATAAACTAGTATTTATATTAATAATTCTTTTTTTTTAAAGTAGATAATTTTATTTTGATTTGTTTTATGGGTTTTTTAGGGAAGATTTGATATTCTGAACTCATTGACGTTGTTTTTAGTATTAATGTTGTTTTATTCATTGGAATAACGGCATGGTACTGTAAAGTTCCCGGTATAGATTTAATTTTGCTTAACCTTGATTTTAGTTTCAAAACGGCTTTTTCATAGGTCTCTTTAGTGCTGTAAAAAACTTTAGTTTCTTTGCAATTACGTAAAGCCCAGTTGTAAAGGTCTTCTGGTGTTAAAATATGATTACTCGAAGAGAGTTGAAGACTTGCTCTTTTCGCCCCTCTTTTCAAATTTGCGCCTATACCATCGCACGCACCTTTACCGTGCGCTGTTGCATGAAAATGCCATTCAGCAGGAACTCCAAAATCTTTTTGATGAAACAGAAGATTTTGGAAGGTAGACTTGTTCTTAAAATGCTGACCTGCTCCATCAGTTAAGTAATAAATTTTCTTGACTATGAAATTACTTTTTAAATACGATATTATAATTTTTTGATATTCATAAACAGCAACAGTATCGTGATTTAGATTATCAGAAATTATAGCAATGCTTATATGTTTAAGATCTTGATTTTCGTTATAATATACCACTGTTGTAAAAACTGTTGCTTGATTATTGTTCCAGTGGAACGATTGTGTTGAATTTTGCACTATAAACGCATAGTTTTCTGCAAAATCACAACAAACAAGGAATTCTCCTTTTTGAAGGTTTTTTTCAAATCGCTTAAGAAAAGATATTGTTCTCTCGCAAAGAAGTCATGAGTTTTAAATTTTATTAATTTTTCTCCCAGTATGTTCATGAATTCATAAACATTTACAGTTGTAGATACTATTGTGCAACGATCTGTCTGAAGCCATGACTCATACTGTATTTGAAAAATATCATTTCTCTCAAAACATTCAAGCAAATGTTTCCGTAATACAGGCATATTGGGGCAATCTAAACAGTCTCCCAAGTAACATTTCGAACTAGCATTACTACATACGATTGCTTGGATGCAATCGTGGTAGTTTTTAAGAAATAGTCGAGTACCTTCAGTTAAACTCTGTAAATTAATAGCATTTAACATCAGCTTGATATTTTCGTGGTGTACACATACGCATACATTATGCGTACCACTGCTTCCCGCTAGAACACAATGCGGCGGCCTCAATTGAGTAAATTTAGTGAAGCCAATATTAACAGATTCATGCTCTTTTTTAAATAAACAATAAATTTCACGTAAATTACCAAGTAGTAACCTTTTCTGTACATGTTCTCTTTTACCATTATCCTGCTTAACAGATATACAATCTTTTAATCCGGGCATTACACGACTAATATCGTCCCTCTCATAAAAACGTTTAACTGAATCTACACTTTCAACTGGAAATATTTTGCCCCTTTTCTTTTCAGGTTTTGAAAAAATTCCACTTTCAGTTACTAACTTTTTCGCTTCTCGAGTTTCCCACTCAGTACAACCGAACTCTCTGATTAAGTCTCTGCGAGACCAAAAATCAGGAGCAAGCGTGAGTAGCTGAATTTTATCTTCCTTACCCGGTGATTCTAAAAATTTTTTTTTAATTGGTTGAGAACTGCCACGCCTGCTTTATGATATTCATCAGTACATTCAATTTTAGCTTTTTTGGCATCGCATGAAGGTAAATCTAACTTATGTTTATAAAGTTGACGTTGACAGTTGGAACAAATTTTCGCGTTTTCTGGTACGAGGGGATACGCAATCCTAAATATTGAAGGAAAATTCGACAAATTTTTACGCACAGAGTGATTAATTTTATTAAAAGAATTTATGCATTTCAGCTTCAAAGCTGGATCCATTTCAGTAGCGAGAAAATAAATGCAATAAATAAACCAAAAATAAATTATGATTTAATCAGCAAACACACGAAGAACACAAATATAACGGAAACAGCGTTAAAATTCTTAAACAATTTCAAGGATAACAAAGATCGAAAATTCATCAGACTTATATAATTGGATACAACAAATTACTCTCGGGCAAAAATTTTCTATACGCAAGCCACCTATCGGGTAAAAAGTAAGTGAGAAGCGTTGCGTCTGTTATTTCAAATTGATTGTAATGTTTTTGCTTCCTCAAAGAGGAAGCTTTGTAACGGTGAAAAAAATTTTCGAAAAAAAAGTCTTCAAAAAGATGTTTTATGGTGGTATATGTGTATATTATTTGATTTTGATGATTTTTGATTTCGTGGATGTATGTATGTGTGTGTGTGTGCGTGTGTGTGTGTGTGTATATTTCAACTCTTAATATCTCCGAAACTAATCAACCAATTTTCGTCGGGTAAAGCTTATTCGCTTCGTCTTGCGGCAAAAGGAAAGTACCCTGATGGATTTGGGATTTTATTGATTTTCTTTTGTTTTATAACCAAAAAACGATTTTTAATTTTTAGTTTTTTGATTTTTTCGTATCTTATAGTAATTATTACATAAAATAATATACTTCTCTTAAAAGGTATTCAAATTACCTACATTTTCTTTTTTTAAAATTTAAAATTTAAAATATCTTCACTCTGTCATTTGTTATTAATGAAAACTTTTTTATATTTAAAAAATTAATATCTCAAAAAATAATTTATTTATCGACTTGAAATTTTAACTGTTACTTATTACACTTGTTGGTGGCAATATTGTGTTGCAATTTTAAGTGATTATCTATATGAATATATATTATACATTTATTTTCGAGAACTATCATTTTAATATTTTTATATAATGTAGTAAATTAAAATATCAAAACGTATTAATAGTGCCATTTTTAGCCCCTTCTTTTATCTCTTTTTAATCTCAATTTTTTTTAAACTTGGTGGTCTGTCAAAGCTTTTTTTAAAATAGGTACGCAATATACTATTTTGCAAGAAACTGGTATAAGACGCATCGGTTCAAAGTATTATTGAAATTCTTTAGCATTCCTTTTTATGAAAAATGTATTTTCAGAATTTCAATTTTTAATTAGGAAACGATGAATTAGTTTGAGGAAGCTAAGTGCCAAAGAATTGGCAGCGGTTTTTTTTTTTGCAAAATAACCTATGAAAATGTCAATCGTGCATATAAGTGAAATTCGAAGTGCAAAATGATATTCCATAAAGAAGTAAAAATGATAAATAAAAATAATAAGGTTACTAGAGAGCGAAATACATCTAGTCCACGTGCTGTACAGCGCGCCGCATACCGCGCACGAAGGAGACGCTGCGTCTGCTCTTTCGCGTTCTGTTTCTCTAAGAAAAACATTTGAGCAAATTTTGCAAAAAATCCTTTCCGACGTAGAAAATGCTCAGCTTTCCATCTAGATGATAAAAAAAAATATTAAAAATATACTTTCCGAGATATAGTATGTTTTATACTTTTTGAGGGTGAAAATGGAAAATTTCGGAAAAACCACTTACACCATTGGAAAGCTGAGGAAAAAATACGTCGGAAATGCTTATCACATAATTTTTTGAAATTCATATTGATATCGTAAACACGACTTGAAAATAGCATGATTTGACGCTCGCGCGCCGCGCTGGGAGAGTTGAGGCGAAACGCCTCATATAGGGGTTAATCGAGCCCGATTTTGATTATGCAGCCCGGGCCTCATAATATTTTTAAATATAGGGGTTTATGCGGCCCGACCTAGAGTCTATAACCCCAGGGTCCATTATTTCTTTAGTCACTTGCCATAGGGAACTCTCGGCTGTAGGTACTAATATACAGGGTTGGGCCTCATAAACCCCGATAAACATGTCTATATATATATATATATATATTCACGGGATTAAAAAGGGCAGATGTGTTTTAATATAGGTTTATATGTGTGAATATATAATCATCAACTTGCTATCGCGAAGGGGTCCTAAAAGGGTGGTATATTTAATATAACCTAATGAAAAACAATCGGTCTGGTGTGATATATCTAGATCTTTTGTACCAGCACTCGCTACTCTAATAAAACGCACAATGTCTATGTTTATGATTACTTCCTACCTTTATTGCAGGGTATAACGCTACGTGAACTTCAGGTTCGACAGAGGGTCACACGTGCCTGCTCCTGCGCGCCTATTAGCATTCAACGAGGGTAATCGTTCTTTTTCTATTTTACTGAACCATACTTCATTGAATTGTTATCTTTGCATATTTTCGTTATTTATTTCTTTGATTTTTAGTTCTCTAAGAAAGGCCTATGTTAGTAATATATTTACTACGATAATTTATATATGTGTGAAACAGAATTTAAATGATATAAAATTATTATTATTTTAGCTTTTCCTAGAAATTGGGTTCACTGTATTTCTATTATAATTTTCTTATTTTATTATTATTTATTTATATTAATGATACTCAGTTTTGGTTTCAGATTACAAGGTGGTCAAGTTAAATTGAGGAAAGGCCTGGGATAGGATTTGAAGTCCAAATTGCTTTATTTTCCTTTAAATTCCTTCCAAAAAAATAGAATAATGTTGGCCCTCATGTTGTTTTTATTGTGAATTGAATTATGACCTCCTTTTTGATTGTCGCTATTATAGGGTTTTAATGGACAGTTCCTATAACTTCCTTTAAACTGGCCTTATTTAATTATTCGTCGAATAATTCTTTGTGAGGTATAAATGTATAGACACTTTCTTTAATTTTTATTAGTTGATAAAAATTTTGTAAATGGACAATTAGATTTCTTTTGTAATAAACTGACTTAATTTGATTAATAATGACACGTGGTCGATATGAACCTTTTATCTACTTAATTCTTTCTTTTAATACTTTGAAGTTCAGTCTGTACTTTTTGAATGCTTGCTGTACACTACTTTCTCGGGGCACACTCGTTCAACAGGTACGCGCGAACTTCATCCCCACTCTACATTTACTCTCTCTCTCATGCTCATGCACTCAGATGGGGCCGGTAAGCACGCGCGCTGGTAACGCGTCCAAGCGGTGCTGCCTCCGTTAGCTCGTTGCCGCGTCGCAAAACTTCAAGCGCGTGTGCTTCGGACGCAGTTGCTGCATGGTCAGCTTCCTCCCCTACTTGTCGATCGGAAGAGGGTGTTGTGTTTCAGCTGATAACGCAACGAAAAGAATGAGTGCTTTGTAGCCTTGTCTAAGTATCGGCCGTCAAAGACACATTCTTTTCGTTTAGGCTTATTTTTTAGATTTTAGAGTTTTAGATTTTATTTTAGACGTTCTACTATGAACGATATTTGAAAAAAAAAATTGAAAGTTTAATTTCATTCTACGTGTAACGTAACAACACCCCTTTATTGAGAATGTTGCCGTCCTCGGCAATAATGGGGCGCGTCACTAGGTGTGAGAGAGTGCTATTGGTGGCTGGTTTAAGTCCGAAACGACTTCGAATCGGCATAGAAGTCCGACGGTATTATGGAGGTAATAGGATTGCAAAGGGGTTGGGAAAAAAGTATTTTCCACTTATTTCTCATAAATAAGGTGGTTTATTTATTCGAAGGTTTTCGAGGATATATATATAAAAGAAAAAGTCTACTGGAGGATGCACATGGCTTCTCCCTCTGGTGCTTGGATGTCATCATCCTGGGATAAGCCCGGCGTATGTAATCAGCTTCGTCGTCGTTCCTTGGGTTAATCGAAAAGGTGGAAGTAGCTGTTGTGAGTTCATCTACCCCCGTGGTCTGGGTAGAAATGCTCTCTTTCTTTGGCGTCGTGTTATCGACTGGCCGGGTTCGTGTAGGCCCCACATAGTCAAAGGACTTGATGCACATGGCGCAATGCCGGTTGAAGCTTCGTTTCCTCACTAGCCGACCGCAGAGCCCATGTGTGCGGGTTTCTTGACCCACCTGTCATTGGCATACTCGCTCGTGGTTTTTATACAGGCGATAACTGACGTTCCGTCCACAAAGGGGGTGGAACTTGTATAGCCGTTGGTTTTTAGGGAGAATAGGGGGATTAGAATGTCGGGCGCCGTAGCGTGGTTTGGCTTCCTTTACTGCCTGATCTGCACTTTCGGGGCGAAAATATTTTATGAAGATTTGATGTACTCCTCGGTGGCCCACTGGCAGGGTTTGGTAATAATCAATATGCAAATTGACAAAAATAGATTAATGCCCTTGTTTCCGCCGCTTTAATGCGAATGAGGATGTTGATCCGGAGGCCGTCGGCATGTTCCCACCATTTTCCTCGTCGGTTCTCCATCTCAGCCAATCGTCGGGCTTTCCATATTTCTTGTGGATCTCTGGGGCCACACGTTATGGCCTTTAATGATGTGGGCCTCTTTACTTGATCGGGGGAAACGGGTGTATGCTCGTCAGCCCTCGAAGTGTCGTCGCTTAACTCTTCTCTTTCATCTTCATCCTCTTCTACGTAGGCCCACTTCAAATATTTCATTATTACCATTATACAGCGGTCGACGGTTTCAAATGAGACATAAATTGACACCCGATTCCCATCTTGCACGGGAGTGGAAATTTCTATCGGTCGTTCCTTGTCAATGATGGAGCGTAGCGTAGGGGTCGATCGCATATCCTCATATGTAATGATAGCGGTTCGAGGGTTATCCTCATCGGACCGTAGTGAATAGATGTGAAGTCCGATGACTTCTTCCACCTCCGGTTCTCCCGTGCTTGGTTCTATTATGGGCCTCTCAGCAGGCTCCATTGTCGTGGTCTCACGGGGCCGTAATCCTGCGGCTCGTCGGTATCTATCGAAGAGGGAGACCGTTCGTGTCTCCACTGGCTCGTTCGGGGTAACGGGTGCCGTAATGGCATGGAGGCCACAGGCCCGTCCATATCGTTGGAATAGAGTAGGCAGCATGATCGAAGAGAAAATAAAAAAAAAATGAAAATTATTATTATGATTATATATATATATATATATATATATATATATATATATATATATATATATATATATATATATATATATATATATATATATATATATATATATATATATATATATATATATATATATATATATATATATATATATATATATATATATATATATATATATATATATATATATATATATATAATCATAATAATAATTTTCATTTTTTTTTTATTTTCTCTTCGATCATGCTGCCTACTCTATTCCAACGATATGGACGGGCCTGTGGCCTCCATGCCATTACGGCACCCGTTACCCCGAACGAGCCAGTTCGTATATATATATATATATATATATATATATATATATATATATATATATATATATATATATATATATATATATATATATATAAATATGAAATTCTGGAAGTTTGAGGATTATATTCAGCACCCGCTTGGAAGTTTGAGGGGTTATGGGAAGTTTGAGGAGCCTCCTCAAACTTCCAATCTATATATTCAGCATCCGAGCGGAAGTTTGAGGGGTTTTCTAGAGTCTATTTGTCTAGAGTCGGTAACCTGAGGGTTATTATTTCTTTAGCCACTCTGACCGACCGGGGTTGAGCTCCTCAAACTTACTAGCCTATATATATATATATATATATATATATATATATATATATATATATATATATATATATATATATATATATATATATATATATAAATATGAAATTCTGGAAGTTTGAGGATTATATTCAGCACCCGCTTGGAAGTTTGAGGGGTTATGGGAAGTTTGAGGAGCCTCCTCAAACTTCCAATCTATATATTCAGCATCCGAGCGGAAGTTTGAGGGGTTTTCTAGAGTCTATTTGTCTAGAGTCGGTAACCTGAGGGTTATTATTTCTTTAGCCACTCTGACCGACCGGGGTTGAGCTCCTCAAACTTACTAGCCTAATATATATATATATATATATATATATATATATATATATATATATATATATATATATATATATATATATATATATATATGTTTTATGTTAGTTTCAGGACATTCCAGATGTTTAACGTTGGTTTCGGGGACATTTGTTAGTTTTGGGGACAGTCCCTGAATCTACATATGTTTAACGTCAGTTTTGAGGACATCGGCCCCCATAAGAGACATTATTTCTTTAGTCACGTATAGGTATACAGTAACATGGGGTCCTGGGAACTAACGTTATACAAGTTTATATATATATATATATATATATATATATATATATATATATATATATATATATATATATATATATATATATATATATATATATATTATCTTGTTTTTTTCTTTTTTTTTCAGGTAGGTGTTTAATGGGTTTAGGTTCACGGACAAGGCGAGTTAGTAGGGTTTGCGGTGTGGATTACAGCGGAGATCCAAGAGTTTCCTTATTGGTTAAGCTCATTTGGTGTTGACAAGTAGTATCGTGTAACTTTCGATTACGTCGATCGATGGTCCTGCCACAGGGGATGTGGACAATCTCTAATAACTGATTCGTTATAGAATATTGTTGCAGTCCTCTTTTAGCTCGGTAGCGTCGTTTACTCCGATGCAAGGCATGCAGGGCATCAAAGCTGTGGAAATATTTGACAAATCCGTGGGATAGCCTACCAATTTGGTCCTTGATGGTGTAACAATATTCCATCGGTCCAAATTGAGCGAAGTGTTGGAAAAATTCCTCATGCATTTTCGTTTTGGTTATGATGTTTCGAACTTGATCCTTTGGTGACCCAAGGCAATTGACAAAACACTCGGCATTCGTCAATTTGGGTTGTTTTTGGTTTTGGGTGATGTGGTACAACATGGACCTCCGACTTCATTCGACGTTGGGGTGTGTCTGTGATGTTATCTTCCAGTAGATAAGGCTGTAGGTCTATTTCCAGCAGCCATAAATCTTTTTCTTGTTCGGCAGTTTTTGCATGATCTGTTTGTTCGAAAGAAAGGATGATAGTTTGCGTTGTCAAGGTCTCTGGTAGGCGTCGGGTGGCTACAATGGGTCCTGCTTTTTGGAAGCATGTAAGGAGTTCACCTAGAGTAAGATCTTTGCTACAGGTGATTTCGACGTCGTGTTTTCTATGTTGGATGGTTGAAATCATCTTCGGTTGCTGGAAAAAGTGCGCTTTAATTAGTTTCCGCTGAGGGAATAAAAGGTTTGGATCCCCGTATTGATTTGAAAGAGGCCCTTAGGGTTGATCGAGGATTAGGGGACATCTTAGTTGTTGGAGTGAGAATTTCGTTTTTCTGAGGAGGGGAGTTGTATACCGGAAGGATTCTTTGGTCTCGACAACGGGGCCAGCGCCGAGCGACAAAGAGGGAAGCAACCACGATAACAACCAGAACTTGCAAAGCGATTCCACTGTACACGAGCGTATGGGTAAAAGTAGTTGAGCGTTGGTGTTGACCAATTTCGTGCATACGTGATATTATAGTATGCAAGTATTCTTTCTTGGGTCCCCAAGGGTTCATTTGGCTGGAAGTGGCTTGATCGAAAGCTTCGTATTGAGCGACATCGGTGGTGTTATGGGTTTTGAACTCGGGATATAAGTCTCTGATATCTAGCGAGAGGTCCGGATTATATATATATATATATATTGGGTGTTAGAAGTCTTAACACAGGTGGAGGTCAAGATGACCTGAGTAGTTTGGGCTGTACATCTATCAGCTAGTCGTAAAATCCCTACGCCTGTAATTGTGACAGCTTGATAGACTTCTCCTGTATAGGAGATTCTGAGAGTTTCACTTGTTGGGGTGGAGTACAGCCATGTTCCATCGGTGTCTAAATATGTCCATTGGGTAAAAGGATCGGACTTTATGACGACAGAGCACAGGGAGAGGGCATTCTTACTGGGGTTGATCAGCATTTCGACTTCACAAACCTTTTGAGACGCTGCCTTGAAGATTATACCCCGAGGTGTGCAGATATATCCATAATGGGTATCTAGACACCCCTTCAAGTGTTGTTCGTTGAGTTGAAGGTATCATTGTTGGTCTTTGTTTAAGGCGAGATGATCATATTCGGATATCACATATCCTATAGGGTAGTGATTTGGCATGGCCGATTTTTGAGGGATGGCCACAGAGTGCAGGCGATACAAATCATAAGCGGTCCTCTCGGTTAAAGGAAGAGTCAAACTCGCAATTACCCTACCGTTGTGGTAAGTAGCGTCAATGGTTGCTACCCTAGCAACCTCCTCCGCTCTCGCGTGATGCGAAGGTATCGGGAGATCCACATCGTTTTCTGCTTGGCGGACGTCGTTGATGATCTTGTGAACGGTATCCTGCCGCAACAATTTCGGATGAACCTTGCGGTTGAATAAGTCGTTGAGAATATGGAGTATTTCCCGACTGCTGTACAATAAATGGTCGAGTTTGGCTTCTAATTGACGAGAAAAGGTGCTCAACTCCCATAGAAAGGTGTTCTTTTCCGATTCTTTGGTTAAGGCAATAACCTTATTCTGTAAGGTGACTTCTAAGTTCTTCAATAGGGAACGGTGAGTAGCGGTGATCTTGTACAATTCTCCTAAGCCAGCGGAGAGGATGTGCGTCTTCTCCTCAGTAAGTTTGACAAGATTGGTTTGGTCATGAAATAGCTGATCGATATTGTTGTTGATTACGTCTGTATCGTCCGTGGTCATAAGTCCAAACAGACTTTTGCTGATGCTTCCAATAACTCCAAGAGGTGCCATTCTTTTGGCCCTCATATCCATTAGAGGAGGTGAATTATTGATTTCCTTGACGTCGACCCTCTCGGCGGTTAGTAGTATCTCTTCATGTAATCGTGCTAAACTTCGTGTCTTGATGTCAAGTAGGTCTTTGTTCAGGATTGTGTCGCAGCGTAGCTCGTCGAAGTGAATAGCACACCGTTTATGACTGTCATCGAGATTCATCTTGGGCCCATGATTTCCTATGAAGGGGTGGAGATCTAGATATATGATTATTTTCCAGCTGCCCTTTTGGACTCGTACTGGCCGGACCCTTTCGTAATATATTCCAGGGTTCGTCTCGATGGCTGTCAACTCATAATAAGGTCCAGCGGCAACAAGTGTTCCCGCACACGCAAGCATAGCATAAAGTAGAGAGCGCATAGTGAAGGCAAGCGAGAGGAAACCTGAAATACATGCAAATATTAGTTAGAAGATTCAGAGGGAGGGACGAGTTTAAGTTTGTCCGTATGTTTATGGATTCTTTTGCCATTAGGCAACTCAAGGAGGACATTGTTTTTCCCTAAAATTTCTACTATTTTTAAATGTTTGTTATAAAAACTATCGAATTTTGATACGCGCGGTTCTTTAAGTACCCACGCGTAATCACCGACCTGAGCATTGAGGGCCTTGACCTTTTGGTCGTAACGCGTCTTCGCCCTTATTTTATTCGCGATTTGAGTTTCCCCCGCGAGAGTTTGTAATTCGCCTAACCTACTAACCAGGTCTTGAAGATATAGGTTATAAGTCCTCAATCTCTCGTCTGCAGGGATCTGAATCGGGAACCTAGCTGGTTTTCCAAAAACGAGTTCGTTGAAGTTGGTTGCAGAATGTACACTGGTATTGTATGTGAACGATACGAAGGGTGCGAGATTGTCCCAATCGTCGAATCTTTCCGAGTATGTTCGAATGAAATCCACCAATGGGGCGTGACTTCTCTCTAGAGATCCATCGTTCTGAGGGTGGTATCCAGAAGTAGTTAGATGATGGATCTTGAAAATCCGTAGAAGACTTTCTACAATTTTAGATAAGAAACTTGTGCCTCTATCTGATAGGATTGCTCGTGGGGCCCCAAAGTGACAGATAAGGTGTTTGGCCAGAGCATCAGCGATGGTAGTGGCACGCAAGTTGGGAAGGGGTATGATAATCACGTATTTAGTGAGGTTGCATTGCATTGTCAGAAGGTGACAGTTCCCATGCGGTGTTATTCTTAGTTTTCCTACCGTGTCGATGGATACCTTATCAAAGGTTTCAATCGGTGTGTCAGTGAGGATCATAGATTCTCGAGTCTTGATCCATTCGATCTTTTTCTCTTGGCAGCTAGGACACCATCGCACATAATCCAGAATATCATTGCGCATATCAGGCCAATAGTATCGTTCTCGGATTTTCTGATATGTTTGATTGACACCCTTATGTCCACCAACAAGACTATCGTGTAATGTTTCAATGATGTTCTTCCTTTCTTCCGACGAGGGCAAGGAGACTTTACCGTAGCAGAGGACGACCTTGATGGGTGTTCCTCCGAATATTTCGACGAGTAGCTCCGTCAGCTGGCCTGGGTCTAGTGTATCCGTCAAATCTCCTCGCCGCAAGATTCGTATGCTCGTTAAGTTTTTCTTTAATAATACACTCTTAAGGGCTCTTAAGGCTCTTTTGACACCAGGGGTAGTTGTAGGATCGTAATATTTTTCCTTAACTATTAAGAAAAAGATGTTGTGGTTCCTGTATGGAGTAGTAAGGATTTGTCCCGATTTTGGTTTCTTAGCGTGAAGGCCCTTTAGGTCGATTGCTCCAATTTCGGACAATAATCGAGCGACGGACCACTGGCCCTCACAATCTCTGGACAAGAAATGGACGTAATTGTCCCTTTTATATGTCAGACATGACCGGGACGTGACAATGTTGTTTTTGAGAGGTAAGGGGATAATTCGATTATTCTTATTGTTGTCAGCGTTGCTTTTCTGTTTGGACAATGAGCTCTCTGTACGAACCTGGGGGTCCATATGCTGGTTGAAAGGCGTATGTTGCCCAAAGAAGGACATAAGGGGGGCCAAAAAATCTGATGGTGGGTCCGTAAAGTTGAGGTTGACAGGTTGTCAATCCTCGGTTTCTTCTTGGATTTGACCTAAATTTGGAAATCGCAAGATAGGTTTTGAGTTCGGGTCTAAGGGCGTACTATTAGCGACAGATGGTCCGGTTTTGATTTGTGGTGTTAGAGAAATGGCTCGGAAGGGAGGCTCCCTTATCTCTGAAGGTTCCGTGGTGGTTTCGCAAGCTGTTGTTGATTCGCCGGCTCTTTCCTTGATGGCGCCGAGAGAATTCGCAGCGGAGTCTTGAGTGAGCGCCGTGGCGCGTTCCACTAATTCTTTTACCTTTATCGCCAAACCATCGGGTTGTCGTACTGCGGGGTCGTAGGAATCCAATTCATCCAGCACGCTGCGTGTGAGGTCGTCGATGACGTCTCCATCTGAAAATCGAAGCAAGGGTACGACAAAAGGTTCTTCGCTTTCTTCTCGAGTCTTTTCCTCGAGAACCCTCATGCTTTCCTCGAATCTTCTAGCAGAATCGAGGACTTCGTGGGTTAAGGAAGTTCCCGCGAGAGATTCTGTTTCTCCTGCCTCCGAGTCTGTGGCGGCAGGAGCGGTGACTTCGATTTCGGCGTTGCTGGCAGTCCTATCCCCATCCCCATCGCGAGACGGTTCGGGTTCCTCAGTCTTATCTTCTATAACGGGAAGAGATTCTGAGTCGTCCAATCGGAGTGCACTCCTTCGTGGATTATATATCGGGGGAGCTTGCTGGTCACTGGATTCATCAGATTCTTCCACGGTTGTGGATGACATGACGGATGAAGATTGGTTGAAATGAGGTACAAGGGAGACATCGGTAGATTTGTCTTGCTTCTCCCCAACGGGTGTAGATCGTCCTTTCGAGATCATAGTAGAAGGAGCAGATAATATCCGCTTACGCGGGGTGATTTCCTTCTTGGGTGGCACTGCCGTCCTCTGCCGAGTTCGGTGTGCGATGACACTATGATCCAGAATCGGCGCAGTTTTTCGAGTGGCAGCTCCAACTGGTCTCCCGCGTCCCTTGGCTCCAGACGTAGAGGAGACAGCCGAGGCTGGGTTTCTAGGGGATAATGGCAGCAGACGGGACGTACTTGGTGTTGTGGATTTCCCTTCCTTCTTTTCTGCGTTAGCCTTATCATCAGCCTTATCCTTTAAAACCATAATTTTAATCCGAGGCAGCTGTTCATTGATATCCTCCTCGGTGGGAGACTCGGCTGGGTTCCGTGATAAGGCGTCTGCGTTACAGTTCAATTTTCCGGGTTTATATTTAAAAGTGTATTCATACCCGGTGAATTTGAACATCCACCGCATCAATCATTGCCCCGGATCCTTCCGACTATGCATGCAATTGAGTGGTTCATGATCGGCCACTAAGGTGAATTTTCGGCCTAAAAGGTAGGGCCTAAATTGATTAAGCGCGTAGAGGGTTGCGAGGCATTCCTTTTCTGTAGTGCTGTAGTTGCACTCGGCTTTGGGAGTGTGGACTTTGTAAGCGTTTGGGAGAGATACCACACAGGATGATCGAAATTTTCCTTTTCTTGACTCAACACGGCCCCTATGGCACCATCTGAGGTTGTTAAGGTGAAGGGTTTATCGAAGTCGGGAAACAATAGGATGGGATCCCTACATAGACATTCTTTGAGCCACTTGAACGCAGTTTCTTGGGGTTCATCCCAATGGAATTCTCGGTCCTTCTTTTGTAGTTCATATAGCGGTTTCGCTATCTTGGCATAGCCTTTTATGAATCGCCGATAATACCCTGTGAGGCCCAGGAATTCTCTAACATTCCTCACTCCTTTAGGTCGAGGGAAATTTTTAACAGCTTTAATTTTCTCTGGATCAGGTTCAACGCTCCGCTCGCTGACAATATGACCTAAGAAGGCGACCTCTTTCCTGAGGAAATGTACTTTTTCCGGTTGTAATACCAAATTAGTTTCAGCTAAGCGGGCGAAGAACTTGCGCACTCGCCGATCATGTTCTTTCAGAGAGTTAGCATGGATGATGACATCGTCCATGTATACTAACATCTCTTCGCATTCCAGACCTCGCTTGATTTAATCCATCATCCTCTGAAAAGTTGCCGGAGCATTCTGCAATCCCATAGGCATGTGATTAAACTCATAGTGTCCCGCCGGAGTGGAGAAAGCTGTCTTCCACTTATCTTCCGGCGCCATCTTGATTTGGTGGAATCCCGAGGCCAAGTCGAATACGGAGAAATATATGGCTCCTCCTAACTGATCGAGGATGTCAGCGATGTTGGGTAGGCGTCTCCAACAGTTCGTTGGTTCACATCACGGAAGTCGACCACCATCCTCCATCTTGGATTTCCCTCGGAGTCAACCCTCTTGGGGACGATCCAAATCGGAGAGTTGCTTCGATTGGTCGAGGGTTCAATAACTCCGTCCTTAAGTTTCTTATTTATATCCCTTTGAATGAACTCTTTATGGATCGTAGGATGACGATACTGCTTTGCATTCACTGGCAGGTTAGGTTCAGTGGGTATATAGTGTTCCACTAGATCGGTGCACGGTAAGGCGTCTCCGGGAAAAAGGAACACTTGAGGAAAATCGGTGATCAACTTGTCCACGCTAGCTCTCTCTTCGGGATTTAGGTGATCCGCCGAAATGAGTATCTTTAGCTGTTGAATTCTTTCAGCCATGTCCAGAATACGGTTATTTGAACTACTATTTCATCTCTTCAGCCTGGTTCGAAATCGAGGGGTGCGAATTCGCAAGGGATGATCTCGCCGGAGTCAACTTCGATAGTGATGTCATCGCCTCGCGTATTTATGGCGAGCACCTGGCATCCTCTGTTATCGACACGTACTACTCCCACTCCTACATAGACGTCGTCATACCCAACGTCAACGCGAGGAAGGTATCCCTCTTCCACCCCTTTATTGATAACGTTAATTCGGATGACTTTACGTGATCTCTTGGGCATGATATATCGTATGGGAATGGGTTTTGTCGTGATTTCTTCAGGCGGTTTAATTTCCTCAACCTTCTCTGGTTCGGTTGATTTTGGTAAGATTGTTTTCCTATATGCATCACATAGGTTGACGGCAGGCCCAGGTGATGGTGTACTTTCGTGCAGGTCAACAAATAGGAGGGAATGCATCACATCTCCTCCTATCATCAGCGCGTTATAGTGATAGGAAATCACAGCTTGTTCTTGTTTCAGATAGTTCCTTCCCAAGACTCCCTCTTGGCTTATAGGGAAATTATCATACGTCACCAAGAACGAGACAGGATTACCTCTGATGTTGAGTATAGTCGTACCTAGGGTATTCACTGTTTGGTCACTAATCCCAATCAAAGGAATTGATTGAGTAGTGTCCACCAAGGCCCTTCGGTCCAGCGCATCGATCTTAATAAGATTAACGGCCGCCCCATTATCGATCATGAAGGTCAACCAAGGTCGCCGACCTTCAGGCACCCTGACTCTTACCACCGTGGGGTCGTCTTCCCTCGGATTGTCTCTTCCAGTTAGGCCACAGGCACTAATCCGTACGAGGTTTCTTGTGTTCGACTCATTAGGACTCGAGGTGTAGTCGTTGAGTTCTGTGGTCCGTTCTGGGCACTCCGTTGCATTTGATTGTGTACGGCCGGGCGAGACCCCGACGCTGACGTGTTGTTCGAGTTCGGGCTCGCCAGGGTTGATTGTGGGCGAGCCACTTGGGAGTTTAAAGACGAAGAAGGCCCAGCGGTATTGGCGCTTAACTGTATTTGGCCATTGTTATTTGTAGGTGGTGCTCCTGCAGGGAGAGCATTCGGATAATATAACCGCGGGTCTTGGTAGCTTTCGAACCGCGGCGCACCTTGATTATATCCGCCTCGGCCTCGGGATCCTCGTCGAGGCGCATGTCCTCCTCGACCCTGGAAAGATCCTCTGTCAGCATGGATGGGGTAGTAGGACGGGCCACCTGAAGGGTCGTGTAGGTTAGTCACAAAGTAGCCAACGAATGGGGTTTCGTTTGGTTCCGCGTATTCTGGTTCCGCTATTCCACTTGTCTCCTCAACACACCCGACATATGCTAGGCTCACCCCATGCTGTTGTTGGGCCTGTTGTGATTGGTGGCCACTAGAAAAGTTCGAGTAGGATTGTGTAAAATTTCTCCCCTTTAGGTTTTGGGAGAGTTCCTGGTCTCCGTTGTAGCGATTAGAGTAAGCCGTCTGAGTTCGGCCGTCTGGGAGTATTCTAGAGCGAATACGTGACTCGATGCGTATAGCTTCCTTATAAGCTGTAACTAGATCTGCGGGGTGACACGCATCAACACCGTTACTTATGTGGGCGGGAAATCCTCGGATGAATATGTCCACAGCGGCTTCTCTCATGGGAACCATCATATCCCATTTGAATGCAACGCCCTTCTCTTCCTTTAGAGCTCTTTCAGCTTCCATGAGAAGAATGTTCAGTTCGTCTCGGAAAATCTCCAACCGAGTCTCCTTGGACCATTCGGAGATCATTAAGCTGGGAGTTATAATATGAAAAATTCTTTCCGAGTGCGAATCGCTGTTTCAAATGTCTCACGAGGTCGTCTATAGTGGTGAACGCGATTCCGTAGGTAGAGTTACGTGCAGACCCCTAAGCCTACCTAGCACCTTCTTTATAAACGATTCCCGTTGAGCTTTAGGAATGTCTGCGTCTGCATTTCGCACGTGTTGGATGAAGTCTTTCAGGGGAATATTGTTCCCATCGAAAACAGGGATCGCTGCGATAGCGGCTTGCATGGCCATAGTAGTGGCCATGCTGATCATGAGAGCCGAATTGTCCTGATCTGGCATGGTGGTGGCAAACTCTTACGACGCTGGTGACGATGACGAGAAGAAAAGGATCGAAGCAACGGAATTCGAACTTATTTACGGCAAAACGAATGCATGCAGCAGTGAGAATCACCAGGAATGGCAATGGAACGATCGACCAACAAAATCACCTAAGACTGAGGGCGCTGAAACTCTGGGCCAACCGATCGACTTCGGTTTCAAGGGCTGCAAGTAGTTTGGTGATCGCCGAAGTTTCCCTCACGGACCGTCCGACCCACTTTCCGACGTATTGGCCGACTTTAGTGACTTTAGAATTGACCCGGCAACAAATCTCGAGAAGAGATATGCGATGGGCCCTTTCCAATCGTAACTCGGATTTAACCTCACGGAGTTCAGCTTCGCGGTCGTCTAAGCGACTGCACGTTTCGGCCAGTCTGTTGATTAATCGGGCTTCACTGAATACTGTATGGAATTCGGGGACCATACTGCGGACGCCATGGATTCAAAGTGAACTAAAATATCTAAGGTTGCTCGACGAAAAGAAAACAGATTGAGATATAAAGCTGCAAGCGCCAACACAACGACGATAAGGCTTAAGAGTGAAAAAGAATAATAGCAATCAAGAGCTAGACACAAAGGCAACACAAAATAATAGTGTTACACTGGGATAAATTGATGGTATATATATATATATATATATATATATATATATATATATATATATATATATAGGGATATTATATGTAAGTATGTTATTTATATATTATAAAATATTATGTATATATTCTTACGGACTAAGTTATGGAGCAGGCACGTGTGTTCTGCCCAAAGGTATTAAAACAAGGTGACTGGCCTGAATACTCAAAAGGGGCCTTTACTCCTACCAGTTATTAGGATTCTCGTCAACAATGCGTATCGCGCAGGCAGTTAAACAGCAACCGATATGCCCAAATCAAGGCTACGAAGAACAGTTAGAAAAAATCTAAATTCAGAATATAACAGAAATTTCCGTGAATTATGCGCACATAAACACTGGCGCCGTGAGCAGTTGACACGCAAATGACTTCTATAAATTGAAAAGTTTGAAAAACCTCAAATTTAATTTTCGCGGAAGTTCCTCAGTGTAATAGCACAGTGAGGTTAGAGCGACTAACCACGCTCTGTTACCAAATTTGTTACGTGAGGGCTACAATTAAAAATGGCGCTCACGTAACTTCGATCCTTTCCTTAGAAATTATCGTTTATCGATCGTCACTTTCGGGGCATCTATCATCCCCGCCTCAATGGTACCTTACATATACTACCACTTCAGCCTCATACTCCCATAAATATAAGGCTATATGGGGACCAAACCCCGCTCTCCACTCATTAATAATTTTATTCTTCCCTATATCTGACTATAAAGGCTTATAAAAAAACAGGTGCTGGATTAAAGAAAAACTCGAAGATAGAACAGTTTTATTTGCTGTCAATAATATTTTATTAAATTTCCTGTTCTAATATAATTTTTATAAGTAGAAATAATCGCAAGTCGTAACTACATGTGTGTTTGTATACATAAATGAGCATTTAATGATATTTATTTCTGTAACGTATACTCGGACTTTAATTAAGAAAACCCGCGTCTATTTGCTGAACGCTATTCGATTTGGCTGTAACGCGTAACGTGCGCGTTCGTAAGCTACGAGTCTACGCGCGTGATTGGATGTTCCTATGGGGACGCGCGAACATTGTACACCGACCCTTATGCGTATCGTCGCCGTACGCGCGACCGCGATGTTAGACCGCGGTCTCGCACGTATGTATACCCTCGCGCCTAGTGTGCTAGTGTCACGTGGGTGCAAGACTAACCTCACGGCCGAGTGTGTTGACAACTATTGAGGGAAGGAGCAGACAAGGCAAACAGACTGATGGCCAAGGATGATTGCAGTGTATCTTCATTATCAGATACATATACTCTTATCTACTTTTCCTTATTTGTTTTATTGAATCCGTGAAGCTTTGTGATTCTTTGTCGCCGTGTGGGTTCTCCTTTTTTTGTTACAGGCCAGCAGCGTTGTTCACAGCTTCCGGAATGTGTATAAGCTTATTTGTTATCTCCGAATTGAGATATCTTTTAGATAGTGGGCCTTCTTCAATGTTCTATTAATGTTGATACTGCAGCTTGATGGTAGTACTCGGGGGAGTTTGTGAATGGCCTCGACTTCTAAAATAATGTTACTGAGAGGAAATGTAGCTGAGTCACGTATACTACAATAGTATTGTAACTGGCTTCTGGAGAGATTTCTGATTTCTTTTATGAGCCGCACATGCAGATCTAATAAGCTGGATATCAAAAAGAAGGGCCTCTTACCGTACAACACACTTTGCACTAGGTATGTATTTTAATGTCTCTAGTACTCTGATGATTTTATGTAGAGTCTTTATAAGTAAAAACGATGGAAAAATGCGCACAAATATATACACCCACACCTATGCGCAGATAAATATAGGATTAATTAATTCATTATTTTTCATGAACAATTGTAACTTTATATATTTTCCTTTTTTTTATAGCATGGAAGGTAATATGGTTCCGCTGAGGGTTTAGTAAATTGTTTTCTATTATTACTAAATATTGTGCTACTGTTACTCTATATAATAAGTTATTAATGCACACATTCTTTTCCCTGCATATAGAAACATTAATTTATGCGCCTTTTAAACGACTAAACCTTATAAATATTTTAAATTGTAGAAAGTAAACTATAGTTGGTTTTAACTATATTCTAACCGCAAGTTAAAATTGAAGATTATATAATTTCCTTTACCTTTTAACGCTATGTCCTGCGTTTCCCCTACGATATCACACTCTAACTGTTATTATATTGACTATGACTTTTTAAAATTTTATATTCGCCTTCAGGGACTGTTGGGGAAAGGTATTCATGTATAACAATTGCATGTAACATTCGGATTTTGCATTTAGAACTATAGTTTTATATTTGGGTACTATTAATTAGACATTAATAATGTGGTTATTAGTATATCTATATTCGGGCCGTTTATATCTCAAATCAAATATGATTTAAGCTAATGACTAATAGATTATTGAGACTAAAGAAATTACCATGTATATTTAACTGTGTGTGTATATATATATATATATATATATATATATATATATATATATATATATATATATATATACACACACACACACACACGAGAGGGCTTCGTCCCCTGCTCGCTCCGCTCGCCAACCCCCATTATTAGAGATAAATATTAATAATAATGAATGAGGATAATCTTCTATGACATAATATCACGAAACACTTATTTTTTCATTTAAAATTTCTGTAATGTTTTTTAAAAACTTTATTCTTAACATTTATTAATTTTTAAAATTATAAGTATATTATATTTAAAAAAATAATGCAGAATATATATTAGTTCATTACGTCAGCTCTGATTTTATTTGTAACTTATTGATTATAAGATCCAGTAATATTTCAATTTTTGTCGGCCATTTTATATTTACAAAATCTGAGTTCAGATTCCTAATCAGCGAATCCGGAAACTCACTATATACAATTTTTAACAAACTCGAGTAAAATTTCAATTTTTGATAGTCATCTTAGGTCCACCAGTTTGAATTAGAATTTTCAGCAAAATCCAATAATATTTCAATATGTGTCCGACATCTTAGATCCGCCATTTTGAATTCTGAAAATCTGAGTTGAGATTCGTAATCTACAAATCCCCTACATAAAATTATTAGCAAAATCCAGTTTTATTTAAATATTTTGCAGCCATTTTTAATTTTTAAAATCTGAGTTCAGATTTGTAATAATCGAATCCAGAAATCCCGTATATACAATTTTCAGCACAATCCAGTAATATTTCAATATGTAACAGCCATTATCGATCGGCAATTTGGAATTCTGAAAATCTGAGTTCAGATTCGTAATCATCCAATCTAGAAATCCCGTACATACAATTTTCAGCAAAATCCATCAATTTTTGAATATTTGTCCTCCATCTTCGATCCGCCATTTTGAATTCTGAAGATCTGAGTTCATATTCGTAATCAGCGAATATATAAACCTCCTATATACAATTTTTAGCAAAAGCCAGTATAATTTAAATATTTTGCCGCCATTTTGAATCTTTAAAATCTGAGTTCAGATCCGTCATAATCGAATGCAGAAATCCCGTATACGGAAAGAAGAATTCACAGCTGTACCCCGTGGCACGCGAGAAAAAAATAGCGTGCCATATAGCATCGCCGGATGTTAGTGACATATGCGTCTATGACTGTGACTGTGTTCATTGCGATGAACGGTGCTCGCGTGACAAGGCTGTAGGCCGTGACTATCACTGAGTTCAAGCTTTAAAGCACACGGCGGCAAGCCTGAGTGGCACGTCTAACGACTGCGGCACTCACCCCGTATAGCGTTGCCCAGAGACCATCGTTGACATGCCTGAATGTCGCGCCGTCATACGGTGGCAGAGAAGGTACCCACTTACTCTGTTATAACTCACAGCCTATAGCTCTGAATGCTTCTTTCCGTGTATATACAATTTTCAGCAAAATTCAGTAATATTTCAATACGTGGCAGACATTTTCGTTCCGCCATTTTGAATTTTCAATATCTGAGTTCAGGTTCGTAATCAGCTAATTCGCAAACCCCATACGTACAATTTTTTTGCAAAATCCAATATTATTTTAAGGAGTTAAAAACGGACTCGAGAAGAACCAATTTTGTTTTGATGAATTTATTTCGCCAACGTTTCGAAAGTGTTTTTTAACTTCCTTCACCAGGGCTGCGAAAGCATAGTTATAAAACATGTAGATTTATAAACAATTTATTAAACATGACAAAACGATTTATTAAACACGAATCGTTTACAAGATCAACTGCAATAACTGCTCTGCAACATACATCGGTATGAGTAAACGAAAATTAACGAAACGTGTGTACGAACATAAAAGAGCAGTCAAATTAGGCTCTGAAAATTCTGCACTCGCTGGCCATACACAGGACACAGGACATTCCATAAATTTTGATAAGATCAGAATACTAGACAAAGAATCGAACTATTTTAAACGCACTTTTTCTGAGATGATGCACATACACTTCTACAATAATACACTCAACCATATAGAAGATACCCATTTCTTAAAAAACGCATATAAAAAGACAATAGATACTATCAAGAAGCAACACTCTAAATTCATAATATTTACAATTGCCTTCTACGTGTTTACATCCTCTTTTCTCCATTACTTTACTGTCTTGTTTCGTACCGTAGGATCAGGTGAGCATGCGATTAGAGAGGTGGCACACCTAATACGCTAGAGTCTCCGCATTCTTATCGTATGGGTCTCGTCCACTACTCCTCATCGTTTGCGCTCCTGTTCCACCGGTGTGACCGAGGCAACCGCAATCCCTCACTATTTCCCTTTCCCGACCCCCACCACCTCTTTCCTGTCTATCTTAACAGTTATTCATTACTCCTTAATTTTAATTTATCGTTAGTGCCATTTTGGAATTGTCCTAATAGAGTTGGGCATTTAAAAAATTGACTATGTTTGCAGAACGTCATAAACTTTGTAAGTTCTTACCAGTACTTCATTTTTAAACAAATATTCTTTCATACACGTATTGTATTTCAATTCCTTAATGTTATTAAAAACTGTAATTGTATTTAATAGTGAATTGGCGACGTTGCGTTCATGAGGAGAAATTTAAACTCCTCGTAGACGAACTTAATATGTGTTAATATTGTTTTTATGGTATGTTTTATATATATTATGTTTAATATTGTTTTTTGTTTATAAATCTAAATGTTTTATAACTATGCTTTCGCAGCCCTGATGAAGAAAGTTAAAAAACACTTTCGAAACGTTGGCGAAAGAAATTCATCAAAACAAAATTGGTTCGTCACGAGTCCGTTTTTAACTCCTTAAAATAATTAAAACCTACGAACGTAATGCAAACAATATCGCTTAATAAAAATATCGCTGAAGAGTGAACATTATTAACTGTAGACATGTATTATTTTAAATTATTTTGCATTAACTATACTTTTATAGATAAAAATTTTATTTTTATTCCTTTTTTCTTAATGTATAGTAGGTATGAGAAAAAACAAAAAGAATAATTTTGTAACCGTTATTTATTAAATTTATATATATATATATATATATATTTATATATATATATTATAATAATTTTCGTTTTTTTTGGCCATTATCTCATCATCATCATTATCACTCTCGCAGACGGAATCATCCTCAAGATCATCCAGAACTGGGCTCTCTATCTCAATATTTAATTCGAATTCATCTGTATCTGTATTAATTTCGCTTTCATCAGATTCTTCAAGTTCTATATTGCAACTTTTATAGCTTCATAACTACTTTTACAATTTTGGCCATGGCATCCTGCGCAATAATCCGAACATTTTAATCCATGTTTAACGCAACTACATGTTTTGGTACACCCTTTTGCACATTTACAACTAATATTCCTCAAAATATATTCAGGTACTAATAGACTATTTGTATATATTGGCTGCAGCTTCTCTTCCTTGATTTCCCAACCCCATTGTGTTGGATCTAAGGTATTTCCAAGATATTGCTGTACTTGGAAATATACTCGAAATGAGTGATGTGTTGCCGCAGATTCGGTTGGTGGTAATATTGCTAAATTAAATGCCTTTTTAGTTGAACTATTTTTTAAACATAAGTATCGTAGTTCACTTAACTTTAAATTTCTGGACTTTTTGCCTCTATACATATCCGAAATTATTGTTTGACCTGCATTTTCTATATCTTGCGCTGTAGAACATGGTGTATTAAAGATTAACGCTTTATTAATCAAAGAAGAATCGTTTTCTAGCAGCTTAATAATTTTTCCTTTTCCTTGTTTATAGAAAGCTGAAGTCGTATCACAACCACTAAACGCGTGAATAAATCCAATTAAAGGTTTTAAAGATGTATTCATAAAAGTATTAGAGTCATACAATCTCTCGGCCGTTTTTCCTCTACTTCGTTTCAAAATGTATACTTCTTTATCAGTAGGCACTCTTATTGTTAAAATTACTAATACATCTATATCTTCAGCTATGATTACGGCTGGTTTTTCTCTAGTGGTTGGATTTATAGCGGTTTCGACGATAAGAACATCAGCATCTTCGTCAGCTTGTTTAGTGCGAAAAGCAAATGCTTCTAGTTTTTTACGTAAATGTAAAATAATACGATTTTTATTCTTCTCATTTGAAAAATGTTTTTCTTGAGATACTGTAACATTCATCGATAAATCAAATTGAATTTCTGTACACTGTTGTCTAGCCTGTCGTCGCTGTCTTTCTGCGCCGTTAGTGCTGTTTTTCAAGTTTTCGGGATAGGCATCGAATATAATAAAACTATTTGGAGCGTAGTATTTTTTAATATAGCTTACATATCGATTCAGAATAACATTGTAGCTTTCTTTTTGTGGCCAAACGACTTTATGCAATAAAAATCCACCGTCAATAATATGAATACAATTTTGCAAGAATAGCTCCTCATAAATTGGTTGAAAGTAATCGTATAATTTTGACTTTTCAGTTTTGCGCATTATACCATTGTCAAAAATTGAAAGTGGATAGGAGGCTAGTTCATATGCAAAACAATCTTTTAATTCAGTTTTATCCTCCATTGCTACAGCAATCCTTTGAAATATTAGTGTAGGATTAATGCTGACATCTTCATTTCTTATTTTAATACAATGTACATCTTGAAGTGGCACGACTCGATCTTTTCTTTGAAATTTAAGTTGACTGAAATTATTTCCAACAATTTTATCCATCATTTTCAAACCAACTTCCAAAGCATTGTGACAATTGATTTTTTCAGTGCCTTTTATTCCTGAACTAAGTAAAACAATGGCACCGCAAACTGGAAAAGGTTGATTAATTGAAAAAAAATCTAACAATAACGTCAAAGCTGAGGTATCTTCTTTAATGCGCGAAGGACGAGCATCAACGTGCTTTTATGAGGTAGCGAAAGATACGTTACAAAATGTTTGCATTGAATTACTAATATCAACGAGAAAGGGCATTGTCAAAATCCATTTTGACAAAACAGAATCCGTTATGCCCCTGCCGTGTGTGAGTCCTCCACTGCTTTTCATTGAACGCATAAGTACTTGTTCAATGGACATATCAGACCAAATGCCACTCCAAAATTTATCAGATCTTCTGATAGTAAAAAAGCCTTTTTTTGTATATTTTTCGTATTCTAACGGATCCATTTTCTGTTCAAGATTTAGCATGTCTTGTAAATAAAGTTGACAAGATTTCGCGTACAAGTAGCGCCCACTCGCATGAAAAAATAGTAACATTTTTCTTATACTTTCTAAATGTAAATTCCAATTACCCATTTTCTCAGCTTCTATAAATTGTCTCATTATTGTAACCATATCAAAATATTGCAACCATAATTTAGCAGTTGGCCCTCGCTGTTTGATTTGTTCAACATGTTTTAGAAATTTGTCATAAATTTTGAGATAATCTTCATCATTTATCTCATTTAATTTATTTGTTCCAGAACAGAGTTTATCATCTAAAATTCTATTTTCATTATCTATTAAATCAAACGAAGATAACATTATTTTTCCCAAGGCTAAATGAGTAAGGATATGCCCCCGTACAGCTCTTCAGTAAGCATGGCCATTTAAAATTTTATCAACTGAATTTTCTGCAAAAATTTTACAAAAAAGTTCTTTCAAGCCACTTCCGTTCATTATGAATCCAATAGCACTCATGAAAGACATTAGTAAATGGAACCCGCCTAATTTGGCAATTACTGATGATAATTCCCCTTTACAACATTCTAGTATTTCTCGCGCTTTATAGTACAGAGGTTGATCAAATGTGACAAAAGTATGTTTTTGGTTTATCTCCTGAGATTTTATGCGGGCTTGCTGAAGAACAGTATAAATAGTGAAATAATTACTCGGTGGAGCATTAACAAATGGCAAAAAAGTAATTCTACTTTTTTCATAATTGAGATCTTTTGTTATAGACTCCTTAATCCATTCCAGCCTGGAAAATCAAGTGAGTATCGGTGTTTTCCAAAGATCCACAAAAAATCTGTTTTAGATAACTGTATATCGAGAGATAAAGGGCTTATTTTATTTAAATCTTGAACAATGATATTTTCCATTCCCGAACGAGAAAACCTGTGAAAGACTTCTAAATAATCTGTCGATAGATTTATTGGAAGAAACTGAAGATTGTGGAGTAAGAATTTGAATGCCACCCATGGCATGGAAAGTGTTACGCCCATCTATAGTGTTAATATTATGGTCCGCATTATCAAAAACAAACTGCATATATGTATCATGATAATTCATCTCTTGCGGAAAAGCTAATACTGAACTTTCAAATAATTGTGTTTCTTCATAAGAACAGCATAATCCTAAAGAATTTAAAATTTTTATAAGATCTTTTGAACCATACTTTTTGTTAAGCATAGTTCCCAAGCCGACTTGAATAGATGATACAAAAGATCTTGGACGAGTATCTGTTATTATGGCGTAAGCTATAGATGTAATTTTTGGTTCATAACTTCTTGTGCTGGACTTTTCTTTGAATATAATTTCATCTAATAAAATTTTCAAAGATTCGGGTATACAATGATTGACATTCTCAAGAAAACAATCTGGAGCGGGATACGAATTTACGTCATAAACTACTGATCTAATATCTTCTAAAATTATTTTTGAACAGTTTTAACCAGTCGTATACGCTCTTCCTTCTCGTTGTTTTTTTTATTTTTATACCAATTTGCAGTCAAAATTTTACTACCCATGTCAGTAAAAGTTAAAATAGGCCCGTCTTTAGACGAATGTATTATAATGTCATGTCCAAAAGAATTAAATAAATGTTTTTTTAGATATTTCATGCTGGCTCATTCGTCGTTATCAAAATTTTGCAGTATTGCTTTTATACTAAATTGACATTCTTCCTTATTTGCAAGAATATATTCACTTATGAATTTAGCAGCTTTCGCAGTATTTGAATCTTCGACTTCATTACTCTTTTTAAGTGTGTTATACAACTCCTTATTACAATTATCGTGATATCTTGCGCCTACATTTTTCAAATCAATGACAGGAGTAATGCGAGAAATCACAGTAATACATAAATTATGCGTAGAATTATTAAAGTTATTCAAAAGAGTTTGTTTTACATCACTACTGTGAACCATTCGAATGATATTTCGCTGTTTTGCAGAATACTTTTTCTGTTTTTCTATAAATGTATCCGATGCATCTTCTCCACATATAAAGCATCGGTTTTTAAAATCGAATTCCGCAACAGAACGAGTTACCGGTGATGTCGAGGCTTCTAACTTACGTATTTGGGCTAAAATTTTTGGCTCATTTGTATAAGTCTTCGCACAACTCTCATGAACAGTAATAGAACAATATCTCCTCAATTTCAAATGTTTTCCATCCTGTCTTCTGATACTTGCTTGTATATAATTTTTTATAGTTTGTTGTTGCACTTGACGTGTCTTGTCGTTACTCGTGTAAGGTTTGTCGCATAAAATACAGATTCCAGTATCTTCGTCCATTCTACTCCGTAATAATATAAAAGTTTATTTTATTACAATCGTTCTTGCTAACGAAAATTATATATAAGGAATGAATAACAGATATAGAAAATACATATAATACATTTAAATTTTATATCAGACATAAATTGTAACATTAGTTGTCAGTTATATATTCACGATGAAAAATTCTAATTTTGAGATAAATGAGACATCTAGTGTTTAGATATAAAAGTTAGGGAAATATAAGATTGACTCTATGTCTACAATTTCTCACAATACTAATAAAATAAAATAAAATAAACTAATACTTCGAAAAGCTTGAAATAAATTAACAGATGCTCCGAATCTCCAAACTGGCACTATTTATCACAGCTTTTAAACTACAAACTATACAATATTTTCGATGATTCTTCGTTCTAAAACTCGTCTTTCAGGCCGATGATACTCGCACGAGAACACTTCCAAAACTGGCTACCTTTCCTACGACGGAGGCAACCTTTTATGTTCCAACCGTATACCTGCGCACAAAGGATATGTAACGGTCGAAATACGTTCTGCTATATGTAGAGGGGAGACAATTCCCTCTCAACTGGCTAAATTTACAGTAAGATTATAAAATTTTGACCTGGTCCTTTAAGGTGGCTCATGCGATTTCTTATAAAAAAGCAGATACATCTTAAACTTATCAAATATGTTCTTTAGACATTAAAGTTTCGATCTGTACTAAGAAAATTGTAGGTCAACGACCTAATTATCGAAAAAACTGAGTTTATAAATAGGTACGTTTAACACATAACCTTATGGGAATGAACAGTTTATTGCTTCGTAGTAACTTGTAAAAAAGCAGTTTTTAATGTACAATGTATGAAATTAAAGATTTTTTTGTGAAGAATCTAATGATATCATCAGAATTATAGGTTAACGACCAAACAAAAAAGATATTAACAATAAACGTTACAAATATGCTACTGCGCATGCGCACTGCGACCAGTCATATAAATGTAGCGACAAATTAGCAAAGTTTTTACTTATTTATAAAATTTTTTTTTTGTTTGAACATTTAGAAGTTATTTACAATAAATTCACGTAAAATACTTTAACTTAATTTGGCAATAATAAAGAAGCCCCTTGCGGGTCCCCGACTTGATACGGTACTAAACGCATGAGCCACCTTAACCTGGCAAAATTACTCGTTCGATGGTCGCCGTAATGACTTTATTGTCCCTACAATACATTAAAATCCCGGTCAAAATTTAAGGTCTTCTCAAATCTTAAGTATGCAAGATATTATATATCACAATAATAATTGTCTGTAATTTGTACAAAAGGTCCAATGAGACAAATTATGGGAAATTCAGTCATTACGTGTCCTATCTGCAAACGCATTATACCAGATACCATTATTTAAACTAATAGTGTGGATAGTGCAAAATTATTTAAATTAATACATGTCTACAGTTAATAATGTTCACTCTTCAGCGATATTTTTAATAATATAAAATTTTTTGCAACATTTAAAAATAATAATTTATTTTAACAACAATATGACAATAACGGTTAATAATTGGGGGTCGAAGCCTACCTAATCGTATTCCTCTCATTTCGGCATATCGATTAAAAAAAAAAATGATCACATTTGGAGTTATAGAAGCCGACATACGACAAATTTAGATCACGCGTTCATTTTCAAGGCGCGGTTTCGGAATTCTCCTTTACCTGAATTTCATGCCCCGACATCCAACTTCGCAATGTTTATTATTTTTTTATTACTAAAAGAACGTGTCCAATGAATTCAGAAATTTGTATAAAAAGAGTTCTTGTATTATTTAAATATTTTGCCGCCATTTTCAATTTTTAAAATCTAAGTTCAGATTCGTAATAATCGAATCCAGAAAACCCGTATATACAATTTTCAGCAAAATTCAGTAATATTTCAATATGCGGCAGACATTTTCGTTCCGCTATTTTGAAGTTTCAATATCTGAGTTCAGATTCCTAATCAGATTCTCGATACCCCTTATATACAATTTTCTGCAATATATCTATAAGAGATTAGTTGTAGTGTGGTAGGTGGAGGGGTATGTGGAGGGGTAGGTAGAGGGGTGGGGGGGGGCAGAGGCCCTTCAAAATAACGTAAAATTTGAAAGAATTTAACGGTAAAAACTGGAGGGGTCGTGGAGGGGGTGGAGGGGGTGGAGGGGGTGGAGGGGCGTGGTGGTGGTTGGAAGGGGGCGGAGGGGGTAGGTACCCATTTTTGCCCTTACAACTATATAATATAGGAAGATATATCTTCACGGGGATTAGAAAGGGCAGATGCGTTTTAATATAGGTTTATATGTGTGAATATATAATCATCAACTTGCTATCGCGAAGGGATCCTAAGGGGGTTGTATATTTAATATAACCTAATGAAAAACAATCGATCTGGTGTGATATATCTAGATCTTTTGTACCAGCACTCGCTACTCTAATAAAACTCACAATGTCTATGTTTATGATTACTTCCTACATTTATTGCAGGGTATAACGCTACATGAACCTCAGGTTCGACAGAAGGTCACACGTCCCTGCTCCTGCGCGCCTATTAGCATTCAACGAAGGTAATCGTTCTTTTTCTATTTTACTGAACCCACCTTCATTGAAGTGTTATCTTTGCATATTTTCGTTATTTATTTCTTTGATTTTTAGTTCTCTAAGAAAGGCCTATGTTAGTAATATATTTACTACGATAATTTATATATGTGTGAAACAGAATTTATATGATATAAAATTATTATTATTTTAGTTTTTCCTAGAAATTGGGTTCACTGTATCTCTATTATAATTTTCTTATTTTATTATTATTTATTTATATTAATAACGATACTCACTTTTGGTTTCAGATTACAAGGTCGTCAACTTAAATTGAGGAAAGGCCTGCGATAGGAATTGAAGTTCAAATTCCTTTATTTTCCTTTAAATTCCTTCCAAAAAAATAGAATAATGTTGGCCCTGATGTTGTTTTTATTGTGAATTGAATTATGACCTCCTTTTTGATTGTCGCTATTACAGGGTTTTAATGGACAGTTCCTATAACTTCCTTTAAACTGGCCTTATTTAATTATTCGTCGAATAATTCTTTGTGAGGTATAAATGTATAGACACTTTCTTTAATTTTTATTAGTTGATAAAAATTTTGTAAACGGACAATTAGATTTCTTTTGTAATAAACTGACTTAATTTGATTAATGACACGTGGTCGATATGAATCTTTTATCTACTTAATTCTTTCTTTAATACTTTGAAGTTTATTCTGTACTTTTTGAATGCTTGCTGTACACTACTTCCTCGGGGTGCACTCGTTGAACAGGCACGCGCGAACTTCATCCCCACTCTACATTTACTCTCTCTCTCATGCTCATACACTCAGATGGGGCCGGTAAGCACGCGCGCTGGTAATGCGTCCAGGCGGTGCTGCCTTCGTTAGCTCGTGGCCGCGTCCCAAAACTTCAAGCGCGTGTGCTTCGGACACAGTTGCTGCGTGGTCAGCTTCCCCCCTACTTGTCGATCGGAAGAGGGTGTTGTGTTTCAGCTGATAGCACAACGAAAAGAATGAGTGATTTGTAGCCTTGACTAAGTATCGGCCGTTAAAGACACATTCTTTTAGTTTAGGCTTATTTTTTAGATTTTAAAGTTTTAGATTTCATTTTAGACGTTCTACTATGAACGATATTTGAAAAAAAAAAAACTTGAAAGTTTATTTCATTCTACGCGTAACGTAACATAAACACAAGTTTATATATTAACTACAAGATTTGTGTACATCAACAACAAAAATAATCAGTTAAGTATTAAATGACTAAATGTCTATTTCTAAAATATAAAATATTAGTTATAGATGAACATTGAAACGTTGTGTTGATTTTTTATATTTTTTTCAGATTGTATAAAGAATATGATTCAAATATGTACGTGATTGTACAAAAAGAAGAAATCATTCTAGTTTAGTTGAAGTACGTTATATTCAAAAATTAGATTTTTTTTTATCTAGAATGGGGATTTCACGCAAAAACTAGCAAGACAGAAGTTTTTAAACAATAAAAAGGTCACAGTAAATTTTTTTCTAAACAAGATTTAAATAGCAATTTCAAGAAGCTATATACACAAATAAATGTCAAGAAAGTTTTTGTTTTCTCAATGATTCTTAGTTCATAAACTGTTTATTTTTAATTTTACAAGATGTGAGCAATGATAGGTTACTAATTCAAGTGGTTTTGCGTAAAAATTTCAACAAGTCCAAGTGTTGAGTATAATGTAATTAATGATTGGTTCATGATGTGGAATGCTAAATGGTTCAGAGGAGCCATCTGTTTAGTGAACATTATAATTATAATATACAATATAAAAGTATTGTCAATTTGTGAAATCTTTTTTTTATTTTTACAGAGTATCAGGACCTAAGGATTATTGACACGTACATCATAGAATAGAAGAGTTAATTAACTAATTTAATATATATGGAAATTGTAGTCAACGTTGAGCTTCAAGTTTTGTAAAAGTTAGAGGATCATCAGGTAATACAGAAATTTCAATTTAAATTCTGAAAATTGAACTATAGTAAGAGCAACATTGGCAGCTGGCTAATATCCAAATAGAATACGTGTATTCATGAAACAAGTCCAGCTCAGGATCGAATACGTATTAAGGACTTACAGAGTTAAAAAAAACAAGCAACAATGGTTACTTGAAAAGAATTTGCAGCTAGGATGTACTCTAACCATGCGAAGTTATTTCAAAAATTTGTTCATGAGCCAAGTAAAAGTTTATGGAAAATGAACTTTGCAATGCTGAGAAATACCAAGACAATGTGTTATTGTAAAATTTGAATAAATACAAAACCAAGGTCTTATGTGAGTGAGCCTTGGAACACGAGTTTGTTATCTGTGGGTTTGTGCGTAAGTGTGAAAAAACTATTTGAAATAAACAATAAAAATTAGTACAGAGAAATGAACATTTAGCATTTGTGAAATAACTTGCTTTTTGTAATATAAAAACATAGTACTTTCCAGTGAAATATATTTGTGGGTTCTTATGTCACTGAAATGTACGTTATTTTGTGTATTTTGATAAGAGTTTTGTAAAGTGAAAAGCATAAACTATTAAAATGAGAGAAGTGAATAATTTATAATATAAAAACATGACGCCCTCCATTGAAATACGTTTGTGGGCTTTTATGTCAGTGAAATATGGGAGCGTCCAGCAGAAACGGGCCACCGAGCGCGCGCGGTGCCTTTTTTCGCGTAAGGCGCTCTGTTTAACTCGCTCATAATCGTATGCTGCGTCTTTGAAAAAAAACCAAGCACCTATATCGATAGATTTTTTTCTGCTCTTTCCAATTGCGCCATTGTTTTTATTGCGAAGCGCGTTCTTCCGTACGAAAACTCGAGTTGAATATTGAAAGCCATTTTTCTCAAAGTATATCATGTTTTTTTCAAAATAAACTACACCATTGGAAAGTACAACTCTTAAGCTTCAAAACCCTATCTTGGAGAAGTTGGAGAAATAAAGGGTTTAAAAGTAACAACATGAAAAAGACAGCGCCGAGGGTCCGCGCGAGCCCCTCGCGCCTGTGCGTACGGCACGTTTAAGTGCACGCTCTATTCAATTCGCTAATAATCGTGTACCAAGTCTCTGAAAAAAGAACTAAGGACATATATCGATAGCTTTTTCCTACTCTTTCCAATGGTGCTATTATTTTTATTCCGAAATGCTTCCTTCTAGTTGAAAATTCCATTTGAATGTTTAAACTCTATTTTTTCAATAAAATATCAGTCTTTTCTTCAAAATGAATTACATTCTTCAAAAGTACAAGTCTTAAACTATAAAATATTATTTTTTTAAGTTGAAACATGAAAAGTTCAAAAATAGTAAGATCAAAAAGACAGCGTCTGCCCGAACTTTTTACGCTATGTTCAAGGGCGGATTAATACACGCGATGTGCTATTTCGCCCTTTCTTTTTTGTAAATATAAAATGTTTTGTAACTTACAATGCCAATGCGTGGACATAATTTTGTGGATCTAGTTGTAACAGCTAGTATATAATATTACAATGAACTTTGTTCATTTATATAACAAAATTTGAAAAACATAATATATTAAACATAAAAATATCCATGAACGCACTGAAAGCAGTGAAACAGAAATTTAAAATAACCTTATAGATTGTTTAATCTGGCATAACAATATTACCTTTTCCTTTAAATTCTAATTTTTTTACATTTTTTTGATTTTATAAGAATTGTCCTTTTTGCGACATCCGCTTCTTTCTTTGTTTGAGTTTTAAGTACTTTTTCTTTTTTGATTTCTTCTTTTTCATTTACTTTGCGATTTGAATACCAGCTATCTTGTATACATTTATCTAACGTTTGTTTAAAACAAATAAAACGATCATTTGAGCTAGAATAAATTACTATTTCATCTTCGAAATGATTTTTTAAAAGTATTTCTATGCGACCAAGTCGGGGTAGATCAGTATCTCCGAACTTATTTACATATATTTGTAATATATCTTTTAAAGAAAATTGGCACTGATCGCTATTCTCCAATAAATAGTTGATAATAAAAGATAATAAGTTACTCATATCTTCGGTTATCGGTCTACCCTTAACATTACAAGGACTATATGAGTAAAATACGCTTAAGCATTTCGAGTGATAATAAACGGTGTTTTCTATATAATAACTATCAGATTCTTTTTTCAAATTAGATAACCGCGACGCTAGAATTTTATTCTCTTCGCTTTTAGAGAGAGCTTGTAACTGCGCCAAAATATTATCGATAGTCTTCTGCTTTGAAACGCGGGTTAAATTTTGCTTACAACTGTGACATTGATTCGAACAAAAAAAAAAATGTGTTGAGAAAGCGAACCCTCGTCCTTCTTTACAACGATTTCGGTCTTTTAACCATGTTAATGCCGATGCTGCTAACGCCCTTTTTATATTAGACTCCCTCGTATAGAGAGTTTGACAAGTTTTATGTACTGTGATTTCTTTTAATTTTTGTAACTTTAAATGCTTCTTATCTTTTCTTTTATGACTGGCTAGAATAAGATTATTAATGGCCCGTTCTTTCAATATGTGCGATTTAGATGGTTCATTAGGCTTGTCGCAAAGTAAACAAATTTCATCGTCGTCAAGCCACTCCTGTTCGTCTTCCATAGCTTGTGTATTTTCATCGTGCCTGAATAAAAAAAATATTAATGGAATACGTAAAGTTAAAATTCATATATGTGCAAATCTCACGAAAGATGCGACAAAACCTGAAATCACATTTTGAAAATTTTTTTTCGAGCACACCTTCGAAACCTGCAGATGAAGATCCGCAGTTGTACAACGTCCGCCAAGTTGCCTATTTTTTCTAGAACAACTTCTTACTTTTTAAGAAAATGGCAAAAAAAGCCCTTCTCTTCAAACCTCAGCTATTTAGCCCAGAAACGATCTACTCAAAGTTTTCAAACAGAAATTAAAACTAGCAAAAAAGAGCTTTAATTCCTTTTTTTAAAAATTAAAAAATGTTGATTCCTTCAAAAGTTACAAGGGTTTGAAGTTGAACGTCGAAAAGGCATAAAAATGCTCTCAAAGTCGGCGCATCCGATTCCTGCGATTTTTTGCATTTTTGTGCTTTTTCGACGTTCAATTTTAAATCCTTGTAACTTTTGAAGGAATCAACATTTTTTAACTTTTAAAAAAAGGAATTAAAACTCTTTTTTTCATGTTTTAATTTCTTTTTGTAAACTTTGAGTAGATCGCTTGTGGGCTAAATAACTGAGGTTCGAAGAGAAGGGCTTTTTTTTGCCATTTTCTTAAAAAGTAAGAAGTGGTTCTAGAAAAAATAGGCAACTTGATGGACGATGCTCAACCACGAATTTCTCTTATACATTGGTATCAAACAACGAGAAAAACCAGGTTTGGTAGGTGTGCTCCAAAAAAAATTTTCAAATCGTGATTTCGTGTTTTGTCGTATCTTCGTGAGATTTGCACATATACGTTCGTCGTGGAGAAAATTAGTATATGCACCACGGGAGTAAGTAAAGAATCCATCAGATCGCATATAATTGTCGCCCGAGCCTTCGGCTCGAGCGACAATTATATGCGATCTGAGACATTCTTTACTTTTACTCTCTAGGTGCATAATCTACTATTAGTGTGAACACGACCGAGTAAATAATTTTTCATTTAATTTTAATAAGACTGTTTAATTTGGGTGTATTTGCAATAACATTTACCTAACATTCGTAGATGTAGATGCTTCTGCCTCGTCGGTAAGCTCCATTACGATGTTTTGTATACTGATTATCTAGGAATTTTAATAAAACATAATTAATATTTACGACTCTTATATTAAATTTAACTAATGAGAATCAGTATTATATACCACTTGTATAACAACACACATCGAGTGTTTTAAATACTTTCAAAGTCTTATTAACAATCTAAATTATTATTAATTTTTAATTGTTATTTATAATGTAAATTTATAAAGTAATGTTTCTTAAACTCTAATAACAGGCACAAATTAATAAAACAATTATTGGAAAGAAATTTTGAAATATATAAATATACATACAAATACGCCACACTTACACACTATATACACATAAATTAAAAAAAAAAAATAAAAAAAAGAATTAGAAAAAATGGAACCGTGATAGTATCGGGGATCGAACTCCGGCCGCTTCAGTGAGAATCAAGTGGCTCTGCAACTTGGCTATCCTTCACACTGCTATTTGCTCTTTCTACTCGAATGATTAAACAGAATGCCGGCAATACCGATTCCATTTATACTCATACACTTTCAAACTTATTCTGTTCATGAAGCTATATTACTTATAATAAAATTTAAGTTGATTTAAACCTCAAGTTATATAAAAAAAATGCTACGAATTAGAAAAAAAAGTTTTTCAATTCAACAAAGATTTTTCAAAAACAAGAACCTAAAGTAACCGGATTTTAACATGCTTACTGATAAACTAAAATATTTTACAAAAGACTACTTGATTAAAAATTATCCTGTTTTGATTTCTGATTGTTACAAAGACTTTCACCTATACTACATATACTACAATAAAAATTATACATGCTTTTGTGTGCACCTCGTATAATGAATGTACAGTACGGTGTCGACTCCACTCCAAAAACTTGATATTACACAATAAAATCACTGAACATATTAATTTAATACAATTAAAATTAAGAAAAATTAACAATTTTAATATTTTAAAATAATTAAAATATTAGTAATAATTAAGTAGCTATTTATAAAATAAACACATGTATCAAAGATGCTTTGCAAAGGTATAGTAGCTAGAGTCTCGGTGGCAACTGTAGTATAAACAGCTGAAAAGACCGTTGGTAGCGTCGCTTTCTCCTTCTTTGACCGCTTCAGTCCACGATATACAATAGTATGGTATAGTGGAAGAAAGTGGGGACAGAACAGAGTGGAGCGAATAGCATTACTATACTGTATATACAAGCAGATGTTCCGAGCGTAAACGTCCTTGATTATATAATACACGCCCGAGTAGATACGTATATACCTGCTTCAAATCTCAAGCAAAATGAGCGTTTCTGTTCATTTTTCATCAAATAAAAGTGCAGAATCGGTTTAGTTGGGTTGAGTTATCCCGAAATAAAAAAAATTATAAAATAGCTCCTCTAGTTGCTGAGGAAATTAAAAGCAAAGATCTGTGCGTTGCTCGCAGCGCGTTCTATTACTACATATATCGGCTCCCCTCAGCCGCCTCGCGCCCCCCACCATTCCGCCACTTTCGTGCGCTCGGGCGTTTTTGGTCAACTTTGACAGCTGTTTTCAGGTATAAAACAGTACTTAATCAAAAATCCAAGATAGACGTTTTATAGTTCAACATTTGAACTTTCAAAATCATTTTTGATAATTGAAATCGGATAACCCGTAGAGCATACAGCCTCGCTCAAAAATAGCCTACTCAAAAATTGAAAACGCGATTACACAAAAACTAATAATCGCACAGTCCCTGGTTTTCGCACACATAAAGTACATGTGAATTACTATCAATTCGCCAGAGATATCCGCCACATCTTTAAAAATGGCGGATATATGAAGTTTTCAAAAAACGCTCATTTTTTCGGTTTTTCACGTTTTTCTCCGTAACTAATTGTCCGATCGATTCGATCGACATCTAGTTTTGTTCGTAATTTCATTTACTACAATTTATCTCATTAGATCATCAAGATCGGTCCACTAGTTTCGGCTATAAAAGCAAAAAACCATAAAAAAGCGCTTCTTTTTGCATTAAATTGTTAATAACAATATATATAGAACGGAGCTGCTAGTCGAGTTTATATACCACTTATACTGTGGATTATTCTGCGTACAATATCGTTTACCGCTTACTAATAAGATTTATGGCACGAAAACGCTGATTTTTTTCTCTATTGACTGGCCTAAATATGAATTAGCAAGTGACATTATTACAGGTATGAAGCTACACTAATATACATTCGAGTAATAAATTAACGCATGATAAGTAATATTTTGTTTATAGATTTGCACAAAGATGCTGAGCTATGGCGTTTAAAATTAAACGAAGATGGCTACGAACGTGAAAAATATTTACGAAGGGGGTATGCCTTTTTTAAAACAAGAATTCTAATTTCCAGCTATCTAAACGAGAGTATAATAAGCAGTGTAGGTATTTCTCACCAACTTATTTTCAGCGAAATTTACAAAATGTAGAAAAGTGTGAAAGAAAATGTATTACGTATTCAGAATGGAAAGGATCAATTTATGTTTGCAAACTATTTTCGAAAAACCACAATAACAAATTTGTTAAAGAAGGCTTTTCAAGTTGGAAGAAAGTAGATGAAGGCATTAGGTCTCACGAAAGTAGTAAAGAACATAATAGCTGTATGATGAGTTATATCGAATATTTACAAAAAGATTCGATTATAGAAGCAAGTATTATAAAAGAGATGGAAAATGTAGTGCAATAATGGATTAAAGTCTTGAAAAGAGGTGTAGCAGGTATTCAGTATCTGACGGAACGGGGGCTTTCACTACGAGGAAAAAATGAAGTAATAGGATCCTAATAATGGGAATTTCCTCGGTAGCATGGCATTGATTGCTGAATTTGATTCCTTTATTGAAAAGCACATTAAATTGTATTCTCATAAAGGTCGTGGAACAGTATCATACTTATCAAAAACCATTTATGAAGAATTCGTAGAGTTAATGGCTACAAAAGTATTAAATCATATTATAAGTGAAATAAAAAGTGCAAAATATTGGGGGATTGTGGTTGATGCTACTCCCGATGTATCTCATGTTGATCAGTTGTCAGGCATTTTGGATACTACTTAAATGGTCATGTTTATGAACGTTTTTTTGATTTTGTGCAGATTGAAAGTCACACGGGCAGATCGTTTAGCAATGTTGTGTTAGACTTATTATAAAAAAATGTTATTGATATTGAAAATCGTCGAGCCCAAACCTATGACAACGTTTCTAATATGTCCGGGAAATACTCTGGCCTTCAAGCTTGTATTAAAGAAAAAAATAAATTAGCATGCTACGTTCCTTGTGTCGCTCATTCGCTGAACTTGGTAGAAGAGTGTCGCATCGACAAAGGTCTTGACGCCACGTATTTCTACGAGATCGGGTAACGCTCATATGTTTTTTTAGTGTATCAGCACATCGATGGGACATTATATTGACTAAAAAATCTAGATTAACCGGCTTATCACAAACGAGATGGTCATGTCGCGGAGATGCCACAAAACTTATAGTCAAGGATTACGATGGTATTTATGAGGCTTTAGAAATATTAGCTAATGACGTTGATCAAAAGCGTGCTACACATCTAGAAGCTTTAGCGTTATTGAGTTATATAGTTTGTAACACTCTGCCGGGAATCAGGGCAGAGGTTCGCGGGTAATTACTTATGCACAGAAAGAAAGCATGTAAAAGCAACTAAGTTTATTAATATCAGAAAAAAACTGCTGCCAAGTCATTGGCACGTAGCTTCCTCCAAATTAATTTATCGTTTCTATATGTGTAGCATATAGTTCAAATATAATATATGTTTATTCATTCTACGTGTTTTAAAATGATTTAAAAATTTACAATGATTTAAAAATTCATCAATATTTAAAATTCAACCTTATTTCGCTCCGCCGTCGATATAACGCATGCTGTTGGAAATTGCGTCGCGTTTTTTGAAAAGGGTGTGCTTTAGAGAGAGATACAGAAACATAAAGCGTTCTCCTTCATTTATGACGTAGGAGTTGCGTCACAATCTGGCGATAGTCGAGGGACCAATTGAAACCCGCGTAATAATTGTATGCGTGAATATAGGTGAGATCAAGATTGTGAAATAGTTATAAAATACTTTTGTGGACAGTATACAGGAGAAAATATTAGAAAGAAGAACAGCATGTAAAACAAATAAATAAACCAAGTGCAGTTGCGATATTTACTAATACTGTGAAAAGTAATTTAATATCTTGTGCTGTGTTAGAGCAAAATGTATAAATGAATTTTTAAAAATCATATAAGTGATGCAGCTGACTCGTCCATAACTTCTGGCTTAGATTAAGTTTTAGCGTTCAAGAGTTTAGGTCTTTACATTTTGTTTCAAATAGAGGAACGTAAATCACTTGTATAATATGTACTATTATGTGTGCTTAAGAAATTGGTGTTTTATAGTATGTTATTCGATTAATAACTTAGGTATTTATTTTAAATAACAAGAATAGCATTATTAACAATGTGTATAGTAAATGTAAAATAAAATGGTGTGTAAATTGATGAAGAATTTTTTGCGTGGCATTTGAAAAAATAAATTTCATAAAATCTATCAATCATAATTTTTCAATCAATAAGAGGCTAATTAAAACAAAATACCAGAAAAAGATATTTTAATTGTATTAAATATCTTGAATCTATCAAAATTAGAAATGTGTTTTGTTTTTAATTGTGTTCTGGAATCCATTAAATAAAAAAATATGTTTAGTTGGTTACTTTTTATTTATTCAAGTCGCAACTGGCTCACTCAGTTGAATAAAAGTTATTAGTGATAAAAAAAACTCGTTTACAATTTCGTTTCGATTAAGCTTTAGTTAGTTAAAAATTGTCTCAAATGTAGGAACATGTAAATCAGTTCAATTGAAATTGTGAACGCCAAAGGAAGAATGGTTTTAGTGACTGATTAATGTTTTATAGTATATGTTAATATTTGACATATTCTCAATGAACCAAAAAAAATAGCTTAGGTATTTTTATTTTAAATTACAAGAGTAGCATTACAAATATGTAAATATAATGCAATGTTGTTTAAACGTATCATACATTTCTCGCACAGTATTTCTAAAGTAAGTTAAAAAAATAAATTTCATAAAATCTATCGAACATAATTTAACAAACAATAAGAGACTAAAAAAAAATACTGGAAAAAGCTATTTTAATCGTATTTAATATCTTGGATCTATTAAACTCGATGTGTATTTGCTTTTAATCGCAAAAAAATATGCTTATTCGATTACTTTTTATTTAATTGAGTGAAACTGTTCACTTAGTTGATTAAAACTGATTGGTGATATAGGAAATTCGTTAACAACTATTGGCTTGGATTACAAGAGTTTATCTCTACATTATGTTGCAGAAGTAGAACTATAAATCAGTTTAATTGAAATTGTCAAAGAAAGAAATTGCATGTGGTTAACTGGAACTATGAAGCATTACCAAATTGTAAACTTTATTTTCATAAGTATCACTAAGAGAAGAATATTGTTATAGTTAACATAATTATCTATTTGATTAGAACTGCAATATTGTACCTGTTACAATATCCTATATTTGATTAGGGAAGATTTTGACGGTAAACCCCAATATTGTAACTATTACCATTTTACCAGTAACATATTGTAAGTTAACTGTTACAATGCCTATATTTGGTCATATTTAAACATATGCATGTTAACAGTTACAATGCCATGTTAACAATAAATAAATCCTTCTCTCAGTGTACTAATATTAATACTAAAGTGAAATCATCAATATGTACAGTTGTACACTTCGCATTGTGGTTTGGCACAAATACCATTATTGATTTAGTGACTCACAATCAGTTATGGTATATTAAATTAAGAGTATTTTTAAAATACAAAATAAAAGAGTAGCTTATTTATGTTGATTTATAAGACTAATATATAGATACAAGTAGTAAATATAGTACCATAAGGTGTATAAGCCAATGATGAATTTCCTGCATTGTATTTCTAAAGTCAGTTTAAAAAATATAATTTCATAAAATGTATTATAGTTGTTCTTATTTTCTATCGTACCTTTTTCCAAACATAATTTTACAAGCAATAATAGTCTAAGAACATAAAATACCAGAAAAAGTAAATTTAATTATTATATTAAATATATTAAATCCATTAAAACTGTTAATTGGTATTTGTTTTGAACAGTACTATGGAACCCTTTAAATTAAAAAATATACTTATTCAATCACCTTTTATTTATTCAAGACCAACTCGCTCACTTACTTGTTTAAACTATATCACTGAGAAAAGGATATCTTTATGATTAAGATGATCAACTACTATGTATTGTAAAGCTTAAGATATCATCTTTGGTGTAACAATTTCAGTATCTTTATAAGTAAAACATTGATATTGTAATACAATATCATCCATTACCTCATGTTACACGATCAACAGATACACGATAATTACATTATAATGTACTTACACAATAATAAGTACATTAATTATATTTATAGTAAATGTAGCCTTTTTTAAGGAGAAGATAACAATATTAACAATTTTAAAATTATTCTTGAATAAATAATCTTATATATGGCTATGAGTTCCTTGACGAAACTCCAAGGTGCAGAATAATATAGATATTGCTAATATATATTAACTATTACAATATCAAAGTTCTAGATAACTTGATAAATATCTTAAGAGTAAAGATTTTCTTTACTTATTATCAGTGTATTTCAATGAGATATTTTATAATAAATAGAAATCATAAATAATTTGTCAAATTATTATATTTATTTATAATTAATTATATATAGGTACAATTACCAATATAAAAATTTTTATTTTTATTGCGCTCCGGCAATCTTTCATACTTGATTTGGTACAAAAAATCGCGTGAGTTTACTCCTGACAGTATACCTTAATATTCCTTTGCCAGTTATAATAATACTTCATTTTAGCGCTCATCGCCTTTCAGAACTGTGCACCAGCAAGCAATGAACCAGATGCAACAGTAGTAGGCCATTTAAAATCTATCATGACCTTATTTAGAATGCAGGCGCTCTTCACTATAAACTCAACTTTTTTAGGTGGGCACGCAGCGGATATTAAAAAAAAAACACCAAAATAGCCGAGGGCGCAAGCTAAAAAAAATGGAGTTACGTAGACGTGTGACAATAAACGAGTCTATTATTATTAAAAAAAATTCTTAAATCCACATCGCCGGGGAACGAAAGCTCCACGGCATTACGCATGTATGGTGGCACGTCAGCGCACAGTGGGCAAAAATGGAAACAATTCGAGCCACGCGGCGGATAATAATATATACTATAAATAATACAGTATATTATATTTTTATGTCATATATTTTGAGGTGTAAGTGCGGAAAATATGAAATTCTCGATAATACAATAGTCCGTAAACCCATAAATACTAAAATAAACAGAAACTGAAATACTCATAAACCCATAAAAACTAAAATTCAAGAGTCATGGGATTTAAAGATTTTGGGGTTTTGAGGTTTTAGGGTTTTGGAGTTCAAGGGTTTGGAATTTAAGGGTTTTGGATTTTACCGGTTTTAGGGATCTTGAATTTTAGTTTTTCTGGGTTTATGAGTATTTCAGTTTCTGTTTATTTTAGTATTTATGGGTTTACGGGCTATTGGGTTTTTGAGAATTTCATATTTTCCGCACTTATACCTCAAAATATATGACATAAAAATATAATACACTGTATTATTTATAGCATATATTATTATCCGCAGCGTGGCTCGAATTGTTTCCATTTTTGCCCACTGTGCGGCGTCTTGTACCCACAGCCAATAAAGTACACTGAAAAAAAATGTTGTATACGTTCAAGGAAATCTTACTTGTTTCAACTAAAATTTAGTTAAAACAAGTAACATTTACTTGAAACAAAGCCCGATTTCCTTGAACACACAACTTATTTTTTCAGTGTAAAAGAAGAAAGAAGAAAGAAAGCTCCACGAAAGAAAAGAGAGTTACGCAGACATGCGCCAATAATCGAGGCGACAATTTGTAGAAGTCTTGAACCCATATTGCCGTGGAACTTCAGGTACACATAAAAAGAGAGTTACCCCACATAGCTGGGGGTTGCAAGTTCCACACATAAAAATCGGAGTTACGGAGCTGGGCGACAGCCAGCGCGTTGTTTAATAAAAAGAGTCTTAATCTCAAATAGCCGGATGCGCAAGCTTCGCGAAAAATGGGGTTTTTCTCGCGTCCCCCGGCTATTTGAGAATAAGACTTTTCAAATTAATCGACTCGCTTGTTGGCACACGTCCGCATAACTCCCCTTTTCTCGTCACCCCTGGATGTGTCTATACCTACAAGCCATTTTTAAATATTCGTCTCGCGAAATGTTGCACAGCTATATTGTAAGACCCTTTTTCTTGAGTTGAGCTTGCGTCCCCCGGCTCTATTGGTTGAAGAGTTATTCAAATAATCGACTCGCTATTTACTGCCACTTGTCTGCGTAACTCCTTTTTTTATCGTTGAGCTTGCGACCCCCAGCTATGGGGATTTAAAATTTTTTAAATAATCGACTCGCTTGCATAACGCCCTTTTTATGTGTACCTGAAGTTCCAAGGTAATATAGGTTTAAGACTTTTACAAATAGTCGTCTCGATTATTAAAACCAAAGAAAATCAATAAAAACTCAAATCCATCAGGGTACATTTCTTTTCACGCGAAACGAAGAGAATAAGCTTTACCTGACGAAAATAGGTTGATTCGTTTCGGAGATATGAAAAGTTTACACACACACACACACACACACACACCCACATACTCACACACACACACACACACACACACACATACACACACACACACACACATACACACACACACACACACACACCCACACACACACACATCAACGAAAAAAAAATTATCAAAATTAACTAATATACACATATATCGCCTTAAAACATCTTTTTCAACATTTTTTTCCGAAAATTTTTTTCACCGTTACAAAGCTTCCTCTATGAGGAAGCAATACAATGGTGTCTAATGCATGAAGAATTTCTTGTGTGGCATTTCTAGTGTTTTAATGACAGGATGGAAATATTTGATTCAGACAAAAAGCATTTTAAAGAGCATAAACATACCTATATTTTAAAAAATAAATAAATCTTAGCTATTACGGTTCTTTTTTTTAACAAAAACGCGATTGTTTAAAAAAGTTTATAATTTCCAAATTAAACGACCAACTGTTCTGAAAAAATGATGATAATATAGAATATAAATAACTATAATTTGTAAAAATTTCAATTCATTCTATGTATTAGTTTTTGAGTAAAAAATTGGAAACTGAAAAATATGAGTTTTCTATGTTTATAAGTAAAAAAAATTCACTTGAAATTTAGGGTAAATGTAGATTTTTTGTATATTTCTGTCGAGTTCGTTGCGCAGCTTATGAAACTTATTACGTCAGATATTATTAAGGTTTAAACTGTTTTTCGAAAATTCTTTGAATGGCTGTATCAACTATGACTATTCACTAATGAATAATCGGTCTTTTAGAATGATCGATAGCTTATTTTTTACTTCTTTTACTAAATTTTTAAAATTAAAAAGAATTTTAAAAATGTATATAATTTCTTTTTGTTTTATAATGATTTTAAGTGTACAGGGCAACGGTGCCCTGTTGAAAAACATCACATGCCAATCATTTGATCGTCATCCCCGAAATAACTGCAAAAAGTCTAATCATTTATTTCATATAATTTTTATATCATTTGTCATATCATTGTCATATCTCATATGATTCTCATGTGACTCTCATGTTCCCGATTTGTTAAATATTTATTCAAATAATTTTTTAGTCAATACAAAATAAGGGAAATAAAATCAGTGATAATGATTTATATAAATCTCTACTGTAGATCCAACAGATAGAAAGAGAGCAAAGGATGAACGTGACGACGCCCCTACTAAAAAAGCTCAGCTGATTATCAGCTGACTATTAGAGCTGATAATCAGGTGAAAATATGGCCAAAACGTCACCTGATTTTCAGGTGGTTATCAGCTGATTTGTACCTGAAAATAATGTTAATATTTTCATTTATTAATTATTATTATCATTTATTATTGTTAATATAAATTTTTTATATTTAATTTGTCATCTCTAAATTATGACAACTAATGTAAAACTTCATTGCCACCAGTTACATTATATCAACATACATTAGTTAATCGTAGAATTAAGTAAGAAGAGTGAGAGAGAGAGAGAGAGAGGGAGAGAGAGGGATATATGAGCACGAGGAGTGCGAGCAACCGGTGTATCGAAAGCAATCACTCTTGTCTTGGACAGGACTCACGACGTAAGCACCATAAACTGTTATCGTGAGGATCCGTTGGTATCGTATTGTGTTCCAGCTTGTGCAAGTCACGAGTGTGCTAGAATTTATCCGGAGCGAGCGACACACCAGGAGCTGGTATAAGGAGCCTTTTTTCGAGTAAGTGCCGGCTCGACTTTTCTCTCTCTCTCTCTCTCTCTCTCTCTCTCTCTCTCTCTCTCTCTCTCTCTCTCTCTCTAACTTGTAGAAATCCGGACTCCTTCCTCGCGCTCGCGGATCTGCGATTCACTTATTATACAAACTGTTCTGAAAATGTATACATTGCACAAGATCTTCGTATAGAGCGCGAAATTCTAAGAAAAAAGTTCCTTTACCATTTTTCGATATGATAAGTACTTTTTTAATAACTGGTGGGTCAAAATTGCTTATTTTTAATAGTGATTGTATATCTATAAGTATTATCTTATAAACATAGGTATACACTTTCTATTAAAATCAAACAATTTTGACCTATCAGTTATTAAAAAAGTACTTATCATATCGAAAAATGGTAAAGGAACTTTTATCTTAGAATTTCGCGCTCTATACGAAGATCTTGTGCAATGCATACATTTTCAGAAAAAGTTGTATTGCTTCCTCTCAGAGGAAGCTTTGTGATAGTAAATTTTTGAGTTGTTGTAAAGACTTATTATAATTGTATTCCGAGGTGTTAGGAATTATGAAAAATGTCTGTATGAGTGTGTGTGTGTGTGTGTGTGTGTGTGTGTGTGTGTGTGTGTGTGTGTGTGTGTGTGTGTGTGTGTGTGTGTGTGTGTGTGTGTGTGTGTGTGTGTGTGTGTGTGTGTGTGTGTGTGTGTGTGTGTGTGTGTGTGTGTGTGTGTGTGTGTGTGTGTGTGTGTGTGTGTGTGTGTGTGTGTGTGTGTGTGTGTGTGTGTGTGTGTGTGTGTGTGTGTGTGTGTGTGTGTGTGTGTGTGTGTGTGTGTGTGTGTGTGTGTGTGTGTGTGTGTGTGTGTGTGTACATCTGGATCTCAGCTTATATTCAAACTGTGACGTTACGAATTACAGCGGTCTGTATGTGTTGCTTAGAGAGCTTCTTGTCTTTCTTATTGATACACTCTATCAATCTCTTATTATAATTTGTCTCTATTTAAAATTTGAGGTTTTCCCCATTCAAACATGTGATTATTGTCTTTGATGTGTGATAACGCAACTACTGTATCTTTCTCTTTATATTCCTTATGTTCTTTGATACGATCCTTGAGTTTTCTTTTCGTTTCGCCTACATATGTCGTTGGGCAGTTTTTACATTTGAATGAGTATATTATTATTACGGTTGTATGGTCCCATTTTAATGATTTCCCTAGTGGAAATGGATTCGAGCCAAAAGATGTGCCAAAAGTGTTACATGATGTACAGATAGGGTTCCCATGGTGTTTTTAAAAGATAGATCTTGGACACTTTAAACTTTTTTTTTACTTAATTACCACTTTGTAACATTTCTTAAAGCTAGAAAAGAATTCATTTTTTTCTATTTTACTGGAATATTTTTTAAAAGACCCAGCCCACTTTTGAAACAATTTTTAAAATGTCTTATTTATAGAAGTTTATTTTTAGTAAAGATCAACAAGTGTTGCTTGATACATAAAAGATATTCCAAGCTATATGCATTTTTCATTAAAATTTGTAGTTATAACTCAGTTTTGGAACATTTTTAAACATGTTTAGACCATTTCTTAAAAATTTATTAATTTTTTTTATTCTAATTATTTTTTACATATTTTTAAAAACACTTTTGGATTCCTTGAGAACCTTTTCAGAGTACTTTGGTATACTTCTAACACAGTAAAGCACAGTAAAGCACATCGAGTCTGCAACAAATTTATATTTTTACAATTTATATTTTTCGAGGTTATCATTCTATAATTTAATTATATATTTTTTCACAATTTTTAAGTCTGTATTCACGGTACATCAGATTTATTTTATAATTAAAAAGTTATATCCAACCTTACAAAAGGATTTCGAGTTATGAAATATTAGTTTACAACAAACTCCTTAACTATTTTTGATTATTTATTGTATTAATATGAATGAAATTATATAAGACATAGAAAAAATAATAATAAGAACTCAATATGATATTAAATGTACTATAAAGTATTTTAAATCATTTTTGATTATTAGTGAATGCGTCAGACCCAAGTTTAGATTCATTTTAAAGTGTTGCTAGAGCTTTTTATTTTCGCCCTATTGCCTTTTTAGCTGTAACTATTGACCTAGTATTTATTTGAGCCTTTACACATCACTTTGTTAACTCCTTTTCACTCGTTGTTTATTTTTATTTTTAAAGGCATCTTTATACGCTGTTTCATTGTAGTAGATACCGTTCTTTATGAGGATACAATTTTTTTTTATATACCCTGGTAGAACTGTTGAGCATAATATGGCCATAATATGCCGTATTTTATGACGGATGACCATTTTATGCCGCATATTATGCTCATAAATCCTGTCACCTGGCGACATAATTATGATCATAATTAGGGCCATAATTATGACCATAATTATGCTGAAGGGATAACGAGGTTAGAGGGACTATAGTAAATAATTATGATCAGAATTATGGCCACAATTAAGCTAAAGGAATAACGAGGTTAGAGAGGGATTGGGTTAACTAATACATTATAAAGGATTGAAAAATGACGTATAGCTTTATCCATGCATTTGCAGCTTGCCTTTTTTGGAGTAAACATTTTTTATCGATTTTCCTTCATTTTACATGAAAAATCCAACCTAACCAACGCGAACAGCTAACGGTCGCGTGGTATACATAACTACGCGCACTACGCAGTATAGAAGATTGTGTGTGTGTGTGTGTGTGTGTGTGTGTGTGTGTGTATAAGGTGAAAGAGAGCTAGAGAAAGACAGAAAGAGACAGGGCTATTTTCTAACAGCTAATGAGCTAAGGATCGTACTGTGATACGAATAGCTATAACGCACTACCAGAGCGGAGACTGTGTGTGTGTGTGTACACATATATATATATGAGAGAACACTGGGAGAAAAACACAGCCAGAAGGTTCGAAATTAAGGTTACAAGTACCCAAGCGCTCGGTATAAACAGCCTGAGCGACGAGCGCGGCGGAGGTCACGTGACCTTTGTATACGTTTGTCGATCGTTCAGCATCTCGTTCACGATAATTATGGTCATAATTATGACGAATTCCCCCGCATTAATTATGATTAATTTTCTGCTCAGAATTATGACCATCGGCCATTTCTTATGCTGAATATTCTTGCAGGGTATTTTTTTTTTTTTTAATTTTTTTCATACGAATCAGATTGTGGGTTTCGAGTCATTAGTCTAAATTACTAAGTGCGCATTAAAAAATGTGATTATAATGTAGTAAAGAAACAATAACGTTCATACATATTACGGAATTACTTTAAAATATTAAAAAATATTTAAAATACTCTAAAATGTTTCCAATTCTTTCAAAAATGTTCCGAAACGTTCTTAAATTTCCCGAAGTATTTGAATAATGTTTTCAAATGTTAGGAAGTTTTTATGAAACTTTTTGGCTAGTAATTCTCTGTCATTTAATAATTTTAATTTTATATATACTCGTTCTTGCAGGAAGGATTAATTTTAACTGGTTTATACAAATTGTTGTCATTTAAGGCGTTCTTACAGCTAGTGGCCTCTGAGGCCAAAATCAGCTGAAAAAAAATGTAGTTTAAGCATTATACAATATTTAGGATAAAATATCCCAAGATCTTTAAACTAATTTTACTCAGAAATATATAGCATTTTCAATATTCTGACATTGGCGTAGTTTTTCGAGAAAACCATTCCATAGATTTTCATGGAACGGAGCCTAAATTACTTGAAATTCATTATGGTAAGAAGAGTTGGAAATATAAGATTTCCTGAAGCAAATATTTTTAAAATGCGAAAATCCACATAAAACATAAAAATTCATAAAATTCATGAATTAAAAGTAGTTTTTTCCATAAAAAAAATATTTGCTTCAGAAAATCTTATATTTCCAACTCTACTTGCCATAACTGCGTGAATTTCAATTAATTTAGGCTCCGTCCAATGAAAATTCGTGGAATGTTTTTTTTTGTCAAAAAACTACGCCAATGACAAAATATTGAAAATGCTATATCTCTGAGTAAAATTGGTTTACTGAGTAAGTCTTGAGCCATTTTATCGAAAATACCGTCAGAAATAGCGTGTCCAAAATCGAGCTTTTCGCATCAGTGTGGAAAACTACATTTTTTATTTTGCTTCCTCCCAGAGGAAGCTTTGTAATAGTAAAATTTTAAGTTTCGTTAAATTGCTCTAGAAACATGACTAATGGTATTAGAAATTTGAGTCACATGATTTTAGAAAATGTCTGTATGGATGTGTGTGTGTGTGTATGTATGTATACCGGTTTATTTTCGGATCTACGTGGTCGATTTTAACCGGTCGGGTCTCATTTTTGTTGTTTTTTTTATTCCGAATTCGGGAAAAAAATAATATTGTACGACTAACTGATTCGTTTTTGTTTTATGTCAAATTTTTCATTTTTGAAAAATTTATTTTTGAATTTTTTTAATAATTGGATTTAAATTTTAGAATGGGATGCGTAGCGTTCGAAAGAGTATAAAAAACCTATATTAAAAAAAAAAAAGAATTTCTCTAGCTATCACGGTTCTGTTGTTATTAATAATAACGTGTTGTTTTCTTTAAAGCTTATAACTTCAAAAGTTAATGGTTAATTTTTTTGAGAAAAATCATGATAATGGAGAATATAAATAGCTATAAACGGTAAAAACTTGAATCCATTATGTTGGTTAGTTTTTGAGAAAAAAATTGAAAAATGAAAAAACGTGTTTTCTGTGGCGACAATTTACGGGAGTAAAATTGTGTTAAGCTCTTTAAAATTCCTAGTAGAGGTAGATTTTTGATAGCTTTCTGCACCTTTCTTTGGGATAAATAATTGGTTCATAAATATCAGAGATTTTTGAGGTTAAAATTTTTGTAACCTCTTTTTCGAATCGTAATTTCTCGAGAACGGCTGTATGTATCTGATAGGTAGCATTCAAAAGACAATTAAAATACCTATATTTTCTACAAAAAAAGTTTCTAGCTATTACGGTTCTTTGGTTATTAACAAAAACGTAAAACCTGAAAAATGAAAAAAATGAGTTTGTATGTCCAACGATTCCGGGGGGAAATTGTCATAGTCTCTTCAAACTTCCTTGTGGAGGTAGATTTTGGACAGCTCTCAGTCGAGTTCTTTAGGCAAAATAATTGGTCCATAAATTTCAGAGATATTGGAGGTTAAAAATGATTTAGCCCTCTTTTCAAATCGTATTTTTCGGGTATATGGGAGCGTCCAGCCAGAAACGGGCCACCGAGCGCGCGCGGTGCCTTTTTTCGCGTAAAAGGCGCTCTGTTTAACTCGTTCATAATCGTATGCTGCGTCTTCGAAAAAAAACCAAGGACCTATATCGATAGATTTTTTCTTGCTCTTTCCAATGGTGCGATTATTTTTATTGCGAAACGCTTTCTTCCGGACGAAAACTCGAGTTGAATATTGAAAGCCATTTTTCTCAAAGTATGTCATGTTTTTTTTCAAAATAAACCACACCATTGGAAAGTACAACTCTTAAGCTTCAAAACCCTATCTTGGAGAAGTTGGAGAAATAAAGGGTTTAAAAGTAACAACATGAAAAAGACAGCGCCGAGGGTCCGCGCGAGCCCCTCGCGCCCGTACGTACGGCACGTTTAAGTGCACGCTCTATTCAATTCGCTAATAATCGTGTACCAAGTCTCTGAAAAAAGAACTAAGGACATATATCGATAGATTTTTCCTACTCTTTCCAATGGTGCTATTATTTTTATACCGAAATGCTTTTGTTCGGGATTAGTACCCATATTGTTATGCCAGATTAAACAATCTATAAGGTTATTTTAAATTTCTGTTTCACTGCTTTCAGTGCTTTCATGGATATTTTTATGTTTAATATATTATGTTTTTCAAATTTTGTTATATAAATGAACAAAGTTCATTGTAATATTATACTAACTGTTACAACTAGATCCACAAAATTATGTCCACGCATTGGCATTGTAAGTTACAAAACATTTTATATTTACAAAAAAGAAAGGGCGAAATAGCACATCGCGAGTATTAATCCGCCCTTGAGCATAGCGTAAAAAGTTCGGGCAGCCGCTGTCTTTTTGATCTTACTATTTTGGAACTTTTCATGTTTCAACTTAAAAATATAATATTTTATAGTTTAAGACTTGTACTTTTGAAGAATATAATTCATTTTGAAGAAAAGACTGATATTTTATTGAAAAAATAGAGTTTAAACATTCAAATGGAATTTTCAACTAGAAGAAAGTATTTCGGAATAAAAATAATAGCACCATTGGAAAGAGCAGGAAAAAATCTATCGATATATGTCCTTAGTTCTTTTTTCAGAGACTTGGTACACGATTATTAGCGAATTGAATAGAGCGTGCACTTATACGTGCCGTACGCACGGGCGCGAGGGGCTCGCGCGGACCCTCGGCGCTGTCTTATTCATGTTGTTACTTTTAAACCCTTTATTTCTCCAACTTCTCCAAGATAGGGGTTTGAAGCTTAAGCGTTGTACTTTCCAATGGTGCAGTTTATTTCGAAAAAAAAACATGATATACTTTGAGAAAAATGGCTTTCAATATTCAACTCGAGTTTTCGTCCGGAAGAACGCGTTTCGCAATAAAAACAATGGCGCAATTGGAAAGAGCAGAAAAAATCTATCGATATAGGTCCTTGGTTTTTTTTTCAAAGACGCATCATACGATTATGAGCGAGTTAAACAGAGCGCCTTTTACGCGAAAAAAGGCACCGCGTGCGCTCGGTGGCCCGTTTCTGCTGGACGCTCCCATATATGTATACTAGAAAATACGCGTGCGTATTGTTCACTTGCTTTACTTTTTTATTGAGATTAATTTACAGCGTGCTTCACCGATACATGAAATTAACTATAGATACGCTGGCGAATTAGAGGCCGAGAAATACGTTTAACAATACTTTTGACTGTACTTCGATATTAATCGCGTTTTCTCTTTTTTTACATTTTATTTGCACGATCAGTTTGTGTTCTATTTTGTTATATTTTCAAATTTGGCTTTAAAAATTAATTAAATGAATCAATAAATTAATTTTGAGGAAGCCACGTGCCAATGAATTGGCAGCCGGTTTTTTCAGCTGATGTTGGCTCAGAGGTCACTATGTGTAAGACCACCTTAATAATTTATTAATTTTTCCGGTGTATTTCACAGTTTGTTTTTTATATGTCAATATATGTGTATATATGACAACCACCTACCGTCTTTCTATTATGCTATACATCTACGTTTGCAAATAATGCCTTCATACCTAGAGGTATTTCTACATGGAATAAACTCCCATGTGGAATAAAAAATTGTGTTGTAAATCAATTTCTATTAAAGAAATCAGTATATTTTACTGCAGTTGTGTAGGTTTTAGGTATATGCGATTTTTGCCGCGTATAGTTTGACAAATTAGTATGTAAGGTTGTAAACTTTTCTACCTAAATAGTTTTGCAGTCATCGAATATTTCCGAAAGGAGCTCCATATGAAATTCTCTAAGGAAAGGACGTAATATTTATTTTTATTTTCTTTTAAGTTGTTACAATGTCTGAGAACAAACTGCCACCACCCACAACGGAAGGGATGGAGAGCCGCGACCAACCAAAATCTCCGCCCATGGAAACAGTAAATGAAGAATCGACGTCGAACAAAGGCGCGATCGATTACAAAAATAATAAAAGTTAGTATATTCTTTTTGCAAAAAGAAGTTTAAAAATAGTTCCGAAAGTGATTTTTGGCTTAATTTTTAATTCTAGACAAGACTCACAGAGGAGGACAGTGGGCTAAGTCCAAAAATAAGTGGTTGAAAATAAAAGCAAGGAGAATGGCATCCAAGGAATTATTTCGTGTGTTAAAAGAAAATTGTTTGGAAGAGTTGAGAGGTAATGTGTAATATTTTGCACGTTTAAATTACATGAGGGAATATCATTGTTCATTTAACAACCGATTTTCCTATGTGTACATACATGAATAAAATTATTTCTTTTATTATAATTAATGTGTGCATTTTTATGTTTATAGAGAATGAAAGGCAAAAAAATTGGAAGGGAACGAGGAAAGAGGATAATAAGACGGACAACTAAGGAGGAAGACAAGAAATTACTTAAAGATGAATCGAAAACAATGAATCCTGATTGAAATTCAATCATTTTTAAGTATAACGCTTAACCATAATATTTATAATTCTTTTTTATTAGTATTGTACAGAAAACAATAAAAGTCGATTAAAGTGATTTAATCATATCGCCAATATTTTAATTTTATTGCTTTTAATTGAGTTACATTGTTTTCTGCAGAATATTAATAAAACAGTATCGTAAATATTATTGTTAACCGTAATACTTAAAAATGATTGAATTATAATCAGGATAAATTGTTTTCGATAAATCTTTTAGAAATTTTAAGAATTAAGATTAAAAAAAACTGCCATTGACAATGACGACTGTAGTACTTGTATGAAGATGATGATATTGATGATGTGCATGTTTAAATGTGTTATTTATAAGTATTTGTGTTTCCTTAGGTGTTTTATTTATGTGCTCTTAAAGTTTATAGCGTCATGTAGCGAGCCACCGCGCGTCGAAACTTGTTTAGTAATCATTTTTTTAATTTAAATCGAAGGACTTATACGTTAATTTATTAAATTTTTGTTTAAAAGGATGATCTCGACTCGTCGTTAAGATAATCTTTAACCTCAATTAACTGTGTTACGGAATGATTATCATAAGCTATTAAAACTGTATGAAACGACTCTAATATGATGTATATAAAAGAATAGAAAAAAGACAAGTGAAACGCGTTGCGAAGAGTCAGATTTTGTTGTTGATTGAAGGACTTACAGATTCGCGTGGACGAGAAAAACACGTGTCAGAATAGGTAGAATAAAATAGTTTATCAAAAGTATACGTTTTGTGATTTTGTTGTTTCTCCTGCCGTATTTCCGTTTTGTGCGGAAAAAACTGTGTAATAAATACGACGATGTACGCCACACGCAATATTTTATTATAAGCGGAGTGATAAATCACTTTGTATAAATTGAATTATAAATAAATAAATATTTAATCGACTCTTATTATTTGTCTTTCCTTTATTTCGAGACTTAACACGTAATTGAAATATAAAAATTAATATAAGTATTAATTAATTAAAATGAAAGATTTTCAATCTTATCATTTATAAAAATTTCAATTTTAAATTAGATATATGTATTAAATAAAAATTAGCTGCCTCTGATATTATTTTTACGACCTTAAATTATCAACAAATGAAAAATAAAAATAATTTTACTCCATTTATTTTGCAACAAAGTAAGTCATTTTTAAAAATACCAAAATTTTAAATGTAAAAAATTTCAAAATTATGATCTGGTTGAAATTTTGCACATTTATTACCTATATCGCCATCATTTAGAATTTGCGATTTTTACGAAAACGTAAAAAAATATTTTAACTGGGCAGCGAAGCTCTAGCTCCTCAAAGTGCCCGGTTTGCACAGTGTGTGTGTGTGTATATATATATATATGTATGTGTGTGTGTGTGTGTGTGTGTGTCTGTGTATATATATATATATATATATATATATATATATATAAAGACGTATATGAGGCGTTTCACGTCAACTGTCCCAGCGCGGCGCGCGAGCGCCAAATCGTGCTATATCTAGCTCATGTTTACGATACTAAAACGTACTTAAAAAAATTTTATGATAAGCATTTCCGACGTATTTTTCCTCAGCTTTCCAATGGTGTAGGCAGTTTTCCCGAAATTTTCCATTTTCGCCTTCAAAAAGTACAAAACGTGTTATATCTTAAAAAGTGTATTTTTAATATTTTTTTTGACCCTCTAGATCGAAAACTGAGCATTTTTTACGTAGGAAAGGATAGTTTCCAAAGAGTGCCCGAAAGGTTTTCTGCGAGAAATAAAATGCGAAAGAGTAGACGCATCGCCTTTCCGGCGCGCGGGACTACGCGGTACAGCGCGCGGGTTGCGCTTGCCTCGTTGCCTAATAATAATCTTTTATAATCTTTAATTCTTTACCTGTTTTTTTTTTATTCTTGAATAACGCATGGAATAATATTTTATTAATTATTTCATAAAAAAATAAAATTTTTAAATTAACGTTTGTTTTTCAGTGTAGATAATTTTTTTGTTTTTGGTTTCACAGCTTTCTTAGGGAAGATTTTATACTCAGAACTAAGAGAGGTTTTTTTGAGCTTCAATGTACTTTCATCTATTGGAATAATAGCATGAAACAGTAACGTGCCTGGTATAGATTCAGCCTTGTTCAGTCTTGGTTTTATTTTCAAAACCGTTTCTTCATACGATTCTTTACTGCTATAAAAAACTTTCGTTTCTTTGCAGTAATCTTTAGCCCAGTTATACAGCTCTTCTGGCGTTAAAATATGATTACTAGAAGAAACTTGTAAACTCGCTCGTTTTGGACCTCTTTTTAGGTTCGCGCCTATACCATCGCACGCACCTTTGCCATGTGCTGTGACATGAAAATGCCACTCAGCTCACAGCTGTAACTCCAAACGTTAGTACAAGAGTTTGCACATATTGCTGTTAATTTTGAAATTTTATTTTTTTATGAAATAATTAATAAAATATTACTCAATGCGTTATTCAAGAATAAAAAAAAAACAGGTAAAGAATTAAAGATTATAAAAGATTATTATTAGGCAACGAGTCGAGCGCAGCCCGCGCGCTGTACCGCGTAGTCCCGCGCGCCGGAAAGGCGAAGCGTCTACTCTTTCGCATTCTATTTTTCGCAAAAAACCTTTCGGACACTCTTTGGAAACTATCCTTTCCTACGTAAAAAATGCTCAGCTTTTGATCTAGAGGGTCAAAAAAAATATTAAAAATACACTTTTTAACATATAACACGTTTTGTACTTTTTGAAGCCGAAAATGGAAAATTTCGGGAAAACTGACTACACCATTGGAAAGTTGAGGAAAAAATACGTCGGAAATGCTTATCATAAAATTTTTTTAAGTACGTTTTAGTATCGTAAACATGAGCTGGATATAGCATGATTTGGCGCTCGCGCGCCGCGCTGGGACATTTGACGTGAAACGCCTCATATACGTTACATTCACACACATATTGTCTATATCACACACAAAATTATCTATACATTTGGAGAGAAATTACGATTTGAAAAGAAGTTAAAAAAATTTTAACCTCAAATATTTCTAAAATATATGGACTAATCATTTAGCCCAAAGAACTCGACCGAAAGATATCGAAAATCTACTCCTACAAGAAATTTCAAAGCAATTAGGTCAATTTTAATCCAGTAATCATTGGACATAAAAAACTTATTTTTTCCATTTTTCAATTTTTTAACTCAAAAACTAGTCGATAGAATAAATTAAATTTTTTAGATTATAGCTATTTATATTCTGCATTATCATGATTTTTGTCAAAAAAATTAAGCATTTAGTTTGTGAGTTATAAACTTTTAAAAACAAAAAACGTTTTTGTTAATAACAAAAGAACAATAATAGCTAACTTAATTTTTTTTTAAATATAAGTATTTTTATACTCTTTTGAATGCTACACGGAAAAAATCAGTAGAATCAACATTTCTTACAGTAAAAACTGCAGTTTATTTGAAAAGTAAAAACTACTTTGAAAAAAAGAAGAATCTACTTTTCAAAAGGAGATTCAAATGGAGATTCTCCTTTTTATATAAATTAAGTTCTGGATGCACATGAAAATCAATATTACAAATATAAATTAAAGACGGTAATGTAAAGAACATTTCTCTACTAATGTACATGGAACAATAGTTGGTAAGTCATCATAATTTAATAGTGTATTGGGAGTTTCACTAACGTCTACGGTGTCTGCGTGATGGTGATTATCAAAATATACATTATGAATCGGGTACACAAGAAATATTATTTTCCCTTTTACTTTATAAATTTTATAAATTTTACCAAATTGTGGACCATAATTGTCTTCATCAATTTCCCAAAGAATAATAGTACCTTCACGATACATATAGAAACTCCATTTTCGAAAAAGTAGAAACTACATTACAGAAAAAGTAGAAACTACATTCCAGAAACAGTAGATACTACTTATCAAACCAGAAAGGCGACCTTACTTTACTACAAAGTAAATTCTACATTTCTTTAAAGCTGTTTCTACTGATACTTATGAAAGTAAAATTAACTAGCCATTATACAGTTAAATCAACTGTGTAAAATTTAGAATTTACTGTTTATTTTTTTCCGTGTATCCATCCAATTCAAATATCTCGATCCTATCATTAAAAAAAAGCAAAAATCAATTTTGCGAAAATCGTAAATTGATCACCATAAAAAAAGACGAATCTACGAAACATAAAACGTATTTTTTCCGCAATCACACAACTAAAAAACAAAAAAATTCGTCGCGAAAGATTAAAATCTGTTCAGTATAGAAGCTGCGGTCCAGGCACACACACACACACATCCATACAGACATTTATCAAAAACCATGTATTCTGATTTCTAACAGCTCGAAAAACAATTATAACATGTTTTTGCAACAACTAAAAAAATTACTATCACAAAGCTTCCTCTCGGAGGAAGCAAAATTGTTTTGAAAATTTGATTTTCTACACAGGTTCTTATGGATAAAAAGGCATTTTTCTAGTCATTTCATAAAAATCAATAATTTTTTCATATAAACACTGCAGAGTTTCAGTTACACAATCTTATTTTATAATGAAAATATCACGTCAGCATCAAAATTAAAATTTTATTTAATAAAAAACGAAAATCATGCTTTTTACATGCATACATATCGTATGCATTGTGAGTATTTTTATGTATCATAAAATATAATAGGCCCCTCTATATAGTATAGGATATTGTACTACAAATAAAAATTTCCTGGTCATGTTACAAAAAAAAAATTGGTGACCCTCGGGGCCCCTCATAGATACGGCCCAGCGTGCCAAAGCCACCTTAAATCATTAAAAATGTACTACTTATTCCATAATAAAAATACATACACGTGCGCGTGTTTGTAAACACGAGTAGGAAAATATCAACAATGCCCAGCTGTTGGCGCTTCATTCATAAATAGCCTATTATAAGTACTCATCGCCTCTGACATTACGACCTCAATAATAGAGTATTCTTGATGCTCCCAGAATGTTCTACGAGCTTCTATGCACTTTTGTGCTTCATTCGCTTCATATAACAGAGATGCAGAAATGTAAAAAGGTCACCAGTTGTTACCTATTTTTGTATATTTAATCTATTATAGAGAGATCGAAGTGGGGTCTTCTCGAACGATTCTCACCGGGTATACTTATATACCGCTACCTCATGCGATTGAAAGCATTCTTACGCCAGCCTCAAAGCAGTCACTCTCCGGTTCGGTCTCCCTCCTGCTACGAAAATGTAATTGGAGAAATTTAAATAGAGCCCTGCTCTCACGTTAAACTGAATTTTGTCTTGTAATTTAACTAACCTCAAAAAACACTACCTTACCCTAACGCATGATGTCGTTAAAATGTGAATTTATTTAAATCAAAGCTAAATTATGTCTGTTCTTTGTTTTTATGAATACTCGGGAACTTACTCTTAAATTACTCTTAATTTCGGATAAAGTCCGAAATTTTACAGTACTTACATAATTAATTTATAATCTTAATATACATATTATATGTATGTTCTGCGTGTGTATGTGTGTGTGTGTGTGTTAATGTACGTAAAGTAATATTGATCATTCTAACATAATGTTAAAACAATATTTATACTATAACTTGCCCTTCAATTACTTGATGAGAAATCTTTTATTAACGTATCTGAATTTAAAATATGATTCTGAAATAATAGGGTTTGTAAGAAATATATTAATGTACATCATTAAATTAATTTAAATTATTTATATTTATTTGTTTATATTTATTTATATTAAATTTACGTCATTACATCACATATTAGTTTGACTTCGGAGTACTTTTATAATCGGAAATGCATATTGGTATAATAACTGTTCACTTCTCATTCAATTAAAATTAATTAGCTTCTTCTTTAATCTTATGCCTTTTATCGTGTCCAAAAATCCATTTAATGTAATAGCAGTGTCACCTAAAATCAACAAAAGGTTTCAAAATTATCGTTCTCGTAAAACTGTATCATTTTGTTTACTATAAAAAACACATTTTACCCGTCTTGAAAATCCTTAAGTATTGCATTCTTAGCGCTGAAGGTACATATCAATCCGAGTAAAGGGGAGTATGGATTTCAGTCGACCGCCGACTCGTTCGTTATTAGATTGTCTTCGTGTCGAATCGCTGTAGCTTTTTGCAGGACCATTTTGTAACTGGTAAATGGTGAATATTGATGGTTATTTATAAGTGATAACAAATTGATATTGAATATAAGAAACGTAAAAGGATTATGTGCCAAGAGAAAAGAAAAAATATTTAAAAAATCTGTAAGTACATTTCATAAAAGTATCACTTAGAGCGTTATCCTAGAGGTGGCAACCACGAGATGTGGGCTGACCAATTTTCCTCCCGTGGTACGTATTAGTATATTACGCAACTAGGGAGCTAAAGACTTGACCAGTTCAGAGTACATGTGTTCTGGGGTGGCCGTCTTTATCCCCGTGTTGCGTATACCCGGTGTTGCCCATACCCGGGCCGAAAATACCACATTCGCGTTTCTGAGTTGGGAGCGAAAGTGGTACTTTCGACTAGGGTATGGGGAAATAGTACATTGTGCAACTAGGGAGGAAAGTTGACTTTTTCAAACTCGGATGATGATTCAGCATGAATGATACACGAGTGCCCAAAATCATCATCCGAGCTCCCTTGTTACACATATAGTACTTTTTTTAATAAGTGCAGGAATATGACCTTTTTGCATGAAAAATGCATGGATATATCGAGTCGTCATTACGGGACACTAAGTTCTCTTCCTCCCGCTACTGCGGGAGACCCCACTAGACGATCGAAATACTCGATTTTCCATTCATTTTTCTATGTAGGAAAAGGGACTTTTTTATGCACGTATTGAAAAAACCATACCCTGGCTGAAAATACCATATTCGCGTTGAGTCGGGAGAGAAAATGATACTTTCCGCCAGGGTATGGTGAATAAATAATATCTAGTAAAAGAACCTTGGAAAGCTTTTACGAGCGGCACATAATGTTCTTACATTCCATAGCAGTGAATCTTCTTGTACCTATACTTTTGCAGCCTCGGTCTCATCCTGGCGCGCCTCTGCCAAATGCGGACATGACCGCTTCCGTAGCTCTAATACTTAGTAGCTCCGCGTGCGTCAGAAAAAATCAGACCAGTCTACAACCGCCTCGTCAGGGCTAAGTTGGTTCTTGAACTTTGCGCCATGATCATTGTCGGTATCTATAATTGATTGTACATGAAGTATTTTTGTTAAGTAAATTTTCGTTGCGCTTTGTTTTTTAGAATGTTTAGCGCAGATATAATTTTATGTTTACCCGTAGATTGCATGGATTTGAAATCCCAAACGTTCATAATGAACGAAATATTAACTGACAGTTTCTAATTTTGGTTACAATTCGCTGGAATGGTTTTAGTGGTAGCTGCAAGAGTGAGAAGTGAAGAGATACAGTTATTATCATTTTTTAAATGTATTATGTAGTCAAATTCGGCTAAATCTGAAAATATCAAAAATTTTCGTTCACTATGAATGTTCAAAATTTCAAAGACCTTCGATTACTTACACAGCATTTTTAACATTGATTTGAGTCAAATTAAAACACATACATGAAATTTTAAAAAATAAAATAAATAACAACCAAACACACTCTATGTTCGTAAATATGAAGTATAGATATAGCAGAAGCGAATAAAAATGGAGAATTTATTTTTACGTTAAATATTCAAATTCAGAATAGTATTTTTCCGATTTATCCCGAAATTACTATTTAAAATATTATATGGATACAATAATTCACAATATTAAATTATTCATATTATTTAATAACGTTATCCAGCCAGCAACTCACCTAGCGGCATTGCAAGACGAGCCAAGCAACACAAACATGTCCGAAAAACTCTCCAGGATTAATTTCTCTTTGCCTTGTGTGATAAAGTTGATACACAGTCAATATGCAAAAGTATTCTTAGATAAACAACATCACAGAGAATTGTATTCATTCTGTAAATTATTTTGTTTTGTATTTTTTTTCTTCTTGAGTGGCAGTATTATCAGCATCAAGTTCAACATTAACGTAACTCTTACCTCACATCTGTTGTATTATATTGCCGCTCGTATACCTGAAGAACAAACTGCATGTAGAGATTATGAGCAGGTGAACAAATGACTTCTATCTGCCGACGTTAAGACTGCGTGTCGACGTTGAGATTGACGTCGCACAGCTTGTGGCACCTGCGCAGAGTTGTGAGCTCCATGAAGTTAAAACGAGGATGCTTCCTGGATGTACAGTCAGGGTGCACAGGAGATAAAACCCGGTCGACGACTGTCTTGTCCATCGTCTGGGAGAACGGGAGAGCAGAACGGGACTTTAGCACCACACTCCCCCGTCAGCAAACTGCGAGTTACTTTGGTAATCTTGAGACGCAAGGAGGGCGACGTTAAACCACAGACGGTATCGTTTTTATTTGATTTCAGGCTTCCAGGTTGGTCAGAAATGGTTTCTAATGAAGCATTACTAACATGTTGCAGTTGGTGTTGATAGGGTTGACAATTCAGTATGATGTATGACTAGAATAATGTATAAAATAATATAATAACTGAAATAATATAATATAATAACTCAAATAATCTAATATAATTGAAATTTTTAAGATAACAATGAACTATACAATATCATAAAACATGTAAATCGAAGCCATGCCATGATATGTGTGCGTGTGTACATGCATGTGTGTGTGTGTCTGAAAATATACCTAATAGAAAGTACTTTAGATTAATCATTGTTTAAAGAATTTTCGTATAAAGCTTGCCAGGATTCATGATAGTGTTAAAAAGAAATATTACAAATTTAAATTGCTATGTCATCGTTAAAAGTTACAATATAATAAATTATCCCACTAGTGCATGTTATAAGTGTTTTCGAAGTTTGTACTTTTTCGTCATACTAATATATGCATACACAAAAAGAAAAGGATAACTTTAACTTCGGTTCACAATGATATTATTATTGATTAGTCAATAAATAAACACCATAGTAAAGTCGCATCAATTCTACAAGAGTTATAGTGAGTTTAAAATTTTTCATGTAATTTTTACGAGAGGCTTTAGTTATTTTAATAGGACACTAAAGAAGTTTCAATTAAAGGACCCCGTACACAATGTATGGGAAAAAATCATCCGGACAAATTGAACGATACTTTGGAAAAAAGATAGATCTTGAGGTCCTGAATAAATCTATCATTTTTCAAAGTTTCGTTCAATTTGACCGGATTTTTTCCCGTACATTGTGTGCGGGGTCCTTTGCCCTTACTCAACAGCTTGAATTAAAATTACAAATTCTTCAGTTATTAATTTCTCTTTGTGTATACACAATGATTATAAAAGCAAAGATTTACTTACCGTTTACCATAACATTATCGTTCACCTAGCCAAAGAGGCCTTGTAACAAACATAACTACGACTTACATTTTAAATTATAAAAAATGCGTAGCTTCAAATTACGGGGGTACGACTTACATTCTCAAGAATTTATTAATTTTTTAAAAAGAGTTTTAACCATGGTAAATAATAATTATACAATTAGATTTTAATATTATAAAAACGTATTCAAGTTATCGATCAGTTAATTTCAATTAATAAATATAGAGAAAATGCGTGGCAAAAGCCCATTGCAGTAGTACGACTTATAACCTCATATACTTATTTTTACGTTAAATTGAAAACAGTATTTGTTAAATAAGTATATGTGTGGAATGCGTAGCTTTTTCAAGCCAAAGTAAATTATTTTACTACCATGATTGCAACTTTCACTTGACGCTTTTTCATTGCAATATTATTTTACTTCATGGAGCACAATTCACATTGGAATGATAGCAAATCAGAAAATTTTTGAACATCTAATTTCTCTTTTTCTGAACAAGACCAATGTACATATCTTTGACATACCCTGCAAGTTAGTCTTAAACTATTTTGCTTCTTTCTGAAACAGTATAAACATTTGTCTTGCATAGGTTCTGATTGATATATCAACAATTTTGATACTTGATCTCTGTATTCGTTCGGGTCAAATTTGGGGTCAAATACCCGATCATTTCCAATACAATCAATGTAGTACATCACATATGTACTACAGTTAAAACCGTCTGTTTGTAATGGTCTTTTCTCATCTGTGTGTGACTCATAAATCCAGTTTATTCTCTGCAAATTGTTTGATGTGTATTTTTTTGAAATATTTAAATATTTCATAAAATTTTTTATGCACATCGCAGAGTGGTAGGATTTTTTTTGTTTATTTTCCCTAATCATAGGATCTAAATGGGATAGCCTATTTTTATCGACACCGATAATAAATAAACACCAATGATTATTACTCTCATACGGCATTAATATTCTGCCCTGGAATTCACCTTTCAAATGAAACATAAACCAATCTAAATTTATGTTTACTTGACCCATACTTACTAGAGCATATTTTGTGTATTGCCTAGGAACAATAATTGTGATACTCCATTCCTTCTCTTTTGCAGCACCAAAAGCATCGATGACGTCACCGTCAATAAATTGACCCTTGTTTAAAGTTTTAAATTCTGCTGCAAAAAGTCGAGTTTCATATGCAGGTTTTAAAATGGTAGGCTTGTTCAAATGGGTGTCAACTGCCCGATAATCTCTTATAGGGTGATTATCTTTTCCTGCATATCTTCCGATCGTACGCCAATCATTTGAACGACTATAATATTTGAAATCAGATAGTAATCCGTTTTCCATTATTAGTCTACTTGATGCAAGTACTTCCTTCACATTATAGTCACTATTAACAATTGTTTCAGGAACATTGTACTGAAGTACTTCATTGCTTCCATTTTTACTAAGCGGTATTTCGTTCGATGGTATTATTTTTGACGTACTAATGAGTTCTTTTGGAATCGAACCCATCGTCATCTGGTTTTCCACCTGCATATCCAACAAAGTACTGCATTGTAATGTAGTACTTTCCTGGATTATTTTTTGTTTCTTAATAGGTTGATCAAATCCATTGAGATTGTCAATAAACACGTCATTATCACCATTTTGACAAAGCAAATACAAATTCATGGAATTATAGCCATAATTTATTGGATATTTTCCAAAGTACAACATTTCATCTACTGCGCATTTTCTTTTTAAACTTTCAGAGAGTCGAATATTCCCATAATACTCATTAACAATATCATTAACAGGATTCATGAAATTCTTCGTTCCGCGACATCGTTTCAATACTTCAGTGAGTGTGCAGTGAGCAATATAGCTCGTATTGTTGAAAAACTTAGCCTGTTTCTTTTTTTAGTTTTTTCATTATTTAGTTTGCTCCATACTCTTTCCGACGATGCATTGGAATGCGGAATACTAAGTAAAGTGAGAGCAAACGTAGCTAAATTTGCAAATAATAAATTTCCTTTTACATCGCAAACCTGCTTTAAAATGTACCAGAAATCATCTGCATATTTAGCATTTTTTATTGTAGAAGCAACGTTATCGGGAAATTCGTAAATGCTTAAATTGTACCATTCTTCATTAATGGTTCTTTGTGCATTGATATTTTGTGATCCCCGTATCTGAGGAAATGCACGAAAAGTTTCTTCCAGACTGGGATGCTGATAATGGTAGCAATTATTCATTGCATTACTCGGATCAATGGCCAATTTGTTTTCCTTAAAGTTGTACCTCTTTTTTATAGCTTTGCAACATTCGATATAAAATGATTGACATGTTTCTCGGAAACCGACTTTCCAATCTTCATCAACACTATCATTTTCACTGTCATCTGCTTCAAGATCTTTTAATATCTCGAATTGTTCTGCTCGCATACCAATATTTATTTCATCCAAAACCTTAAACTTACTTTGATCTGTAGGATCAATATAAGAAACGTCCATTGTTTCTACATAATCTTCTTTCATATACATTTTCAGAAAGTACAAATACACTTCAGCCATTTTAATATTCAGAACTGGTTTCTCTGACTGCAAATGTTCATTAACCTTTGTTAATTTAGACAGTGCAGTTTCTAAAAATGCAAAGGTTGCATACATCAATGGATCTTGCAAATAACGAAAAATTATTTCTGCAGATTTGTCAGTATTAGACTGACTTTCATTTGCAGCCTCTAAAACTTCATTTTCAAAGAAAACTGTTAGGTGCGTCCATCTACGAAGAATTCGTTTTACCGTTGCATGACAAGACAACCAACGAGTGGCAACTGGTTTTAAAACAATTAATTCTTTGGCATCCAACTTAAACTGCAATGTGTCCCAACGATTCATCCTTTTTGAACTACTAGAAATGTAGTTGTAAATTAAGTTGTTTAATTCTAGGCATTCTGGTGGAAAACTCCAACAGCTTCCCGAGCTACTAAATGCTCGATATGACAAGCACATTTGATAATTGCAATATCTGGATTCAGTGCCGTGAATCTAGAAGCGACGGAATTACACCGCCCCATCATCAGATTGCATGTATCTGAACAAAAGGCTATTATATTCTCTAAAAGAATATCGGCTTCTTGAAAAGTCTTAATAACTGCATCAAATATATACTGTGCATCAACTTTTCCATCTTCTAAACCTTTTCTATACGCAGGAACAATGTCCCAGAATGAATCGCATTCTTTTTTTCTTTCTTCGTCAGGATAACGAACTACAATACATATCGACGAGTGTACAGTAATGTCAGTCGACTCGTCTATAGAAATTGAAAATTGAACATTTTTCAAAATCCCTGCTAAACGTTGTTTATGTGCAGGAGCTATAACACTTTGTACAATTGCAGTAATCTTCTTTCTGTCGAGATTCATTTTTCCCAGCATATCAGAATCTGTTAACATGTTCTTCATAAATACAAACCAATTTTCGGAAGATATGAATGAATCATCACCAACGACAGCCTTAGCTGAAAATCGTATTTCTCTATCCGCAGTCTCCTTATCGAATGCAGGTTTTTGAATTTGGTTCGTATTAAGCAAATGTCGTTGGCTAAGAAGATGGTTTCTGATTACTGTTGGTTTTGCTACTATATCATATATTTGCACGCACAGCATAATACTTTATTTTTATCTGTTTCTGATGGCTTGATGTAGGCAGCAAATTCCTCAGATGTATTCCATGCTTCTTTATAAGTTGCATATTTAAGGTATGATTTTGTATTCATTGTATCTTCCAAGTTTTTCGTGTTGTTATTTTCGAAATTGCCATTCACTTTTGGAATTACATCTGATAAGTTTTTTGCGTACGATTTATTTCCAGAACTATCAACGTTATCTGTATTCTCTCCATTTAGAACATAAACCAAATTTTTTTCATCATTATGGTTGCTAGAAATAGAAGATGATTTTTTTTTTCAAAAGACAGTCCTTCATCATTTTTTAAATTTGTATCACAGTTTTGTAATAATTCTATATGAAAACGCTGCGTGTGCCTTTTTACAATGAATTTTTTACTTTTCATTTTCATTTCACAAATTGTGCATCGAACATATCCTTGTTCTTCTGCATATGATTTTTATATTGAAAAATGAACGAAAAATTTAAAATTAATATCTTCTTATGAAGAAATTTAATTTTTAACTTAAGGCGGTGCGAGGCCCCCCTGTTACCGAAGATTGCGTTTCCTTGTTCATTTGTAAATTTGAGGAAAAATCTCTTTGACACGTTGTAGATTCGGTAATGAACTATCAGCGCACAACATATCAGCGCGATATTTTCCTAAAATTCAAAAATAAAATAAAAAAAAAAAAACAGGTCCCTGCAATCGTCAGTAACAGGTGGCACTCACATCGCCTTAAAATAAAAGACAATAAAATGCATGCTATTCCTCTAACAAAAATATCGAGACTTCTTATTGAAGACATGAAAATTTATTAACTATGCATCTTTTTAGCTTTTATAAAATTATTTTTTCTTACAAAATATAAATAATATTCTGCTTCCTCTTAGACGAAATTTTGTGGTAATGAAAATAATTTCTGAGAAAATATATTATATAGTACATTTCGATACTAGTGCGAGGATTTGATTTTCCCCTCGTGTGACTGTTTGCACCCGAGCGAAGCGAGGGTGAAAAGGTCACACGAGGAGAAAATCAACTTCTCACACAAGTGTCGAACCGTATTTTTTGACACGACGTGCGAGAAGTGAGATTTCTCGCACGCTGCGTTAAACGATGCGTGCAAAAATCTCACTTCTCGCACGTCGTGTCAAAAAATACGGTTCGACACTTGTGTGAGAAGTTGATTTTCTCCTCGTGTGACCTTTTCACCCTCGCTTCGCTCGGGTGCAAACAGTCACACGAGGGGAAAATCAAATCCTCGCACTAGTATCGAAATGTACTATTATAGGACATTTGCAGAAGAAAAAAAATGATTGGTTACGGTTACTAACTGATTGAAAAAATGTTCCATCTGTTCAGTATTTCTAAGAAAAACGAATAAAGTAGTACAGTAATAACATGTTTATGGTAACTATTTTATTTGTTTATCATACTAATGCTGAACAGATTGAACATCTTTACCAATTAGTCGGAAATCGTAACCAATCATTTTCTTCCGCGTGGATTTTAAATACATTATATTTAATAAATGTTAGTATGGATGTGTGTAGGTGTGCGTAATATTTCTTTTTTTGTTAAAATTGGTTTTGTTTGGTAGTAATTTTTTTATTTTAAAATTCGTTTTTTAATTTTTACTTCATCCTAGAGGAAGCTTTGTAATCTTTTATTGTATTTAAAAGGTAATATTGCTTATATATTATTAACGTATATAAAGCAAAATAAAAATCACTACTATTTAAAACCTGACACTTATAGTTATAATCAGTACTTAGCTATTGATGAAAATATTATTTTTTGTAAATAGGTTACATTTGAAACATATTATGAATTATCGTAATAATTTTTTTTTTATATTTTTATACAGCATACATAGAAATATATATATATATATATATATATATATATATATATATATATATATATATATATATATATATATATATATATATAAATATGAAATTCTGGAAGTTTGAGGACTATATTCAGCACCCGCTTGGAAGTTTGAGGGGTTATGGGAAGTTTGAGGAGCCTCCTCAAACTTCCAATCTATATATTCAGCATCCGAGCGGAAGTTTGAGGGGTTTTCTAGAGTCTATTTGTCTAGAGTCGGTAACCTGAGGGTTATTATTTCTTTAGCCACTCTGACCGACCGGGGTTGAGCTCCTCAAACTTACTAGCCTAATATATATATATATATATATATATATATATAAATGGCCATACCAGAATACATTTTTTTGAAAATTGATTTTTCACAGTGAGAGTATTGCGAGGATGTTTTTTTACTTGTATTTTATATAATATTTGTATTGCGAATATCCATAGACAACATTATGGTAAAGAAAATTAATTGTTGACATCAAAATTAACATAAGGAATGAATGCATTAGTTTAAGGATGACTCACATGCGAATTAATTAGCAACGTTTTTTTTATTTTTATCGCGTTTTTTTGACATATTATGCGAGCTGAAAGTGGTCGTTTATAGACCGATGGGCAAAAAAAACTTTTTTTTGCCCGCTCCGGTGCAGTAGCGGGCAAAAGAAATTCTTTTCTGCCCGCTCCGGTGCAACAGCGGGCGAAAAAAATTCTGTTTTGCCCGCTGCCCACAAGCTTCGTTTAAAAAAAAAACGCGAAAAAGAATACTTGTGTTACAAAAAATATGGTGTGCACCAAGGGCTAAGTGGGCTTTTTGACCTCATGTGGTTGCAGTACTCGTCTTCGGCTCGCAAAACGCACACGCCTTCGGCTCGTGCTTGCTCGCCTTCGACTCGTACTGCAAACTCCACACTCGGTCTAAAAAAGCCCACTTCGCGCCCTTGGTACACAATATACTATTATTTGCTTTAATAAACAAGTCTTTTTTCATGTGTATCTAATAAAAATATAAATGTCCAATTGTACATATTAGTATTAGTTCTGGTTTTATTCTCTAACTTGTTTTACTTTCGATTTTTTCAAATTTTCACAATTTAATCTAGACAATTTTGTATGTAATATAGATATTATGTATGTGAATTTTCATCAAGATCGTACGATTACTTTTTGATATTCAAAATTTTCCTATTTTACAAAGTCATTTTCTTTGTCGCATGATAACTAGAGAAAAATTGTTTTAATTTCTTTAAAATCTGGCAGAGATGTAGAGTGTATATTATTTATTATATGTGTTCTTAGGGTAAAAGAATTCGTTTATGAATTTCAGAGATATTCGAGATTAAAACTGATGTAGCTCTCTTTTCAAATCATAATTTTTCGGGTATATGTATATACTAGAAAATGGAAATGACACGTGCTACGCGTGCGTGTTGTTCACTTGCTTTTGTTTTTTATTGAGGTTAATTTACAGCGCGCTTCACCGATAGAGGCCGAGAAATACTTTTGACAATACTTTTGACTGCACTCCGATATTAATCGCGTTTTCTCTTTTTTTACATTTTATTTGCACGATCAGTTTGTGTTCTATAGAGTTAAATTTTCAAATTTGGTTTGAAAAATTAATTAAATCAATCAATAAATTAATTTTGAGAAAGCCACGTGCCAATTAATTGGCAGCGGTCTTTTTATCCGATTTCTATTTTGAAGGTCTCATTTTGTTACATTTGCAATTTCAGCGTGAGGTACCGGTATGAAAATTAAAAAATTATCAATACCTGTAAAGGTACGTCCAATTGTTTATCAAAAAATTATGAATTCTTATAAACAATTGTCTGTAACTTTACAGGTATTGATAATTTTTTAATTTTCATATCGATACCTTTCCCTGAAATTGCAAATGTAAAAAAATCAGACCTTCAAAATTGAAATCGGATAAAAAATAAAAAAAATCCCTGTGTTCTGTTAAATTTTTTTTAGATGACGGTAACTTGTTAATCAATAATTAAATTTAGTTTAAAGAAATGTTTTTCTTTTGTTGAAGTACCCTTCTTTCGAAAAAGATCATCACTCATATTGTAATATGCGAAACGATAGTTAAAAAAAATTTTAAATTTAACGTCAATTTTGACGCACGAACCACCTTAAATAGCTATCTTTATTTTTACTTTCAAAGAAAAAGGCTTCAATTTTTCACGAACTATATTTTGTATTTTAGACTGGTGTTGCAACGAAAATGTTTGAACAGTATTTGGTGTGCCATAACTCCTTTAAGTGTAACTGTTTCAAGAAATCGTTGGGTCGCAAGAAGAGGCTATTGAAATGAGCGCCGACGAAGGTGTTATTCAAAATGAGGACACTTTTACATGGAGTCTGGCGTATTTAAGAATGGCAGAGTGGCATACCTAACTTGGTGAGAGCTACACTTAAGTAGACAATTTTCAAATGGGCAATATCCTTCTCGCTCATATAGAGTTAGATTGCCATTATTCAGAACGCTAAACTCCATGTAAAGGTACCCTGAGCGCTGAAGAAGCTATTTTTAATGAGCGCCTTTTCAGCGCACTTTTTCTTCCGACCCAACGAAATATAATTCTTCATTTGTTCATTTTAAAATTTGCCATATATTATTTCATAATGAAAAAAATCTATATCTTATATGAAAGACATATAATAAAAGATATTTATACCACTCTAAGCTCAAAATCACAACTTTGATATGATTTTTCGGCGCTCGTGAGTAGTAGGGGCAGCGCGGCTACCGCGCCAGAGCGGCTCCCGCGCCACTTACCCACCGAGCACTACTTACCGTCCGTCGGTAAGGTAGGGGGCAAAGTCACCATGCGAGAGGCCCGGTAGAGGGCGCATTGAACATTTACTCCATCGATAAAATGCGTACGTATGTCATGTTGCAGGGGGCATGGGGCCCTCATGTGATGTTATGTTGTAAGTGAATATAGAATATTTTTATAATATTCATATAGTGTTTAAATTTGTTAATTATAAGTAGTCTTATATTTTATAAGTATATTTTATCTTAGTATATTCAATCAGTATATTTTATATTGTATAAGATTCTACAAAGATATTTTATAAGTTCATAGAAATTTTAAAAAGTTAATGATGAGCAATTCAATGAAATTTATATTAACAATATCAAATGACTATTTTTAAATTCAAAAGAAACTTTAAAATATTTAAACAAGTTAGTTTTTAAGGAAAATTTTCTATTATAAGAATAAATATTTCATAGAGGACATTGGGATGTGGAAACTTTAAGGGAAAATAAAAAAGATATGTAAGATTATTTCATATTTATTTAAAAAAGCTTTTTCATATTTATTTAAAAAAGCTTAAAAGTAATACATAGTAGAATACATCTTAATCTACGAGTATAAAAAGTTTCAAATTAATCTTTCAATTTTACTATAAAAATATATTTAGAAACTAGTGAACATCTTAATTAAAAAGTATTACAATTTAGCAAATAACTTTGAAAATTTAAAATTAAAGTTAAAGAGAAAATTATCTAAAAACTTATAATTATATAAATTCTAGAAGGCATCCACCTAAAGATTTGACGAAGACTTCTCTATTAACTAATTCTGACTCTATGTTGAGAAGCGCCTCTGGCTTCTCCAGTAATAAAGAATTAACTTTACTTGGAAGGAAAATGTCAAAACTACTGTCTAATTCAAGAACAATTTTTAAGCCGTATTTAGTGGATACCTTTTTTAATGAGGTTATCTAATACTGTTTATTTAGCTCCAAGTCCCGTAGTCGTTTTGTGGGCAGGTATGATGGACTTCTCGCTGCTTCATTTATGAGGTCCATGACTGAAAAAAGAAATGATAAATTATTATTTATATTTTTTTTTATAGAATTACTTACTTATTTATTCTGACGTATCAGAACTTTCAGGGGTTGAATATTGCTCTCTCAAGTCTTCCACCCAGCGGTATAAAGCGCAAACTATTTCAACTGAACAATTCTGTTTCCACCCGGGACGATGATTAATGCAGGCTAGCGGTCGTATAAATCCAGGAGTTCTTATAGATGGACAACCCAAATCCTCCAAGTTTCTTATATTATCGAAATAGGGTTGCAGCCAGTGTTTTTTCTGTTCACCTTTGACCCAAATTGTTAATAACGACCCCTGCGCTTTTTCTTTCAATTTGTCGAAAGCCGTTGACAGGTATGAATACGGCACCTCTCCGTGTTCCCAATGAATTCCGTGCAGATTGGATTGTAAATATCTATTTAAAATTTTTACATTCTGGTCTAAATTACTCCAATCACAGGGTGGTTGAAATGTCGCAACGTACGGCACCGGATTTAACGCATTAGGATCTATATAAGCAATTTCTTTAAATATAAAATTGCCGTTGTTATCTTTAAAACCTTGTGTATCTACAATTAGTTCCATGATAAGTTATATACTGGAAATGTAGATAACATTATTTGAATATTATTCAAGAAAAAAAGTAGAGTTAATATAATAGTGTTAAAAGTTAGAGTGAAAGATGTGATAATAACTTATTAATTCATAATACATGCAATGTAAAAAATTAAAGTCCCTACGGAGAGATTGAAAAGTTAAAGTTTAATAGCTGAGAATGTCTTAGAAAAAATTAATAATTTATAAATTCACGATACGTGCTATGTAAAAAATTAAAGTTCCTAAGAAGAGACTGAAAAGTTAAAGTTCAACAGCTGAGAATATTTTAGAAAAAAATATGAATTCATTAAAGTAAGAAATTTTAAAGTAACTTATAAATTCATGATACGTGTTATGAAAAAAATTAAAGTCCCTACAAAGAGACTGAAAAGTTAAAGTTTAATAGCTGAGAATGTCTTAGAAAAAATTAATAATTTATAAATTCACGATACGTGCTATATAAAAAATTAAAGTTCCTAAGAAGAGACTGAAAAGTTAAAGTTCAACAGCTGAGAATATCTTAGAAAAAAATATGAATTCATTAAAGTAAGAAATTTTAAAGTAACTTATAAATTCATGATACGTGTTATGAAAAAAATTAAAGTCCCTACAAAGAGACTGAAAAGTTAAAGTTTAATAGCTGAGAATGTCTTAGAAAAATTAATAATTTATAAATTCACGATACGTGCTATGTAAAAAATTAAAGTCCCTAAGAAGAGACTGAAAAGTTAAAGTTCAACAGCTGAGAATATCTTAGAAAAAATATGAATTCATTAAAGTAAGAAATTTTAAAGTAACTTATAAATTCATGATACGTGTTATGAAAAAAATTAAAGTCCCTACAGAGAGACTGAAAAGTTAAAGTTCAATAGCTGAGAATGTCTTAGAAAAATGAATAACTTATAAATTCGTGATACGTGCTATGTAAAAAATTAAAGTCCCTACGAGGAGACTGAAAAGTTAAAGTACAACAGCTGAGAATATCTCAGAAAAAATATGAATTCATTAAAGAAAGTGATTTGAAAATAACTTATAAATTCATGATACGTGCTGTGAAAAGAAATTAAAGTCCCTACAGAGAGACTGAAAAGTTAAAGTTCAATAGCTGGAATATCTTAGAAAAAGGAATAACTTATAAATTCGTGATACGTGCTATGTAAAAAATTAAAGTCCCTACGAAGAGACTGAAAGTTAAAGTTCAACAGCTGAGAATATCTTAGAAAAAATATGAATTCATTATACGTAAAAAGTTAAAGTATCTGAAAGTTTAAAATAGTAAGTATAAGATGCCTAAGGGACTTATAATATGAATAGTGTGAAAAAGTTTAAGTATGAGACGTGAAAATAACTTAGAATTAATTCGACAAATGAATTTACCTTTTATAACTGTAAAAAAAGTGTTGTATTAAGATTCAAGACTTTAAAACTTTTAAATTATAAGTCCTGAAAGAAGAAATTATTAAAGACCTGTAAGAATGCTATATTAAAAGTATTAGAGCTGAAATAAGAAAAAGAAACGAGTAGCTAGGACCCAGCTCGCCTAACCTTTATAGTAAGGAAATGTTTGTAAATACTTTTTATCAGCCCAAACTTAAAAGTTTCTCGGTCATGCGCAGTTCGTCACCTACCAATCTTTCCTCACTCATCTATGAATCTTTTACGTTACCACGCATGTGCATACGATCATCTATAGATCTTTCTTCTTTAATCTAAAATGAATAACTATACCGTGCAGGTGCACTGCCATCTATCAATCTTTAAACTGTCGCGCATGCGCACCTATATACCGACAGTGGATAAGAGGCTGCGCGTCAGTCCCATGAGGCTTAGTCTCCTTACCAAACGTAAGTATTTCATATAATTACTTTTGATTTTCAGCTTATTAATATACAATCCTTACAGCTTATTGATCTATAGTTTAACTTATAATGATTCAGTTTTTCTCTTCATTATATTAATGTAACTTAAAGTTTTCGATTATAATAACCTTTCTTCTTTTCAACGTATTAACATATATAATTTTCAATTCTCTAATACTTTATCATTTATAGTTCTATAAAATTAAATTTTTTTTTTTAATGCTTTGCTATTAGTTTATAATACTTGAACATTTTTTAGATACATCTCATTATTTCAAGTTGACAAGTGCTACTGAGCTTTGAGAGTATTTTTTCGTTACCGTCTGAAAATAGCTTGAAAGATTTTCATCTAATATACCGATAGTTGCTGCAGAAGTCTATCTTTTCACTAGTTAAGTTCAAAACGAATTGGTAAGTTAATATCAATTAATTTAAACCTTTTTTTTTTCTCAAGTTCATTATTCTTTTTCCACTTAAATTTTTTCAATATTTCACAAATATTCCTTTTCAATTAAGTGTTTATTTTATTTAAAATTTTTTATTCAAATGTATAATACTAGAACTTAGCAAACTATAATTAACTTTGATAATTATAAATGAAACAGTACATTCTATTATGTATTATTATATATTTCTACATAACAATAAAGTAAAACTATTCTGTAAAATAAAAATGAGCCAAAAATATGTAATACTTTTCGACTAAATGAAAGGGCTTCATTCAAATAACAATTGATTAAATAAAATATCATTAATATTGTTAGTTCGCGAAGCAACCGATAAAGAGTTAGTTTAGAAGTAAAATTCAAGAAAATTTCGGAAAGGCAGTTTAGCGAGCCAGCACATGTGTGAACGATATCGTCCACCCGCGCGTCACTCTCGAAGCGTTCATAAAACAAAGGACCCTAAGTGCTCCATTGAAAATCTTTCCAAAATCCAAATTTTTTCTATAAAGGGCATTATATATTGAAACCGTTGCTTTTCTCGCTACGTATAATATACAAGATTCAGTCTTTAGGAAGTGTTCACGCAAGCAACTTCGTCCGATTTAGAAAATTTTTAAAGTTAAAAATGTATAAAAGTACAGAGATCTATGTGACGGAAATCAGAAGAATCATTGTAAATAGTGTACAACATAAATGTGAGTGGGAAAAGTTAAAGGAAAAAACTATAGATCTTCCTGAAATATGTCCATTTGCAGAAGATCATAGAAAGGACCCGAGAATTGTAAGAAATCTACCAACGCTATGTTATGAAGTTTTGAATGAGTGTGAGGACTATCAGGTAAGTTTAAAAACTATTATTAGTTTCAAAATAAATTATTATTATTTTAGCGAATTGCGAAATTGTAGCTTTTATGAAAATATTGCAATTTTCTCTATCATTTTAACGTAAATTTATAATTTTTTTATTTAGTTTTTCAAAACTACCTAAAAATTATAGTCATAGATTCTATCGTATTTGAAAAAATTTTATGATTTGATAGATACCATAACAGTGTTTTATTATAATGTAATATTTTATCTTTTTATAAAGTAATGCATAATTTTTCTAATTAAATTATATTAAAAAAGTATGCTTATTTGTAGGAAGAATCACCGCAATCACCTGTAGTGTATAGTATACGCAGAAATGAAGTGGTAAGCAATATAGTATTTTTTATGATACATATGCTATATATTTTATTATAAATATATATTTTTTATTTTCAGCTCAATTCATCACAAAACCATGTGGAAAGTAGTGAAAATGTTTTTCTAGTCCAAAACCAGGAGCAAGAAAAAACATCCAATATATTTAAAAAACTTCTTCCAATAGTTAGACCTCTACCCGAAGTAATTTCACCAATAGATCAACCCTCAGAGTCATTCAATATCATAGAAGAAATACCTTTACCACCTTCTCCGCTAAGGGAGAGCTATACGCCAGAATCGTTTACGTTTGAATTTGGTAGCTGGTCAACGCCACCGTTAGAGCCATACAGTCCACAATCATTCGATTTAAATTTATTGAATTCTCCACCGCCCGCGAAGCTAATAACAATTCCGAATCCTGCGCATAATCCTACCATAGACTATCAAGTTCGTGCAGAAATGAAAAAATATTAAATATAGAAGAACCTAAAACGGATAGGCAAACATTAAAAAATGAAATTCTCCCTAAAAAAAGAGAAAAACGGATAAGCAAACATTAAAAAATGAAATTCTCCTTAAAAAAAGAGAAAAACGGATAAGCGAACATTAAAAAATGAAATTCGCGAGTTAGTTAAGTTTAATTAAGTTTATATAGTATTTTATGTATAATTTTTTTATAGTATTTCACTATTTATAGTATATAAATAATTTTTATAATATTTACACTATATTTGGCATAATCATTATTGTATTAAAACTATTAATTAATTTTGTATGATTTCAATGATCTACCTTGTCAACGTTTCAGGCATTCAATTACGCCTCTTCTCTCAATATATTTAATAAAATATATTTAATAAAATAATTACCACGCATCATTTCTTATACCCTACGGGGGCATATATGAACTCTTCGAGTAGATAGTATCCCCCTCCCCCTCCCACTCTACATTCTCACTATGTACCTCTCACTCACGCGTCCCTCACTTGTGGCCCACTGCCACGTCGTCTGCTAAGATTTTAAAAGTATTGCATAAGGCTTTATACCAATCATTTAATCTTTAATTTTATTATAATGTAAGTTAAATCTTATAAAATACTATCTAATTATAACTGCCTAATACAACTAAACTGTTTCTATATTATCAAATGCTGATCTAATATTATACAAAATCATTGATTATTTTAATTTCTCTTCACCTTTTTTTTTTTTTTTTTATCAATAATTATTTAAAATGATAACATAATTTTTTAATTTTCAGAATACACTTACGAAAAAAAGTCTTTTTTTAATTTGAAAAAATGGATGAAGTTAAAGATCTTTGTCAGGAACATGTGAAAATTTTTGAAGAGGTGGAAAATATTTTAATATATAAATCTATGGATTCCGAAGTTATTGAACAATGGGTAGAACAATGTGTTTTATCATTAGATAGTCTTCGGGAATTATTGAGAAAAAGAACGCTGACAACAGCTCAAAAACAATCTATTTTATACGCCATAGCAAGGATTGAGAGTATCAAAGCAAAGCTTGATGCTATAGGAAAAACTGGTTATGGAATAGTACCAGATTTAAAAACGGATGAAATCGAGCATCGAGTTCGTTGGATTGATATTGAAAGTGCTTTTAATAAAAGGGTGAGAACTAGTATAATTGCAAATCTTGTACATATAGATATATCAACCTTTTTAAAGGACGCCTCAGTATTGTTCTGCCAACAAGTGAAGAAAATTTTGAAAGATATTCGATGTGCCATGAAAATTAACACTGTACTATCTTGTTCATTCAAGAAACTTTCTTCTGATGTAAATGAAGATTCACAGGAAAGTATTGAAACGAAACATTTCAATACGCCAAACGCTGAAGTGGTTTTAGGTACATCTTTAAGTGAATGGTTTGATAATCATGTTTTAAATAAACTTTTGGCTGAGGTAGAAGAATTTCAAGAAAAGATTCTGGATGGACTTTAAATTCTATTATTAATATTCAAATTAATATGAATAAGTTCAATCCATTGCGCAGTGGTAATTCATATTTACCTTTACCACCATTTTTAGATAAAAAAAATGCCTGCATTAATATTCAAAACAAAGATAATCAATGCTTTAAATGGGCAATATTATCTGCTTTATATCCAGTAAACCGTAAAAATCATCCTAACAGGGTTAGCAATTATCTTCAGTATGAAAATAATTTAAATATGACAGGTATAGAATTCCCTGTTACGATAAAAAAAATTTTCAAGTTTGAAAAACAAAACCCTTTAATATCGGTTAATGTCTTCGGATTGCATGAGAAAAATGTGATTCCCTTTTATTTGACACATGAAAAAAAGAAAATCATGTAAATCTTCTTTTATTAGAAAAAACAATTAAGGGACAGCTGAAATCACATTACATATATATAAAAAATTTATCACGTCTAGTAGGAGGAAGTTTATCACATAGAAAAAAGAAGCGATATATATGTGATAGATGTTTAAATTTTTTCTTTAATGAAAATAATTTAAAAGAGCATGAAAGAATATGTAAGAATATTAATGATTGCAAGGTGAAACTTCCTATAAAAGGTAAAGATATCATCTATTTTAAAAATTTTAATTATAAAGAAAGATTACCATTCACAATATATGCAGATTGTGAATGTCTGTTAAAGCCTGTACTAGAAAACCAGGAAGATGAAGGTTTGGCTAATACTTTATCGTTTCAAAAACATGAAATGTTTAGTATAGGATATTATTTGAAGTGCAGTTTTGATGACTCTTTATCTGAATATAGATTTTATCGTGGGGTTAAACCAGCTATGTGGTTTGCTAGTGAATTGAAGGTAATACATGACCGTATTACTAATTTATATACAAACCCACGATCTATGCCAATTTTAACACCGATAGAAATGATTAATTATTTCAATTCAAAAATTTGTCACATTTGTAACAAATTATTAGAAAACAGTGATAAGGTAAGAGATCATTGTCATCTCTCAGGAAAATATCGCGGTCCTGCTCATGCTAACTGTAATTTGAATTATCAAGATTCAAGAACGATTCCTGTGATATTTCATAACTTAAGTGGTTATGATGCTCACTTTATAATTAATGATATATCGAATTATATGAAAGGTGATGTTGATTTACTTCCATTGACTAAGGAGAAGTATATTTCTTTTACAAAACATGTTGAGAAAAGTGATATTAAATTTCGCTTTGTAGATTCATTTAGATTTATGCCATCTTCTTTAGAAAAATTAGCTTCATATTTAAGTGAATATAAAATTGTTTCAAAGGAGTTTTCATCTTTAGAAAAAGAAAAAATCAGTCTTTTAACGAAGAAAGGCGTTCTGCCTTACGAGTACCTGGATTCGTGGGAAAAGTTGGATGAAACTGAGTTACCTGAAAAAACAAAATTTTTCAGTGTGCTAAATGGTTCAACCATATCTGATGAAGATTATGAACATGCACAAAAAGTATGGAATACCTTTAGTATTCATACCCTTGGAGAATATTCAGATCTTTATATGAAGACAGATGTTTTATTATTAGCTGATGTTTTTGAAAATTTTCGTGATCAAAGTATAAACGTATATGGTTTAGATCCAGCTCATTATTATACTACTCCAGGATTTGCATGGGATGCAATGCTAAAGTATACTGGCATACAATTAAAATTATTAACTGATATAGATATGATTTTATTCATAGAAAGAGGTATAAGAGGTGGATTAAGTCAGTGCTCTCATCGCTACGCAGCTGCAAATCATAAATATATGACTGAAAATTATGATAAAAATAAAGAAAATACATATCTAATATATTTAGATGCTAATAATTTATATGGTTGGGCAATGACTCAATGTCTCCCTTATGATTCCTTTGAGTGGATAGACGACTGTGAAAATTTAGATTTTTTCATAGATGATGATGCACCTTACGGGTACATTTTAGAAGTAGATTTAGAATATCCTTCAGAAATACATGACATTCATAACGACTTACCTTTTGTCCTGAGCAAGCAAAACCACCGGGATCAAAACAGGAAAAACTTTTGGCTACACTTTCGTATAAAAAAATTTATGTTATACACTATCGATCACTTAAACAAGCTGTCAAAAATGGACTTCAGCTTGTTAAAATTCATAAAGTATTGAAATTTAAACAATCTCCATGGCTTAAGTCTTACATCAATTTAAATAGTAATATGAGGGCGTTAGCAAGAACTGATTTTGAAAAAACTTTTTCAAATTGATGAATAATGCTGTATATGGTAAAACTATGGAGAATGTAAGAAAACGTGTTGATGTCAAGCTATCAACTAAATGGGCTGGAAGGTATGGCGTAGAAGCACAAATATCAAGTCCCCTTTTTCATAGTATTAGTATTTTTGATGAAAATTTAGTAGCTATCCAGCTTAAAAAAGTTGAAGTTTTGTTAGATAAACCAATTTACGTTGGACTTTCAGTTTTAGACATTTCTAAAACTCTGATTTATGATTTTCATTATAGTTATATGAAAAAAATGTATAAAGAAAATTGTAAGCTTCTTTATACAGACACAGACAGCTTGATTTATGCTGTTGAATGTGAGGATTTTTATGCTGATATGGAGAAAAATCTCTCAAAGTTTGATACTTCAGACTATCCCAGTGAAAACATCTTTAATATGCCTCATGCAAATAAAAAAATTGTTGGTCTTATGAAAGATGAGTGTAATGGTCAGATTCTTACAGAATTCGTTGGCTTAAGAAGTAAAATGTACAGTACTCGCGTTTATGGTCAAGATCATATGAAAAAAATAAAAGGTATTAAGGTTTCAGTTGTTAAAAAACTATAAAGTTTGATGATTTTGTAGATTGTTTGCAAAATTTATCTATTAAAAAACGACAACAGTATTCCATAAGATCCCGACTCCATAATGTAGAAACTATAAAGCAGTTAAAGATTGCCTTAAGTCCATATGATGATAAAAGATATGTTCAAGACAATAATATAGATACTTTAGCATGGGGTCATTATAAAATAAATAATAAGTGAGTATATTTTTTGTATAATAGTAATTTATATATTAATTTATAGTAAATATTCTACATATGTAATATAGAAATTTATTATTTTAGGTGTCCAATGCGTGTTAAAAAGAATGTACATTTTGATGAAAAGCTAACTGTTCATGTAATGCATGCGTGGAGGTTTGCATATCATAAGGCTCGGTGTGGAGAATGGGAACAAATTGCTCGTGACAGAGAACGTTTTAGGAGAAGAATTGATAAAGTTAATGAAATTTTGCATCCAATTCTTGTAAAAAAATGTAAGGAAATAGGTATTAAATAAAAACAATTAGTTCATCTTATTTACAATTTTATTTATTCATAAATCACTTTTTTTATCCAACTATTATGAGACTTATCAAAACCTAACCATTTTACATAAATTTTATCGCCATGTTTTTTTATAATTTTTTCTACTAAGTAAATATCAGGATATTTAGTCTTCATAAGTTCTTCTTCATAGAATCCGCCAGCGATTGGTTTATTATCTTGATAATCTTTCAAATGATATGTAAATGGTGATGTAGGTAATACTTTATTTATTGTAAAAATTTCTGTAGACCAGTTTGGTGTATATCCTTTCTCGAAAACAGTTTTATTTTTACTTATTCGAACTTTATCACCAAGTTTAAATTTTGCACGCCTACAAGGACGTTTAGAGGTTTTCTGATGAATGCATAAACGATTATAAACTTTATTAACTGTTGTAGAATTAACATCTGCGGGCTTCATACCAATCGTTCGGTGCTTAGTATTATTATACTGTAAAGTTAGGTCTTGCAAAATATCTATCCATTTATAACTGCCTTGTAAACTAAAGTTTTTCCACATTTTGTTTTTTAATGTACGATTAAAACGTTCACAAATTGAGGCTTTGAGTTTGCTATAGGATGAATATAGATTTATATTATATTTTAGCATTAAACTTTCAAATTCTTATAATTTAAAAGTTTTAAAGTCTTGAATCTTAATACAACACTTTTCTTACAGTTATAAAAGGTAAATTCATTTGTCGAATTAATTCTAAGTTATTTTCACGTCTCATACTTAAACTTTTTCACACTATTCATATTATAAGTCCCTTAGGCATCTTATACTTACTATTTTAAACTTTCAGATACTTTAACTTTTTACGTATAATGAATTCATATTTTTTCTAAGATATTCTCAGCTGTTGAACTTTAACTTTCAGTCTCTTCGTAGGGACTTTAATTTTTTACATAGCACGTATCACGAATTTATAAGTTATTCCTTTTTCTAAGATATTCTCAGCTATTGAACTTTAACTTTTCAGTCTCTCTGTAGGGACTTTAATTTTTTTTCACAGCACGTATCATGAATTTATAAGTTATTTTCAAATCACTTTCTTTAATGAATTCATATTTTTTCTGAGATATTCTCAGCTGTTGTACTTTAACTTTTCAGTCTCCTCGTAGGGACTTTAATTTTTTACATAGCACGTATCACGAATTTATAAGTTATTCCTTTTTCTAAGATATTCTCAGCTATTGAACTTTAACTTTTCAGTCTCTCTCTGTAGGGACTTTAATTTTTTTTCACAGCACGTATCACGAATTTATAAGTTATTCATTTTTCTAAGACATTCTCAGCTATTGAACTTTAACTTTTCAGTCTCTCTGTAGGGACTTTAATTTTTTTCATAACACGTATCATGAATTTCTAAGTTACTTTAAAATTTCTTACTTTAATGAATTCATATTTTTTTCTAAGATATTCTCAGCTATTGAACTTCAACTTTTCAGTCTCTCTGTAGGGACTTTAATTTTTTTTCACAGCACGTATCACGAATTTATAAGTTATTCATTTTTCTAAGACATTCTCAGCTATTGAACTTTAACTTTTCAGTCTCTCTGTAGGGACTTTAATTTTTTTCATAACACGTATCATGAATTTATAAGTTACTTTAAAATTTCTTACTTTAATGAATTCATATTTTTTTCTAAGATATTCTCAGCTGTTGAACTTTAACTTTTCAGTCTCTTCTTAGGGACTTTAATTTTTTACATAGCACGTATCGTGAATTTATAAATTATTAATTTTTCTAAGACATTCTCAGCTATTAAACTTTAACTTTTCAGTCTCTTTGTAGGGACTTTAATTTTTTTCATAACACGTATCATGAATTTATAAGTTACTTTAAAATTTCTTACTTTAATGAATTCATATTTTTTTCTAAGATATTCTCAGCTGTTGAACTTTAACTTTTCAGTCTCTTCTTAGGGACTTTAATTTTTTACATAGCACGTATCATGAATTTATAATTTATTTTCACATCTCTTACTTTAACTTTTTCACATATAATGAGTTCATATTTTTTTTTCTAAGATTTTCTCAGCTATTGTACTTTAACTTTTCAATCTCTCCGTAGGGACTTTAATTTTTTACATTGCATGTATTATGAATTAATAAGTTATTATCACATCTTTCACTCTAACTTTTAACACTATTATATTAACTCTACTTTTTTTCTTGAATAATATTCAAATAATGTTATCTACATTTCCAGTATATAACATGGAAATTATCATGGAACTAATTGTAGATACACAAGGTTTTAAAGATAACAACGGCAATTTTATATTTAAAGAAATTGCTTATATAGATCCTAATGCGTTAAATCCGGTGCCGTACGTTGCGACATTTCAACCACCCTGTGATTGGAGTGATTTAGACCAGAATGTAAAAATTTTAAATAAATATTTACAATCCAATCTGCACGGAATCCATTGGGAACACGGAGAGGTGCCGTATTCATACCTGCCAACGGCTTTCGACAAATTGAAAGAAAAAGCGCAGAGGTCGTTATTAACAATTTGGGTCAAAGGTGAACACAAAAAACACTGGCTGCAACCCTATTTCGATAATATAAGAAACTTGGAGGATTTGGGTTGTCCATCTATAAGAACTCCTGGATTTATACGACCGCTAGCCTGCATTAATCATTGTCCCGGGTGGAAACAGAATTGTTCAGTTGAAATAGTTTGCGCTTTATACCGCTGGGTGGAAGACTTGAGGGAGCAATATTCAACCCCTGAAAGTTCTGATACGTCAGAATAAATAAGTAAGTAATTCTATAAAAAAAAATATAAATAATAATTTATCATTTCTTTTTTCAGTCATGGACCTCATAAATGAAGCAGCGAGAAGTCCATCATACCTGCCCACAAAACGACTACGGGACTTGGAGCTAAATAAACAGTATAAGATAACCTCATTAAAAAAGGTATCCACTAAATACGGCTTAAAAATTGTTCTTGAATTAGACAGTAGTTTTGACATTTTCCTTCCAAGTAAAGTTAATTCTTTATTACTGGAGAAGCCAGAGGCGCTTCTCAACATAGAGTCAGAATTAGTTAATAGAGAAGTCTTCGTCAAATCTTTAGGTGGATGCCTTCTAGAATTTATATAATTATAAGTTTTTAGATAATTTTCTCTTTAACTTTAATTTTAAATTTTCAAAGTTATTTGCTAAATTGTAATACTTTTTAATTAAGATGTTCACTAGTTTCTAAATATATTTTTATAGTAGAAAGATTAATTTGAAACTTTTTATACTCGTAGATTAAGATGTATTCTACTATGTATTACTTTTAAGCTTTTTTAAATAAATATGAAAAAGCTTTTTTAAATAAATATGAAATAATCTTACATATCTTTTTTATTTTCCTTTAAAGTTTCCACATCCCAATGTCCTCTATGAAATATTTATTCTTATAATAGAAAATTTTCCTTAAAAACTAACTTGTTTAAATATTTTAAAGTTTCTTTTGAATTTAAAAATAGTCATTTGGTATTGTTAATATAAATTTCATTGAATTGCTCATCATTAACTTTTTAAAATTTCTATGAACTTATAAAATATCTTTGTAGAATCTTATACAATATAAAATATACTGATTGAATATACTAAGATACTTATAAAATATAAGACTACTTATAATTAACAAATAACACTATATGAATATTATAAAAATATTCTATATTTACTTACAACATAACATCACATGAGGGCCCCATGCCCCCTGCAACATGACATACGTACGCATTTTATCGATGGAGTAAATGTTCAATGCGCCCTCTACCGGGCCTCTCGCATGGTGACTTTGCACCCTACCTTACCGACGGACGGTAAGTAGTGCTCGGTGGGTAAGTGGCGCGGGAGCCGCTCTGGCGCGGTAGCCGCGCTGGCGCGGAATATAAGACTACTTATAATTAACAAATTTAAACACTATATGAATATTATAAAAATATTCTATATTCACTTACAACATAACATCACATGAGGGCCACATGCCCCTGCAACATGACATACGTACGCATTTTATCGATGGAGTAAATGTTCAATGCGCCCTCTACCGGGCCTCTCGCATGGTGACTTTGCACCCTACCTTACCGACGGACGGTAAGTAGTGCTCGGTGGGTAAGTGGCGCGGGAGCCGCTCTGGCGCGGTAGCCGCGCTGGCGCGGAATATAAGACTACTTATAATTAACAAATTTAAACACTATATGAATATTATAAAAATATTCTATATTCACTTACAACATAACATCACATGAGGGCCCCATGCCCCCTGCAACATGACATACGTACGCATTTTATCGATGGAGTAAATGTTCAATGCGCCCTCTACCGGGCCTCTCGCATGGTGACTTTGCACCCTACCTTACCGACGGACGGTAAGTAGTGCTCGGTGGGTAAGTGGCGCGGGAGCCGCTCTGGCGCGGTAGCCGCGCTGGCGCGGTAGCCGCGCTGCCCCTACTACTCTCGTGGTATAAAATACCGTTCGAAACTAGTGCGTAAGTTGATTATTTAGCTGGTGTGACTTTTTCGCACTTGCTTCGCTCGTGCAAAAAGTCACACCAGCTAAATAATCGACTTCCCCACCCGTGTCGAAATGTACTATTATAGCACAGTGTGACCTAAGCCCGCACCTAAGTCACGCCTATCCGTGACTTAAGTAGTCGATTATTGCACCGTGTTTATCGCACTCGCTACGCTCGCGCGCTAACCATACAGTGCAAAAATGGACTGCTTAAGGCACGAATAGGCGTGACAGCGGACTTAGGTAAACGTGCTATAAAATATCGTAATATACTAATTTAAAGAAATATTACAAATGTTAGTACTAAAACTATGAGAGTGTATCAAAAGTCTTGGCTTTAGAAAGTCTGTGAAACCACAGCAAAAATTGGTTAAGAACAAATTACTTCAGCATACCTTAATATGTCTTTCATGTTTACAATGATTTTTTATATAAGAACTAGAAGATATTTGAATATCATAAGCATGGATTAGCAAATACAAAAGCTTTGAAATTATGAATTATTGCATAGCTTTAAAATAATTTTATTCAGCAATAAAAGATGCATAGTAGCACATAATATACTATAAATATAAACTAAAGTGTATATACTAATATCTAACAACTATATAATATGTATTCGTATAAGCATCAACCAATACTGTTTATATTTTATTTTCATTAAGAACGTTCTCCGGTTTCAAAATAGAATAGCAGAAAATTGATGTAAAACTAAATTCCAATAGTCCAAAAGGTTAAAATATCACTTAAATATAACAGTGGTTTTTTGCACGATAGAAAAAGTTTTTAAAACAAAGTTTATAATATTAAAAATATTGCTTATTAAACAAAACTTAAAATAAGATTTATCAAAAATTTTTATTTCTGTGCGATTTACGCTTGAGGGATTATTATGGAAAGTCTTTCTTATGCGATTTTAGATAAAGTTACGGACGAAAATTTGAGAAATTATTAAAGAAGTAAATTGTGGCGTACTACTAATTATCTACACACTTACATGCTAATTTGAATAAACGGAAAACGTTCTAAAGAATTAGTTTTATTGTTTTACATTTTTAATTACTAATTAAAAACAATTTTAAAAACTAATTAATGTGATCTATAATGTAATACAGTATTCCTTCGCAATAGAATGCTGCATCCTTTTCTATCTCATAAATAACTTGTTAGAGTAAGAGAGGCATATAGCGGCCTTATTGCGGGGAATCCCGTATAAGTACTACATTACATCACTTCAATTAGTTTTTATGAAAATTAAAATAAATATATGTGCATCTTAATTTTTAAATATTGTGAACGTGCGATGCCGGTATGATCTTGTTAGAATATGAGGTACATTTATATCAGCGTGAGAGAGAGAATGTATGCGCAGCGCCATCACGCGAGCATAACGGCAAGAGTATACACTGTTAAAAAAATGTTTATTAAATTTAAGTTAAATGTAACGAAAGCTTGTTTCACAAACGTAACGGAATGACATTTAATAATATTGTTGAAAACTCAATACAATGTTATGAAATTTAATGCAGAAGATTATTAAAAAATTAGATACTAGATTCTTAAAATTAATTTACTTCCTAATAAATATAATACACGTAACAAAATACTATTTATTGATATAGTTTAAAATTCAATACAATTTCATGAAATTAAAAAATTTATATATGGAATTTAATGCAGAATGATACATTAAATTAATTGAAAAATTAGATGCAAGATTCTTAAGTTAATGTACCGTCTATTAAATATAAGTAGCAAAATAATATTCAATAACACTGCTGAAAACTAATACAATGTTATGAGATTTAATAATTTGTGTATGAAATTTAATGCAGAATGATACATTGAATTTATTAAAAAATTAGATACCAGATTCTTAAAATTAATTTACCGCCTATTAAATATATAATTCAGGTAACAAAATACTATTTTTTTATACAGTTGATAATTCAATGCAATTATCTGAAATTTTATAATTTGTATATAAAATTTAATGCAGAATGTTTAATGAGTAATATTTAATATTTATTTATTACACAAAATTATTTTTTAAATTTTAATTGAGATACTCAAATCCAAAAATTTTACAAAATTTAATTAATGCAAAGGTTAGTTTTAGTTGTAATCATTATTGTGATGTAAATTTATTATATATTTACTTACCACTTATTTGTGTTGTATGAAGAATGTTATAATTTATGCATATAACTTTTTTAATTATTATAAATTTTCGCTTATCCATTAGAGAACTTTGTTTATAAATTAATCGCATTTTTATTATCGCAGAAAAAAAAACGTTACATAAAATTTTCGACCTGACCGAGAATCGAACCCACGACCCTTGGGTTACTACGCACGCACGCTATTCGTTACGCTATCGCTTGCTTGTAACAGTTTGCACATTTTCATCTACATAAGGTGCACTATCTATATTCATTCAATTGATACTATACATTTTGATTATTCATTTAAAATATTAATGGTTTTTAGTAATTATTTATTTAGATAACATTTTAAGAAAATGAGTAATTACTTTAAGATATTAATTAATTAAATTTGATTAACATAAAAATTTTTCTTAAGGCCATATGTACCGTAACGATCTCTACCTTACCGGCATCTGATATATTAATTTTCAAGCTTATAAATCGCAATATTCATAAAAATGTTCATGAAAATAATTAATATTCTTGATTTGAACTAACAATTAGTTACATGTAATGACATTTTAGAAGAAGTGCCTTAAATTTAAATAACTTAGCACTAATTTTCATAAGTAGAGAATTGCAATTTTCATGAAAAAAACGTATGAATTTTTATTTAGTGTATAGTAAATTTCATATTCTACACTTAAAATGAGCACTCGCCACATAAATTGAAATTTTTATGTAAATTATATTAAATTTATTTGAATTTTATATTAATTTTCATGCTGATTAATCGCAATATTCATAAAAATGTTCATGAAAATAGATATACAGAACCGTAAATTTAATATTTTTTATTTGAACTAACAATTAGTTACATGTATTGAGATTTTAGATGAAGTGCCTTAAATTGAATTAACTTTTGCATTAATTTCCATGAGTAGGGTATTGTAATTTTCATGAAAATGCACACGAATTTTCATATTAGGTAGAGGAAATTTCATGTTCTATACTTAAAATGAGCACTCGCCACATAAATTGAAATTTCATGTAAATTATATTAAATTTAATTCAATTTTATATTGATTTTCATGTTAAAAAAACTGAAATATTTGTAAACCGTACATTAAATTTTAATAACTTTTACTTATTTTTTATATACAGCTGTACTTTTAATGTAATGTTGAATTGTTTTCTACGTATATATGAAATTTCAAAGACAAAATTATTAATTTTTGTAGCAATATATTAAATTTTCGTAATAATTCATTAAAATTAAGTTTTGTTTTTGCATTAAAATACTTTCATGTACAAAAAACTTGAATTTAATGTGCAACTGTACATTAAAAGTGCATTAAATTTAAGAATATTTTTAATTATATTCAGTTACATTCCTAAAATTCAGTAAAACTTATAACTTAAAGTTTCTTAAATTGAAGAGCATTGTTTTTTATGTATGAAACTTAATGTACTTGTATATTAAATTTATTCTAGTTACATTAAAATTTAGGTACATACCTAACTTTCAAATAGATTATACTTAAATTTCAGTTGCATATATAACTTAAGTATTTTCTAAATTTATTAACATCTGTAATATACTTGTACATTAATTTGTTTTATGTTATTGTAATGAATTTTAATATGCTACCATTGAATTTTAATTATATTTATATTAAGTATTTATTATTATGTTTATTAACCTTAATGTATTTGCATATGAGTTTACTTTCAGTTACGTTGTTTTTAATTTTCACTTATATTCTTAATTTTTATTTCGATTATTTTCAAATTTCATTTGCAAAAGTAACTTAAATTTGTATTAATTTTACTAAAAACTGTCATTATCTGTATATTTATTCGTTTTCTGTTATCAGTATTAAATTTTAATATATAATTCTTGAACTTCTACTACATTTACCTTAAATTTCATTATTTTTGTATTAAACTTAATGTATTTGTATATTAAATTACACTTCGTTACATTATTCTTAAAATTCAGTGACATTTGTAACGTAAAGTTTCTTAAATTGAAGAACATTGTTATGTATGAAACTTAATGTACTTGTACATTAAATTTCTACTAGTTACATTGTTATTAAATTTTAGTTATATACATAACTTTCAAATAGATTATACTTAAATTTCAGTTGCATATATAACTGAAGTATTTTCTAAATTTATTAACATCTGCATTATACTTGTACATTAATTTGTTTTATGTTATTGTAATGAATTTTAATATGCTGCCATTGAATTTTAATTATATTTATATTAAGTATTTATTATTATGTTTATTAAACTTAATGTATTTGCATATGAATTTACTTCCAGTTACGTTGTTTTTAATTTTCACTTATATTCTTAATTTTCATTTAGATTATTTTCAAATTTCATTTGCAAAAGTAACTTAAATATGTATTAATTTTACTAAAAACTGTCATTACTTGTATATTTATTCGTTTTCTGTTATCAGTATTAAATTTGAATACATAATTCTTGAACTTCTACTACATTTACCTTAAATTTCATTATTTTTGTATTAAACTTAATGTATTTGTATATTAAATTACACTTCGTTACATTATTCTTAAAATTCAGTGACATTTGTAACGTAAAAGTTTCTTAAATTTAAGAACATTTTTAACAGTGTAGAGAGAGCGAGCGACCGAGCGGGCACTCACTCGTCCGTCGTCCTCTGCCAGGACCAGTTGTAAGGAGAGAGCTGTTTTGAAGTCGTTACTGAATAAAGATTTATTGTTCACGTTAAGCCGGTGTGCTTATTTTAAGAAGCCCTGTGTCCCATCCACACCTCTAAAATTAACAGATCTACATGAATAAATTACATTATTTAAAATTTAAAAGAAAATGTCACATTTATAGTGACTAGGTACACAGTAAAAGCACCATGAATAAGCCGAAAAACGAAAAGATGTACGATTACGAAACGAGTTAGCTGACTGAGTATATGTGTGTGTGTGTGTGTGTGTATATATATATATATACACACACACATATATATATATAGACACACACACACACACACACACACACACACACACACACACACACACACACACACACACACACACACACACACACACACACACACACACACACACACACACACACACACACACACACACACACATGCACACCCACGCACGCACGCACACACACACACGCACACGCACGCACGCACGCACACACACGCATGCACACCCACGCACGCACGCACACACACACACACGCACACGCACGCACGCACACACACACACACACACACACTTCTATCTGTCAGTTTGAAGAGAAATTTTTACATATCTGGACCCGCATTGGTCCCGAATAGGAGCTAGAGTTTCTTCGTCTCAGAGTCCTATACAAGTGACTAAAGAAATAATGGATCCTGGGGTTACCGGACTCTAGCAACTCCTCAAACTGCCCAATAGAATTTTTCCAAAACTCCGCAAACTGCCTTTTGTCCTCCTCAAACTGCCAAGTCTCTCCAACGGGACCAATGCGGGTCCATATATGTAAAAATTTCTCTCCAAACTGACAGATAGAAGTGTGTGTGTGTGTGTGTGTGTATATATTGACTAAAATAGGCTGAAAGTATAAAAATTATGCAAATATACAGAACAATGTCGCGTTATCCCATAAGTATGTGTAGCAATGTAACCTCAAAACTCGATTTTTATTAATGTCGTATTCATTTTTTCTTTGTCAAGCTACATTGAAATTTCGCACAGGGATTGTAATAATCGTTATTTATCACGCCATTCAATTTTCATTAAAAATGTTGGTTTGTATTTTGGGGAAGACGCTCCTTAAGCGCGAAACTGAGATAGGACTCTGACGCGTTCAGCTGATATCCTAGGACTTTCTTCTATCCGACGAACTATTACAAAACAAGTAAATTCTTATGATATTAAGTATTATATTAAAAATGAAAGGGGCTGTCCGTTTGTCAAGCTCGTCTGGCGCGGCATCATGATCCTATGACAGTCAAAGCCTATCACAGTCAACGCAAACATTTACACAACTGACAACAATTGTTGTGGTTTATATAGTAACATTAATAATATATTCAAAACTTAGCTTTGCTACTAATAAATTTAAAAGATAATTGGAATCAGTTACTATAAACGATCCCGCCAAAAACATTGCGCGCAGAGTGTCGTGCAACCCATTCAAAGCCTTTAACAACATAAAGTATTAAAATGTTAGCTTTGCTACTTAACTTTACTATAACTTTACTTCTTATGATTTTTTAACAACTTTCTGCCAGTAGCTATGACGCATAATCTATTCTATTATACCCTTTACTAGACGGGTCTATAATTTTTCAGTACTTCACTATTTGTCCCACACTTAACAAAAAAGAACTGAAATGGTTCGTTAACTATTAGTATTTTGTTATAAATAAGTACATTTGTGTACTTTGTGGTTCCACTGGTGTCGGATCTTAAACTCTAGAGGACCAAAATGCCGATAAATCGGCTCGCCCTGTGATATGAACTTTGTATATAGTTGATACAATATTATACCAAACATTAATTTGGGCACTTTTAAAGGGAGCTTTTAAATCTCAAATCCCGGCTGTCTAAAGGTTAAGGAATCCTGAAGACGCGCGTTTTAAAATGCGCGGCGGGAAAATGTGACTATTTTCCCATAAAACACTCAAGTTATTTCTACTTATTGAGCGGGTCAAATTTCATCGAAAAAGTTGAGTGTAGGTATATTAAAGTACGAAGAAGTTCTATTGTGGCTGTGCTGTCCTCGCGCGTCGCGTTAAAATGTCGCCCGAGCAATGTAAAAGAAATCCGCTCGCGGTGAGTGTATTTGCAGAAAGCAGTTTATATATTTCGTTATAACTTATATATAGGTTCTAACGAATTTCACTCGTAATTAGAGTGATATGCATTTATTACACAAAAGCACATCTGCATTTTGTGCAATTATACAAATTACACTGTCACCGACATCGCACGTGTCAACATATAAGATTTTACGTTAACGTCTTTCTGTAAATATTATGTAAAAAAGTAGTGAATACGAGGGTCATTTGATAAGTACCTAGCCTACAAATGAAAACACCAAAATTTTACAAAAAATAAAATTTATTTTTCGATGTAGTCTCCTTTTAGTTGAATACACTTGGTCCAGCGGTGTTCCAATTTTTTTAACCCCGTTGAAAAAAATGTTTTCTCTTGGTTTGCAAAATAGGCCTCCGTGGCGGCGATTATTTCGTTATTGGAGTGGAATCTCTTCCCGGCGAGCGAATTTTTTAGGTTCGGAAACAAAAAAAAGTCGCACGGAGCCAAATCTGGAGAATACGGTGGATGGGGCAGCAGTTCGTAGCGTAATTCGACCAATTTAGCCGTGACGAGTGCAGAAGTGTGAGCCGGTGCATTATCGTGGCGGAAAAGCACTTTCTTTTTAGACAAATGGGGCCGTTTTTCTTCTAACACGGCGTCAAATCGGCTCAATAGTTCGGCGTAGTACTGTCCTGTGACCGTTTTGCCCTTCTCCAGATAGTCAATAAAAATCACACCTTGAGAATCCCAGAAAACAGTGGCCATCACCTTTCCGGCCGACGGGACCGTCTTCGCCTTCTTCGGAGCAGGTTCACCGGGTAAGGTCCACTGTTTTGACTGCTCCTTGGTCTCTGGAGTGTAGTAGTGAATCCATGTTTCGTCGACGGTCACGTAACGACGCAAAAACTCTTTTGGATTGCGATTAAACAGCTCCAAACACTGCTCTGAACTGGTCACACGGATGCGCTTGTTGTCTGCAGTCAGCAAACGCGGCACCCACCTTGCTGACAGCTTCCTCATGCCTAAAATCTCATGTAGGATATGCCACACGCGTTCTTCTGAGATGCCTACTATCGCAGCTATCTCGTGCACCTTTAATCGGCGGTCTGACAAAACGATATCGTGTATTTTTGTCACGTTCTCCTCCGTAGTGGCTGTTTTCGGAGCACCTGGGCGTGGATCATCAAAAACCGACGTACGACCACGTTGAAACTCGTTATACCAAAATTTAACGGTCGCCATCGAAGGAGAAGCATCCCCATACACTGCATCCAAGCGTTCTTTAATTTCACTGCGCGATTTCCCTTCCAAAAACAAGAATCGAATCACCGACCGATATTGTTCTTTCTCCATTTTTTCAAAAATCAACGGACACATTTGCTTTCACACGCTCTCAAAAATAAACTACAACTCCGATCCGGCTGAAATTTCGTCTGTAACCGTTTACAGGAAGATACTGCACTGTAGTGTATTTCTGGTGCGATAGTGGCACCATCTGGCGGTGAGGCTAGGTACTTGTCAAATGACCCTCGTATTTCTTACCTTAGCTGGTGTGTCTAATGAAACTCTAATTCGCGATTCTTATCGGTAATCAATCCCGTTATCACTGCTTGCAATCTATTTCGCACGAATCGGCTATCAGCATACAGCAGCCAGGCGCGCAGATGTAGGGACAATGGAAATGGGTGGCGAGCACACGAGGGGGAGGGGCTCGCCGCTGACCGCTCGCGCTCTCAAAAGCCGTGATCTCGCGAACTGTGTTGCCAACTTACGAAAATGACGTCCAAAATCATGACCATCACGACTTACAATCGTGTTTAATTATATTAGTCCTAGTAAAATAAATTTGATTGACCTTTTTTCGCCATTTATCATGCATTTTTATTTTTAATAATTTAAATTATATATATATATATATATATATATATATATATATATATATATATATATATATATATATATATATATATATATATATATATATATATATATATATATATATATATATATATATATATATATATATATATATATATATATATATATATATATATATATATATATATATATATATATATATATATATATAATGATTGGGAATCGTGTGTAAATAAAAAAATATGTATATTACAATTTTAAATTGTCCAAAAATATTTTATTTACTGCTTTTATAATTAAGATTTTAAATACAAAATAACACTTATATATCGCTTGTTACACTTAAATAGTATGTAGTAGTATTTTATAAATATAAAATATAAAGCAATTTATAATTCTCATTCTGTCACTGATTCAACTAATTTAACACTTGTTGTTACCACTTGCATATAGAATTTATTTTTATTTGACCATTTTCTGCATCTTGAGGATGTAGATTATTTTCTTCTTCAAGAAATAAAAATCGAGTGTAAGTTAGATAAAGATCTAGATAGTACAGTTGTAGATCTCTTCAAGATTTTTTCAAATATTTTTCAACCCCATCAGGCCAGGTGGCAACTTTAAAAATTGAAATGAACTCATTAGTAATTACTAAATTTATTCAAATCATTATTTAAAAATATTTTAGGAATTTACCTATATACGTTACAATAGATCTCTCTTAATTTTACCAGAGTTAAATCATTTCTTTATAAGTGTTCCGATAACATGTACATTAAAATATACTGGTACGGCATCCATAGGTCTATATCCAGCTTCTAAAGTATTATCTAATACAGCTTCCTTCTTCTTCTGGTTGGCATTGCTGTGAATGCTTCTGCGCTCTATTCAATAGTGGCCATCAACGAGTATTGCAACTTCCAATTCTTGATTCCTAGAAATATCAAAAGTAATCAAGCTTGCATTACTTTATTTAACACTTTCAGGGTGACCAATGCATATGACTGTGTTTATAATATTTTAAACTTTAAATTAAAATTTGAAAATGTAACTAGTATTTTCTATAAACAATATGTGATTTTTTTGGTAGGAGCAAAGATTATAGTTTCTACAAACAATGATACTAACATGCACCCACAGATATACACACACACATACAGAAAAAAAAATCAAGACGCAAGGTATCATGCATTAAAGTAGTTTAATTTTATTGTGTTAATTTTGTAAGGATTAGAATTTTGTTTTTCGAACACACTCACACAAACATTTACACAGGCACTCTATTATAAATGCTAAATTATATACTATTTGTTAACATACTTTAAAGCACTAATCAGTCACTAAAACAATTCTTCCTTTGGCATTGACAATTTTAATTGAACTGATTTACATGGTCCTACATTTGTGATAAATTCTTACCATCTAAAGCTTAATCCAAACGAACTACTATGAAGAAATAAAAACTAATCAAAAAAGGATATTTTTTTATTTAAAGGATTTCAAAGCATAGTTAAAAGCAAAAGTACGTTTCTAATTTTGATAGATTCAAGATATTTCATATAATTCAAATATCTTTTTCTGGTATTTTGTTTTAATTAGCCTCTTATTGTTTGAAAAATTATGATTGATAGATTTTATGAAATTTATTTTTTCAAATGCCACGCAAAAAATTCTTCATCAATTTACACACCATTTTATTTTACATTTACTATACACATTGTTAATAATGCTATTCTTGTTATTTAAAATAAATATCTAAGTTACTAATCGAATAACATACTATAAAACACCAATTTCAGTCACTAAAACAATGTTGGTATTTGTACCAAACCATAATGTGAATAAGCACACATAATAGTACATACTGTACATGTGATTTACGTTCCTGTATTTTAAACAAAAAGTAAAGACCAAAACTCTTGCAAATTAAAGCTTAATCTAAGCCAGAAGTTGTGGACGAGTCTGCTGCATCACTTATGATTTCTGAAAATTGATTTATACATTTTGCTCTAACACAGCACAAGATATTAAATTACTTTTCAGTGTATTAGTAAGCATCGCAACTGCAGTTGGTTTATTTATTTGTTTTACATGCTGTTCTTCTTCTTTCTAATATTTTCTCCTGTATACTGTCCACAAAACTATTTTATAACTATTTCACAATCTTGATGGTCGATGACAGCTGTAAACTTAATGCACGTACTTATTGTCTTCTTCTTGTCTGGTTGTCTGTTTGAATTTATAAAATTCTTCTTTGGTCCATATGCGTTACGCATGCACAATCTTCTGAAATAAAATAAAAACAGACACACAAAGTATTCATAAAATAATTTATATCGGTGGAAGAATGTTTTGATTATTTGAGTGATTACGCAAAAGTATTTTACTGCATTCAGAATTATTCAAATACACAAAATACTTTAAATAATATGTAAGACAGAAGGTAAAAACCAAAACTCTTGCACGTTAAAGCTTAATCTAAGCCAGAAGTTCTGGACGAGTCAGCAGCATCACTTATGATTTTTGAAAATTCATTTATACATTTTTCTCTAACGCAGCACAAGATATAAAATTACTTTTCACTGTATTAGTAGACATCGCAACTGCACTTGGTTTATTTATTTGTTTTACTTGCTGTTCTTCTTGTTTCTAATATTTTCTCCTGTATGCTGTCCATGAAACTATTTATTTATTATTGTTGAGGACAGCTGTAAACTTAATACACGTACTTATTGTCTTCTTCTTGTCTGGTTGTCTGTTTGAATTAATAAAATTCTTCTTTGGTCCATATGCGTTACGCATGCACAATCTTCTGAAATAAAATAAAAACACACACAAAGTGTCTATTCATAAAATAATTTATATCGGTGGAAGAATGTTTTGATTATTTGAATGATTATGCAAAAGTATTTTATTGCTTTCAGAATTATTCAAATACACAAAATAATTTAAATAATAAGTAATACTTATCTAATTTTCTCTCCATCGTTGCCAAGTCTATCTGCATATTATTAATGTCAACAGATCTTCACTGCTATTTCTCAAATTGGAGTAAAGCAAACTTAACCTGCTTACGCCCGCTCTGAGTGTTGCGTCCCGATTTGCCCCGTACGCCCCCGGCGCCGCAGACGGTGCAGACGGCCGCGGCAGAGTTTCGTCGCCGCGCAGCACCGGGGGCGACACCGTAGAGGTGCTCTTTGGAATAATCGCTGGCCCAACACTGCATTTGCGGGAAGTTTTGATTTATTTATTTCATTTAAAGAAATCCCCTGCTGAGGCACATCGGTCGCTTGTAGAAGTTTACGGTGATGCTGCTTTAAGTTAGAGAAGTTGTCGTGAGTGGTTTCAAAACAAAAAGTCTAAAAACGGCGTGTTTGACGTGGAAGATAAAGAACGCGAAGGAAGGCCAGTCAAGTTTGAAGACGCTGACTTAGAGGCATTATTGGACCAAGACTCATGCCAAACTGAAGAGCAGCTCGCAGAAAGCTTGGGAGTGACTCAACAAGCGATTTCACACCGTCTCAAGACCATTGGTATGGTACAAAAGCAAGGAAATTGGGTTCCGCATGAACTGAAATCCAGAGACGTCGAGCGCCGTCTTTTCACGTGCGAACAACTTCTCCAAAGACAAAGTCGAAAGGGTTTTTTGCATCGAATAGTGACGGGGGATGAAAAGTGGATCTACTACGACAACCCAAAGCGTAGGAGATCATGGGGTAAGCCCGGCCATGTACCAACTTCAAAGGCCAAACTGAATATTTATGGCAAAAACTTAATGTTGTGCATTTGGTGGGATCAGCTCGGAGTAATCTATTACGAGCTACTCCAGCCTAACGAAACTATCACTGGAGAACGTTATCAACAGCAACTGTTGCAATTGAACAGAGAATTGAAGCTTAGTTATTTACCACCACCACTTTTCCTACGTCTCCGAAATTCTATTCTCAATCAACAATCAACATTTTGGTCCTTCGAGCCGGATGGTCGGGAACTTGAAAAGCAAGAAGATATTTGAATTGATCGCGTTGAAGAAAAGTACCTCGAAAATTATTAGCTGTCTGCAACGGCCAAATAAAGCGCATAAATGAGCGGGCAAGTTAGTCCGAAAAACCTATAAGTTTGTGCGTTATGCAACGCGGTCGGAGCTGTGCGCGTCGCAACGGTCGCCATTTTGAACGCGGCAATGAGTGCCAAGACAGTGACGTCCCAGTGGGTAAGCGCACACACAACATCACTTTACACGCAAGGCAACGCACAAGCATCGAAGCTGATGAAAGTACAATCGAGATCGTCATCAGAAACTACGAAGCTGCAGAATTAAGTAAGGAGTTCGGCGGCTCGGAAGAACGGCGCCCCGCGCACAGCGGCACCTCGACAACCATAAGGGTCATCCCGACAATGCCTTCTCATCATCCGCATCATTCACAGTGAACGCCTGGTGACTGAGCAAACAGCGAGCAGAAACGGCGCTGAGCTGCGAGAAAGCGAACCTCGAATTTGAGGATAGGTTGCTGGTTCATCGCTACGACTCTGCAGCTCAAGATTGGATTCATGCAATTCTACTTGGCTTTAAAGTATCGTTCTGATTCATATTAATTTTTTTATTGAATCTCTTTAGTTTTTCTAGTAGATTTTGCACAAATTTTGAAGATTAGAGAAACAGTTTTTAGTAGCTCATTCTTGCTTTCTTTTTCAATGGCTTTCATACTATAAATATTTTGCTTACTATCTAAAATAACTTTCAAATCAATAATAGAATCACTAGTGCACCGTCGCTAAGTCATTTCAGTTAGTAATTGACGCTATATTTTAAATACATAGTGTAGAAATACCACAATTTAGACGCGTGTTTACTGAAAATTGCTTAATTGACTGCCTATTTATTAATTATGCATATTTTCAGTCATCGATTAACACCTAGTGCTTGGTCTGCACGCCTCATATACATCATGAGTTAGCTACATACGCTTGGAGCATCCTGCATGCTTAAGCCACACCAGCAGCAGCTTCTCACATCAATTGGCACACTCGTCTCTGTCTGGTTTGGGCTTCGCTTCAACTAGCCACCAAGGTTGACTTCCAGCTTATCGACTTGGCATCAAGGCTGTCCCGCTTGCTTCAAGTCTTGAGTGCAAACCGTGAATGTTTAGAGTGAATTGGGTGCGATTTATGTGCAATAGCAGTAGGTTTAACTAGCGGTACTGCGACCAGACCAAGTAGGTTAGAATATAGTGTAGAATTAACATTGCGTGTGATTAAACATTATAATAATTAAACTGTGTGCAAAGTATGATGATGTTAAGAAAATTGTCAGTGTACTTAACATCATATTTTGTGACCAGACTGAGGATCATGTTGGTGTGCCTTAGCTCTGAAACATCAAGCGAATAAGACGAATGGATAGCTTAGCATACGATTTAATCTATCTAGGGCTCGCTTGGACTGATTGATCTTAAGGTGATGCGATACTTACGCTATTACTCAAAAATTGGGTTCCCGTTTTTCTCATTCAATTTTTAATTTTAAGGAAAAAACTCTTTGATACGTTATAGTTCTTTATTAAACTTAAAACGTGTCAAAGGGTTTTTTTCAAAAAGTTTAAAATTGAAGGAGAAAAACAGGAACCCAGAATTGAGTAATAGTGTGGGTATCACATTACCTTAAATCAAAGGATTGACTAGTCAGGTAGCTCCTCGCCTATTGTTTCTATAGCTAATTCTCATAATTACGATTTTCTGCAACTTCGATGCATTATCAGGACAACCAATTTTGGTTTTGACTTGGTTTCCTAACCTTCTTTGCAATTTCGAAGTTACTCAAGCACTCGCTAAATGCAGCCATGAGTTTTTCAAACAATCTAATTATCCGTATCACCTTTGTACAATACTGAGGTATCTGTATTCGGATAACTATCTCTCAATTTTGTTTGCTTGTTATTTAAGCCAAGCAATTCTCTCAAACTATTCAAGTTAATATCAATTATTTTCGAATCTCAAAAATTCCTTTCGATTAACAAAATGGATGCTGTATATGCAATACAGTTAGAATTGTACAGGCAAATTAGTAATGCGTATACAAACTTTAAGAACAAGCGAGCAGCTAAAATGTCAGAAGTTACGGCTCAAGCTAGATTGTCAGGCTTGTAACACTGTTACTTTCAGTTCAAAACAAATCATTATCGCGTCATCAGTATCGAGGATCTTCCTCAAGATCATGACTACTTTACCTCAAATGTAAACGATCAAATTATTGATGCTTATTATGATAGAAAAGCTGCATTCCTACAATTCATTAAGGATATTGAGCAGCGTGAAAGGGAGCGAGACAAAGCTCAATCCCGACAACTTCGAAATGAGAACTTGAATATCTCTGTAAATCCAGCTTCATTTGAAGCTCATTCGCTTTCAAAAATACATTTGCCAAAATTTTCTGGTAAATTTGCTGATTGAGAGAACTTCAGAGATCTGTTTAGATCCATGGTTCATCGTAGAACGGACCTAGGTCCTTTTAATCAAACACTATTATCTAAGAACTAATCTGATTGGGGAAGCTATAGAATTGTTAAAGGCCATACCAATCGCTAAAGATCAATACGAAATAGCGTGGAATGCTTTTCTAGAGTATTACAACAATAAGCGTCGTTCCGTTTCTAATCTCATCACTTCAATTCTAAACATAAAGCCCATGAAAGTTGAGAACGAATCAAAACTAAAGCGAGTGAGTAGGGAGTTTTTCGGTCCTCTGGAGAGTCTCAAAAAATTAGATAGAAGCGAGGCCGATATAGGGAACGATCTTCTTGTACACGTAGCAGTAGAGCTCTTCGAAGCTAAAACTAAAAAGGAATGGAAGAAATCCATAGACAAGTCGAACGACACACCATCTGCTACTGCTCAATTAAAAGAGTTCATCAAAGGCTAAATCGAAAATCTGGATGACGGAAAAGAAAGCCTGAGCAATTCTTCCACAAGCCCCAAGTCAAAAGGTGTGAAAGGATAAGTGTCAAAAGTAGATAACGATTCGAGCACTGTCCATTCGTTGCAGACAAGCTCTAAGGACTACAATTCTAAGTCCCTTAAGTATATTCTCTGTAACGCAGAACACACTCTAGCTAAGTGCGATCAGTTCTCACGAATGCCCGTAGCAGACAGAAGAGAACTGGCCAAATCTAAAAATTTGTGTTTCAATTGCTTAGGTTGCGGTCATTCTCAGAATCGCTGCAAACCAAAATATAGTTGTTTCACATGTAAAAGGAGGCATCATACTCTTTTGCACTTATATAGTGAAGGTGAGTCTAATATTACTAACACACTCCAATCAATGGATGCTAATCAAGCTACAGTTAATTCAACTTGCGTAAATGTAAAAATAAACGAACCGTTAACAAGCTTGACTCACACAACGCAAGTGACTAAAAACACAGGTGTTCTTCTCGCCACAACTCTCATTTCTGTGATACGACCTGAAGATAAGAAGCTAACAGTCAGAGCTCTTATCGATCCATGCAGTCAAATTTCTACAGCTACCAAAATTTTGTGCAATGTACTATCACTGAGACAGAAAAGCACCAACATGTGCGTAAAAGGGGTAGCTGACAAAGCAGCACTACGTACCAACAGATTAGCACACTTGCGCTTAAAACCTCATTTCGCTTCAACACAACAAAATTAAGAACCGTTTTTAACGGGTCCAGTAGGCTCAAGTCAGGTGAAACATTAAACCACCTACTGCATAGTGGTCCAAATTTTCTAATACGAGATGTAGATTTAATTTGTTCAACTAGAAACTACAAAATCGCTCTGTCTGCAAAAGTAGAAAACATGTTCAGGCAGACAGGTGTGCATTCGCTTGACAGGAAGTATCAAGCCATTATTTGGCGATTTAGTCCCTTAGAAAAAATTGTCATCTACATTCTCAACACCGTAACTTACGGGTTGACTTGTTTGTCATACCTGGCCATTAGAACTTTCTTACAGATGGCTATCGATTACCAATAGTAATATTCTATGGCAGCTAAGGTAGTTTGTGAGGAGATATACTCCGAGAACGTGCTCACCGGAGCACATACGACTGCTGAAGCAATGCAGAAAATAAAAGATTTAGTCAGTTTATTTGCGAAAGCTCAGATGAATCTTCGAAAATGGGCATCGAATGACCCAGAAGTTCTTTTGGCTTTACCAGATCAAATGTTAGCTGAAGATAAGATAACCTTGTTTAGCACAAGCTCATCAGTTCCCATCCTAGGTATTACCCGGCATACAAGCGGCAATTATTTTTGTTTTAACCTTGCTGATTTCAACGTCTCCACGACAGCTACAAAACGAAATGTACTTTCTCGTATTGCACGTACGTACGATCCACTAGGCTAGACCACACCAGCTGTTGTGAGCTCCAAGATGCTGCTTCAGTCGTTATGGCTTCCGAAGTTAGGATGGGATGATGCATGAACAACGAAGTTGCCCAAGAATGGTTTAATTGGGTGAGCGAACTTCCTGCGCCCAGAGACACTAGAATTCCGAGATGAACTAGGTTCACACCACATACCGTTGCGGAATTACACGGCTTTACTGATGCTTCAAAGAAAGCATATGGAGCCGTGCTCTATTTAAGGTTCATCAAAGAAACTTCTGTTTCAACCTCGCTGCAGATTGCCAAATCAAAAGTGGCACCTGTAAAAGCACTAACTATTCCACGTTTGAAATTATGCGCCGTACTTATTCTCACTCGTCTTGCTAAGCAATTTATTAACTCAGCAATGTTGGAAATTCGTAGCGTACATCTATGGACCGATGCGGCCGATGTTTTGTTTTGGCTAAAGGACCATCCTTCACTTTGGTCTGTTTTTATAGCAAATAGGTGTTCCGAAATACATATATCTCTACCAAATGCGATTTGGCACCATGTGAAGTCTCAGAAAAATCCTGCGGATATTGTATCTCGAGGAATTGAGCCATCCAAGCTCATTAGTAACGAGTTGTGATGGAAGGGTCCAATCTTTCTTACATATAAGGAGGATACTTGGTCCAAGAAACAGGACGAACTCAACTTTGCAGTAGCCAACATACTCGTAACAAACACATGTAAATTAGCAAATAATTTAAATGAAAGTCATACAGGCGTCTGGGATCTTGTCGGTAGATGCTCATCTATTATCAAGTTATTGTGGATAACCGCCTATTGCCTTAGCTTCATAGCTAAAATTAGTGTTAAGGTTAGATCTAGTAGAAGTCAGAAAAGTAAAGTGCTCAGTCTGCCTTTTCTGTAAAAAAGTGTAGATTGTAAGTCAATTTCTTTAAGCTGATGCGAAATAGAAAACGCACAGTCCCTTTGGTGCTATCTGACGCAACCATCATACTTCACTAGTAAAATACTCTCTGCTCGCAGCAGAGAGAAGCTTAAACAACAAAATCTTTGAATCCTTTTATCGAAAACTATCTGATCAAGGTGGGCAATAGATTGATTCATTCCCTAACTGATAATCGCACTAAGCGTCTCGTTATATTACCCCACTCTTCACCTCTTACAACGCTCCTTATAAAACAAGCGCATCTGCGTACCTTCCACGGTGGCACGCAAGTCACTTTACTGACGCTTAGGCAGCAAATAATGATAATTCGTGGACGCACGAAAGTTAAGCGAGTGATCAGGGCTTGTATACAAAGCGCTCGATACTCAGGTAGTGCACCTTCACAAATCATGGGTAATTTACCTGCTGCTAGAGTTCAGTCTAATAGTCCCTTTCAAAGGGCAGTTGTGGACTATGCAGGTCCAGTTAGCGTACGGTTGACAAAGGCGAGAGGAAAGGGCACCCTAAAGAGTTATATTTATATCTTAGTATGTATGGTGTCTAGGGCAATTTATCTCGAACTTGCCGAGGACTACTCTTCTGAGTCTTTCACAGCGGCACATTTATCATATTGTCTATAAATATGGAGCTGATACATAGAACCATTCTCGAGAAATTGCGATTTGAAAAAAGGTTAAAACATTTTAACTTCAAATATCTCTGAAATTTATGAACGAAAAATTCTGCCCATAGAACTCAACCGAGAGCTATCCAAAATCTACCTCTACAAGGAATTTTGAAGCAATTAAGTCAATTTTACTCCCGCAATCGTTGGAAATACAAATCTCATTTTTTTCATTCATGAAAAAGAAAGAAATAAAAGCCAAAAATTATATAGCGAATAACATGACGAATACACAGTTAGAATTAATTATTTCAGAAGAAATTGCAAAGAAAGTGGTTGCTAAGTTGGATGAAAATTACTTAGTTAAAAGTAGTGCTGTGAAATTATTATGTAAAAGAAAACTGCTCGATTTGAAAATGGAAGAAAGTGAGAACCCGACAGACTTTTATAATAACTTTGAAAAATTAGTGAACGAATTGAAAAATGCTGGAGAAAATGTGATGAAAGAACATAAATTATATTACTTCTTATTAACGCTACCAGAAAGTATGTCACACATGGTTGATATTGTGGACGCATTAGCTGAAAAGGACAAAGCAGTAGAATTTGTAAAATCGAAATTGGAATTTGAATTTAAGAAAAGACATCGTGAAAGTGAAAATTCGAGATCAAACGCGTTTACGGTTGAGAAAAGAAAAGAAGAAAAAAAAGACATGTTATGTATGTGGTGGTGTAGGACACATACAGTACGAGTGCCCAACGAAAAACAATTCTTGGAATCAAGGGACGCTGCAGCGAGGAAGCGGTAGAGGAAGTCGTGCATCACAGAGAGGAGGGGGCAACGGCAGAGACTACTCGCAACAGCGAGGAGCTTGAACGGACAGCGGGGATCGAGTTCCAACCGGCGCGGCACTGGAAGGTACAGCCAACGCGGCCGAGGCGCGAGAGCCGGCGACGACGGCAGCCAAGCTGAGTGAGGCGCGGACAAGAACGACGCATTTAGAGCGTCAATAGAGGTTAAGTCTGCGAATACAGTATCCGGTAATGTGAATGATGATAAAATAGAATGAATTTTAGACAGTGGTTGCACGGACCATGTCATAAATAATGACAACTATTTTAATGATTCAATTGTATTAAAAGAGCCAATAGATGTTAAAGTTGGAGATGGTAGGATTTTAAAGGAGACTAAAATAGGACGAGTAAAAGGCAAATTTAATAGTACATTTCGATACTAGTGCGAGGATTTGATTTTCCCCTCGTGTGACTGTTTGCACCCGAGCGGAGCGAGGGTGAAAAGGTCACACGAGGAGAAAATCAACTTCTCACACAAGTGTCGAACCGTATTTTTTGACACGACGTGCGTGAAGTGAGATTTTTGCACGCATCGTTTAACGCAGCGTGCGAGAAATCGAACTTCTCGCACGGAGTTTCAAAGAGTATTTAATGATTTTATTGATTTTAATATTGAAAATGTTTTCTATGTAAAAGAGATGGATAGAAATTTAATGAGGTTTGCAAAAGTAACTCATAAAATTAAATTGTTTCAATTGGAAATAGTTCAAAAATTTATAGTGAAAATAAATTAGTTGCAATAGCTTGGAAAATTAATAGGGTTTATAAAATGACAGGTTATATAGATCAAAGTAGTGAAACGATTATGTCAATAAGAAATCAAAAAATGACTATGAAAGAAAGATGGCATAGAACTCTCGGGCATGTTAATTTTAATTATTTAAACACTATGTGTAGAAATCATATATTGAAAGGTTTGCCTAGTGAAATAGAATCAGATTACTTCAAATGCGCTACATGTATTGAGAATAAAATGCATAATATTCGTTTTGAAAATAATAGAAGAAGAGCGAATGATATTTTAGAAATAGTGCATACAGATTTAAATGGGCCACATTCAGAAGGTTATAAAGGGGAGAAATACTTTCTTACGTTTATTGATGATTACAGCAAAGTAGCCAAAGTTTATCCGATTAAGTCAAGAAGTGAAGTATATGATAAGTTTGATGAATATATATGTAAATCTAGTCGAGAATAAGATGGGAAAGAAAATTAAGAAACTAAGCTGTGATAATGGCACTGAATATTTGAATAAAGATATGTATAGATTATGTAAGATAAAGGGGATTGAGTTAGAGACGTGTCCACCGTATGTGCATGAGCTTAACGGTACAGCAGAGAGGTACAATAGGACAATTATGGATAGTGCTAGGTGCTTGTTAGATGAGTCTAAGGTAGAGAAAAGGTACTGGCCAGAAGTAGTCTGCGTCGCAGCATATTTGAAAAATAGAACAATTGCAAACACCTTAGTAAGAAATAAATCTCCTTATGAAATATTTTTTAATGAAACGCCAGATACTAAATATTTAAAATTATATGGAAGTAAAGTATTTGTTAGATTACCTGAAATCAAAAGAAATTCGAAATCAGATAGAAAAGCTGATTTAGGAATTTTGATAGGTTATGATGTAGTAGGTCACAGAGTTCTAATAGGAAATAGAGTTATTGTAGCTAGACATGTTAATGTTGTTGAGGAAGATGTAAAATGCATTGGTTTACGTGATAATGATTTATAAGATGAGAATTTGAATGAGCATTTGGAAAAGAGAGCTAATGAAAATTTAGAAAATTTTAATGAAATTAGGATTTTTATATCGGGATAAAGCAACATATAATTGGCCATGTGAAAATAAAGGTCTTCTAATGTAAATGCCTAGAGAATTAAAACTTTAACCTTGAGATTTATTTATTGTTATAGCAAAAGCTAATACAACTGGAAATTGTTTTCTAAAAAGTGTAAACGGAAATGAAGAAGAATCTCCAGTATTTAATGTTATTCGTGGTATAAAAACTTCTTCACCAACTCTTTCCCCCGTAATTATTTCAGCTTTAATATTGTGATTAAATAAACCTGTCATTTTCAAGCGTGTACCATTATACATTCCTTCTGATATACTTATATTTCTAATTAACACTACAATTGCATTTTTTTAATTTTAATTCATGTGGTGGTAGACCTTCTCTAATATTATTAAGCATTTCTATTGGATAATTTAGAGACCTTTGAAATATATGTTATTAACTAAAAAATAAAATATTCTAAGTTGACTACACGGTATAGTCACAATCATATGAGGGTGTGTTCTATTTTGTGTCCTACATTATGTGTTACGTTATTAAAGGCATACCCTAATGTGACTAAGGCTTACATTAAGACTACGCGTAAAAAGGAAAGACGAACTTATACAAATTTTTTAAACGTGACCTTAGGAAGAGTGTACATAAGCGCTGTGCTGTGCTGTGCGGTGCGTTTCCGATGCCGGTGCTGTTGGTGCATTGGCTACTTGTAGAACTACGCTGCTGATTAGTTCATGTTTAAATACCGACCAATCAGAAAAGTAGTTCCGTAAGTAGCCAACGCACCAATAACACGGGCATCACGCAGCATCGCGCAGCACAGTACCGCACAGCGCTTACGTACATCCCCCAATATATTTGATATCATTTAAGGTAGTTATAATTGTTTATAAAATCACGAATGAGGTTATAAAAATAAATATTTTCAATTGGCTATAACTTTCTGGGTCTTGAATAATTTTGAATTTTTCCTTGGGTCCGTATACGGTCGCGCCTAAAAAGGAAAAACGTTGGAAAATTACGGTAACTTTAATTAGCTAACTGTAATTGCCATAAATACTTCGTTTGTCACACTTTTTTAATTTTAAATATTAAAATAAAATAACCGTTAAAACATTGAAGGTATTGAATTCAACAAAGCATTATTTCTTATTTTAATTGCAAATAAAACTAAAACTTCCTTTTATTTTTTTGTTTTATGTAAATAATGTGAATTAGTAGCGTTCGAATTTCAGAAATACTAATTTTGATAATGTAATCTTTAAAAACACATCTACGAAGAAAATAGGTTCCGTCAATGGTTCTTTTAAATTTATTTTTCAGGTTCTAGCAGGATAGTGGAGCACCACATTTCACGCTCATAATAACAGCATTTTTTAATAAACACTTTAGTATTAGATGGATTGGTTGAGGAGATCCGGTGAAATGGCTTGCTTCTTCATCCCATACTTCACCATCAGATTTTTGTTTATGGGGGTATTTGAAAAATGCTATTTTTGAGCAACAACCCACTACATGCGCTGCCATTCCGAGACAAACTTTGCATAAAACAGTTCGCCATTTTCAAAGGCGTTTGACTATGTGCCTTGAAGCAAATGGTCGTAATTTCGAACACTTGCTTCGAGGTTAAATAAAAATTTATTTACATTAGTGAGAGGCGAGGGGACTCACTATAATCAAGCACCCCGAACAGTGAGAGGCAAGGGGACTCACTATAATCAAGCACCCCGAACAGTAAGAGTCAAGGGGACTCACTTTAATCAAGCACCCGGAACAGTAAGAGGCAAGGGGACTCACTTTAATTAAGCACCCCAAAAGGAAACAATCCTTACTACGTCCACGTCGTTGTTTCTGGGTAGCGCAAAAAGTAAGGTTAATACATTTATAACAGAAGCTTCAACGATCTTAAAGTTTCCGTTAAAAAATCATTTTGCCCTTGAGAAAAATTTTTCAGGGTTCAGGATGTGTGGGTTTGGGGTGTATGGGATTAGCATGCGTGGGGTAGGGATGTGTGGGACTGGGGGTTATGGGATATGGTTGTGGGACCGGGGTGTAACAGTTCAGCATGTGAGGGCATGAAGTGTATTGGGTTAGGATGTGTGAGTTTGAGTTTTGTTTACTAGGATGTGTAAGTTTTGGGTTCGGGGTGTGTGGGTTCCTCTATTAAGTCTACAATCAATTTGAACCAGCTTAGCCTGTGGTTCATGGAAAAAAACGATTTTAAACGGACTTTTCTGAGTTTAACCTAGATTTGACCTCAAAATGACCTTGGAAAAAGTTTCTCAATATGATTTTGCACGTAAAATTTCCCGCTCTTTCCGAATCCGGGGTCAAAACTAGGTGTTTCCATATGAAAAAACCACTTTGACCTTGAAATAACCTCAAAGGTCAAGTTCAAGGTCAAGGACCTTAGCGGCATTATGTGGCCCCCTTTGTACCCTATAACTTTTGCCTGAACCATTTTTCTCTATCTGGTTTAGGTTCCGAGAAATCCGGGTGCGGCGATTAAAATGTGTCACCGTGAATATATACAAGATGTCTCATTTTAATAGCCCCAGGCAAATATCTTGAAAAGTAAGGGAGATGGAAAAAAACTTTAAATACAAAAGTTGTAGGGTTCAAAGAGTGCCAGTTAATGGTAAGAATGACCTTGACCTTTATCTCTATTCTCAAGATTATTTCAAGATCAATGTGATTTTTTTAAATAGGAACACCTACTTTTGACCCCGGAAATAGAAAGAGCGGAAAATTTTACGTTCAGAAAGGTCTGATATGTTGGAGTTTTAAAGTTATTTTAAGGTCAACCAGCCAATTTAATGAGGTCGACCTGGGAATACCTCTAGGAGAGACAAAATTAACCTTGACGTTCTAGGTCAGCTTAAGGTAAGTCGATGGGACGTTCTTGTACTTTTCGGTCATACCGGTCGCAGGGGGTCAACCGTTTTCCTCGCTGATTTTTCCTGTGAAAGTACATATAAAAAAAGTGAAAAAGCCCCAATATTAGTTCCCCATATCCAATATTGAGACAGCTACACTATGCTGAATTTCGAAAAATTGTCAAAAAATGTCTATTTTCGAAAAATTCTGTGCGTCTCGTTTTTTGATCGATTTGAATGAATGAAGTATATATATATATATATAATATATATACTTATCACCTAACCCCTTTATGGAGCCCAGCCCTGTATAATAGTACCTACGCTCAGAGTTCCCCGCACAATTTGTAGGTAAGGGCGGCGGCTAGGCGCCGCAATTGTCTTCCCTAAAAACATCCCTCAAAGTATTGACTAACACCACGACGCTTGCGGCGCCCACTTTTGTTTCCGCAGAATTTTTCCGGAAATTTACTTTTGCACTCTCAAAGTCGAAACTCTAGATCGGGCTCCATAAACCGGGTTATAGTGAAATTTTATGGATCCCGGGCTTCAACTATATATATACAGGGTGTGTCATTTTAATGGACGCACTTGAAAATATCAAAAACGGCGTCTCCTAGAAAAAAATGATTCAAACAAAAGTTGTAAGGTACGGAGGGGGCTAACTGATAATGACCTTCACTTGGATCTTGAGGTCAAGGATCAAGGTCATTTGAAGATCAAATCGATTTATTGCACAGGAACCCCCACTATTGACCCCGGAAATGGAAAGAGCGGCAAATTTTATGTTCAAATATGACCTTGACCCTAATTTGAAATTTAATATTTAAGGTCATTCTAATGTTTAAATTGATGAATGTATCCATTTCAAAAACTACGCATTCAACCATTAATCACAAACTTTCATCTTAAATGACTTCTAATAGTTATCAATAACCAACTGTTACCTAAGGTGACCACTGGTGATATGATTTCTGCTTGCAAACTTAATCTCAAGTGAAAGGCACTTAAAATTTAAATTAAAGGAGCAGTTTGCGCATTCAGTTAATACGACAGACATACATTATTTTGTGGAGTCTCCGCTCTTTATTGTCCACAGTTCAATAATTTGTTCTTAAGTTTTAATTATAATTTTTCATTTTGCTTCCAATTTAACAAAAATTTTTTGTCAAAAATTATGGCAGACTACCCACAAGCTGAAATTGTTGATATGTTCATAATTTTCGGTGAATGTCATGGAGTTACCGAGGTGCTGCTAGACGATATGCAGAGCGTTATCCAGATCGGCGACATTCTAATGACAGAACCATTCAAGGACTAAAGTTGAGAGCTCAGAATGGCCACTTAAGGCGACAACGTCCAAGTCGTGTATACGATGAAAATGATACACGTGTTCTTGTAATTTTAGCTTACATTCACCTAAATCCGCACACAAGTTGTCGAATCATTTCAAGAGAGTCAGGTATTCCGTTTAAAACTGTTTCAAGAATTATCAAAAAGTGATATTCCACGCATATCACATAGTTAGTGCAAGCATTAACTCCGAATGATCATCAAGAGCGTTTAAATTTTTGTAATTGGGCTTTACGAAAAATTGAGGAGGACCATGACTTCTTTAGGTTTGTAATGTTTAGCGATGAAGCTACTTTCAAAAATAACGGCGAACTTCATAGACACAATTGCCATTATTACTCAGAGGTTAATCCTCATTGGTATCGACAAGTTGATAACCAACACCGTTGGAGTCTAATGGTCTGGTGTGGCATCGTGAATGTTTATCTAATTGGCCCATACCTTTTTGATAGAAATGTAACCGGAGCTATTTTTCGATAGATGCTTAGTGAGCACTTACCTGGTATGCTTGAAAATGTTGATTTGGCAACGAGACAAAGAATGTACGTTCAATTAGATGGTGCAGGGCCGCATTATGCACGAATCGTGCGGGACTTTTTGAATAACATGTATCCGCAAAGATGGATAGGGCGAGCAGGTCCAGTTTCTTGACCTGCCCGATAACCTGATATGACATCGCTTGATTTCTTTTGTGAGGATTCATAAAAGATAACGTGTATGACGAAGCGCCCACTACAAGAGAAGACATGAAAAATCGAATAAGAGAAGCTTGTGCGGCAATTCCAAGAAACGTACTGCTGAAGGCTGTTGATAATTTTCAAATTAGAATCAACTTATGTCTCGAAGCTAATGGTGCTAACTTTGAACAACTATTACGAGGTTGACATTGATTGATATTGAAAAAGTAAATTACTCCGGAACGTGAGAGGCGAGGGGACTCACGACAACAGAAACCACCCCGGAACGTGAGAGGCGAGAGGACTCACGGCAATAGAAAGCACCCCGGAACGTGAGCGGCGAGGGGAATCACGACAACAGAAAGCACCCCGGAACGTGAGAGGCAAGGGGACTCATGACAACAGAAAGCACCCCGGAACGTGAAAGGCAAGGGGACTTAGGAAAATTGAGCACTCTAACGAAATACTTTCCTATCATGTCTACGTCGTTGTGTCTGAATAAAGCTGGAATAGGTCATGGTCCTTCTTGGATCTCTTCGATCTTTATCCTGGATCTTGACGCCTACGTCAAGGCCACATCTTATTATTGACCTGAAGATCAACTTCAGGTTCACTCAGCTTCTATACAAAACATTTTCTTGTGTAGGCTGTGTAGTTTTCCAAATGTTTGAATGCGTTGACTGATTTCCCTCTTCACATTATGTTGACCTTTGAGTTTGAAGTTAGTGTCGAGGTCATATTTGAACGTAAAATTTGCCGCTCTTTCCATTTCGATTTGATCTTCGAATGACCTTGATCCTTGACCACAAGGTCAAAGTGAAGGTCATTATCAGTTGGCCCCCTCCATACCCTACTACTTTTGTTTGAATCATTTTTTTCTAGGAGACGCCGTTTTTGACATTTTCGGATGCGTCAATTAAAATAATACACCCTTTATATATATATATATATATATATATATATATATATATACACGGTGACCCATTTTAATCGCCGCATCCGGATTTCTCGGAACCTAAGCCAGATAGAGAAAAATGGTTCAGACAAAAGTTATAGGGGACAAAGGGGGCCACATAATGGCGCTAACGTCTTTGACCTTGAACTTGACCTTTGAGGTTATTTCATGGTCAAAGTGGTTTTTCATATGGAAACACCTAGTTTTGACCCCGGATTCGGAAAGACCGGGAAATTTTACGTTCAAAGTCATATTGAGAAATTTTTTCCAAGGTCATTTCAAGGTTAAATCTAGGTTAAACTCAGAAAAATCCGTTTAAGATCGTTTTTTTCCACGAACCACAGGGTAAGCTGGTTCAAATTGATCGTAGGCTTAATAGAGGAACCCATACACCCGAAATCTACACACCCAAAACTTACACATCCTAGTAAACAAAACTCAAACTCGCACATCCTAACCCCATACACTTCATGCCCTCACATGCTGAACTGTTACACCCCGGTTCCACAACCATACCCCACACCCCCCAGCCCACACATCCCTACCCCACGCATGCTAATCCAATACACCCCAAACCCACACATCCTGAACCCTGAAAAATTTTTCTCAAGGGCAAAATGATTTTTTAACGGAAACTTTAAGATCGTTGAAGCTTCTGTTATAAATATATTAACCTTACTTTTGCGCTACCCAAAAACAACGACGTGGACGTAATAAGGATTATTTCCTTTAGGGTGCTTAATTAAAGTGAGTCCCCTTGCCTCTCACTGGTCGGGGTGCTTGATTATAGTGAGTCCCCTTGCCTCTCACTGTTCGAGATCCTTGATTATAGTGAGTCCCCTCGCCTCTCACTAATGTAAATAAATTTTTATTTAATCTCGAAGCAAGTGTTCGAAATGACGACCATTTGCTTCAAGGCACATAGACAAACGCCGTTGAAAATGGCGAACTGTGTTCTGCAAAGTTTGTCTCGGAATGGCAGCGCATGCACGACGAATCCTATCCTGCATATCTGCTCTTGTAGTGGGTTGTTGCTCAAAAACAGCATTTTTTAAATACCTCCATAAATAGAAATCTGATGATGTAAGATCGGGTGAGCAAGCAGGCCAGTTAACCGGATCTGCTCGACCAATCCATCTGTTACCATAGTGCTCATTCAAAAAAGCACTTACAATTTGAGCGAAATGTGGTGCTGCGCCGTCCTGCTGGAGCCACATTCTTCGTCGCATTTCTAAATCAACATCTTCCATCAATCCAGGTAGTTCATCTCTTATTAGCGTCAAATAGGTATGTGGATTTACATTTACTTCAAAAAAATAAGGGCCAATCAAATATCCATTGATAATCCCGCACCATACCATAATACTCCAACGTCTTTGATGGTGTACAGTTCTGACCCAATGAGGATTCACATCAGACCAATAATGGCAATTATGCCTATTCAATTCCCCATCACTTTGAAATTGTGCCTCATCAGAAAAAAGAGCAAAGTTAAAAAAGTCTGGATCATTTCTATCATTTGTAAATACCATTGGCAAAACACAATACGCTGTTGGAAATGCTGAAACGGTAGCTCTTGAACCAAAGTAATATGATACACGTGATGTTGAAGCACCTTCATAATTCTTAAAAAAGTATTTCTTGGAATACCAATTTCCCTTTCGACTCGACAAGCGCTAATGTGTGGGTCAAGATGAATTATTGCAAGGATTGTTACAACTCAATTATCATTTTCATTATACTCATGGCGCCTACGTTGGCGAACCATGTGTCAACCACGAGCTCTTTGAGTTAAACGTCTGACAGCCCTATCGTCAGGATGACGTCTGTCAGGATAGCGTTCAGCATAAAGTCTTACCGCACCACGATAATTATTTTGGCTTGCTCCTAAAACCAAAATCATATCAACAATTTCGTTGGGCGGATAGTCAGCCATTTCAGAGCAAGCTATTAATTACTATTAAATTTAAATAGTAAAATGGTATAAAAAATATTAATAATTTTTAAAAAACATTATAAGGCTCGCCCGTATACAGTCGCGCCTAAAAAGGAAAAACGTTGGAAAATTACGGTAACTTTAATTAGCTAACTGTAATTGCCATAAATACTTCGTTTGTCACACTTTTTTAATTTTAAATTTTAAAATAAAATAATCGTTAAAACATTAAAGGTATTCAATTCAATAAAGCATTATTTCTTATTTTAATTGCAAATAAAACTAAAACTTCCTTTTATTTTATTGTTTTATGTAAATAATGTGAATTAGTAGCGTTCGAATTTCAGAAATACTAATTTTGATAATGTAATCATTAAAAACACATCTACGAAGAAAATAGATTCCGTCAATGGTTCTTTTAAATTTATTTTTCAGGTTCTAGCAGGATAGTGGAGCACCACATTTTACGCTCATAATAACAGCATTTTTAGTATTAGATGGATTGGTTGAGGAGGTCCGGTGAATTGGCTTGCTTCTTCATCCCATACTTTACCATCAGACTTTTGTTTATGGGGGTATTTGAAAAATGCTATTTTTGAGCAACAACTCACTACAAGAGCAGATATGCAGGATAGGATTCGTCGAGCATGCGCTGCCATTCCGAGACAAACTTTGCAAAACACAGTTCGCCATCTTCAAAGGCGTTTGACTATGTGCCTTGAAGCAAATGGTCGTAATTTCGAACACTTGCTTCGAGATTAAATAAAAATTTATTTACATTAGTGAGAGGCGAGGGGACTCACTATAATCAAGCACCCCGAACAGTGAGAGGCAAGGGGACTCACTATTATCAAGCACCCCGAACACTGAGAGGCAAGGGGACTCACTTTAATTAAGCTCCCCAAAGGAAACAATCCTTACTACGTTCACGTCGATGTTTTCGGGTAGCGCAAAAAGTAAGGTTAATACATTTATAACAGAAGCTTCAACGATCTTAAAGTTCCCGTTAAAAAATCATTTTGCCCTTCAGAAAAATTTTTCAGGGTTCAGGATGTGTGGATTAGCATGCTTGGTGTAGGCATGTGTGGGACTGGGGGTTTAGGGTATGGTTGTGGGACCGGGGTGCAACCGTTCAGCATGTGAGGGCATGAAGTGTATGGGGTTAGGATGTGCGAGTTTGAGTTTTGTTTACTAGGATATGTAAGTTTTGAGTGTGTGTGTTTTGGGTGTGTGGGTTCCTCTATTAAGCCTACGATCAATTTGAACCAGCTTAGCCTGTGGTTCATGGAAAAAAACGATTTTAAACGGACTTTTCTGAGTTTAACCTAGATTTGTCCTTGAAATAACCTTGGAAAAAATTTCTCAATATGATTTTGAACGTAAAATTTCCCGCTCTTTCCGAATCCGGGATCAAAACTGTGTGTTTCCATATAAAAAACCCACTTTGACCTTGAAATAAGCTCAAAGGTCAAGTTCAAGGTCAAAGACGTTAGCGGCATTATGTGGCCGCCTTGGTCCCCTATAACTTTTGTCTGAACCATTTTTCTCTACGTGGCTTAGGTTCCGAGAAATCCGGGTGCGGCGATTAAAATGGGTCACCGTGTATATATATATAACTATGGGAATTGGTGTATTTGAAGAGATATCAACGTATAGATCGGTACTTTTGAAGAGATGTCGGCATTTTGAAGAGACTCCCCAAATTTCTCAAAGCAAGAATCGCGACTTTTGAAGAGAAATCTATACCCCCTTTTCTCAGAGTCGGTAACCCGAGGGTCATTATTTCTTTAGTCACCTTGTCTGAACTCTGAACGAAAGGTTCACATCTCCTCAAAAGTACCAATTAACAAACATATTATATATATATATATATATATATATATATATATATATATATATATATATATATATATATATATATATATATTGTTTTGTGTTGTGAATGTGGATGGATCGTGGAGTGGGCTGGTTCAATAATTGACAGCGTTTCGTGTGGAGATAAATCTGGTGGCTTTATTAAAGCTGTCCGTCGTGCCTCGCGGCGTACAATGTTGAGTTGCTGCTGTCTCTCTCGGCCGTCGCGCGTGAACTGAGGAGCCGGCCGGCGCTACTAAGTGCCGTCGGCGTGTCTTTGTTGAAGGAGGGGCGGTGAGAGAGGACCGCGTGGAGAGCGCTGATTGCCTGCGCTCTTGCTCGAGCCGTATATTGCCTTATAAGGCGTGATGACGTCAGCGTCTCCTCTGTTTGAGGCGTTGGATCGCCAATATTCCGCCCACCTTCGCCAGACTGGCGAACGGACCTCAGGTGGAAGGCTGGAGGAGAACGACCTTGGTGATGGGGCGACGAAGAGTTGTGCGGTGCAAAGATCCACCACGCGGGAGATACCATCCCTCCCGGGATGGATGGCGGTGACACGGGCCAGCGGCCACTTGGCTGGCGGAGTGAGCTCATTTCTTATGAGCACGAGATCGCCCACCGCTATCGGAACCTGCTGTTGCCTCCACTTTTGACGGACCTGAAGAGAAGTGAGATATTCCTTCGACCATCGATGCCAGAAGTGTTGGGCCAGCTGGCTAATTAGGAGCCAACCCTTTCCAGGTGTGATGTTGACTTCCTTGACATCTTCTTCCGGAACTAAAAATGATGAGCGTTGTATAAGAAAATGTGAAGGTGATAAGAAATCAAGGTCAGTTGGATCGTCGGTGAGAGCAGTTAAAGGTCTCGAGTTGAGGCAGGCCTCGACCCGGCACATGAGTGTGGCGAGTTCAGAAAAGGTGAGAACTTGCTCTCCAATGACTCAACGCAGATGATGTTTCGCTGACTTAACAGCTGCTTCCCAAATACCTCCAAAATTAGGTGCACTTGGAGGGTTGAAAATCCAAGACGTACCTTCCTTGGCAAGAGAATTTACAATTTGAGTTGAGTAAGAAGCAGAAGAGCTAACCATCTGTTTTAACAGAGCATCTGCACCTACGAAGTTCGCACCTTGGTCAGAGTATAGGTTTTTGCAATGACCTCTACGAGCGGTGAATCGGTGGAAAGCAGCGATGAACGCTTCACTAGTGTAGTCCTCAACTACCTCGATGTGTACAGCTCGTGTAGCCATGCAGACAAAAATCGCAATATAACCTTTCATGGTTCCCTTTCCCCTAGTCTTAGTGAGACGAAGCTGAATGTGGTCGGCGTAATCGACACCGGAGCCCTCGAAAGGCGGAGAAGGGCGTACTCAAGCCTTTGGCAACTCACCCATTAGTTGAGTTGGCACACGGGCGGCATGGCGTGAGCATGCTAGACAAGTTCTGATGACTTTCTTTACAGCGGATCGACCTTTCATTATCCAATACTGTCGTCTTAGCGTGGCAAGTGTTAATTGAACACCACCATGAAGAGTGCGCTGATGAGCATCTCTTATTAATAAAGTTGTAAAGTGACAATCAGCTGGAAGGATAAGGGGATGCTTAGCATCTTCTCCGAGAAGTGAGTGAGAAAGACGACCGCCCACCCTGAGTAAATGATCTTGAATCAAGGGGTTTAGCGATAACAAAGGGCTTTTAGTCGAAAGTTTACCTTGCCTAACTAATTGTTGAAGTTCAGCCTTAAAGTAAGCAGTTTGAATTAGGTGGGTCAAACAAAGTTTGCTGTTCTCAATCTCACTAGCGCTGATGTCCTTTGAACTCGGAGAGTCGTGGCATAGTAGGGATTGAAGAACAGAGAGAAAGCTAACGCCTGACTTTGAAGACGTTGTACGCACTACTTTCGAGCAGATTCTATTAATGAATCGAAAGCAATATGAAGCCATACGTAACAACTTATCTGACGATGAGTATATGAGTATAAAGATGATCTTATACCTACGCCAGGCACAGATCAAAGCGACGGGATCCTGACGAAGATTGGGTCCAACGTGTAGAAGATCGTTGACCGAGACACCTGATTTGGACTTACTCGAGCCATTAAACACTGTACGTAACTTGGTTGTCGTACTTGTTTCTTTCCACACACCATGATGTGGTAAGAAGGCTTGAGGTTTGTTAGAGGATGGATCAAATTTTGTAGAGAGTGACATATGACCAAGGTCAATGTACTCTTTCATGAAATCACTATAAGCTATTTTGAGTGTTTCGTCCTTGGCGAAGTTTGCTTCGAGACGATTGAGTGCGCGTAATGCAGCAGAATGAGAGCTCTCGAGATGAGCAGATCTCAACTGGTCTCGACTTTTCCAGGGTAGGCTTACTATATATTGCCCTGTTTCATCTTGACGAGCTGTTTTTTTATAGAAGTCCTCGCATGCTTGTTCGTCAGGCGAGTAAGATTTTTTGTCGACAGGTATTTCCTCCGCCCTCCAAAAATCTTGTACGAGCTCCAATAGTTTGGCTTCATGCTCGCAGTTGTTCGAACAGTGAAGAGATATTGAGTCTAGCCCTATTTCTGGCGTTGAAGAAGAGAGATTACCTGTCAAGAGCCATCCAAGTTTGGAACTAAGTGCTATCGGCTGAAGACTTTGGCCCTTAACTATTTGATTTTCAATGATTTGCGCATAAGCGCTTGCACTGAGTAGAATATCGATACGTGAAGGTTCGAGATACTTGGGATCAGCTAGTTGCAGCCCTCTTAAGTATTCAAAATTTGTATTACCCCTTACGACGGGAGGCTTATACGTCGAGAGTTTTGGCAAAACAGTGCCATCAACTTCCAAGGAGAAAGTTGAATCGAAATACGGTTGTATAGTAAGACGAGCTACTTTAGAAGAAACAGCAGCTGTTTTTTCACCTATACCTTGGATGTGCGTATGACTGGTTCTACAATTTGGAGATAACAAGTTACACATAGCTTGTGTAACAAGTGAGATTTGAGATCCGGGGTCAATAAGTGCACGAACTAGAATTTTGGTTCCGTTAGGACCAAGGGCGTTAACCCTAGCGGTAGCTAAAAGTACTCCTGTACATTTAGTACTTTCTCCATTATTGAGGGAGACTGCTTGAGAAGCAGGTTTGTCATCAACTTTTGTGATGACGAAATTGCCACAGTTGGGGCTAGAGGTGCTGGTCGCTGAGTCAATCTGATCAGTCTGCAACGAACTGATTGCTTGATTGTTGTCAGAGTGCACCATGGTGTGATGCTTAGCTTTACAAAGAAAGCATCGATAGGTGGAAGTACAATTTTTAACGTTGTGCTTCCCTAAACAATTGTAACATAGGTTTGAAGATTTAATTAATTCCTTTCGTTCAGGAACCGTTTTATTGATAAATCGTTCACATCGATTTGTAAAATGAGATTGATTGCAAATCGAACATTTCTTTTTCGAAAAATTAGAAGATGAGGTTTGATGAGAATAAACCGACTGAGCATTGTCAGGCTCTGATTTTCGAGATTTTGAATTAGATGACTGAGCTTTTGAATTATTTGTTGAGGACGATCTAGTACCAGCTTCGATGGCCTCTAGAGTGAGGGTTTGACTACGAAGAAAGGCTTGAAGTTGTTCCATTGCGGTGGATCAACACTATCACCAAGATGCCTTTCCCATTCTTTATGCGTATTTAAATCAAGACGATTCAACGTAAAATGAACAATTAAATCATTACCTAATGAAGCCGCTCTATTTAGAGAGGTCAGACTAGCGATGGGATTGAAAATTTCCCTATAAATCCGTTTGATTTCTGATGAAATATCTGACTTCATAGATTTGACTGCGAAGATTTCGGAGATATGAGAGTTAACAATACGCCATTGATTTTCGTAATACTCGGTTAGAGTTGTCCATGCACGTTCATAATTATCACCAGCAATGGGAAGAGATTTAATTTTCTCAAGTGCTTCACCCGTAAGGTGAGTGCGAAGATAATGCAGTTTTAAAACAGGCGTTAAATCTTCGCGACGATGTATGACTGAACGAAAAACGTCTCTAAAATTCTCCCAATCCGAGAATTTCCCCGAAAACTTTGGTAAATCTATCTTTGGCAACGATTGAAACGACGTATTAATAGGTTGAGTGGGTCTTGGAAGCACTGTCTCATTAGTCGAGTTAGAAGAGTCCTGCGCTGGGCTCTGTACTTCTAAGCTTTCCAAAAAGTTAAGAAAATCACCCTTCCGATCATAGAAATTGTCCTCAACTAAGTCAAAAAGATTGGTTTTGAAATAATCATGCTGCATATCAAGAGTTTTAATGTTCAAGATTTTCTCGTGATGTTGCTTAGAAGTAGCATAATTTTCCTCAAGACCTGCTAAGCGAGCCTTGGCTGTTCCCTTATTCATGTTATCTTTACCTTTAGATTTGAAGTTTTGAAAGGAACTATTAATTTTAGCTTGGAGTGCCAACTGTCTAGTATGTAGTCCCTCCATTTTGAGATCAAGTTAATTAGACTAACGACAAATTTGATTTTTTAACTTTGGTATTGAGTTAACTACTCTTGCCCACTCGACAGTAGAGCAAGAAATAGTGAGAGTTATTAAATCTAACTCTTAACTTAGGTTATAATACTTATGCTAGTATGTGAACGTGACGATGCGCTTGAGGATGCAACGAAGGGTCCGACTGCTAACGTTCCCGCGATGAATCAGCTGATGATCCACAATGTTGACTGCTTAAAGATGAAGTTACTGCAGGCGTTGTATTCAGCTATCCTTGCAGCGTAGTCAGCAGCTGAATCAGGAATACATCCAGATGTGATCCAGCAGTCGAAGTTGCAGTCAAGACAAAGTAACAGCAGACAGCAATAAAACTGCAAGGTCAAGTAACATAAGTGTTTGCTAAGACGAAAATTACAATCAATTTTCTCAAGACTAGCTAAATATTACAATTAAATTTATAATAAACTCAAACACAATTAAGTTGTACTAATCTCACATTAAATTTACTCAATTTTGATTAAAGTAGTCTTGTCTAAATAGAGATCATTAAATTTTCATTAAATGGAAAAAATATACTAGATTGACTAGACGATAGTTGCTAAGTTTAATTTAAACAAATTGGAACGATACGTGTGTTCAAGTACTAGGACGAGGCATCCGAGCGCAATCGGATCGGCGTTGGGTGCGAAGAAGATGGACTCGTCCGAGTACAGCTTCGATCCGTTGATGCGCGCCCCCTATGGCGAGTATTGGACTCGTCCGCCTCCTGATCCTTGACGATGACGTATGCGATTTCCCGGCCGTAGCGCGTCCTGATTGTCGTCTTCTTGTAGACGACCCTCCTTCCCTCGTGGAAAGCTCACTATATGTACGGCGAGTACGAGCTCGATGCAGTGAAAGCGAGCCAGCTCCACGTGGGTAGACCTTGTATTGAATGATGTGGACCCCGTAGCGCGCCGACACGTGGGTGACTCCTGGCTTGACTTGCGTGAGCCCCGTAGCGCGTAGGCTCCACGCGGGTACTCCATGATTTGGCTGGTGTGGACCCCGTGCGTGTACGCTGCACGCGGGTGATCCGTTTCCTGTATGATGTGGACCCCGTACGTGTACAATGCACGCTGGTTGTCCGTTTTAGAAATGCTATGGACCCCGAGCGTGTACAATGCACGCTGGTTGTCCGTTTTAGAAATGCTGTGGACCCCGAGCGTGTACAATGCACGCTGGTTGTCCGTGTCTTGATATCTGCCGGTCACCGTACGAACGCGGTGGCTCGAGAGCTGGCTTTACAGCGCACGCTCTTGGCTACAAGACAAGATGGCTGCCGGTCAACGTACGAACGCGATGACTCTAGAGCTGGCTTTACAGCGCATGCTTTTGGCAACGTCTTGGAGTCGATAGCGACGCACTCCAAGGCATTTTCAGAAATGGGAAGAATAGCAATTGAATGTGCTATTTCCCCTAGGAAGCCTTAGAAGGTGGCTTCCGAGTACACACGACGGCGAATTAACGAAAGAGAGAGAGACAGCAACGTACGCGCGAAGTCGGCATGCTAGAGCACGCGACTGTTACGGCACTCACGACCATGAACACTTTGATGTGTACCTGAAAGAAGAGTTGCTATCTCTACGCCACTCGAGAGTGGACGTAGAAGCTAGGAGAAGTTTCTTCTTCTGGTGTGGCCATGGCGATGTCCTCCCACGATCCGGCTCGTAGGACCAAATGTTTTGGGTTGTAATGAGATTGATGGGATCGTGGAGTGGGCTGGTTCAATAATTGACAGCGTTTCGTGTGGAGATAAATCTGGTGGCTTTATTAAAGCTGTCCGTCGTGCCTCGCGGCGTACAATGTTGAGTAGCTGCTGTCTCTCTCGGCCGTCGCGCGTGAACTGAGGAGCCGGCCGGCGCTACGAAGTGCCGTCGGCGTGTCTTTGTTGAAGGAGGGGCGGTGAGAGAGGACCGCGTGGAGAGCGCTGATTGGCTGCGCTCTTGCTCGAGCCGTATATTGCCTTATAAGGCGTGATGACGTCAGCGTCTCCTCTGTTTGAAGCGTTGGCTCGCCAACATATATATATATATATATATATATATATATATATATATATATATATATATATATATATATATATATAATTATCCCCCCATCCGTTTATGGAGCCCATCCCTGTATATTAGTACCTACAGCCCAGAGATCCCTATGGCAAGTGACTAAGGAAATAATGGACCCTGCGGTTATAGACTCTAGATCGGGCTCCATAAACTCTCGAGAAAAATATTTTATGGGACCCGGGCTCCATAAAAGAAAACGGGCTCCATAAATATGCTCATGTGTATAAAAGGGCTCCATAAATCTGTTAAAACAAATGTATATATATATATATATATATATATATATATATATATATATATATATATATATATATATATACAAGGTGTCTCATTTTAATCGCCCCACACAAATATCTTGAGAAGTAAGGGAGATGGAAAAAAACTTTAAATACAAAAGTTGTAGGGTTCAAAGGGGGTCAGCTAATGATAACAACAACCTTGACCTTGAACTCTATTTTCAAGGTTATTTCAAGCTCAAAGTGATTTATTATAATAGGAACCCCTACTTTTGACCCCGGAAATGGAAAGAGCGGAAAATGTTCGTTCAGAAAGGTCTGAGCTTTTGGGGTTCCGAAAACATTTTAAGGTCAACCAACCAATTTAATGAGGTCGATCTGGGAATACCTCTAGGAAGTACAAAATTGACCTTGACGTTCAGGGTCATTTTAAGCTAAGTCGATTTTATAAAATGGAACCTCTTATTTTTGACCCCGGAAATGGAAAGAGCGGAAGATTTTCCATCCGAATATGACCTTGACCTCGACTTTAACCGTGATCTGGAAGGTTATTTTAAGGTCAAGCTGATTTTTTAAAATCCCCTTATTTTTTACTTCGGAAATGGAAAGAGAAGAAAATTTTACTTTAAGATATGTATCGTCATATGGTATCAAAATTGGTCCTTTGGGGTCAATTAAGAGTTTTTTTTTTAAATCGACTTAACCTTAAAATAACCTTCAAGGTCACGGTTGAGGTCAAGGTCGAGGTCAAGGTCATATTCGGATGTAAAATCTACCGCTCTTTCCATTTCCGGGGGTTCCATTTTATAAAATCGACTTACCTTAAACTGACCTTGAACGTCAAGGTTAATTTTGTCCTTCCTAGAGGTATTCCCAGGTCGACCTTATTAAATTGGCTGGTTGACCTTAAAATAACTTTGAAACTCCAACATATCAGATATTTCTGAACGTAAAATTTTCCGCTCTTTCCATTTCCGGAGTAAAAAGTAGGGGTTCCTATTTAAAAAAATCACTTTGACCTTGAAATAACCTTGACAATAGAGTTCAAGGTCAAGGTCGTTCTTACCATTAGCTGACCTCCTTTGAACCCTACAACTTTTATATTTAAATTTTTTTTCCATCTCCCTTACTTTTCAAGATATTTGCCTGGGGCCATTAAAATGAGACACCTTGTATATACACGGTTTCTCATTTTAATCTATGCAGCCATATATCTGCAAATGCAGGCCAGATTCAGAAAAATGGTTCAGATGAAAGTTGTTCGTGACAATGGGGGTCAACTTTTGGTTACCTTCAATTTGACCTTGAGATCATTTTTCAAGGTCATTTCAAGGCTAAGATCATTTTTTCAAATTAGAACTCCTATTTTTGACGTCGGAATCGGATAGAGCGGGAAATTTTACGTCCAAAACCGTTCTTTAAACATTTTCTTGTGACCTCCACAAGGTTAAATCAAGGTCAAATGCTTAAAAATTGGTCAGAACGCGAAGTTTCATAGTTGTTTCAAGCAGAACAATCCTTGATAAACCCAACCAATTAAAACATTTTTGTGGTCGCCAATTGTGAATATGATATTAGGTTTCTGTGGGGTGCGATGCTATGGTACCGAATGGAGGAGGAAATATCCCAAATGAGGTCATTTTGAATCACTATGAAAATCACTAAAAACACATTTTGAGAGGTCCAGGGGTCGCTGATTATAAATTCGAAGTCAGATGCGACGCGGGAGAACCACCTGGAGATTGAATCGCTTTAAGTGGAGTCAATTTTCCAATTTCCATGAAAATCGCTAAAAATACTATCCTGGGAGCTTTCGCGGTCACTTATCGACAGAAGTTCCGGCAACATTGCTCTATTGGCTTTAAGCTGTTTTTGATAATACTGGGCCCTTACTTATAGCGTTACCCAGAAACAACGACGCGGAAGTAGTAAGGCCGGTTTCCTTTGGGGTGCTTGTTTACGTGAGTCCCCTTGCCTCTCACTGGGGTGCTTGTTTAACGTGAGTCCCCTTGCCTCTCACTGGGGTGCTTGTTTAACGTGAGTCCCCTTGCCTTTCACTGAGGTGCTTGTTTACATGAGTCCCCTTGCCTCTCACTGGGGTGCTTGTTTAACGTGAGTACCCTTGCCTCTCACTGGGGTGCTTGTTTAACGTAAGTCTCCTTGCCTCTCACGGGGGTGCTTGTTTAACGTGACTCCCCTTGCCTCTCACTGGGGTGCTTGTTTACGTGAGTCCCCTTGCCTCTCACTGGGGTGCTTGTTTAACGTGAGTCCCCTTGTCTCTCACTGGGGTGTTTGTTTAACGTGAGTCCCCGTGCCTCTCACCACCTTGAGCCCCCCAGATTTCTACATTGGCAACTTTTCGCAAAGTGGCATCATTCTCTAATAGCCTTGGAAAAACCACTTTACCTGTTTTAGAAATATCTTTAGAAGGAATTATTTATTTCCATAAATAGGATACCGTGATTAAAAAGGCGGGAAAAGGCTTTTGATAATAGCCAAAGGACCTTTCAACTTTAACAAGGAAACATCAATTACGAGTTACAATTAAAAAAACATATCAAGGACATCAATATTAATTTTCTTATTGACAGAGACGTAGCAAACGAAATGTAGATGCAGGGACGTAGAGACAGAGACAGAGACTTGGAGACCGATATGTAGACACAGGCGCGTAGAGACAAAGACGTAGGAGCAGAAACGTAGAGACAGTGACGTAGAGAAAGGCATGCAGAGACAGAAAAGTAGAGACTGAAATGTAAAGATAATGATGTAGAAAGAGAGATTAGAGACAGAGGCGTAGATTCAGAGATTAGAGACGGAGTTGTAGAGACAGAGATGTAAAGACAGCGATGTAGTGAGAGAGAGAGATTGGAGAGAAACGCAGAAACAGGAATATAGAGTCAGCCACGTAGACACGAAGGCGTAGAGACAGAAACGTAGAGACGGAGACGTAGAGGCAGAGGCGTACAGACAGAGATGAAGAGACAAAGACGTAAAAACAAAAACGTTGAGAGAGAGATTAGAGACAGATACGTAGAGACAGAGGCTTAGAGACAGAGACGTAGAGACGGAACGTAGAGACAGAGGTGGAGAGACCGAGACGACGAGATACAAAAGTAAAGACAGAGACGTCGAGACAGAGATTAGAGAGAGCGCTGTAGAGACAGAGACGTAAAAAGAGAGACGGAGGGAAAGATTAGAGACAGAAACGTAGAAACAGGGATGTACAGATAGCGACGGAGACACGAAGGCGTAGAGATAGAGACGTATAGATAGAGGCGTAGAGACAGAGGCGTAAATACAAAGCCATAGAGAGAAAGAATAGAGACAGAAACGTAGAAACAGAGATGTAGAGACAGAGACGTAGAGACAGCCACGTAGACAAAAAGGCATGGAGACAACGATGTAGAGACAGACGCGTAGAGACAGAGACTTAGAGACAGAGACAGTCAGAGAGAGAGAGAGAGAGAGAGAGAGAGAGAGAGAGAGAGAGAGAGAGAGAGAGAGAGAGAGAGAGAGAGAGAGAGAGAGAGAGAGAGAGAGAGAGACAGAAATGTAGCGACAAGCGCGTAGATACAGAGTCGTACAGGTAGATATGTAGAGAGAGACGTTGAGACAGAAACGTAGAGACAGGGACATCGGGACAGAGACATGGAGACAGAGACGTAGAGACGGAGATGTAGGGAGAGACGTTGAGACAGAGACGTAGAGTCAGTGATATATAGACAGTGACGTAGAGACAGCGATGTAGAGACAGAGATGTAAAGACAAAGACGTAGAGAGAGATTAGAGACAGAAACGTAGAGACAGAGGCGTAGAGACAGAGGCATAAAGACGGAGACGGAGACGGAGAGAGAGAGAGAGAGAGAGATAACTTTATTGTCCATATTAACAAACAGCAATATTTTACATTGACTTATGCTAGGCAAATATATATATTAATATTTTTACTTAATCTAATATTAACCTAGACTATCCTAGGTACGTTATACAGAACAAAAGATTCTATCAGCAGTGACTTAATTAAATTAAAATTAATCTGCAGATAAATGAGCCCATAAAGATTTTTTGAATGACTTAATAGAAGGCTGATGACGGATGGTAGATGGAAGGGTATTCCAAAAGCGAGCACCAGCGCATTGGAAAGAATATTTCCCAGCATCAATGCGCGCATAAGGAATAGAGAGCTCTGGCACTTCACCTCGCACAGGACGTCTAGGTACATAAATGGTAAAAAGATCTGCTAAGTAAGCAGGTTGGCGTAATCTCAGTACTTTATAGATTTGTAGGCCCAAAAAATAGTCACGCCTTTTAGAGACAGTGAGCCAACCTAGTTTCTTGCTGTGCGGGGTGATGCTTTCATCAATTCCAACTCCGAAAACATATCTCACACCTGAGTTTTGTAAGACCTGGAGTTTGTTTGACAACTCCTGAGTAAGATCTAGCATGGCAACCGTACAGTAATCCAAGTAAAAACGCAAATAGAAACGTAGAGACAGTCAGAGAGAGAGAGAGAGAGAGAGAGAGAGAGAGAGAGAGAGAGAGAGAGAGAGAGAGAGAGAGAGAGAGAGAGAGAGAGAGAGAGAGAGAGAGAGAGAGAGAGAGAGAGAGAGAGAGAGAGAGAGAGAGAGAGAGAGAGAGAGAGAGAGAGAGAGAGAGAGAGAGAGATTAGAGAAAGGAATGTAGAAACAGGAATTTAGAGACGGAGGCGTAGAGACAGTTACGTAGACACGGAGTCATAGAGTCAGAGACCTAAAGATTAAGACGGAGAGACAGATGCGTAGAGATAGAGCTGTAGAGACAGAAATGTGAAAAGAGAACTGTAGTGAGTGACTATCGACAGAAACGTAGAAATAGGGATGTAGAGACAGCCATGTAGACACGAAGGCGTAGAGATAGAGACGTAGAGAGGGAGACGTAGAGACAGAGGCGTAGAGATAGAGACTTCCATTGTCATTTTGAGGTTATGGTTCCATTAATACCCACTCTTTCGTAGCTCCATCTGTAATGGAAGATGGTTCATCTATCTCTACCTTACCGACAAAGCAGTATGAAATACCATGTAGCCTGATAACCCAACTCTGCCTTGTAAATATTTTGAGGTTATGTTTCCATTAATTCCCACTCTTTCGTAGCGCCATCTGTAATAGAAGGTATATCAGGCATCTCTACCTTACCGCAGAGCGGTATACAATACCATATAGCCTGATAGCCCAACTCACTTGTAAACATTGCCTTGTAAACATTTTGAGGTTAAGTTTCCTTTGATACCCACTCTTTCGTAGCGCTATCTGTAATAGAAGATGGATCAACCATCTCTACCTTAGCGACAGAGCAATATGCAACATTAGATATGCTACGTAACTCTAACAACTGAGCCATATGCAATATCAGATTGCTCCCAACTCACCGATAGACGATAATTCTGATACTTGTTAGATGCCATACATGGCATGCACTATACATGGCGGGCCATTTTAAGTAATCCACTCATATATCTTCCAAAATAATAGTTAAAAAAAAATTGCTCTTACAAAAGTTGTTCCCGACAAAGGAGGAGAAATTTCTGTTCTATTAGATTTGACCTTGATCTCAGTTCTCAAGGTTATTTGAAGGTCAAAGTGTTTTTTTCAAATGGAAACTCCTATTTTTGACACGGGATTCTGAAGGAGCGGAAAATTTTACGTCCGAAATAATATTTGTCAATTTTTCAGAATGATATTCGGAAGGTCAAATGAAGGTTAAATACTTCAAATTCCCCCAAAAAACGTTTTCTTTAAGCTTATGGGGATTGTGGGCAAGTAAATATTTGAGTGAGCTTATGAGCCAATGACCTTAAACATCTTGACTTCGAACTCAGTTTTCAAGGTTATTTGAAGGTCAAAGTAATTTTTTTAATGAGAACCCCAATTTTTGATACCGAATCCTGAAAGAGCAGGAAACTTTACGTCCAAAATGATACTTTTCATCTTCTTCAAATGACCTTTAGAAGGTCAAATCAAGGTAAAATACGAAAAATTCACTCAAACCCCTTTTTTTAATTTTTAAAGATAGAGGTAAATTTTGAACGTTCTTTAATGGTCAAAGTAAGTATGAAATATCTCACTTTTGTCCTAAATCTTACTTTTAGCGTTATCCACAAACAACAACGTGGACGAAAGTAGGTCATAATGGTAGTAATATAAAAGTAGGCTTGAGTTGATTTCCCGAAAATTCTGGGTGTGATAGGCTAAAGCCTACCTGATGGGCTTAGAACTCCCGCTGTTAGTATGCGAAGTAAAATTAAATCTTCATTTCAAAAAATAAAAAACCCCCGAATAGTGTTTTCGATAAAATTAAAAGATTGCCCCTTCTCCCCCTTTCGTCTATCCTCAACACTATCAGGATATCCTAGTCCCACTCTATATTCATGATCAGCTAACCCGAAAAACCCCAGGATAGTGCTTTCGATGACATCAAAAGATTAACTCCGTTTACACCCCCTCTCATCTGGTCCATGCCTCCCCAACACTATCAGGACATCCTAGTGCAAGTCTAACTCCAGAATTGTGATGACCGACTACGAACATTGGTGAATAGTATTTTTATTAATATTAAAAAATTTATCGCATTTTACCCCCCGCCCCACCTCGATTGAAGAAATACATTTTATTTGATTGTATTCAATTTGAATTACATTACAATTAAATATTGAGTTAATTATCAAAGTTATTCCGTCATGTTGTCGATTTTATTGGATTATGCATAAATAAAATTTTTGGTTTAAGTTACAATATAGTCATAGTTTTGGTAAGAATTTTTTGATACCATTGCTTCTTAAGTTCACTTTATGATTTCAATTTTATTTTAATTTAAATAAATATTCAAACTTAATAAAATAGTCTTAAATTGAATTAAAATTTGCATCATGGGTGATTATCAGCCTAATCATATTGTTGATATAATAATGGTTTTAGGAGAATGCCACAACAATTACCGTGCAGCGGCACGACGCTACGCTGAACGCTTTCCCTTAAGAAGGCACCCCAATCATGCTATTATACATAGATTGACTGAATGAGCACGTGGTGGACATCTTCGTCGTCAACACAGATACCACGAATTCGACGAAAATGGTCCTCGTGTTGTAACCATTCTAGCAGCTGTTCATATTGATCCGCACATTAGCAATCCCTAGCACATAACTTTAGTTCAAGAATTAATGCCGAATCATGTTCAATTACGTATTGAATTATGCCAGTGGGCTTTAGGAATGATACAAAATGATCAAGATTTTTTTAGATTTGTTATGTTTTCAGATGAGGCTAAATTTTACAGTGATGGTCGACTAAATAGACATAATTGCCACTATTGATCAAATGAAAATCCCCACTGGCACAGAGACTTATGTTAAACAAGCACCCCAGTGAGAAGCAGGGGAACTCACGTTAAACAAGCGCCCCCGTGAGAGACAACGGAACTTACGTTAAACAAGCATCCTGGTGAGAGGCAAGGGACTCACGTTAATCAAGCACCCCAAAGAAAACAGAACTTACTATGTCCACGTCGCTGTTTCTGGGTAACGCTAAAAGTAAAATTTAGGATAAAAGTAAGATTTTTCATGTAATACATTACTTTGACCTTCAAATAACCTTGAAAACTGAGTTCAAGGTCAAATCAAACAGAACATAAATTTATCTCCCTTTGTTGCGAACAACTTTTGTAGGAATATTTTTGTTACCTATTATTTTGGAAGGTATTTGAGTGGAATACTTAAAATGGTCCACCATGCATATACAATATAGTATAATAGTATAAGAATTCCTAGAATTATCGGTTTTATACTTTTAACTTTCGAATTTCCCGCTACTTTAAATTTTGAAGTTCCCGCCATATTTAAATTTGGAATTGCCCGCCAGTTTATATGGTAATGTATATTTCTCTGTCGATAAGGTAGATTTGGGTTATCTGATGATGCAGACTGATCTGTCTGTAAGGTAGAGTTGAGTTATCGGTATATATGATAATGTATACTGCTCTGTTGGTAAAGTAGAGTTGGGTTATCGTCCTACGTGCAATTACCGACCACCGCCAAGGAAACGCTCTACCTTACCAATGGAGCTCCATCTCAGAGGGTAAGTGACCCAGAAGTGAAATAGCTCACCACTCCTATCAATTATATTGATGAGAGCCTCAGTCTAGTCGACCACACAGAAATTGTAAGTGAATCAAAAAAAGATGTAGGGCTTCGGGAAATCGCAAAATTTGAGATGTAGTGCTTAGGGAAATCGCAGCAATCGCGCGTAGAAGAGAAAAAATATATCAAGAAAAAATTAGATTTAACGCTAAATAAAGTTTGTTTGCATTGGGGAAATAGAGTTGTAATTCCAGATATCTTACGCACCAATTTACTGTAGGAACCCCATTGCTCTCATATGGGAGTCGTTAAAATGTTAGCCAGATGATACGCATGGTGGCAGGGCCCAAAAAATAATGAATTTTAAGAAAAAGAGGAAAACGTACCGAGTCATTGAAGAGTTCAAAAGGTTGTTCACGAGGCACGGATTTCCAATGCAAATTGTAACGGATAACGGTGTTACCCTTACGCTTGTGCAGCGAAGGACAGACGTTGATTTTGGGGAGGTGTTCAGGCTTTTTGGTGGAAAAAAGAGGGGGCAGAAGTCATAGCCCTCCACCATTTAAGAGGGTAAAAGAATGTGTTTAAGGTAGTGGACCTTATATTTCTTGCTCGTTGATGTCAACTGGACCGGATGTTAGATAGAGGCAGGAGCTGGAGGGAAGAGTGGGGGTGGTAAAGGTATCGTGTGTGAGCACGAGGTGATCAGCCCCCCGGGAGACAGCTTGCCCTATGCGGGAGAGACACCCCGGCAGACTCGATCTTTTCGGACCTTCCTATTCGCAAGGTCCATGCGGATCCAGATGTCGGATTCGACTGAGAGTGCAGATGTCGCGCCAGTCGATATCGCCAGTCGCATGCCGGCTCCAGGTATTGCGAGTCGCCGCGCCGCTGCGCGACAGCTGGCCACTACATTAGCCTACCGCTCTCCCCACTGCTAGGCCGCAAGTGAGGGGAGCGAGCGATCGGCTATAGTTGGCCGTCGTAGTCCGTGCATCGCGGGATGTAGATGAAGTGAGGGTCGGAAGGGTATAGCTTGTACAGCCATTCCTCCTAGGAGAAGGATGAGGTAAAAAGGAAGGGGGGAAGGTTAATTAATAATAGAAAAAGATACAATATATAAATATAAAGAAAGGGATTTTATTACCTATTTTCCCTAGCCCTGGCTACTACGTCTTGTTCAGACGAGCGCCGCTGGCCGACTGCCGATTGCAGCCGGCGTGCGTCTACTTATATGCGTTCACGTATCTTCTCCGCAGCGGGCACATCGCCGATTGGCGTGGAGCAACATCTCGCCGCTGCTGTGCTTTGATTAGCGCGGAGCAACTTTTGAGAGTTGAAAAGTGCGCGCAAGCAGTTAGTGCACTTATTAAGTCAAACGCAAGCCGTATGAATTATTTATTATCGATTAATGCTTTAGCTTGATATTTTAAGTATCAATTCCCCCGTTTTTCGAAGAGGCTTCGGTAGAGCTTGTTGATTGTGATTTATTTTGGTTTGATGGTAGCCAGGGGCACATATTATATTAAGACGCATACATAAAAGGGATTGGAATCATTTGGCTTAAAAGTTAGAAAATTATTAAAACTAAATATTTAAAAACTACGCTATTAAATGTTTTTCCGATGCATCGTGAAAAATCCGATGCTCGGTGATTGGTTCGTTGTCAACTGCTCATTTGCACGAGCTTGTATGAGGTGGCGCGTGAGTTATTAGCCATTCGGCTAGCTCACATAGGTCCGTTTGAACTCCGGTTAAAAATGGAGACCCACGTTGGACGCCACATGTTACCTTTACGCTTGTGCAGCAAAGGGCAGAGGTGGTTTTAGGGGAGGTGTTCAGGCTTTTTGGTGGAAAAAAGAGGGGGTAGGCGTAATTCCCCTCTGCACTCAAGAGGGTAGAAGTGGAGTTTAAGGCAGTGGAACTTATATTCCTTTACCGGGTTAACCTCGCGGAACTACCCTGTGTGGGTATTCCTTAAGTCCTTCATCTGGGGGAACCTTCCTCTGCGGAAGGGCCATATGGCGTTGGATGTCGAGGTCGGCGGGACCGGATGTTAGATAGAAGCAGGAACTGGAAGTAAGATAGCGGGGCTGAAGGTACTATGCATGATCACGAGGTGGTCAGCCCCTGGGAGTCAACTTGCCCTATGCGGTCGAGCCACCCCAGCCGACTCCTATACTTTCGGACCTTACTATTCGGAAGGTCCGTCCGGCTTCAGGTGTCGGGACCGACTGAGAGTTGGCGCCGCTCGCGCCAGCTCTCCCCTGTCGCTCCACAAGCCATGGGAGCGCCTGGCCGGACACTGGCCGCTACACTAGCCTACCGCTCTCCCCACTGCTGTGTCGGAAGTGGGGAGAGCGAACGGTGGGCTATAGTTGGCCACTGTAGTGCGTGCATCGCGGGATGTAGATGAAGTGAGGCGAGGAAGGGGATGGCATGTACAGCCATACCCCATAGGAGAAGAGTGAGGGACAAAGGCAGGGGGAGAGGTTAATTAATAATAAAAAAAGACAAAAAATATTAATAAAATAAGTGTCTTTATTGCCCATTTTTTCCAGCCCTGGTTACTACGTCCTGTACAGACGAGCGCCGCTGGCCGACTGCCGATTGTAGCCGGCGCGCCTTTTTTTCTATAGGTTCGCGCATCTGCTCTGCAGCGAGGGCGTTGCTGATTAGCACAGCGCAGCTTCTCGTCGCTGCTGTGCTCTGCTGGTCGCGGAAGAAGCGTTTGCGAATTGAAAACTACGCGCAAGCAGTTTGTGCACTTATTTCGCCAAACGCAAGCCATTAGATTTATTTTTTATCGATTAATGCTTTAGCTTGATAATTTATGTATCAACGAATGTCAATTCATTAGTACGGATTTCGAGAAATTTTGGAAAAGTAATGAGGCACAGTTTCTCTCCACCTTATTATCTAGCGAGCAATGGTGCTGCAGAAAATTTTTTTAATTTATTTTCCTACAAGGCCACAATAATAGTTAAGGGGCAAATACACTGGACGTCGTGATAGATACTTTGCTAATGGGCTACCGTAGCATTGAACATTGTACAAGCCCAGCATAGACTCTTCAAATGCGAACTAAAACCTCGACTAGATCTGCTTCAACCAACCGTGTATAATACGGTAATCAAAAAACCAACAGGATTGACTAATTGTGGTCGTGCATATTTGTGGTTGGTTATGGTCAATAACCGAGCTGACGCAGATAAGAGAATTGAGGCTAAAATAGTAAGAAAACTGTCACCGACTATGTGTCAGATGGAAGTAGCCCCAGAAGTTACACGGAAACGTAAACACATCAAATAGTTATTCCTAGAGAACCGAGATTGTCCTTGCGGCGTTCACCACTGTTAGCGGGGTCCATAATTAATATCATACAGAGCGAATCTAAAAAGAGGGAGAAATTGTAGTGCATCTACATTTCCTTGAATTTGAGTATTCGTACGTATAGGTATTTGCGATTTACGGCCATTGGAGCGCGTAAACATCTCGTCAAGCGACCTCAAATTCAGGCCTAGCTGGCATATGAGCCACACTCTCTGTGCTGTACATGGGTAACGAATAAACATCCTCAGAGCCGTACTCTTGTTGTTTGATTGGAATTATTAATGGTAATAATACTAAATATTACAGCAGTCTTACACGTAGTGGCACCAAAGGCGAAAATCAGCTAAAAAAAAATTAAAAATATGGTTTAAATATTATAATCAATAGATATCTCAAAAAATCGATACTATTTCTAATCACAAATATTTTCGATATTTTAATTAGTGTGCAGTTATTTGAGAGAACCATGCAATGTAAAAAGCTAAATAGAAGCTGAAATCTCTCTCTCTCTCTCTCTCACACATACGCGCGCGCGCTTTACCAGAGTGCGTACAACTATATTCCCTACCAGTTTCCTCGTCCTCGTAGCCGTTAGCCAGCTGAAAGTCGGAGACGAAAAGTTCGGGCGGGAAGTCAAACTGAGAGAGAATAACAAACAAATGACTTTCTGAAAATCAGTATAGAAATCAATATGAAAATAAATGTTGAGATGATGTCCTATTATATTTCCCTTTATATTTCTATATGATGTTTTTGGCAGATTTTAAATGCGAATTGCGCAATGCATCCACATTGACTTTTACATGATCTGTATGGATATTGGTACAGAAATCCATACAGAAGTATAAATATACAATATATATACCTTTATATTATCCATGGTTCTGGACAATATAAAGGTCCCAGACCAAGGTCTAAGGTGAGGTAAATATATCCCCTTTTATGTGTAAAAAGTGGGAAATAATTAGTTTACATTTATGTATTAAAATATGATTTTTTTATTTCAGAAAAGAAAGGTGTCTAGCCCCCTTAAGTACGTCTGCTTTTATTCTTATCATTCTAATATGGTTTCTATTAGGCAGAAATTTTATACACAAGTAATATCATTTTTTTGTTATAGAGTAAAATAGTTTTTTTTTTGCAGGAGCAGACAAAAATTGAACAACCAGGAAATAACGGTATGTAATTTCTCTTTGATACCTTTAATACTAGTTTTCTCAAGCAAAAGTTAAGTTATGATTATAAAATAGCAAAATAACTTCGCTCTAAACAGATAAATAAAGTATAACTCCTAATAGAAAAACGGCTGTCAATTCATTGGCACGTAGCTTCCCTCAAATTAATGTATCGTACCTATATGTATCAAGGAACGCGGGAGCGCTCTGAAGGCAAGTATATGTCCAGTGTTGAAAAAGCCTGAGAGACGACCGTACTATTCATACATTGAAATGGATGCGCGATAATTTCGCTAATTTCTTATGTATTTGTATTACGTTTTATTCTAATGTTTTTTATATCAATGGATAGCTGCTTTGATATACTAAATGTATAAAAAATTTCAATTCAAAATATTAAGTGGTTTCGATGTATATCTCGTCTACATATTTTGTATGGTTGTTTTCAAATTCTTTTTATTTTCATCTTTTCCCTATTGAATAGCTGTTTTTGTTCCGAAGGTTGCTCTCTTATGATTGGTCACGCTCCTATACGTCTGCTTCTCAGCGATCATTGAAAGAGAGAGAGAGAGAGAGAAAGAGAGAGAGAGAGAGAGAGAGAGAGAGATTAAATTTTTGTAAAGTTCTTTTAGATAGATTTCCTAACTTTTATAAGAGGAAATAATAAGTACATTGTGTGAAAACGTTATGAGAGTTTATTATAGTATATTATTCATAATATTATTAAATGGTAGTATTATTATTAAAAAAGTTTCAAATTTGAATGTTTTTTTAAGGAGCTTGATAAAATGATTACATTAGTAAAATTTGTTGAAATTCAATAATATAATCAAACATAAATTTTTTTTGAGGTATATGATGATTAATTAACAATTATATTTTCGAGAAAAAGATGAATGCTTTCTTTTTGGAGGAACGATTTTCCAATGATTCTGTAGATCTTTCAAAATAAAGTTAAATAAAACATTTTATTCCCATCTATACTACAATGGCCATTTTATAGCCTCAAAAGCGGGACAAAAGTGGCGTCTGATTCCATTTTTACTTTATTCCCGCATTATACAGGAATAAAGTAAATTGGCAGCAATAAAGTAATTTAGCGGAAATAAAGTACTTTAGCGAGAATAAAGTACTTTAGCGGGAATAGAGTACTTTTATTCAAGTATTATGCGGAAATAAAGTAAATTAGCGGGAATAAAGTAACACAGTCTAATTTTTTACGTTTATGATGAATTGGGTTAAAACTAACAAAATTATAACACATAAATAAAAAATAATTTTCCAAATGTATGAAGTGGTCACAGTGGCGCTGGAAATAAAGTACTATATGTAACATGGGACTAAAGTCGATCATTCCCTTGGGTGATTACCCCCGAGAATAATCTGCGACTTTAGTTCCTTGTTACATAATGTACTATTTTTTCATAAAAATTTTTGCAGGAAAGATTTTTATAAAGCTTGCAAAAGTTGAGGTGATTGTTAGTAAGGAATTAAAATTTAATAATAACTGTGTATAACGGTTGGTTTACGAGTCAATTTATTGCTATTAAAAATATATAACAACGATGTTTCGGTGGCTAGTTTGGCATCCCCATCAGATCTACAAATGATTGAAAAACAATTCTGGACATACTATTTTATATAAACAATTATACTATTTGTAATCAATTAATCCTATTTTAAATAAGAAAGATTAAGCACAATAGCTTTTTTAAGAAAATTTATTAACGACGATGTGGTTTGATACACGTCTCAAAAACGAATGACATTTTGTTTCTTCTTTTTTCTTGGCTGATTTTTCTCGCATACCCCCTTTTGTTTTTATAAGACAATTTTCCTAAGCAGCATAATAACATTCGAAATACTAGTGCCTCTCACCCCCCCTCCGCGCAGAAACCTTTCGGATTCTACACCCCGGGCTCCCCCTTCTCGTATCGAACTAATCGATAGCTAAGGGGGTAGCATACATCGTTGATTTAGTTAATCGTGATGCACACTTTACGCAGCGTACTAATTATGCCACGTTGAGACACCTATATTTTATTTAATAAAATCAATACCCCTCCTTTAAAACTTAAAAGGATTACGCGAAAAAAGCCAGCCAATTACAAAAGGAGTATATGTCGGAAACATTCTCCCTCCGTATAAAACTTTTAGGAGGTTTCTACCTCAGTAAATTTTACTATTTTTCGTGTCGGTCTTAACAATATTCCGTTTTCTGTTCGTAACTCAACCGTACGAACTTGTCCATCGAAACCAGGTAGAACACGCGTTATAACGCCCTTTTTCCAATGGTTTCTAATTAAGTTATCGTCAAGTATTAAAACTATATCACCAATTTTCAAAGGTTCGTCATTTTGTTGCCACTTTTTTCTCGCGAGTAGTGTTGGTAGATTTTCATATAGCCACCTCCGCCAAAACATATCCGCAAAGTATTGCGCAACTCGCCAATGTTTTCTAGAACATTCCATTTGTTTTTCACACCTACCAAACCTAATATCACCTGACGAAGCCCCGATCAAAAAATGATTGGGCGTTAACGCTTCATTATCGCACGGGTCAAGCGAGACGTGAGTAAGTAGTCTGGAGTTTATTGAATGCTCGATTTCGGCTAATATGGTTAACAAAATTTCCTCATGAGGAGCCTGATCCTTCAAAACGACAGAGAGCGCACATTTTACAGATCGAACGAGTCGCTCCCAAGCATCCCCCATGTGTGATGCAGTAGGTGGATTAAACTTCTATTGTATTCTATTATTCTGTGCAAATTTATTGATTATGTCGCTTTCTAGTTCACTTACGGCTTTCTTTAACTCATTACACGCCCCTCTAAAGTTCGTCCCATTATCGCAATATATCGTAACCGGATTACCTCGACGCGCTATGAATCTCTTTAAAGCCATAATCGCTGAATCGGTGCTAAGGCTATGTGCTAATTCTAAGTGAATCGCCCTTGTTGTTAAACAGGTAAATAAAGCTCCCCATCGTTTTTCACGCCGTCGGCCTATTTTAACTAACATGGGGCCAAAATAGTCAAGGCCACAATGTGAAAAGGGGCGAAGATGATAAGCAGTTCTTGCTTGTGGTAAGGCTCCCATTCGTGGGTTCGGAGGTTGAGCGCGTCGCATTCTGCAAATAATACACTTTGTTACTAAGCTACGTAGCCCGTGTCGCAAACCAACCCTGTTGAAAACCACAGATAAAATCCAATAAAATTTTCAAACGCTCTATTAGGTCTCCAATAAAAAATTTTATCTGGTTCTATCTGCACAATCATTTTACCTGCCTTTATAGAAATAAATCAATAAGAAAATATGAACAAAGACAAATTAGGAATTTTATAAGATTTTACGTATAGAAAATGTATCGGAAGTTATAAGATTATTATTTTTATATGAGTTTATATGTCCTACTGCCATTACATTTTATAAGTTTTTATAGGTTAAGAACGAATTATTAGTTATATAAAAATTTATCAGCATAAACGGATAATAATTTTATTGAGTTTTATAGTACTAAAAATGTTTGTTTTTTATAAGATTGTTTATATAAAACTTTTATCATTTTTTATGAGGGAAGTACTTCAATATATATTAATAAGCAACAATTGTAATTGACTTATACGAAATTTATTGTCTTGAATAGAATATATATAATAGAAAGAATTATTTTTTCAAAATTTATATATTTATCAGAAATAATTATTCTATATGTAGATATAGAAAAATCCAGGTGCAGAAACCGTATGTTTACATATAAAACTAGCCATTTATTATAATTTATGGGACATGACTAATTGATTTTCTTTTATGAATGTTAATCGTAAATAAATAAAGTTATCGTATTTTATGGGAAAAAATCATTGCCAGCATGATGGTGAGCCTAACAAAAATGTGCCATCATTTATTTATTTTTTCTACTATAGCTCTATTCATACTCGATTTTTTATCTGAGTTTATCGTATCTCTACGTGATTTGTTGGGTACATGTGAATGATTTTTATCGTACAATACGTATAGAATTTAAACATATTTTTAGGATTCTTATTAAGTTTTACTAGTGAATAAAACTAACACAATCCTATTTTATTTTAAATATTTAAGTTTTAAATTTAATGAACTTTTATCATTACAAATACTTTAACTGATCTATTCTTATACTATTTTTTATCCGTATTTATCGTATCGATACATGAAGTACTACTGGGCATGTATGGTTGATTTCTATTGGGCAATATGTGTAATAAATTTTAATCGAACAAGTATAAAATTTAAAAAATATTATTAGGATTCGTAATAAGTTTTATGAGTTGATAAAACTTACGCAATCATATTTTGTGGGATTGTATAAGTTCTACAGAATGACATACATAAAATTTCAATTAAGCATTTATCTTGATAAATGTTTCAATACCTAGCTATCCTTACTATATGTCATAACGTATATATATTTATAGCACGGTGTGACCTAAGTCCGCACTTAAGTCACGCCTATCCGTGACTTAAGTAGTCGATTATTGCACGGTGTTTATCGCACTCGCTACGCTCGTGCGCTAACCTCACCGTGTAAAAATGGACTGCTTAAGGCACGAATAGGCGTGACAGCGGACTTAGGTAAACGTGCTATAAAATAGTATACGATACTTATCACTTCAGTGGCCCATCGTACGACATGAATTATCGCCCTCGCTACGCTCGGGCGCTAACTTCATGCCGTGCAATAATGGGCCACTTAAGTCACAAGTATCGTAATGTACTAATATATACGTGTGAACTGTTGCGCACGTGTAAGAGATTTTTATTGTGTATTTCAATACATGAATTTTCAATATATATATATATATATATATATATATATATATATATATATATATATATATATGCATGGAGTACTGCACCTGTGTGTAATTAATTTTTATCGTAGTAATCCTATAAAATATACTTAAATAATCCCATAAAATAGATTTGTATAACTTTTATCTTCCCGTAAAACTTAATAAGAATCTTAATAATATTTTTCTATCCTATACGCATTGTCTGATAAAAATGAATAACACGTAGGTGCAGTACTGCATGTATAGGGTAGTGGCACTAGTGGTCGGCCATACCCTAGTGGTCGGACATTTTCGTTGTAACAGTTACACAAAAATAAAATTTGCTAAACTAATAAGTCGTATAGTAAAGTAGACGTTATTTGCTTAGCGATCGCCCCATCAAAGTTTCAAATCTTTCATTTATTTTAATTGAGGATCGTGAAAGAAAAAGTGTCCGACAACTAAATTAGATGTCCGACCACTGGTGCCGTTACCCTATATGTATAGATAAACTCCAATAAAAAATGGTGTAATACTGCATGCAGTACTGCACTATGTAATTAATTTTTATCGGACAATGCGTATAGGATTGAAAAATATTATTAGGATTCGTATCAAGTTTTACTGGAAGATAAAAATTACACAATCCTATTTTTGAGAATTATTTAAGTACTATAAGGAGTAAACGTAAATTTAAAGTAAACGTAAGAATTTCTCAGATTGCATGTAAAATGTCACCCGAGCCAAAGGCGAGGGTGACAAACATGTGATCTGAGGCCTTCTTTATTTGCTACCGTGATGCGTATACGATTTTTCTGCTGGACGTGGCCGAAAATACAACCTTTGCGATTTATCGGACATTATGTATAGAATTGAACAATAAGGTTTCTTATTCAATTTTGCGGGTAGATAAATATACGCAGTCCTATTTTATAGACTTGTATAAGTATAATCCTATAAAATATACTTAAATAATTCTATATTAAAATAGGGTTGTGTAAGTTATCTCTACCCGTAAAACGACCCCTAATAAGAACCCTAATAATATTTTCAATACGCATTGTCCGATAAAAATTAATTACACAGGTGCAGTACTGCATGTATAAAAAGATAATCTCCAATAAAAAATGGTGTAATACTGCATGCAATATACACCATTTTTACACCTGTGTAATTAATTTTCATCGTACAATACTTATAGAATTGAAAAATATTATAAGGTTTCTTATTAAGTTTTGCGGGTAGATAAAACTTACACGATCCTATTTTAGAGAATTATTTAAGTAAACCTATAAAATAGGATTGTTTAAGTTTCCTCTACCCGTAAAACTTAATAACAATCCCAATAATATTTTCTATACGCATTGTCCGATAAAAACTAATTACACAGAAACAGTGTGTAATTAAGTTCTATCGGACAATGCATACAGAATTGAAATAGAATATTACGCATAACGGGAGTAAAAGTAAAGAATTTCCCAGATTGCATGTAAAAGGATTGAGTAAGTTACCTCTACCCGTAAAATATAATCAGAACTCTAACAATATTTTTCAATTCTATACGTATTGTACGATAAAAATGAATTGTGTCCTCGACATTATAGTTCTATGGTTAACATAGACATAAGTATACGTTTTTATCGTGAGAGAGGGGCGGCGTCGACACAACTGCGAAATGCGATCGGCGTCTCGGCCGTACTTCACGCTCATTGGCTCGCGCTTCTCGCGCTTCTCGCGCTGCTCGCGTTGCCCGCGCTGCCCGCGCTGCTTGCAGACGCGCCAGTGCTTTCAGCCCTTCCGGAGTTTCGGCCGATCCTCACCAGTTCAGACCTAGTGACCAGATCTGATTTGCAGTGTGGCGGAAACTATACAAAGTAAGTACTCAAACTAATTTAGTATTAAGTGAGTAATTAGTGAGAGATAGTGAGAGAACGAGTGAGTGAGGAAGAAACGCGCACGCAAGAGAGAGAGAGGATGCACACGCGAGAGAGAGAGAGAGAGAAAAGAGAAAATGCACACGCGAGAGGCAGAGAAAACGCGCACGCGGGAGAGAGGAGAGAGAGAGAAAACGCGCATGCGGGAGAGAGATAACAGAGAGAGAGAGAGAGAGAGAGAGAGAGAGAGAAACGCGCTCGCGAGTAGATACATGTGGGAAATTCCGAGAATTGGGTTTTGCCGCGAAAAAGGGGGGGCGGGCATCTCACGCCGCGACCGCTCTTCGCGCCGACAGCATTGTTTTGTTTTGCCGCGAGAACGGGGGGTGGGCAAAACACGTCGATATCGCACTTTTTGATAAAAACTAATTCTTTTGTTTTGTCCTCTAGATACTGTATCCTGCATTTTCTCTGCTGCCTGCACCCAGCATCAATATCCTCGCCACGACACCACTAATGTAAGTGATTGGAGTTTCGCCCGATCCTCACCAGACCAGAGAGTGACCAGACCTCATTTGAAGTGTGGCGGAAACTATACAAAGTACTCAAAATAATTTAGTATTCAGCGAATAAAAACCACGACTTTATTCCCTTAGTTTATCCTGTATAACTTATTTAATCCAATAAACGAAGATTATTTAATATTATGCCAATCTGCGTAAACCATTAAAGTACTATAGGAACAACTACATTTTATGAGTCTTCCCCAATAAAAGTTTATTCAGATTCATATAAATTTATGCTCAAATTTCAATCAATTACGATAAAAGAATATTATAAAAATATCTGCGTTTGCAAATAAAAACCACGATGATATTCGCGTAGTTTATCCTATGCAACTAATATAATCCGATAAATGAAGATTATTTAATATTATGTCAATCTGCATAAACCACTGAAGTACTATAAGAACGACTCAATTTTATGAGTTTTCCCCAATAAAAGTTGAGTCAGATTCATATAAATTTGTACTACAATTTCAGTCAATTACAATAAAAAATACTATAAAAATATCTGCCTTTGCGAATAAAAACCACGACTTTATTCCCTTAGTTTATCCTGTATAACTTATTTAATCCAATAAACGAAGATTATTTAATATTATGCCAATCTGCGTAAACCATTAAAGTACTATAGGAACAACTACATTTTATGAGTCTTCTCCAATAAACTACGATAAAAATTAATGTAGAAATTTAGAAATTTATATACTTTTACAAATAAACAACGTCAAAAGTTTATTGGCTATGACCTATATGAACGAATAAACAAAACAATAAATAGTATGTATATTTCATTAACCTAATACAGTCTGATAAAGTTAATTAGCAATTCTTATGAGTTTTTCAACTTATAAGCATTAGCTTATAAACACGCATAAATAGATATGTCTTATAAAATCCTATTAATATATTATTGTATATACCTCATACAATCAGATAGAAATTATTTTATTGTATATGAAATAGCTGATAACTTCTTATAAGATATTTTTTTTATAATCCTCTATTTGGTATTCCTGGTGCAGAAACCGTATGGAAACATATACAAAATTTTTTTTATTGTATTTTATCTGTGGTTTTCAACCGGGAACCACCCAAAAATGTTGTCGTATCTCATTTAACACTGTTTCGTTACTTCCGTGATAAAGTTTTTCGTGAAAATGCTTTATTATTGAACGCGTCAAATTTTCCTTCGCGCATAAAATTATTGGTTTTGAAGGGAAATTATTTTCAGTGAAATTTGAAAGTCGACTATCTGCACATAAAATATTTCGGTCATCGAGAAAAGGACATAAAGTTAGTAATTTATTGTCTTTAGGTATCGAAATATTATTCTTAAGCGCATGAATTTCACTAGTATAAGATATAAGTTGACTCATTTGAATACACAACTCTTCCGCTTTGAAGCTTTTATTAATATTAGGTATTTCTCTTTTTTTCCATTTATCTATTATTTGAACAATTCGGGTAGCTGTACATAAAAGTTTTATCCACGAGGAAAATCTCGAGAAATCGATAATCGGCGTTGTTTTATTAGTCGTAAAGACCACAGCTTTTTTAATTTCAAGAACTTCCGAATTTTGGTTAGTTATATTTACATCTCCCTTTTCTTTTGGCCACGTAAATTCATGTTCTTTCAAAAATGTCGGACCCAAAAACCATCTACTCCCTCTCTGTAAAGCGCCCGGAGCTAATCGAGTACCATCATCGGCTGGATTCTCTTTTGATGGTATCCACCTCCAGTCTTTCGCGTCAGTAAGTTCGTTTATTTCATTCAAACGGTTAGCAATAAAAAATTTTGAAATCTCTAGGGTCTTCTTTAATCCAATATAATACAATTTTAGAATCGGACCAAAATGTTCTTTTAATGATTCCGAATTCGTGTTTATTCCCAATCATTTTTGCAAGCCTCGATGCTAAAACTGCTGCTTGAAGTTCCAACCGTGGAATAGTAATAGTTTTTAATGGTGCGACTCTACTTTTCGCGGCGATGATGGAAACGTGAAATAAATCATTTTTTAAGTGAAATCGCCAATACGCGACTGTTGCGTAGGCTTTTGCGCTGGCATCGCAGAATACGTGTAGTTCTGCTGATTTTACTTGAAAGTCACTTATTTGATAACATCGAGCTATTTCACATGTTTTTATTTCGGTTAAACTGCGCATCCATTGTTTCCATTTTATGAACTCTGAATCGCGTAAAGTTTCGTCCCACCCTATTCCACTCAACCATACTTCCTGCATGAGTATACGCGATTGAAGAACGAGAGGTGTTAGAAAACCCAACGGGTCAAAAATGAACATGATTATGGCTAAAAATTCTCGTTTACTTGGTTTTTTAAATTTGTGAAATATAGAATAATTGATTTTATTTTGATTAAAATTAAATGTTAGCCATTGTAGCCCTAACACTTTTTCACAATCGTTGTCATTTGTATCTGTATTAATTAACTGTTTAGATTCGTTACTCTGATTTAATTCCATTAAAACTTTTTTATTATTACTGGCCCAACTATGCATTTCCCAGTTCGCGTGTTTGTTAATTTTGATAACTTGTTGCACTCGATCAGACGCTTTTTTAATAGTTTCACAACTTTCAAGAAAGTCGTCCATATAACAATTATTAATTAAACTATCTACTGTGCCGGGATAATGAGACGAAAATTCCATAGCATTTTTGTTTTTAATATAAATAGCCGCGAACGGGGAAGATTTTGCGCCGAATAACATTGACGTCATTATATATTCATCCGGTATGTTTGATCTATTAGTTCCCCTCCATAAAAATCTTTGCGCATCGCGGTCTTCTTCTATAATTTTGATTTTTAAAAACATATCGCATATGTCAGATTTTATCGCGTATGAATACTGTCGAAATCTCATTAGGATTCCGGGTAAGGATTTTAAAAAGTCGGGGCCAGCTAATAATAGATCATTAAAGCTCGTACCAGCGGTTTTTGCTGCTGCATCGAAAACTAGTCTGACTTTGCCGGGTTTATTCGCGTTTTTGACACCAAAATGGGGAAGATACCAAATTCTTTTATTTGTCGGATTAGACTCAACCTTTTGTGCGTAACCGCTACTTATAAAGCGTTCCATCTCACGGTAATACATCGTCGCATAATCTTGGTCTCGATCTAATTATTTTTCGAGAAGTTTTAACCTATGAAGTGCGCTTTCTTTACTATTTACATAAACGAATTCATCCGATCTCCACAGTAAACCGATTTCCCATGCTTCGTTTACTAATTTGCTTGTTTTATTTAATATCTTACCCGCATGCACGTCCACATTTGTAGTTTTAGAGTATTGTTTTATACCTATTGAATCTATATCAAAATATTTTTTAACTAAATTATGTAAATTATCATCGGCTTTATCTGTTAAATTGTCATCTTCAGTTGTGATATTAGCTAGTATACGCGTTCGTGAAGATATTTTTTGTGAGAAATGACCGTGTATAGACCAACCTAATAAACAGCGTGATACTAAAAGAGAATCTATTACAATGATACGAAATTCATGCGTAATTATAAGATTGCAATGTTCTTGGCCAATTAATAACTCTGGGGATTGTTGACAAGAATTAAATTTAATTCCAGTTCTTTTTGCGCACAGATCAACTAAATTCGCACTCATATATTGTGTAGGAAGAGAGAGGTTATCTACAACAAGAACATTATTAACTTCAAAATTCGAAATTCCATTATTTATTATCAAATTAATTTTTTTACCTTTTTCGAATAAGTAATTAATCCTTCACCCACGCCTTTTATACCAACATTCCCTCGCATACCCTTCATCTTAATTTTATCTATTATCTTAGAACTTATTAAACTAACAGTTGAACCCTCATCTAATAATGCATATATTGGAATGCACGCTCTCTCGTTTACAATAGTAATTTGAATATTTTTTAAATATGTTGCTGAATCTAGTCATAATCCATTATTAAGAGAAGTACTTGCATTTAGTACAGAAGTGCTAGTTCTTTGTGGAATGTTAGTTCCATTTCGTTTGTTAAAAATATTAGAAAGATTTCTATCATCATAATGCAAAAGCTCGTGATGTTTTTTATTGCAATGTGAGCAATTTCGTTTTTTATTACACTTCTGTACCAAATGCCCAGGCTTCAGGCAAACGTAACAAAGTCTATTATATTTAGCTACTCTCCAACGCATCCGGACAGATGACTTTATAAAATCCGAACATGAAACAATTGTATGGTTTTTACCTGCACAATGTACACAATGTGTATCAGATTTTTGTTTTTTCAATTCAGGTTCGGCTATAGAGTCATCCGCGGCGACGATTGTTGCATGAACAGGTTTAATATCTATTCGAGGGCGTCTATCAGATTGATCTGAACGCTTTGGCTCGTTCGAAGTATTATCGACGACGCCGGCAGCTACAGTCATTTCCGCTTCTACATATAAGAACTCCGCGATTTTCTCAAGGTCTGGTTTATCTTTATCCTCAAAGGCCGTATATCGAATATAATTAGACTTCATTGCGCCCGGTAACTTTGTCATAATGCCATTTACGAGTTCAGGACTATATAAATAACCTACATTTTGCAGTGATTTTATTGCAATTACAGCATTTTTTAGTTTAGTAGCAAATTCTATTAAACCTATTTTTTTTTATTGTATACTTGGTAGTTCTTTTATTTCATGTATTACTTTTTCTAACACTACTCTAGGATTTCCAAAACGCATTTCAAGAGTTTTTATAATGTCTTGAGCGCTGTTACCTGCCGCGAATAAAGTTTTCGTCGCTTCGCGTGCTTGACCCTTCAAAGCGTCATACAACCTTAGTTCGTTTTCACGATCGGAATATTCTCCTAAAGTAGTAGATAATTCGAGCGGATCACCCGAAAACGAAGGCAAGTATTTTGCAGATGTCATGCGGTTAGTAAATTTAATGCTTTCATTGATATTTGAATTTTTTGATAATAGCGTTAATTCGATAGCATCAGCTATCCTTTCCATCGGGTCATCGCTCGATTGTGTAATGTTATTGTTTGAATGACTCAATTGTTGGTTATGAAAATTTAAATCCCGTCACGTACTACTGAAATAATTATTATCAATGTCGTCGCGCACATTATTATAATTAATAGTCGTTGGAAATTCTAAATCATTTACAGATAGATCGCTCGCAGATAATTCGTCAGGATTTTCGTCGTTGATGTAGCTTGAAGGCGACGTTCGCAGGTTCTCAGCTGTTTGTTGTGGATGTGATCGGATGTGGGTTGACGAAAGCGCGTTCATACGCACGTCTGCCTCTGCTGCCGCCAATTGCTCTCGCAAGTGCTCCACCGTTGTTGATGAAGGCCCGTCTACAAGCGCGTTGAATTCCGTCGCTGATGACCGCGCTCGTGAGCACTCCGCTGCTGCTGATGAAAGTGCGCTCATATGCGCGTCTGCCTCTGCTGTTTCCGATTGCGCTCGCAAGCGCTCTGCTGCCGTTGCTGAGGGTGCGTTTGTACGCACGGCGATCTCCGCTGCTGCCAGTTCCGATCGTAAGCGCTCTGCTGCCATTGCTGAGGGTTCTTTTGTACGCACGGCGATCTCCGCTGCTGCGAGTTGCGCTCGTAAGCGCTCTGCTGCTGTTGCTGAGGGTGCGTTTGCACGCACGGCGATCTCCGCTGCTGCGAGTTGCGCTCGTAAGCGCTCTGCTGCTGTTGCTGAGGGTGCGTTTGCACGCACGGTGGTCTCCGCTGCTGTCAATTGCGCTCGCAAGCGCCCGGTTGTCGTTGAAAGCTCGTTTGCCTCCGCCGCTGTCAGTTGCGCTCGCAAGCGCTCTGCTGCTGTTGAGTGCGCATTCACGCGCGCGCTGGTTTCTGCTGCTGCTAACTGCGCTCGCCAGCGCTCGATCGTCGTCGAAAGCTCGTCCGTACCAGTTGCTACTAGTTGCACTCGTAAGCGATGAGCCGCTGTTGAAAGCTCGTCTTCTTCCACTGTTACTAGCTGCGCTCCTAGGCGCGCCGATACCGGTGGTGGGAACTCGCGCGTGTGGGCCGACGACGCCGCGTTTGATGAACGTTTTCTCTCCGCTTGGAATCTATTTGGGTCTTCAATTACCTTAATGTTTGATGAACGTGTACACGTACGTATCTCGTTCTTTGGTGATGTTGCAGTAGGTGTCTTTTAAGATTATGCACTTCCACGCGTCGTTGAAATCGAAACTCGAGGACGTCCGCGTGTTGAACTCGTTAACGGGCCCGCTATCGCATCATCCCCTATTTCCATCATCTCCAAGTCGCTCATATTCAAAGGTGTTGAAGCGAAGTGTACCCTGCTTTCCGCGGACTTTCCTCTCGTACTTTTACGTGTCGTTGCCATGGCAACTTACGCATTAACCTCTATGGTTTTTCCTTTAAAGCTTTCACTTTTCTCTTTTTATATTAATTAATTATCAAAAACAACTCGTTCCGGATTTCGGCACCAAAAAATGTAATCAATTAATCCTATTTTAAATAAGAACGATTAATCACAATAGCTTCTTTAAGAACATTTATTAACGACGATGTGGTTTGATACACGTCTCAAAAACGAATGACATTTTGTTTCTTCTTTTTTCTTGGCTGATTTTTCTCGCATACCCTCTTTTGTTTTTATAAAACAATTTTCCTAAGCAACATAATAACATTCGAAATACGAGTGCCTCTCACCCCCCGTCCGCGCAGAAACCTTTCGGATTCTACACCCCGGTCTCCCCCTTCTCGTATCGAACTAATCGATAGGTAAGGGGGTAGCGTAGATCGTCGATTTAGTTAATCGTGATGCACACATTACGCAGCGTACTAATTATGCCACGTTGAGACACCTATATTTTATTTAATAAAATCAATACCCCTCCTTTAAAACTTAAGAAGATTACACGAAAAAAGCCAGCCAATTACAAAAGGCGTATATGTCGGGAACACTATTATTAGCCAATTCGACTACTACCTTTAGTTATAACAATTTAGTCATAATACCCAAACCAGGTTTGTCATATACATACTGTTTGTAGCTATAAAACATTAGAAACAATATTAAACATCAAAAATAAACAAATTATTGCTGAAAAGTTAAAACAATTTTCTAAAAAGTCATCATGATCTCACCTGGTAAAAACATTTATTAATTTAAGATAGACAATTAATAACCTTAATATCAATATATGTAATATATAAACACATAAAATAATAGCACAAAAATACATAATTCAATAATAAAAATATAATAAATTAAAAAAAGTCAATATTCAACAAAGGTTACGTACAGCCATATCACTTATCACAGTTACGAGAATACTACGAATGACTAGAAAGTTTACAATCAAATCCAAATGAAGCGTAATATATGTATATAATCAAGTACTATTAATCAATATACTATCGGTAATACATGAATTTCTATTGCCTTCATCAGAATACCGTATATCAAATCAAAATTAAATAAGCTGGTATCGTTGTGACTTTTTTACACTATTATTTTTTATTCTATTTATAACGGGAGCGTAACTACTATGTAATTTTTTTGTATCCTCTTTCTTATTAATGGAATTGGTTTGTAAATGAATATGGATCATTTCAGACAATGTTCTTCTATGCCAATTAGTTTCTCTATCAAGTATTTCAAAATTTTCAAAGTCCAACAAATGGGATTCATTTTTCATGTGTGTATTAATCACCAATGTAGCGTCATTCTTTTTTGTATTACGTTTGTGTTCTGAAATTCGAGTATAAACTGTTATTTTTGATTCACCCACGTATGCAGCAATATAATCTTTATATTTAATTTTATAAATAATATGACACTGTTCTTTAATTGAAGTGGCATCTTTACCTCTTTTTATCAAATAACTAAGATTATTATTAATTTTCGGTAAAACTCTTATACCATAATTTCTAAAAACTGCTGTAATTTGTTCGAAGAAATTTCTTATATATGGCAGACTGACATGAGTGAAGTATCTATTTATTGTAAACTCTTTATTGTTGTTATTGTTAATATTATTGTTATTATTGTTAATATTTTTTTTTTTTTTTTTTTTTTGTTTTTCCGAGGTACTAGGGAATCTTCCGAGGCGCCCGTCCTTGCTTTGGAGGTGGTGCCAGAAGGGAGGCCCACTAAGACCATCACGGAGTAGCGGACTCCGTGGTGTGAGGGATTTCTACCCCCTAAACACCCAAAACCTATCCCTACGGCAGCCTCGACCCGGAACAGCTTTCGCATTACTTCAGGTCGGGCCGCAGCCCTACCGCCATCTCCTTCGTTCTTTCTTTCTACGATGCCCTATCTAATCTATTAAGCATCTGTCTCGTTTTTTCGCGCGCAGTACCCTTCGATGAAGGTATTTATCGCGTCCTATCGGTCTTTCCCTGAAAGCATACATTCGATCACCACGTCGGGCGAGAGTCGCCCTACCATCACCTCCAAACGTTGTCTTTCCGCAGCCCACCTATTACATGCGAAAAAGGTGTGTTCTTCGTCATCCCTCTCGTGCCCGCAGTATTTACATTTCGGCGTATTTATTTTACCTAATTTAAATAGGTAATATCGAAAGTATCCATGTCCTGTCAGGAACTACGTAAGGTAAAAGTTAACCTCTCCGTACTTCCGTCCCAGCCACCTCGTTATGTCTTGAATCAATAGGTAGGTCCATCTACCCTTCGTCCCCGCCCTCCACCTCTCATGCCAAGTTTGTAGCGTCTGGCGGCGGGCTCCGCCCTCCGCGTCTACTTCTGCGCTCCTATCATAGATCTGCTTTCGTTCCCGTGCGAGCAGGTTGATCGGAATCATACCAGCTATCACCGCCGCAGCCTCTACCGACACCGTCCGATACGCGCATGCAACTCTCAGCGCACCTCGCCGCTGTACCGCCACCATTCTCTTTCTGTACTTGATAACTTCCATGGCATCAGCCCAAATCTCCGCTCCATAGAGGAGTATAGAGTTGGTCGTCGCCATTAGAAGTCTTCTATTGGATGTTCGCGGGCCTCCAACGTTGCGCATTAACCTACTTAGCGCCGCTATACGTGCTTCTGCCTTTGCCGTTACTTCCCTGATGTGGGGCCAAAAGCAAAGCTTTGAGTCCAGGGTGACGCCTAGATACTTCGCAGTCGGCCTCGTAGTTACTAACTCGGATCCTACGTACAACGGTAGTATCGTAGGGATCTCTTTACGTGTCAATAGTACTACCTCGGTTTTCGCCAGCGCGAGACTGAGCCCGTGCTCCGTCATCCACCTAGTTACTCGTTTCATTACCTGGCACAAGATAAGTTGTGCCAAGTCCGCGTTCCGTGCTTCTACCACCACCGCGACGTCGTCCGCATATCCTACGAGAAATGCCCCGTTGGGCATGTCCAGGCACAGCAATCCGTCGTACGACGCGATCCAAAAATCGGAGCCCAACCGTGATCCCTGTGCAATGCCTGCCGTAATTTCCCTAACCACCGTTCCTTCGCTCGTCTCGATAATGAGTTCGCGATCCCGGAAGTAGTCCTCTGCTACACGTAGAATGTAGGGTGGGACCCCGAAGCCCCTCAGCGCTGCGAGTAGGTCTGCCCAGCGTGCCGAATTGAAAGCGTTTTTAACGTCCAGCGTTGCTACCAACACTAGTGGTCGCGCTCCATGACATCGTTCTCTTGATCGCCCCACCGCCGCGGAGACCGATCGTATCGCGCCTATCGTCGAAAAATCCTTTCTAAATCCATGCTGGTTTTCCGATAAACCCCCTGACTGTTGTATCGCGATCTGGATTCTGCTCCTTAATAGCGCCTCCATACCCTTGCCGATCGTATCTAATAGGCTAAGCGGCCGATACGCGGACGGGGATGTCATGTCTCCCTTCCCTTTGCTGATAAGGACAAGCATCGCCCTTTTCCAACGACTGCTGAAAACACCTTCCCTGAGACATATGTTGTAGGTATCCACTAAGGTTTCCGGGCATCGCGAGGCTATGGCTTTTAAAACCTCAACTGGAATCCCATCGGGGCCTGGCGCCTTGCCGCTCTTAAGAGATCTAATCGCTACCCGTAGCTCAGGCTTGGTAAACAAGGGTATATCCTCCTGTCGCACGTCCTCATACAGAGTCTCTTCCCTCGGCGGAAGCTCAGGGAAAAGCCCGTCAACTATCTCACTTATCAACCGCGCTTCCTTTATCTCCGGTGGCTTCATTGCCCCTATTCTACGAGTTACGATTTTGTAGCCTAGTCCCCACGGGTCGGAGTTAACTTCGTCGCACACCTCTTTCCAGCATCGTCGCTTACTGCATTTTAGGGGGCTAGACACCTTTTTTCTTGAGAAAAATCGATTTTTTTTTTGCTTTTTCTTATAGGAAAATATCCATAGAATATGCTCCTTTTTACCCGAAAACGATATCTATTTTTTTTTTTAAGATATTGATAAAATACTGATTAAACTATTTATCGATTTTTCACTGTAATTTCATTTTTTTTCAATATACAGTTTTTTCGACATACATACTTTTATTTTTTGGTAGAATTCTATTTTCTTTTAATTGTTAATATATTTTATACTTTTTAATAAATCTACATTAATATATTTATAAATATAAATAAATACGCCGTAGAAATAAATCAATTTTATTAGAAAAAAATAACAGAAAAAACTGACAAAAATCAATCCGTGTATATAATTACGTGTAATTCATACTTTTCATGGTCGAAATATTTCTAATAATATACAACAATTGAATATAAACCATGCATATATAAGAAAATTGAATACATAGAATAATTATTATATCTATCAAATAATATACCACAGTTTTATTGTATAAAACGATTTGGAGTAATCGGGCATGAACAACAGTAAGGCCCGTTACACTAAAAAAAATATAAGGAACAGATGCAGAAATAACATGGGTTAGTATATCGGTATATACGAGGAACAGCGAGGAATAAGCGCTGTTCCACATATATATAGATATAGTAAGCCATGGTATTTCTGCATCTGTTCCTTATATCGTGTTCTGTGTTCCTTTGGTTGTAAAAGGCCTAATGTTGAATTACAGATAACTGGACTAAGGTACACCATGAACTATGTTGAACTATAGATAATTGGACAGTAGGACTATGATACACCATAAACTAAGAAACACACACATATCATACGTATGTTACATGTAAGCATTTGACACGGTAACCTACTTTTAGCTCTTTAATTTTTGTAAACACAAGTGTCAGCTGAATCGAATACTCGGATGGTTTAGATTCGTTTTACGTCGCTCTTTACGTAAAAAGTGTTCTTTTTGTGTAATTTGAGGTTCGTGTGTTTTGTTGCACAGTATAATTATTGTGTTTATATAGTTGTGAACTTTGTGAAATATAAAAATAGTGATTAAAAAAAAAATTTAAAGTGACTTCTAAGCTTAAAAATGGCAGGAGATGCCAGAGGACGATTTACCAGCACTCATCCTGACGCCAAATACTCAAGAAGAAGAGTGAAGAAGAGACCAAAAATTTTTGGAGGGAATATCCACAAAGAAGAAAATGAGAGAAAGCGGAGAAGAACATTAACTTCAGCTAGAAAAATGAGAAATACATCAACATCTTCTCACTGCAATACGAAGAATAGAATTATCAACATCAGCATTCTGTTTCCTGAACTGGAAAAAGTGTTATGTTGCAGTGAGTGCCATGGACCTGTTTGTATAAGCGAATCCAGCCTTCAAGGGTTTGGATTCAAAATTGATATAGTGTGTGACAGATGTGATCAAATTGCAGGAATAAATTCTTCCAAGAAAGTTGGCCCCATGAGTAATGCATGGGAAATAAATAGAAGAAGTGTGCTAGCCACGCGTGCACTTGGCCACGGTCACACAGGACTATCAACTTTCTCTGGAATCATGGATTTATCACAACCAGTGGCTCATTTTGCTTATGATAAAATTAATTAGCAGCTTGGTAATATTTGTGCAGAAGCGGCTCAAGAGTCCATGGACACAGCAGTGAAAGAAGAACTAAAATTAACACCACCAAATATTGGACTTACTATGTCTGGTGATGGCTCTTGGAGGAAAAGAGGTGTTTCTTCTTTACAAGGTGTTGCCAGCATTATTAGCAACAGATCTGGCAAGGTTTTAGATGTTACTATTAAAAATAGTTTCTGTAAATCTTGCTCAGTTTGGGAGAAAAAAAAGGAACAGTGGAATATGAAGAATGGTATGAAGAGCACGAACCAAATTGCACGGCCAACCATCAGGGCTGTGCTGGAAAATGGAAGTAGATGGTATAAAGGAAATGTTCTTACGATCTGAAGAAAAATATGCAGTTAAGTATAAGTATTACATCGGTGATAGTGACTCTAAAGTGTTCAAGTCTGTGTCAGAAGCGGATCCCTATGGTGACAAACTACAAGTAAAGAAGATAGAGTGCATTGGGCATGTCCAGAAGAGGATGGGCACTCGTTTAAGAAACATAAAGAAGGCATCAGGAAAGAAGCTTCTATCGGATGGAAAACCAATGGGTGGAAAAGGTCGCTTGACAGGGCAGGTGATCGGAACCTATCTTCCTATTATGGAAAGGCGATCAGAGACCATTCAGATTCTGTCACTGGTATGAGAAATGCTATTTGGGCTACATATTATCATCAGTTGTCTACCGATCAGAGCCCTCAACATCAATTCTGCCCATCAGGACTTACCAGCTGGTATAAATGGCAAAAAGCAAAGGCCAACAAAAAACTCAAGACTTTTAAACATAAAGTAGCCATTCCACTGGCCATCATGGATCAGGTGAGACCAATTTATGAAGACTTATCAAGTTCAGATCTTCTCCAGAAGTGTCTTGGAGGTTTTACGCAAAACTCTAATGAGAGTTTCAACAACTGCGTGTGGAAAATAGTTCTAAAAACCTCATTCAGTGGCTTGAAAGTTTTGGAAATAGGTACTCACATTGCTGTAACCTGCTTCAACCAAGTAAAAACAGGTATTCTAAATATCATGGAAAAGTTTGAATGCACTCCTGGATCGACTGCAGTACAATGGATGGAATCAAGCGACGAATTCAGACTTAGATCTGCAGAAAAGAAGACTGAAGCCAACCCAAGGATGCTCGTATTATGAGAAGACAAGCTAGAGAGCAGCTCCAGGATGATTCGTAAGCAGCAGGTGCATTTTAAATTATGTAAGTATATTATATAATATATATGCTTTTGTGCATTAGACATGCGTATATTATGCATATTGTATATGTATATGTATACATAAACATACATATCTTACAAACATGCACACACATTAATTTTCACACACGAGGTACATAAAACTAAATTATATTTTTACACTTTTGTATGGAAATGTCATAAGCCAAGAAATAATTGTATAATTAAAATTTACTTGCTTATAGCATTTCCATGCAAAAAATGTAAAAATATAATTTTGTTTTATATGCCTGGTGTGTGCAAGTTAGTGTACGTGTGTGTATGTGTGTGTGTATGTGTGTCTATGTGTGTGTGTGTATATATACATATTGTTCAAATAATTAAATAAAATAATAAAATATATATTATACGTGTTTCAGTGATTTTGAAAGAAAATACATCATCAAGCGACTACCATGGGACCTTGCAGCACTTGACAGATGAGGTTAAGACAACACATTAACAACAAGACTTAAAAAAGGTTTTTAACCTAAGGCGAAAAAAACGATAAGTATTTAAGATAAATAAATTGATGCACGTATAGCCAAAATGTTATAAAATGACTAAAAGTTGATTTTGTTTTCTAGGTCAAAAAATACCAAGGAAAATAAAATTCTACGCAAGGAAGTCAATGCCAAATTGTTTTTCATAACCAGTATATGCATAAATATCAATATCAACTAAAAGGGAGACGTGTTTTGGATATTTTTATACATTATGAGATATCAAAACTTTAAAGTTGATTTTCTCACAATATTGTTTTTAATAAAATAAGCTCACTGACCGTAAGCTTTAAAATATTCCTGCGGATGGATTGACTCCAGATTTAAACTGAATATTTCTAAATGGTATAGTTTTCTTATCAGTGTATGGTTTTAAAATTGAATGTCAGAAAAAATTTTTACATTAAAAGAATGTTGGAAAAGTTTAAACAATTAAGAAAAATATCATAAAAAAAGAGGATAAAAAATTTTTTTTCTTTGAACCAAAAATCCTAGCACTCTTAAGAAAACTATACCATTTAGAAGTACTTAGTTTAAATCTAGAGTCAATCCTTCCGCAGGAACATTTAAAAGCTTACGGTCAGTGAAAAAACTTGTTTCATCGATAACTATGGTTCTGGACCATAAAAAAGGCGCAAACACAGGTCTAAGGAAAGGTAAATATACCCCCTTTTATATGTAAAAAGTGGGAAATAATTGGCTCGCATTTATATATAGAAATATAACATTTTTTTATTTCAGAAATAAAGGTGTCTAGCCCCCTTAATCGCGAGCCTTAGCCTTTTTTGTGCCTGTTTAAATTCAGCGTTAAAAACAGTGGCCCCGCGTCGTTCCCGTGCGCGCTGTGCCCGTCTACGAAGCCTGAAGCGTACCCTACGTAACTCAGCGATCTCCTCTGTCCACCAGTACGCTGGTTGGCGGCGGTTTCCATTTCTGCTTCGCGGCATAGAGGTATAGCATGCTCTTACTATAGCTGACGTTGCCCTGGTCACCTGGGCTTCCGCACGCTCCCGGCCTGATAAATCATTTTCGTCGGACCTTTGTGGTACACTTAGCACTTCTACTAACCGATCCACGTTTAATCGATGGGTGTTCCACCGCGGTAATGGTCTGCTTGCTTGGGGTACACCTACCCTATCTAAAACCGTAAACGTGATGTACTGGTGATCACTGCCTGACTCTTCCTCTAAGACCTGCCAGTTACTAATCCTCGGTACTAGTTGCTCAGATGCAAAAGTGACGTCTGGTATGGATTCGTCGACCCCGGGGCGTCGATAAGTAGTGACCGTGCCCTCGTTCGCAACCTCCAATCCTAATCTAGCGGCCATCTCGAGTAAATCCCTGCCCCTACTGTTCGTCTCTGGCATACCCCATTCTATCGCCCTTGCGTTAAAATCTCCTGCAACCAGTAGGAGGCCAGAGATATTCCACAATACGTCTTCCATGCGTTCAACCTGCCTAAGAAATTCGTTTCTTCGTAAGTTGGGTGATATATACACGATCACGTAGGTAACATCCCCGACGCGCGCCCACAGTAGACCCTCCCCTTACCTCGTCCGGTAATCTTTGACCTATGTCTACCTGCTATCCAGACCGCCGCTGTGTTGGTCTCGTCCGCGAACCACGTGGTCGTATTGCGGGCCCGATGCCTATACTGTTCGCTAACTAATGACACATCCGCGAGCCCCTGGCTCACTCGATTAGTGAGCAGGTCGTCAGCGAGTACGGCGCCGTTCGTGTTTATTTGTAGAACCGTCGTCATTTTTTAGGCCACTTTAACTTTTCTAGCTCGTCCCTGAAAGCGACGCATGTCCCCGTGCCCGGGAAATGCGCTAGCTCAGTGGCCGCAACCCCGCGTTTTTTACACAAGAAGCAGGCCTGACCATCCGGTCTCGCGCGACAGTCCCTGGCCACGTGATCTGGTTTTCCACATTTCCTGCATAATGCACTACGGTCCTCGTCCTTACAGTCCTTTTTCAGATGCCCAAAGTCTTGGCATCTGAAACATCGCGGAACCACTATTCGCTTTCTAACTCGGTAGCTAAAATACCCTATTTTAATCCTCCCTATCCTTAGGAGAGTCATGGCCGCAGTCTCGTCCATTTCGACTATGGCCATCCTCCGCTCTCCTCCCCCTACGTCAAATACGTGGGTGCTAAGGTTACACATGTCGCTTATCTCCTCCCTAATCGCGGCGTTTACCTGTTCTTCGGTGGTCACGCACGTCATTCCGCCTATTTCCAGTGTAAGCCTTGGAGTGAGGCCTTTAACCTGGTATTCATTTCCCAGATTTTCCTAGATAACTCTCTGGAAGGCCTCCTTGTCTTCCGATCGCTTCTCCAGTTCTAAAAGAACCCCACCGTTTTTAGTCAGTCGGGTGTTTCTCACGACCGCCTTCACTTCCTCAGGTTTAACCTTAGAAGGGAGGTCCTTAAGTATCTCTGCATAGCTCTTCTTCTCGGTTGACGTTATGTGTATTGCGCATCGTCGAGGCCGAGGGTTTACCTTCTTCTCCTTCCTGCCCTGCTGCTGCTGTTGAGGACCCATGATCTTGCCACTATCTGGCCGCGTCGGCTTCTTTTTCCTGGTGACTGTGGTGAATCCGTTCTGCTCCGTCCTCCCTCTCTTGGATGGGGAATCCTGCACCGGGCTGTCCCTTAATCGACGCTTTTTGCTCGGAGCCGCCTTCACCGCTGCTCGCTCTCTAATTACGGGTGCTTCCCCATTTCTCTCATCTGCTGCCGTTCCACGTGCTGGTTGTACCCCGGCTGAGCGGACTTCCTCTAGAGCCTCGGCCACCGCGGTCAGAACTATTATCCCATCTTTTACCGGCATTCCGATGTTCTTCTGCTTGGAAGTCATGTCCCGCATGCATCTCAGTAGGCGCTTCATGACGTCCAGGATTTCTCTCATTCTCTCCGATTGGTTCCGCTGATCTCTACTCTCACTTACCAGCCGCGTCATCTCCTGGGAAAATGTGCTAGTTCCATCGGATCTACTATCACTCGCCACATCCAGAATCGTTCGGGCTGTGCGGTCAGTCGGCGTGTTCGCTCCGCCTTCCCTTCCTCGGATTTCTACATCTATATCTTTGATTTTGAGGTGACTCATCATGCATACAATCTGTGTTTTAAGACGGTTCGCCCATTATGGGAGCTACACCTCGGTGTGGCTACTATCCCCGCCTGTTAGAAACCCTATTTATGGGTGCCGAAACCGAGAGGTGGTTTGTTGGACGGTCACTCCTATCGGCACCTAGTGACTCTACAGAAAAAGGTTACGGGATAGGCCCGCACCATAATGAAGCAAAAGGTTTAACGTCACCCCTACCGAGTGGGCGATTTGGGTCCGTCCCAACACCTGATCCAAACCTCAGGCTAGACGGTGTGCGATTTACCCTACGCAGCTTCGGGTATAAGGAAATATTGACCATGTAATCCTTCGCACCTGCGCCCGACTGACCTGGTTCAACCCTTCCATTGGCTCCAGTCGGTGGATACGTGTTGCTCTTTCCACATTGAACATGCACTTTCACTAGGTTTTCGCCCGTATTTCAGGGACTTACGCACCCTAATATTACTCCATGTAGAGGTTAGGTACTAACTTCACGCATCACCCCGGTCGAGGAGTTTACTCTCTCCCCTTGGCTAACCGTCGCACACTGGGGCCATACGGATTTTTTGGTTCAAAACCACCTAGAGGTCGCAATTCTCAACGGAATCTCAAAATTTTTGCTTAGGAACATTCATTATCAAATATCGAAGAGCCCTACGAAGCCTGATTTTCCAAAAAATTAACCTATAAATCTAAGGAGTCATATAATCCTATCACATCAACCAATCAATTCAATTTTTGACCTGCAAATCCCAAAAATACGATAAACCTTTAATTTGTAAGCCCTTTACTCGTGAACTCTTGACCTTTGATCCAGTAGGCCATGCACTCATAAACTCTAAACCTATAAGCCCTAACCTCATAAGTCTTAAGGGGGTCTTACACCTAGTGGCTTCTGAGGCCAAAATCAGATATAAAAAAGAGAAAAATGTTATTTAAACCACATACAATGTATATCCTAAAAATATACACTATTTCTGACAGAATGGACCAAGACTTAATCTGTAGACCAATTTTATGAATCAAGGTTAGGAGAGCATGTGTCAAGGACTTATAAATTGAAGTTTTATAGCATTTTTGGGAATCACAAGTGTAAATTTTGGGGTTATAGGTTATAAATTAGGTTTATAGGTTCATATTTTCAAAATTAGGCTTCGTAGCGGTCTTTGGTATTTTGTCACAAAAGTTCCTGTTTTTAAATTTTCAAATTCGGTTGAGAATTCGTCCATTCTCACGTTCCTCTGTCCGCGACTGCTTATTCAATATATTCGCAGCTGACCAGTCCCAGCTGGCCCTTCCCCGATCCGCAACCTGGGGACGCGCCCGGTAGCATGGAAAAATGCTCATCTATGACTAGATAGACCCCGGGATTGTTGCTAATATTATTATTATTATTATTATTATTATGTGGAGCAATCCTTTTATTAAGATGGAATTTAATAGACTAAAAAGGATAATTATTACTTATTAGATATTGTGTAACCAGCTTAATATTTTTGTTATGGAATTTTTTATTTGCCAATACTATTGCTTTATCACCATAACCTTTTTATGTGATAAAGGATGACTAGAGTTAAAATTAAGGAATCTACCCGAAAAAGTAGGTTTATGATACCAATCCGTAATTAATTTACCATCTTCGCTAATAATTTTAATTTCTAAAAAATTCAAAATCTGATTGTTTACTGTTTTTGTACGTCGCCCTGCAATTATGGAGATCTCCAATGAAGTTAAGTTTTTTGAACACATTGTTGACATCTATGGACACGAAGTTTGTAAATATTTTAAAGATTAGATTGGAGTTGAATGAGCGATTATAAAATCGGAGTCAAAAAGGAAATTCCTAACGAGTTGTCAAACAAGAGATATCTTTCCGACACACATTCACAATGTGAAAGTTAACCTTAAGCACGTAATTTTTCATAGCAAAACTGGTAATAAGATATTTACAAAACACTTGAATACCTTTATGATCACACTTCTAAATGATGAAATCGAAGACATATGTATACATGTTCATTTTTTAAAAACTAAATTACAGAAAATCACTGAATATTTGAGAAAGAATTCTTCTAACGATGTAATGAACAAATTCTTGCTGACTCAGCCAAAATTTAACGACATGACTTTACATAAATTCGATACAATTCATGCTGATAAATTACGAAATATTATAAAAAAACATTACAATTGTAATAGAAACAATATTAATCGTGATAAGGGTATTTCAATGATTGATAATGTTAGTAACAATAATATCAATAATATTAATAATAATAATAATAGGAACAATAACAAAAGCAATAACAATGTACACAGTAATGATATAGACAACATTGTTGTGCACAATTTATCTAACAGTAGTGATAACATCATATGTAATAACAAAGGTAATAAGATAACAAACAAATGGTTTGTTAATGTCAGTTCAATTGTGTTTCCTGATGATATTACTGACGTTTTGGCACTACGACCAAAGTTTAATGTTAACCCAATTGTGAACAAAAAATCAATCATTGAAACTATAAAAAATACGGAAGAATCCTTAAATTTTCTTGATGTTAACAAGAACATCAAAGATGAGATTAGACTCAAATTGGTAGATAATTTACAAAAACGATTAAATAAACCTAAACACGTTAAATATGCTGAATAAGATTCTTGCTGAAAAATTGAAAAAAGCACAACAGTTTATTGTTAATAAAGATATATTGGTTACGATGGCGGACAAGGGTAGTGTAACCGTTGCTTTAGATTATTCAAATTATGTGGAAAAAATGGAAAAAATGCTGTCTGATAGAGAAACCTATGACATTATGAATAAGGACCCTTTAAAAAGATTATAAAGTGACACTAAGGAAATAATGACAATTTGGAATAAAAATGGTTTTTTTGAAAAACAATTTCACAATAACGCAATAACCCAAACAGATACTGCCTTACCAAAAATATACGGTTTACCAAAAATTAATAAAAAAGATCTTCTATTGCGTCCTATAGTTTCATATACTGGTTCTCCCACTCATTTGTTTTCTACAATATTAGAGACATGTGTTTATACATTACTTAGTACGGTGATACCAAAACAAAAATCATACATCAAGAATAGTGTTGAATTAATTGAAAAAATTGAAAATCTACATGTGTCTGAGGAATATATAATGATCAGCATTGATGCGACGTGATTACTTACAAATATTAGTGTAGAATTAGTTAAAAAGGCAATTGTCCGAAGATACCCTTATCTTATAAGTAAATATGATATACCTCTTGATACAATTTTGAAAGCAGTAACATTCTTAATGAGTAATAACTTTTTTAAATTTAATAATAAATTTTATAAGCAGCTAAATTGGCACGCCAATGGTTTCACCTATATCGCCACTGATTGCAGACATTGCTATGGATGATCTTGAGCAAGACTGTCTAGAGAGATTAGATTTCACCCCTCTCTTTTATGGTAGATAGGTCGATGATATTTTTAACGTAATACCAAAGAATAAAATAGATTATGTGATGGACATCTTCAACAATTATGATAATAGACTAAAATTTACCTATGAAATGGAAAACAATCAGACTTTGAATTTTTTAGAAATTAAAATTATTAGAGAAGATGGTAAATTAATTACGGATTGGTATCATAAACCTACTTTTTAGGGTAGATTCATTAATTTTAAATCTAGTCATCCTTTATCACATAAAAGGGGTATGGTGTATTCCTTAGTTGATAAAGCAATATTATTGGCAAAAGAAAATTCCATAACAAAAATATTAAGCTGGTTACACAATATCTAATAAGTAATAATTATCCTTTTGAGTTTATTAAATTCCATCTTAATAAAAGGATTGTTACACATAATAATAATAATAATATTAACAACAATAACAATAATATTAACAATAACAACAATAAAAAGTTTAGAAAAAATAGATACTTGACTCATGTCAGTCTGCCATATATAAGAAATTTCTTCGAATAAATTACAGCAGTTTTTAGAAATTATGGTATAAGAGTTTTACCGAAAATTAATAATAATCTTAGTTATTTGATAAAAAGAGGTAAAGATGCCCCTTCAACTAAAGAACAGTGTAATATAGCTTATAAAATTAAGTGTAAAGATTGTAATGCTGCATACGTGGGTGAAAAAAAAGAACAGTTTATACTCGAATTTCAGAACACAAACGTAATACAAGAAAGACTGACGCTACATTGGTGATTAATACACACATGAAAAATGAATCCCATTTGTTTGACTTTAAAAATTTTGAAATACTTGATAGAGAAACTAATTGGCATAGAAGAACATTGTCTGAAATGATCCATATTCATTTACAAACCAATTCCATTAATAAGAAAGAGGATACAAAATAATTACATAGTAGTTACGCTCCCATTATAAACAGATTAAAAAATAATAGTGTAAAAAAGTCACAACGATACCACCTTATTTAATTTTGATTTGATATAAGGTATTCTGATGAAGGCAATAGAAATTCCTGTATTACCGATAGTATATTGATTAATAGTACTTTATTATATACATAGATTACGCTTTATTTCGATCTGATTGGAAACTTTCTAGTCATTCGTAGTATTCTCGTAACTGTGATAAGTGATATGGTTGTACGTAACCTTTGTGCAATATTGACTTTTTTAATTTTTTATTTTATTTTTATTATTGAATTAAGAATTTTTGTACTATTGTTTTATGTGTTTATACATTACATATATTGATATTAAAGTTATTAATTGTCTATCTTAAATTAATAAATGTTTTTATGAGGTGAGATCATGATGACTTTTAGATAATTGTTTCAACTTTTCAGCAATAATTTGTTTATTTTTGATGTTTAATATTGTTTCTAATGTTTTATAGCTACAAACAGTATGTATATGACGAATCTGGTTTGGGTATTATGATTAAATTGTTATAACTAAAGGTAGTAGTCGATTTGGCTAATAATAGTATAATTGTTTGTATAAAATAGTGTGTCCATAATTGTTTTTCAATAATTTGTAGATCTGATGAGGATGCCAAACTAGCCATCGAAACGTCGCTGTTATATATTTTTAATAACAATAAATTGATTCGTAAACCAACCGTTATACACAGTTATATTTGAATAATGCACTAGTGTTTGGATAATATCAAAATTAAAAATTATATTTATGGAATACTAAACCAAACTTATAATTGTCTAAGTATTTACTTTTGTAAACAAATTTTTTTTAGACAGATTTCACAACTTTATAAGAGTAAAAGTACATTAAACAATGTTCGTTAAGTCTAAAACTACACGTTAATTGATTTCATATATGTTTGCTTTTGACTCTTAGTATCCGCGTGAAAGAAATTAATTTAGACTACATAGAACACAAGAGTTTATTATTTATTCGCAGAATTCCTTTTCATAAAATATAAGGTAAATCATTTTTATAGATTGTATAGGTTTCGGAAAAAAATATTTATCGAGTCGGAGAAAAATTCTCACGGTTTGCAAAATGTTTTATAATGTTTCTGAGAAATAATTTCGCATTACTTGCAAAAGTTTTTTAAGGATATTCGAGATTTTATAAAATAATTTATGTAAGGATTTTTTATAAGATGTAATGATAAACCATTTTTGAAATATTCTGTAGAAAGAATAATAATGAATTGCTTACAGAGACGATACTGTGCAGGTACAAAGTCCCTGGCGTTTTTCAAGACAAGTCGGTGCCGACACGCCCGCGCGCGATTGTTTGCTGAAGGTTCATCGAAGCCCAATTTCTCGGTGCGTTGTATGAATAAGGCGTAAGCGTGGCAAACATAAGGCAAGCCTGTATTTTCTTGACACTAGATATAGCATTTTTAGCTCTATAAATTTCAGAAATTATCTTTTTATATTTCTCTTTTTTCTCTTTAATATTCTTTCTTTTCAGTAATCCGACGTTCGGTCTACTGTTCACGACTTATAATGTATTTGCGACGTTGTCTTTACCGCGCCGATTTGATTAGAAACGTAGTAAACGCACTACCCCCTGGATTAACGTACATATGAGGCGTTTCACGTCAACTACCCGTGCCGCGCGCGAGCGCCAAATCGTGCTATTTCTAACTCATGTTTATGATACTAAAATATAAATAAAAAAATTGTTCTATAAGCGTTTCCGACGTATTTCTTCCTCAGCTTTCCAATGGTGTAGCCAGTTTTTCCGAAATTTTCCATTTTCACCTTCAAAAAGTACAAAACGTCTTATATCTCAAAAAGTGTATTTTTAATATTTTTCTTGACCATTTAGATTGAAACCTGAGCATTTTTTACATAAGAAATGATTTTTTTCATAATTCGCTCAGGATGTTTTCTTCGAGAAATAGAACCTGAAAGAGTAGCGCAACGGCTCACCTGCGCGCGGAACGTCGCGCGGGACGTCGCGTAAACTAGGCCTGCCTCGCTACCTAATAACTTTTCATAATCTTAACGTGTTCTTTCGAATTCTTTGTAATTTAAGAATAATATTTTATTGGCTTTTTTATAAAAAAAAAAACAGAGTTTCATAGCTAACTGCAATATAGTATCTATACTAACGCTTTTTTCTCAGTGCAGATAATTTTCCTTTGTTTTTTCTAACAGTTTTTCTCGGGAAGATTTGATATTCAGAACTTAAAGAGTTTTTTTGAGCTTCAATGTACTTTCATCAATTGGAATAATAGCATAGTATTGTAATGTGCTTGGTATAAATTTAGCCTTATCCAGTCTTGGTTTTATTTTCAAGACATTATCTTCATATGATTCTTTACTGCTGTAAAAAAACTTTTGTTTCTTTGCAATAATGTTTAGCCCAGTTATAAAGCTTTTCTGGCGTTAAAATATGATTTGTAACGGGATGGCTAATGGGGGAAAATCCCAAAAAGCCACAGGCCAGCGATGCCCTAGAACACGGTGCCGCGGGTGTCAGACTAAAATGACTTGCCCGGGGAGTCAGACTTGCCTCTGCTCCTGGAATCCCGAAAACAACGTGAAGATCACACGCGAACTTCGCTTTCCAACTAATTGGATCGCTGAGTGAAAAGCGTGCGCTCGAAGAGTAAAGCGCGCGGCCGCTACGCTCAGATATGAAAACGACCGGCGGAGTCTTTTTCCCGTGGAGGCGGCGGTATCCGGGAGAAGAACAGGTTGAAATGAACAACGCGACGAGTAACTAGATATAACAGTATATTACAATCACTAATAAATACAAGTACAACGCACGTGCTGATTAAAACAATGAGTTAGTTCGCACGCGACAGTTAATATTCAAATGCGCGAACGATACGGGGCGCGGCGATGCTGCTACTCTCGCGCGCGGTGTTAAAGTACGGCAGGCTGACACACACCCGCGCGTATACGGCACAGAAAGTTTGCGCGGTGCGATTTTCGTGCAAACCTTTACATTTAACGCGAGAGATGAGAGTATAAGGCTTACTTTAAAAAGGAGCAGCCGGTGCATTAGGTTCTCTCTCGCTCTCTCTCGCTCGCACAGTAGTTTCGCGCTATGTCTCTCTCTCTCTCGCACTCGCTGTACCGGGTGGGCAGGCAGGCGGGTTGGCTGCCGGCTCCTCGCTCGCTGTCTCTCGTGCTGCTCTTGGCACACGCGGCGCGGTATCGCTCTCTCTCTCTCTCTCTCCCTTACTGGCACGCTAGTCTGCGCCTCCACTTCACTCGCGGTAAGGCTATATATAAAAATCTAGACGGCGCGAACATAAGAGACTTTCGAGATACACGGGAGAGAAGTTTACGGCGCGATGGCAGACACGAAGATGGCTGCCGTGACTCGCATAAAGCCGCGGCAGCTTCGCGGGTACGCGACGGGAATATTACACGTCGCGAGACCGTTCTAATCCGGTCGGGATGCTCGCGCGCTCGAGCCCCCAGTGAACATGTCTGCTCGGCGCGGGTAATTCGAATCCCGAATTACCTACCTCGCGCACGCGTTACACCCCCCCCCCCCCGCCAGACGCTGCTTAGGGGACCTGTGAGCAGCTCTACCAGCCGTGGCCGTCGTCGTACCTATACATAGGGTGGTAAGGTCTTAGGAGAAGGAGGTTCGAAAAGGGAATTAGGAAGAATTGGAGTCTCTGGATTTTTCTTTTTTCAATTTTTATTAAAAAAAAACATAAAAAAACCTCTTCGGGGCTTCGCCCTCTTCAGCTGGCCCGGGAGTAAGTCTGGCTCTCCTTCTGGCGAGCTTAGTTGGGGCAGTGTTTCGACTTCTTTACCCCAATCTCAGAGGAGCGCCTGCGCGTCTAATGCCTCCTGGGTAGCCTTCTTCTCTTTGAGCGCCTTTCGGAGGCGCTCTTCCTCTTCTTGGAGACGGCGTTGGGCATCTTCTTTAGCCCGGCGCGCTGTCCCTTCCGCCTCTTCCCTGACTCGCCTGGCCTCTTCCATGCCCTCCTGTGCACGAGCCAGACGAGCCTCTTCCTCCTTCAGCAAGGCGGCGCGGCGCAGCCTGGCGGCCCTGGCCTCTGCGGCGGCCACGAGCTCTTCTCACCGGCCTTGGGCCATTCCTACCCATTTACCGGCTTGCCGCTCGCCGGCCTTACCGTGGCACTAGAGAAAATTCTCCAGTGCAGTCAGGGCAGCGTCCTCCGCAGCACCGGGACCCAGGCCGCACCGACTTCATCGGTTGGTGCTCTTTTTGGGACCTGGGTCGAAGCATCTCCCCCTGTTTCTTTTGCGGCCCGAGCCGCGCCGGCGTCAACTTCCGGTGCACCATGTTGATCTCGGACAGTCTCCTCTTTGGGGACTCTGCCAGCACCAGTCGGCTCGGCTGGTGCCACTTCTTGAGGCCGGGTCCCGCTCTTCTCCCGCTGCTCCTTCGGGGGATGAGGTCGCCGGAGCGGGGACGGACCGGCTGTTGGCGGACCTCAAGGGTCCCCTTCTTGGCTCCGGTGTCTATCTCCTCAATCACGAGGGTGGAGGGCTTTTCCACTGGTGGAGGTTTCAGCGTCACCTTATCAATCCCCTTCACCACCTGCTCCAGGAAGTCAAGGACGACGGGTTCAGGTTGACACTGGATTAATCCAGTGATCACCCGCTCCAGCGATCACCCGCTACCTCTGAAGTCAGGCCTGGTATGTCCTGCAACAGGCAAATTGATCCCGGAAAGTGGTGAGTATGAGGATCGGAAAACAAGGACGGACACGGGTTAGTACAGACGGTACAATTCTTGGACGGCACAGTTAGCGCTTTTTGGACGCTCAGGTTCGACGAGGGCTAATTGGCCCGACATCAGCAGGTGCAGGCTTCTACTTCGAGCCCTTTGGCCTCCCTGGGCCTCGCTTGGACTCTTTTGAACCGACCACACGCGTAGGTCGGCCGTCACTCGCACGTTTTCCTGGCCTAACTAATAGCGCGATCCTACGAGGTGGACCGCGCCTCTTGGTCGTCGCCCGTGGCTGTACATTCCCCTGGCTACCACTATTGCCCGCTGACGCGCTACGCTCGACTGAAGAGTCCCTTCGTGGTAGAGATTGGGCTACTTCCGGACTACTTTTATCCAAGTAGTTCTTGGGCTCTTCTGCGGAGACGTATCGCTTGAGTTGCTGCGCATGGACGGGACTTATCGTTCGCCCTTCCTCACCTTGGATCTCATAAGTGGTTTCGCCTAGAATATTCACAATTGTGCATGGCCCCGCGCACTTCGGGGCTAATTTAGCAGAAATCCCCTTAGCTGCAGAGGATAATACCTTATTCTCTCTCCATACACGATCGCCTAGACAGAATTCTGAAGGTCGACGATGAGCGTCATAATATTTGGCTTGTCTCGCCTACTTCGCTTGCGCGTCGGCCGCCGCCCGAACGTGCAATTCGCGAAGCTTGTCCATGCGCGTCACGCAATTATTTATCGCCTCTTCCTGCCCTTGTTCTTCGGCTAACCTGTCTTCCTCCCGCCTTAGTTTTTTCGGTGGGTCAGGCTGTCGGCCGTAAATGAGCATGGCAGGGCTTATATTGGTAGAGCTGTATACGGCCGTATTATACGCGAACGCCAGCTAGTTCAGATGCTCATCCCAGAACCGGTGATTCTCCTAAGCGTAATACATGATCATGGTCTTCACCGTTCGGTTCACACGCTCGACGGGATTGGCTTAAGGGTGATATGGTGGTGTAAACGTATGATGCACGTTTCTCTCGTTTAAGAATGCCTCTAAGGGTGCATTCTTAAATTCAGTCCCATTATCGGAGAGTTCGAACCGCAGACATACTCGTTTGTTGAGCCTTTTTATCACCGTTTTGCTATCTGCCCTTTGTATCGGAATTACTTCGATCCAGCGTGTGAACAGGTCCTGGAAGATGGGAATATATTCGTGCCGTGCTTGGTTTTAGGGAGGGGTCCCATAATGTCGCTGGCCACGATTTGCCATGGACGCTGTTATGCGACGTTCCATGCATCATGCTGGAGCGCGCTGTTCGACTTTGCACTGCTGGTAAATATGGCACTGGTTCACGTATCTGGCCACATCTCGAGACATGTGTGGCCAATAATACTTCCGCCTTACTCTCTCTAGAGTTTTCTCGCGGCCCAAGTGCCCAGCAGTTGGAAGGTCATGGCATTCTCTCAGCACTACGCGTCGCTTTTCGTGAGGAACTGCTAACTTCCAAGCATCGTCGTCGCCGAGAGATTCGTCTATGACTTCATTAGTTTCGTACTTGTACAGTCTCCCCCCCGCCAGCTTGAACGTGGGTAAGTCTCGCGGCTTCTGTTGAACCTCTTTCACGATCTTGAAGTACCAGTGGTCGTTTGTATCGCACTCGAGCTCTAACGCGTCGACCGCTGCACAGTGATGCCTATCTACTCGAAAGTGATGAAAATTCGTGCTTTAGCACAATAAGGCTCAAAAAATTTTTATAATACGTTTGGGACTCCTGAAGTAATTTTCTACGATAAATCGTTTCGCTCATGGATGTAGCATTGCTCATTTTTTTAGTAATGAATACGTTAAATGCCGTTTTTTGGAGTTTATTTTTTTTCTTTTTGTTTTTAAGTAGGATTAATTTTTTTCTTGTTTTATAATAAGCGCCTATTTTTTATAAATATAATTTTTTTCAACCAACTGCATAAGTCCTAGAATTTTGAAAAAAATTATATTTATAAAAAATGGGCGCTTATTATAAAACAAAAAAAAATTAATCCTACTTAAAAACAAAAAGAAAAAAAATAAACTCCAAAAAACGGCATTTAACGTATTCATTACTAAAATAATGAGCAATGCTACAGCAATGAGGGAAACGATTTATCGTAGGAAATTACTTCAGGAGTCCCAAACGTATTTTATAAAAATTTTTTGAGCCTTATTGTGCTAAAGCACGAATTTTCATCACTTTTGAGTAGATAGGCATCACTGTGCTCTGGCTCTTGTTCCTCGAACATAAGTAAAAGGGCATCTGGGAGATTGTTCAACGAGCTCTTTCGATGGTCGACCGTGAAACTGTGGTTCTGCAGCTCCAAAGCCCACCTAGCTAACCTACCAGTCGGGTTTTGGAGATCATGGAGCCACTTCAAGCTGCTATGGTCCGTGATAACCTTGTAGTCGTAGGCCTCTATATGGGAGCGTCCAGCAGAAACGGGCCACCGAACGCGCGCGGTGCCTTTTTTCGCGTAAAAGGCTCTGTTTGACTCGTTCATAATCGTATGCTGCGTCTTTGAAAAAAAATCCAAGCACCTATATCGATAGATTTTTTCCTGCTTTTTCCAATGGTGCAATTGTTTCTATTGCGAAACGGTTTCTTCCGGACGAAAACTCGAGTTGAATATTGAAAGCCATTTTTCTCAAAGTATGTCATGTTTTTTTTCAAAATAAACTACACCATTGGAAAGTACAACTCTTAAGCTTCAAAACCCTATCTTGGAGAAGTTGGAGAAATAAAGGGTTTAAAAGTAACAACATGAAAAAGACAGCACCGAGGGTCCGCGCGAGCCCCTCACGCCCGTACGTACGGCACGTTTAAGTGCACGCTCTATTCAATTCGCTAATAATCGTGTACCAAGTCTCTGAAAAAAGAACTAAGGACATATATCGATAGATTTTTCCTACTCTTTCCAATGGTGCTATTATTTTTATTCCGAAATGCTTCTGTTCGGGATTAGTACCCGAAGTGCCCGCTAGATGGCAAGCACCAAGCGCGCTACCTTCAATGAAAAACATCACCCCGCGGGCTCAAATAGAGGCCTGCTTCGCCCACTAGCCAGGTGCTTTATGCACATGCCTTATTACTTTGCCCCTTTGTCTTATTGCCTTAATAAATAAGCCAGACGAGAAAGTTTACGGAAAGTATCCGACAATTATATATTGACGCCCCAAGATTTATACAAATGGGCAACTGAGTATTTCAAAAATATTGAGTGCTTTTTTTCATCAAAAGACGATTACTTAAAGGCTACAGAAAAGCTACAAAACAGGCTAGCCTCAGCTAAGACAATACCTGGAACTCAATTGTTTCATGGTATTAAATTATTAAATGATGCCAAAAAGTTAGAACTTAAAAGATTTTCAGCGTCAGAAGATTCTCAATTATATCCACCGATCAAAAAAGAAAAAGTACTTAAAAATCAAACAAAGAAAGAAGCGGATGTCGCAAAAAGGACAATTCTTATAAAATCAAATAAATGTAAAAAAATTAGAATTTAAAGGAAAAGATAATATTGTTATGCCAGATTAAACAATCTATAAGGTTATTTTAAATTTCTGTTTCACTGCTTTCAGTGCGTTCATGGATATTTATATGTTTAATATATTATGTTTTTCAAATTTTGTTATATAAATGAACAAAGTTCATTGTAATATTATACTAACTGTTACAACTAGATCCACAACATTATGTCCACGCATTGGCATTGTAAGTTACAAAACATTTTATATTTATAAAAAAGAAAGGGCGAAATATCACATCGCGTGTATTAATCCGCTCTTGAACATAGCGTAAAAAGTTCGGGCAGCCGCTGTCTTTTTGATCTTACTATTTTTGAACTTTTCATGTTTCAACTTAAAAATATAATATTTTATAGTTTAAGACTTGTACTTTTGAAGAATATAATTCATTTTGAAGAAAAGACTGATATTTTATTGAAAAAATAGAGTTTAAACATTCAAATGGAATTTTCAAGTAGAAGGAAGCATTTCGGAATAAAAATAATAGCACCATTGGTAAGAGCAGGAAAAAATCTATCGATATATGTCCTTAGTTCTTTTTTCAGAGATCTGGTACACGATTATTAGCGAATTGAATAGAGCGTGCACTTAAACGTGGCGTACGCACGGGCGCGAGGAGCTCGCGCGGACCCTCGGCGCTGTCTTTTTCATATTGTTACTTTTAAACCCTTTATTTCTCCAACTTCTCCAAGATACAGTTTTGAAGCTTAAGAGTTGTACTTTCCAATAGTGTAGTTTATTTTGAAAAAAAAACATGATATACTTTGAGAAAAATGACTTTCAATATTCAACTCGAGTTTTCGTCCGGAAGAACGCGTTTCGCAATAAAAACAATGGCGCAATTGGAAAAAGCAGAAAAAAATCTATCGATATAGGTCCTTGGTTTGTTTTTCAAGGAAGCAGCATACGATTATGAGCGAGTTAAACAGAGCGCCTTTTACGCGAAAAAAGGCACCGCGCGCGCTCGGTGGCCCGTTTCTGCTGGACGCTCCCATATATATGTGTCAAAACGGACAATATCACAAAAAAACACAAAAAATAAATAAAATTATCACCTAAAAAAATAAAAAAGAACAACTGAAGTTCGAGGGGACTTTTCCGCTCTAGTTTTTACTCGGGCGCACAGTCAACTTTTTGTTCCTAGAGTGCTTGCCGACTTTCGCTCGATTTTCCACTAACTGCACGAGAACAGAAAAAAAAATTTTATTTTTCGTCCAAAAAAAATAATACGTATCAGAAAGAGGAGAGAAAAAAAAAATGTTTGAGTCGTGAAAAAAAAATTAATTATCGCTAAAAAAAAAAAATTTTGTCGTTAAAAAATTAATTGTTATTAAAAAAAATTTTTTTTTTTTAATTGTTAAAAACAATTACCTAACGCAAAAATTTCGCGATCGAGATCTCTCCTCTTCGGCACTCTAGGTCGAGTGTTATTGGCTTTCGCTCGCCTAACCTCTCGACTGCACTCTCGCAACAGCACGGCTGTGTCACGCACACGTACACACACGCTTCCGAGTTGCGGCACGAACAGCCTTTTCTTGCAGTTTACGCTCAGCTACGCTGCTGAGCTTCTTCGCGCCAAGCTTCGCCGCGAATTACGTACGCGCCGCGAGTCCTTCTCCACCCCCAAAACGTTGTGGCGCCAGTTGTAACGGGATGGCTAATGGGGGAAAATCCCAAAAAGCCACAGGCCAGCGATGCTCTAGAACACGGTGCCGCGGGTGTCAGACTAAAATACTTGCCCGGGGATCTGCTCCTGGAATCCCGAAAACAACGTGAAGATCGCACGAGAACTTCGCTTTCCAACTAACTGGATCGCTGAGTCAAAAGCGCGCGCTTGAAGAGTAAAGCGCGCGGCCGCTACGCTCAGATATGAAAACGACCGGCGGAGTTGTTTTCTCGCGGAGGCGGCGGTATTCAGGAGAAGGACAGGTTGTAATGAACAACGCGACGAGTAACTAGATATCACAGTAGATTACAATCACTAATAAATACAAGCACAGCGCACGTGCTGATTAAAACAATGAGTTTGTTCGCGCGCGACAGTTAATATTCAAACGCGCGAACGATACGAGGCGCGGCGAAGCTGCTACTCTCACGCACGGTGTTAAAGTACGGCGGGCTGACACACACCCGCGCGTACATGGCACAGAAAGGTTGAAAGGTTGCACGGGGCGATTTTCGTGCAAACCTTTACATTTAACGTGTGAGATGAGAGCATAAGACTTACTTTAAGAAGGAGCAGCAGATGCTTCCGGCTCTCTCTCGCTCTCTCTCGCTCGCTGTCTCTCGTGCTGCTCTTGGCACACGCGGCGTGGTACCGCTCTCTCTCTCTGTCTCTCTCTCTCTCTTTCTTTCTCTCTCTCTCTCTCTCTCTCTCTCTCTCTCTCTCTCTCTCTCTCTGTCTCTCTCCCCCTTACTCGCACGGTAGGCTGCGGCTCCACTTCACTCACGGTAAGGCTATATATATATAAAACTAGACTGCGCGGACATAATAGACTTTCGAGATACACGGGAGTGAAGTTCACGGCGCGATGGCAGACACGAAGATGGCTGCTGTGACTCGTATAAAGCCGTAGCAGCTTCGCGGGTGCCCGACGGGCATATTACGCGTCGCTAGACCGTTCTAATCTGGTCGGGATGCTCGCGCACTCGCGCCTCCTGTGTGTATGCCTGCTCGGCGCGGGTAATTCGAATCCCCAATTACCTACCTCGCGCACGCGTTACAGATTATTAGAAGAAATTTGTAGACTCGCTCGTTTTGCACCTTTTTCTAGTTTGGCGCCTATACCTTCATACAAGTTTCTTCTAATAATCATATTGTAACGTCAGAGAAGCTTTATAACTGGGCTAAAGATTATTGCAAAGAAACCAAAGTTTTTTATAGCAGTAAAGAATTATATGAATATACTGTCTTGAAACTAAAACCAAGGATGAATACGGCTAAATTCATACCAGACACATTACAATACCATGCTATTATTCTAATTGATGAAAGTACATTGAAGCTCAAAAAAACCTCTTTAAGTCCTAAATATCAAATCTTCCTGAGAAAAACTGTTAGAGAAATCAAAGAAAAATTATCTTCACTGAGAAAAAAGCGTTAATATAGATACTATATTGCTGTTAGCTATGAAACTCTGTTTTTTTTTATAAAAAAGCCAATAATATATTACTCTTACATTAGAAAGAATTCGAAAGAACAGGTAAAGATTATGAAAGGTTATTAGGTAGAGAGGCAGGCCTTGTTTACGCGACATCCCGCGCGACGTCCCGCACGCACGAGAGCCGTTGCACTACTATTTCACGTTCTATTTCTTGAAGAAAACATCCTGAGCAAATTATGAAAAAAATCATTTACTATGTAAAAAATGCTCTGGTTTCGATTTAAATGATCAAGAAAAATATTAAGAATACACTTTTCGAGATATAAGGCGTTTTGTACTTTTTGAAGGTGAAAATGGAAAATTTCGGAAAAACTGCCTACACCATTGAAAAGCTGAGGAAAAAATACGTCGGAAACGCTTATAAAACAATTTTTTTAGTTACATTTTAGTATCATAAACATGAGTTAGAAATAGCACGATTTGGCACGCGCGCGCGGGGCTGGGGCAGTTGACGTGAAACGCCTCATATCAAGGAACGCGGCAGAGTTCCGAAGGCAAGTATAGACGAGCCTTAGGACGAGACCGCGTGATGATATACTTTGAAATGGGTGCCCGAGAAATTCAAATATTTACTGCAATTCTCAAAGCTTTTGTATTAACTCAAATAAAATAAAAACAAGTTTCTTATTGTTATACTATGTTGCACAAAACGTTTCATGCAAAAAGATGTTCTCGTATGAGAAATATTAAATAGTGAAAAATTGTATGTCTGGTTTCCAATTCTAAAGCTTCTCCATTTCTCATCGTCAGACTTCAATTTCTTCCCACTTCTGTTTTCCTGTTGCAGTTATATATATATATATATATATATATATATATATATATATATATATATATATATATATATATATATATATATATATATATATATATATATACATATATATATATATATATATATACAAGGTGTCCCATTTTAATCGCCCCAGGCAAATATCTTGAAAAGTATGAGAGATGGAAAAAAACTTTAAAAACAAGTTGTAGGGTGCAAAGGGGGTCAGCTAATGGTAACAACGACTTTAACTTTGAACTCTATTTTCAAGGTTATTTCAAGGTCAAAGTGATTTTTTTAAATGAGAATCCCTACTTTCGACCCCGGAAATGGAAAGATCAGAAAATTTTACGTTCAGAAAGGTCTGATATGTTGGGGTTTCAAGGTCAACCAGCTAATTTAATGAGGTCGACCTGGGAATACCTCTAGGAAGGACAAAATTGACCTTGATGTTCAAGGTCATTTTAAGGTAAGTTGATTTTATAAAATGGAACCCCTTATTTTTGACCCTGGAAATCGAAAGAGCGGAAGAATTTACGTCCGAATATGACCTTGACCTTGACCTTGACTTTAACCGTGATCTGGAAGGTTAATTTAAGGTCAAGTCGATTTTTTTTAAAATCGCCTTATTTTTTACCTCGGAAATGGAAAGAGAAGAAAATTTTACGTTCAGATATGTACCGTCATATGGTGTCAAAGTTGGCCCTCTGGGGTCAATTAAGGGTAATAATAAATAAATTAATTTTTTTGAAGTGGATTTCACTGTTTTTATGAGTTACTTAGGAATCTAAAAGTATTTTTTCTCCCTCAAATGAATCGAAAATTAGAAAGACTACCCTCGACATTAGCATTACCCAATGTGCACCGCGTGGAGGTTGCCGAAAGGATTTCACACATCATTGGCACTGAAAAGGGCCGATTGATTATCGGACTGTCATTTGAAGATCTAAGGTAGCAAATGCTCGATCAAGTGTACGTTCTCTCTGAAACACATTTGCATCCTTCTTCGGAAGCTTGCTTGAACATTCCTCAATGTTTCCACTGAAATGGATTGGAAAGCTTCCATAATTCTGTTCTTTCTGTTTTCTGTTCTTTCCACTTCCGGGGTCGGAAGTAGGGGTCCTCATTCAAAAAAATCACTTTGACCTTGAAATAACCTTGAAAATAGAGTTCAAGGTCAAAGTCGTTGTTACCATTAGCTGACCCCCTTTGCACCCTACAACTTTTGTTTTTAAAGTTTTTTTCCATCTCCCATACTTTTCAAGATATTTGCCTGGGGCGATTAAAATGGGACACCTTGCATATATATATATATATATAAATTCCTATATTATATAGTTGTAAGGGCAAAAATGGGTACCTACGCGCTCCACCCCCTCCACACCCCCTCCACCTACCCCTCCACATACTCCTCCACCTACCTCACTACAACTAATCTCTTATAGATATGTTGATGAAAATTGTATATAGGGGATTTCGAGATTCGCTGATTAGGAATCTGAACTCAGATTTTGAAAATTCAAAATAGCGGAACGAAAATGTCTGCCGCATATTGAAATATTACTGAATTTTGCTGAAAATTGTATTACGGGATTTTTGGATTCGATTATTACGAATCTGAACTTAGACTCTAAAAATTGAAAATGGCGGCAAAATATTTAAATAATACTGGATTATGCTAATAATTGTATTTAGGGGATTTCTAGATTACGAATCTCAACTCAGATTTTCAGAATTTAAAAGGCGGATCGAAGATGTCGGCCACATATTGAAATATTACTGGATTTTGCTGAAAATTTAAATTCAAACTGGTGGACCCAAGATGGCTGCAAAAATTGAAATATTACTGTATTTTGTTGAAAATTGTATATAAGGAGTTTTTTGAGTCGCTTATTACAAATCTGAACTCAGATTAAGAACATTCAAAATGCCGGATTCCAAGATGGTGGTTAAATATTGAAATATTATTAGATTTTGCTGAAATTTGTATTACCTTAATACGGGATTTTTGGTTTCGCTGATTAGGAATCTGAACATATATTGTGATAATTCAGGCTGGTGGACGCAAGATCGTTAACAAAAATTGAAATTTTACTCGATTTTGCTGAAAATTGTATATGAGACGTTTCACGTCAACTGTCCCAGCGCGCGGAGCGCGAGCCCCAAATTCTGCTACTCCTAACTCATGTTTATGATACTAAAAAGTACTTAAAAAAATTGTTTGGTAAGCGTCATCTACGTATTTTTTCCTCAGCTTTCCAATGATGTAGGTAGTTTTTTCAAAATTTTCCATTTTCATCTTCAAACACTCTTTCGCATTCTATTTCTCGCACAAAACATCTCGGGCACTCTTTGGAAAATATCCTTTTCTACGTAAAAAATGCTCAGCTTTCGATCTAGAGGGTCAAAAAAATATTAAAAATACACTTATTGAGATTGTTGTCTATACTATTAAGTAACAGAACTCAAGGTGAGTTGAGACTTAGGAAAGGGATGAGTGAGTAAAGGGTTGTACATAATAAACCACACAATTTCCGTGATACACAACAATGCACTTGCCTCGGCGTAAAAACCCTCACGGTCTTGAGGGAAAAGCCGTGGCAAGTGTGACTTTATTTAAAGAGAGATGTGAAAAAATACAAACTACAAATTACAATGACGCTTGACACCTAATCGTAGAGACTAACCTAATTAGCGCTAAATTAGTGGCCACTCAACCTAATCGAGAGATCTCTCTTACCTTCGTATATATATCGCCACGTGGCCCGCTCTTCTAAAATCGCCTCGAACACCACCGCCTGGGAGGATGCTGAGGGAACCGCAAACGCACCAACTCGCAGCGTTGCACCACGTCCTAGTGGCCAAGCTGGAGACGAAGGATCCCAGGTTGTCCTCGACTGCACTGCCCGCGCCCCGACGTCTCGAGGAAGCCAACGAGCAGGTGCTGGACAGCAGGTTGCTGTCGCGAATCCCCGGAATCCCCGCCGGGTTACGTCGACAAGCGCACGTAGACACCGCTCTTCAGAGACACAAATTCGCACGCCCGCACACACAGATAATAACGAAGGACGAAGAACAAAGGCAAAAAAATCTACTTAGTAGCAAAAACGTGCGAAGGGCTCGGTCGCTATGAAAGGACTGCTCGCGCCGACCGATCCGCGCGGGTCTGTCAAGCGCCGAAGGCACGTGTGCGCGCGCATCAAACGAGAGAACGACGACGCGACATCTCGCAAGGCGCGCGAAAATCAAATTCTATACCACGACTAATTTGACCCGAACAGAGATATAACATGTTTTGTAGTTTTTGAAGGTGAAAATGGAAAATTTCGGAAAAACTGTTTACGTCATTGGAAAGCTGAGGAAAACATACGTCGACAATGCTTATCAAACAATTTTTTAAAGTACATTTTAGTATCATAAACGTGAGTTAGAAATAGCACGATTTGGGGCTCGCTCGCCGCGCGCTGGAACAGTTGACATGAAAAGGCTCATATAAGGAATATGTGGATTCGCAGATTACGAATCCCAACTCAGATTTTCAGAATTCAAAATGACTGATCGAAGATGGAGGCGAAATATTCTAAAACTACTGGATTTTGCTGTAAATTGTATATAAGGGGTATCCGGATTCGCTGATTACGAATTACAACTCAGATTTTCAGAATTCAAAATGGCTGATCGAAGATGGAGACAAAATATTCAAAAACTACTGGAATTTGCTGGAAATTGTATATAAGGGATATGTGGATTGTGGATTCGCTGATTACGAATCATAACTCAGATTTTCAGAATTCAAAATGGCTGATCGAAGATGGAGGAGAAATATTCAAATACTACCGGATTTGCTGAAAATTGTATAAAAGGGATTTCTGCATTCCCTGATTAGGAATCTGAATGCAGATTTTGAAAATTCAAAATGGCGGATTCGAAAATGGTGGTCAAATATTGAAATATTATTGGATTTTGCTGAAAATTGTATATACGGAATTTCTATTTTCGCTGATTACGAATCTGAACATATATTGTGAAAATTCAGACTGGTGGATCCAAGATCGCTAACAAAAATTTAAATTTTACTTGATTTTGCTAAAAATTGTATAGAGTGGGTTTTCGGTTTCGCCAATTAGGAATCGTAACTCAGATTTTGAAAATTGAAAATCGAGGACCCAAGGTGGATGCCAAAAATTGAATTATTTCTGGATTTTGCTGAAAATTGTATATAACGGGTATCTGGATTCGCTGATTACGAATCACAACTCAGATTTTCAGAATTCAAAATGGCTGATCGAAGATGGAGGCGAAATATTCAAATACTACTGGATTTGCTGAAAATTGTATAAAAGGGATTTCTGGATTCGCTGATTACGAATCTGAACTCAGATTTTCAGAATTGAAAATGGCGGATTCGAAGATGGGGGTCAAATATTGAAATATTATTGGATTTTGCAGAAAATTGTATATACCGTATTTTTGGTTTCGCTGATTATGAATCTGAACATATGTTTTGAAAATTCAGTCTGGTGGACCTAGATGAGTAACAAAAATTGAAATTTTACTCGAGTTTGCTAAAAATTGTCTACAGTGTGTTTCCGGATTCGCCAATTAGGAAACGTAACTCATATTTTGAAAATTCAAAATAGAGGACCCAAGATGGCTTCCAAAAATTGAAATATTACTAGATTTTGCTGAAAATTTTATATACGGGATTTCTGAATTCGATTATGACGAATCTGAACTAAGATTTTAAAAATTCAAAATGGCGGCAAAATATTTAAATTATACTAGCTTTTGCTAAAAATTGTATATGGGAGGTTTCTATATTCGCTGATTATGAATCTGAACTCAGATTTTCAGAATTCAAAATGGCTGATCGAAGATGGAGGCCAAATATTCAAATATTATTGGAGTTGGATGAAAATTATATATAGGCGTATCTGGATTCGCTGATTATGAATCTGAACTCAGATTTTTAAAATTCAAAATAGAAGACCCATGATAACAGGCAAAAATTGAAATTTTATCGGAAATTCCTAAAAATTGTGTTTTATGGGTTTCCGGATTCGCTAATTAGGAATCTGAAATCAGATTTTGTAAATACAAAATCGCTGCCAAAAATTGAAATATTACTGGATTTTGCTGAAAATTGTATGTTGGATATTTTGATTCACTGATTATGAATTTGAACTCAGATTTTCAGTATTCAAAATGACGCATCGAAGATGGAGGCCAAATATTAAAATATTACTGGATTTCGCTGAATATTGTATATAGGGAACCCGTCTGGATACACTGATTAGGAATCTGAACTCATATTTTGCCAATTCAAAATGGCTGCCAAATATTGAAATATTACTGTATTTTACAATTGCATATGGGAAATTTCTGGATTCCCATGATGATGAATCAGAATTCAGATTATGAAACTTCATAATGGCATACCCAAGATGGAGGCCAAAAATTGAACTTTTCTGTTTTGCTAAAAATTGAATATACTGAATTTCTGGATTCGCTGCTTACGAATATGAACTCAGATTTTAAAAATTCAAAATGGCAGTAAAATATTCAAGTAATATTGGATTTTGCAAAAAAATTGTATGTATGGTGTTTCCGAATTAGCTGATTACGAATCTGAACTCAGAAATTGAAGATTCAAAATGGCGGAACGAAAATATCTGCCACGTATTGAAATATTACTGAATTTTGCTGAAAAGGCCGTGAGTTATAACAGAGTAAGCGGGTACCTTCTCTGCCACCGTGTGACGGCGCGACATTCAGGCATGTCAACCATGGCCTCTAGGCATCGCTATACCGGGTGACTGCCGCAGTCGCCAGAGGTGCCACTCACGTTTGCCGCCGTGCATTAAAGCTTGAACTCAGTCATAGTCACGGCATACAGCCGTGTCACGAGAGCACCGTTCATCGAAATGACCACAGTCACAGTCATAGACGCATATGTCACGACATCCGGCGATGCTATATGGCACGCTATTTTTTTCTCGCGCATCACGAGCTACAGCTGTGAATTCTTCTTTCCGTATACCGGATTTCTGGATTCGATTACGACGGATCTGAACTCAGATTTTAAAAATTCAAAATGGCGGCAAAATATTTTAATTATACTGGCTTTTGCTAAAAATTGTATACAGGAGGTTTATATATTCGCTGATTACGAATCTGAACTCAGATTTTCAGAATTCAAAATGGCGGATCGAAGATGGAGGACGAATATTCAAACATTGATGGATTTTGCTAATAATTTTATGTAGGGGATTTCTAGATTACGAATCTCAACTCAGATTTTCAGAATTCAAAATGGCGGATCTAAGATGTCGGACACATATTGAAATATTATTGGATTTTGCTGAAAATTTTAATTCAAAGTGGTGGATCCAAGATGACTAACAAAAATTGAAATTTTACTCGAGTTTGTTAAAAATTGTATATAGTGAGTTTCCGGATTCGCTGATTAGGATTCTGAACTCAGATTTTGTAAATATAAAATGGCGGCCAAAAATTGAAATATTACTGGATTTTATAACCAATAAGTTACAAATAAAATCAGACGTAATGAACTACATATATATTCTGCATTATTTTGTTAAATATACTATACTTAGCATTTTAAAAATTAATAAATGTTAAGTATAATGTTTTTAAAAAACATTACAGAAATTTTAAATGATAAAAGAAGTGTTTCATGGTATTATGTAATAGAAGATCATCCTCATTCATTATTATTAATATTTATCTCTAATAATGGGGGTTGGCGAGCGGAGCGAGCAGGGGGCGAAGCCCCCCTAGTATATATATATATATATATATATATACTAGTGGGGCTTCGCCCCCCTGCTCGCTCCGCTCGCCAACCCCCGATATGTTGTAATTATAATAAAAAATACAAATCTATATTTAGTAGCACTGAATATTTATATTATTAAAAATTTTATCATTGTTCCGAAGAAACGGACATTATCAAAGGACAAAAAGTTTTTGTTATCGGGGACATTTTAGAATGGAATATATATCGGACATGTAATCAGGAATATTTAAAGAGGAAATTAAATAAGTTATAAATCATGATATAATTAATTAGAAGAATTGTCGACTATTGCAAGTTCTATGTAATAATATTGAGATTTATTTATTTGTATATTTATTTATTTATTTTTTTAAATTGATTTAACTTTAAAGATTGGGTGATGAAACGAACAGTTTTCCACGTCACCCTGAGGGTACTGTTCATGAACGCGTTGGATTGTTATTTTAAGTGTCATCCTTCGCCAGTAGCCTTACATTACCACTGTAGCCTAAAATTTTATAATTATTAAATATATTTTTATATGATTTACATTATATTTGATTTCTATTTGAAATTTACGAAAATATTTATCGAAAATTGTTGAATAGAAATTTATTAAAAATATATTGTTTTTATTTATATTATCTTTAATATATCCTGAATTGTTTTTGTAAGCTTTTTACAATTTGGAAACATATATATTTATTGTTCCTGTTATATGTATTTGTGCTTTTAAACATTATGTTGGATACATGAAAGAATCTAATACAATGTAGTCTACTGGAGTAGATTTAAAAATTAATATAGTTAAATTTTCGTAAAATTTCAAATATTTCATATTAATATGTAATAATAATTTACTTAAGAAAAATTTTCTTTTTTAGCTTATATATGTATATATTTTTGTATATACTTTTATATTTTACTTTATATTTTACGTCTATTTATTTTGACAAAAATATTTATGAAAAATCAATTTTTAAATTTCTTGTCTTGAACATATCCTGTAACGTTTTCGTAAGCTATTTATAATATGGAAACATATATTTTTATTGTTTCTGTTATATACATTTATGCTTTTAAACATTTTATTGGATACGTGAAAGAAATAAATGTAAAATAATAGATTTAGAAATTAATATAGCTTAATAACATTTTTGTGAAATTTCAAATATCTTATACTAAAAAATTTAGTTGAAATTGTATATTGAAAATCTCGTTAATTTTATTTTTCATATTTTTCAATTAAATTTTGTAAACAATTTAAATCATATTCTTTAAGTAAATTATTATAATAGTCACTATACTTATTTTCTTCTTTTTCATAGGCTTATATTATTTCATTCAATTTGTCTAGTTTTATAGCTTCTTTTAAATTATATACTTCTACGTATTTATTTTGTGTCGGATCCCAAATTAACGGTGCTTGTATCGTAACATTATTATGTTAAAGGTACCTTTAACCCGCTGCTTATTAAGGTTATCAGGATTTGGCTTATTCCATTATCTCTCGCTTGCTCGTCTGAATACGTATATTTATTTGTGTAAATATCGCTTCCTCTGCTTCTTTATGATTTATAGAAATGACTAGCGGGTGAATTTCCGAAAATAGGCGAGTTTTTACTCTCAATCGTTTATTCTACTCAATTTATGTCATTATTCTCTGCTATTTTATACATCATTTTTTTAAAGGTACCTTCAACCCGCTGCTTATTAAGGTTATCAGGATTTGACTTATTCCATTATCTCTCGCTTGCTCGTCTGAATACGTATATTTATTTGTGTAAATATCGCTTCTTCTGCTTCTTTATGATTTATAAAAACGACTAGCGCGTGAATTTCCGAAAATAGGCGATTTTTTACTCTCAATCGTTTATTCTACTCAATTTATGTCATTATTCTCTGCCATTTTATTCATCATTTTTTTAAAGGTACCTTTAACCCGCTGCTTATTAAGGTTATCAGGATTTGGCTTATTCCATTATCTCTCGCTTGCTCGCCTGAATACGAATATTTATTTGTGAAAATATCGCTTCCTCTGCTTCTTTATGATTTATAAAACGACTAGCGCGTGAATTTCCGAAAATAGGCGAGTTTTTACTCTCAATCGTTTATTCTACTCAATTTATGTCATTATTCTCTGCTATTTTATACATCATTTTTTTAAAGGTACCTTCAACCCGCTGCTTATTAAGGTTATCAGGATTTGACTTATTCCATTATCTCTCGCTTGCTCGTCTGAATACGTATATTTATTTGTGTAAATATCGCTTCTTCTGCTTCTTTATGATTTATAAAAACGACTAGCGCGTGAATTTCCGAAAATAGGCGATTTTTTACTCTCAATCGTTTATTCTACTCAATTTATGTCATTATTCTCTGCCATTTTATTCATCATTTTTTTAAAGGTACCTTTAACCCGTTGTTTATTAAGGTTATCAGGATTTGGCTTATTCCATTATCTCTCGCTTGCTCGCCTGAATACGTATATTTATTTGTGTAAATATCGCTTCCTCTGCTTCTTTATGATTTATAAAAACGGCTAGCGGGTGAATTTCCGAAAATAGGCGATTTTTTACTCTTAATCGTTTACTCTACTCAATTTATCCTGTGAGGGCCAATACGTAGAAAGAAAACACAATTGTAGCTTGTGCGACGTTTCGTCAGCTTGATTACTGACCTCTTCAGGCTTTATTAAAAAAATATACAAAATGGTTAGAATTTATTTTACAATTAAACTGAGATAATAAATTAACAATAATAATTATACCAGGCTTACCACAACAAAAAATCTATGCTAATAAAAGATGACTTTATTAGCAACGTCTAACGAATAAAGTCAATGTTGTAGGAAGCCGTACACATCTCTACTTATATATATACGAGTCAGTTTGTTTACATATATAAAGTCATAATAGAAAGTTAAAGAGCAATTTGTATACATTATTTAAACTTTGTGTATCCTCTGTTTTGGTAACTGTATTGTTTGTACTATTGATGTAAATCATTTCTAAAATTTTTCGTTTTTTGTAATCAACTTCTTTATCCAATATTTGTGTATTCTCCCAATCTATAATGTGGGAGTTGTTTTGAGCATGTATAGCTATCATGGATTTGTCTTTCTTATCTTTTTCATGTTCTTCGATTCGAATTTTTAAAGCTCTTTTAGTTTCTCCCACATATGTAGCAGGACAGGTCTTGCAGTTGATCTTATATACAACCCCACACGTATTCATTTTTTCAAGTTTATCCTTCCCAAGCTTAACAACATTATTAAGTTTTTTATTGATGAGTGGCACCGTACGTATATTGTGTTTGGAAAGAATTTTACTACATTTATGACAAAATTCTTCTTGGAATGGAATAGAAACAATAGGTTGGAGATCCCTGTTGGACGATGTCGTTTTGTTGGAGTATTTTATTTTGCGAAGTCTGTTGTGAATGCAATTGTCTATGAATGTTTTAGGATAGTCATTTAAGAACAGTATTTGTCTAATTTTACGAATGTTAATATTATGGAATTCTTCATTAGATAACAGAATCGCTCTATCCACTAAGTTAGAAATAATATTTCTTTTTTGTTGTACAGTGTGGTTAGAGTTATAATTTAATAATCTTTCGGATGCCATTGGGTTTTGGTACCAATTTGTAATTATTTTGTTGTTTGATCTGATGAGGGTGATATCCAAAAAGTTTATTTGATTATTAACTTCTATTTCATGTGTAAATTTTAAGTGTTCATTATAATTATTAAAAATATTTAAAGATAATTCCAAATCATCTTTTCTAATGCATAATAATATGTCATTAACATATCTAAAGTAGAAGAGAGGGATAATATTGTATTTTCTTTTTAGTGTGTCTAAACAGTCGTTTTCAAGATTTTCCATGACTATGTCAGCAAATAAGGGAGAGATGGATGATCCCATAAGTGTGCCAAATATTTGTTTATATATGGTGTCATTAAAAGTGAAAAAGGTGTTATCAAATAAGAATTTAACTTGGCAGGCGTCTTGGTAGATGGAGGGGCGGTAGAGAGAGACACGTGGAGAGCGCCGAGTGGCGCGACTCTCGCGTGTGTGTCTGTGGCCGGAATAGGGGGGGCGCTCTCGCTGAGTCGTGAACATTCCGCCCACCTTCGCCAGATTGGCGAACGGTCCCTAATCCGAAGGTTGGAGACGTATGACTTTGGCGATGGGGCGTCGTAGCGTTGTGGTGGCCGTGCGGAGATCAACCGCACGGACGTGGCCATCGCTCCCTGGGTGGATGGCTGTGATTTGAGCGATGGGCCACTTTGCTGGTGGCGTGAGCTCATTGCGAATGAGCACTAAATTCCCAATTGCGACGGAGGACTGAGGATGTTTCCACTTCTGACGGGATTGCAGGGACGTCAGGTAGTCCGTTGACCATCTCTTCCAGAAGTGCTGACTGATCAAGAGCCAGCGCTTTCCTGCTGGAACGTTGTCGTTGGTGACATCTCCTTCAGGAACTATAAATGAAGATCTTTGTATGAGAAAGTGTGACGGTGATAGGAAGTCAAGGTCAGAAGGATCGTCAGTGAGAGCGGTTAAAGGTCTGGAGTTAAGGCATGCTTCAATGCGACACATAAGAGTAGCAAGTTCAGAGAAAGTGAGAACTTGATCCCCAATGACTCGGCGCATGTGATGTTTAGCCGATTTAACGGCTGCTTCCCAAATGCCTCCAAAATGGGGAGCACTGGGAGGATTGAAAATCCAGGAGGTTCCTGCTTTTGTAAGAGACCGAACAACTCGAGAAGAGAATTCTGACGACGCATCTACCATCTGTCTTAGTTGAACATCTGCCCCGACGAAGTTAGTACCTTGGTCAGAGTATAACTCCTTGCAATGACCTCGACGAGCCGTGAAACGATGAAAAGCGGCGATGAACGCCTCACTTGAATAATTCTCAACTACCTCAATATGAACGGCTCTGGTGGCCATACAAATGAAGATGGCAATATAACCTTTCATCGTGCCTTTACCTCTAGATTTAGTGAGACGCAGATGAATAGGCCCGGCGTAATCGACGCCAGAGCGTTCGAAAGGTGACGACTGACAAACACGAGCTTTGGGTAATTCGCCCATTAATTGGGAGGGCACTCGCGCAGCATAGCGAGAGCAAGTAGTACATGCTCTGATGACTCTTTTAACTTCAGCTCGTCCCTTAACAATCCAGTATCGTCGTCTGAGTGTAGCAAGGGTTAACTGAACACCACCATGAAGCGTACGATGGTGAGCGTCCCTGATTAATAAAGTAGTAAAGTGACACTTAGCAGGTAAAATAAGAGGATGCTTAGCATCTTCTTCGAGAAGAGAGTGAGAGAGTCGACCGCCCACCCTGAGCAAATGATTTTTTATCATGGGGTTTAGCGATGACAGAGGGCTTTTAGCCGAAAGTTTACCTATCCTTGTTAACTGATAAATATCAAACTTAAAATAGGCTTTCTGAATTAGGTAGATCAAACAAAGTTTGCTGTTCTCAATCTCACTAGCGCTGACCTCTTTTGAACTCGAAGAGTCTTGGCATAGTAGGGATTGAAGAACAGAGATAAAGCTAATACCTAAATTTGAAGATGTCGCACGCTCCATTTTCGAGCAGACTCGATTAATGAAACGAAAGCAATACGAAGCCATCCGTAACAATTTATCTAACGAAGAGTAATTATTAATAAGGCTCCAAATTTCTAGAGTGGTCTCAACAGAATTTGGAGTGCTCTTACTTGCGACTAGAGTGTAATTAGGTTGAAAATTCAAACTATTTACGGTAAAGTTGAGCTCGTCATGAGAGCTCGACCAAGGTTCATGATTATCAGAGAGCCAGGAGGGGCCTTGCCACCATAAGCGATGTGAAGCTAGTTTTGAAGGCTCAATACCTCGTGATATAACGTCAGCGGGGTTATCGGCTGATCGCACATGGTGCCAATAGGCTTCAGGTAATAGAGTGTGAATTTCCGAACACCCGTTAGCTACAAAAACACCACATCGAGATGGGTGATCCTTTAACCAAAAGAGGACATCTGCCGAGTCTGACCATAGATGAATACTTGCGATCTTAATAGGGAATGATTCGATGAAAGTTTGCACCAAACGAACAAGTAGCAACGCAGCGCACAGTTCTAAGCGAGGTATGCTTAGAGTTTTAAGCGGGGCTACTCGCGTTTTAGCCACTTGAAGGGTGACAAGTACCTTTTGGTCTTGAATTAAGCGCAGGTAGACTACTGCACCATACGCAAATTTGGATGCGTCTGCGAATCCGTGTATTTCGAGAAGTTCACACTGAAGTTCACACTGAGGTGTGTATCCACTCCAGCGAGGGATTTTGATCTCTGAGATCGAAGGAAGATCTTGTAACCAGTTTTGCCAACGATTAGAAGTTTCCGAAGGAAGATCCTCATCCCAACTAACCTTTATAATCCATAGCGATTGCATAATAATTTTTGCAGTGATCACTACAGGCGCTAACCATCCCAAAGGATCAAAGATCCGAGCAATTCTCGAAAGAACTGAACGTTTAGTAAATGGTAGTTCCAAGGGGGAATTCTCGATGTGAAAACTAAAATAGTCTGTGTTAGATTGCCAATCTATACCTAGAATAGGTACAGATGTTTCTGAAGCAAATAAAGAGATCGTATCTGCAGCTAACATATTCGAGGGTAGGAAGGAAAGCACTTCAGAGTTATTCGAAGTCCACTTTCGTAGATTAAGATGACCCTGCTTAAAGAGTTGAACCAGCTCATCTTGTTTCTGCAGTGCTTCTTCAAGAGAGTGTGCTCCAGACAACACATTATCAGAATACATCTCTGAACGAACAGCTTCAGCTGCGATCGGGTGATTTTTGCCATAATCTTCGGCTAATTTCAGTAGCGTGCGTATGGCTAGAAAAGGCGAACATGCCAAGCCATACGTCACTGTTGTCAATCGATAAGTTTGAATGGGTTCACTCTTGTCAAAACGCCATAAAACCGACTGAAAGGGTTGATCACATTGCTCGACACCAATCTGCCTGAACATTTTCTCCACGTCAGCTGATAGAGCGATCTTATACCTACGCCAGGCACAGATCAAAGCGACGGGATTTTGAAGTAGATTTGGTCCAACGTGTAGAAGATCGTTGACCGAGACACCTGACTTGGTTTTACTCGAGCCATTAAACACAGTACGTAATTTGGTAGTCGTACTAGTCTCCTTCCAAACACCATGATGTGGTAAGAAGGCTTGAGAGTTGTTCGAAAATGAATCAGAATTTGAAGAGAGAGACATGTGACCTAAGTCAATGTATTCCTTCATGAATTCTGTATAAGCTATTTTGAGTTTCTCGTCTTTAGCGAAGTTTGATTCTAGACGAGTGAGTGCGCGTAATGCGGCTGAATGAGATTTCTCGAGATGAGCAGAGCTCAACTGGTCACGATTTTTCCAGGGTAGGCTTACAATATATTGCCCTGTTTCATCTTGACGAGTTGATTTTTGATAAAATTCCTCGCAGACTTGTTCGTCTGGCGAGTAAGATTTTTTGTCATTGACTATCTCCTCCGCCCTCCAAAAATCTTGTACGAGCTCCAATAGTTTGGCTTCTTGCTCGCAGGTATTTGAGCAATGAAGGGATATTGAATCTAGCCCTATTTCTGGAGTTGTGGATGCGAGATTACCTGTCAAGAGCCATCCAAGTTTGGAACTAAGTGCTATCGGCTGAAGACTTTGGCCCTTAACAATTTGATTTTCAATGATTTGCGCATAAGCGCTAGCACCGAGTAGAATATCGATACGTGAAGGTTCGAGATACTTGGGGTCTGCTAGTTGCAGCCCTCTTAAGTATTCGAAATTTGTATTTCCCCTTACGACGGGAGGCTTATACGACGAGAGTTTTGGCAAAACAATGCCATCAACTTCCAAGGAGAAAGTTGAATCGAAATGCGGTTGTATAGTAAGACGAGCAACTTTAGAAGAAACAGCAGCTGTCTTTTCACCTATACCTTGAATGTGCGTGTGACTGGTTCTACAATTTAGAGATAACAAGTTACACATAGCTTTTGTAACAAGTGAGATTTGAGATTCAGGGTCATTCAGCGCACGAAGTTGAATTTTGGTTCCGTTAGGACCAAGGGCGTTAACCCTAGCGGTAGCTAAAAGTACTCCTGTACAATTAGTACTGTCTCCACTATTGAGGGAGACTGCTTGAGAAGCAGGTTTATCATCAACTTTTGTGATGAATGCTTGAGAAGCAGGTTTATCATCAACTTTTGTGATGACGAAATTGCCACAGTTTGGGCTAGAGGTGCTGGTCGCTGAGTCGATCTGATCAGTCTGCAAGGAACTGATTGCTTGATTGTTGTCAGAGTGCACCAGAGTGTGATGCTTAGTTTTACAAAGAAAGCATCGGTAGTTGGAAGTACAATTTTTAACGTTGTGCGTCCCTAGACAATTGTAACAAAGGTTTGAAGATTTAATTAATCCCTTTCGTTCAGGAACCGTTTTATTGAGAAACCGTTCACATCGATTTGTAAAATGAGATTGATTACAAAATGAACATTTCTTTTTTGAGGGATTCGTCGGAGAAGTCTGATGAGAATAAACCGACTGAGCATTGTCATGCTCTGATTTGCGAGGTTTTGAATTAGACGTTTGAGCTTTGGGGTTAGTATTAGAAGACGATCTAGTACCTGCTTCGATGGCCTCTAAGGTGAGGGTTTGACTTCGAAGAAAGGCTTGAAGTTGTTCTATTGTGGGTGGATCGACGCTATCCCCTAAGTGTCTTTCCCATTCCTTTCTTGTATTTAAATCAAGCCGATTTAACGCCAAGTGAACGATTAAATCACTACCTAATTGAGCAACTCTGTTAAGAGAGGTTAAACTAGCAATGGGATTGAAGATTTCCCTATACACGCGTTTAACTTCTGATGAAGTATCTGACTTCATCGGCTTAACCGAAAAGATTTCTGATATGTGAGAACTAACAATGCGACGTTGATTTTCGTAATATTCGATCAAAGCTGTCCAAGCACGTTCATAATTATCGCCCGAAATAGGGAGAGATTTAATTTTCACAAGTGCTTCACTTGTAAGGTGAGTGCGAAGATAATGTAATTTCATAACCGGCATCAAATCCTCGCGACGATGAATGACTGAACGAAAAACATCCCTGAAGTTTTCCCAGTCAGAGAATTTACCAGAAAATTTGGGCAAATCTATTTTTGGCAATGATTGAAACGAAACGTTAGTAGTTTGAGCAGTACTTGAAAGAGGCGCGATAGCGAGGTTAGAAGGTCCTGAAGAACTATTCTGCTCTTTAAGATCTTTTAAAAAGTTAAGAAAATCACCTTTCCTATCATAGAAACAATCTTCTACTATGTCAAAGAGGTAAGTTTTGAAATAATCATGATTCAGATCAACTGCTTTGAGATTCAGAATTTTATCGTGATTTTGCTTAAAGGTCGCGTAATTTTCCTCGAGTCCAGCTAAACGAGCCTCGGCATAACCCTGGGTCATTTGATCTTTACCTTTAGATTTAAAATTCAGAAAAGAATTATTAATTCTTGCTTGAAGTGACAACTGTCTAGTATGTAGTCCCTCCATTTTGAGATCAAGTTAATTAGACTAGTAACGAATTTGACTATTTGAGCTTAGGTTTAAGTAAACTACTCTTACCCACTCGAGAGTAAAGTAAGAAGTAGTGAGAGTAATTACATCTAAGTCTTAACCTAGGTTATAATACTTATGCTACAGTGAAAGTTGAGATGCGCTTGACGACGCGACGTTGACTGCGTCTGCTTTCGTTCCCACGATGAATCAGCTGATGATCCGTAACGTTGATGTGAAGAACTTGAAGTGAAGTTACTGCAGACGTTGTGATCGCAGCTAGCTCCGCAACGTAGTCAGCTGTTGAGGATGCGTCCAGGTGCGGGTCAACAGTCGAAGTTGCAGTCCAAATTTGAATCAACAGGCAGTAGTATAACTGCAAGGTGCAAGTAAAATAAGTATTTGCTAGGTCGAAATTGCATTCAATTTCTCAAGACTAGTTAGATATTACAATAAATTTTATAATAACCTCAAACTCAATCAAATTGTATTAATCTCAAATTAAATTTAAATTTTCATTAAATGAAAAAAAAGCACTAATTTGACTAGACAATAGTTGAAAAGTATTTTTAAATAAACAAATTGGAACGATACGTGTGTCCAAGTATTAGGACGAAGTATCCAAGCGCAATCGGATCGACGATAGATGCGAAGAAGATGGACTCGTCAGAGAACAGCTCTGATCCGTTGATGTGCGCGACCCCTGTGGCGAAGTTGGACTCGTCCTCCTCCTAATCCTCTTGGTGAAGACGTATTCGATGTCCTGGACGTAGCGCGCCCTGTTCTTCGTCTTCTTGTATACGTCTCTCCTTCCCTCGTGGAAAGCTCGCTATATGCACGGCAAGCACCGCGCAGCTTGATGGAGAGGCAGCGAGCAGGCTCCACGTGGGTAGACCCTGACTTGATCTGTGTAAACCCCGTAGCGTGTACGCTGCACGCGGGTACTACGTGACTTGGCTTATGTGAGCCCCGTAGCGTGTACGCTGCACGCGGGTACTCCGTAGAGAAATGCTGTGGACCCCGAGCGTGTACAATGCACGCTGGTTGTCCGAGTCTTGTGGTCTGCCGGTCACCGTACGAGCGCGGTGACTCGAGAGCTGGCTTTACAGCGCACGCTCTTGGCTACAAGACAAGATGGCTGCCGGTCACCGTACGAACGCGGTGACTCGAGAGCTGGCTTTACAGCGCACGCTCTTGGCAATGTCTTGGAGTCGTTAGCGACGCACTCCAAGGCGTTTTTAGAGATGGGGAGAATAGCAACTGAGAATGCTATTTCCCCAAGTAAGCCTTAGTAATAGGCTTACTCGCGCGCGACGGCGTGATAACAGGAGAGAGAGAGACAGCAACGTACGCGCGAAGTCGGCATGCGGGCACATGCGACTTATTCGGCACTCACGACCACGAACACTTTTGATGCGTACCTGTATGGGAGAAAGGTAGCTTTCTCTATGCCACTCGAGAGTAAACATAGAAGAAAGAAAGACTTTTCCTCCTTGATGTGGCCATTGCTGCAGATTTCCTCCCACGATCCGGCTCGAAGGACCAAATGCTTTGTGTAGAATGTGATTGGATCGTGGATTGTAGAGGTTCAAAAAGAGTAGGCGTTTCGTGTGGAGACAAGAGACTTTATTAATGCGTGTCCGTTGTGCCTCGTAGCGTACATTGATGTTGCTGCTCTCTCTCTCGGCCGTCGCGCGTGAAACTGTCTGAATGAGCCGGCCGGCGCGGCGAGGCACCGTCGGCAGGCGTCTTGGTAGATGGAGGGGCGGTAGAGAGAGACACGTGGAGAGCCCCGAGTGGCGCGACTCTCTCGCGTGTGTGTCTGTGGCCGGAATAGGGGGGTGCTCTCGCTGAGTCGTGAACAGTAATCAAGCTGACGAAACGTCGCACAAGCTACAATTGTGTTTTCTTTCTACGTATTGGCCCTCACAGGATCCCATATATATTACTATTTTTCACATTAACAATGGAGGGTGCCACTATCAACTTTAATGCTACTCAATTTGTCATTATTCTCTGCTATTTTATATATTATTTTTTTTTAAGAGTACGGCAAGCTGTTTAGACATTTATCTATATAGCGACAAAATGATGTCTATTACATCAGAAAAGCAGAGTTGTGCTTCGCCTTTTTGTGTTTTGGACATTTTGTTTCAGTGAAATTTTTTTTTGTTGGCTCGCTTGCGAATATTTTTACGTGGATCTCGCTTCCCCTACCCATTTGGATCTTGTGAATTTATTTTATTAAAATCGTCCCGTTTCAATAACTATCTCATTGCTTTTTATTGTGAAGTGGGACCTTCTTCCACTCACCTCCGAGTTGGGACTTTTTAGCACTTACCTCCGAGTTAGGACTTTGTTCCGCTCACCTCCGAGTTAGGACTTTGTTGCACTGGATTTTCGAGTTAGGACTTTGCTGTACTGAGCTTCGAGATAGGTCTCTGTTGAATTATCGTTGAGATTGGACTTTTTTGCACGGAACGGCGAGTTAGGACCTTATTGCATTGGCGCCTGAGTTGGAACTTTATGAATAGGAGGCGTCGATATGAGAAACCAAATTGGATTATAAATTTAGATGTAGAAAAACAAAGAAATATTAAAAGAGAAATACTGTTGTAGATATTCCCCTAGCAAAGCCTTGTTCTATACTTTACGGTGTCTTAATTATAAATGCTTTACGCCGGCTCTATGATTTCGAGCAAGCAACTATACCAAAGGAAGTTGGCCCAGGACCTGTGAGTTTAGTTATGAAGGAGGTTTTATCAATCTCTCGGATATAGAAGTGCAAGAACCTTAATAAAAGTATTACAATATAATGTAAATTATTCATTATTATATTTTCTCTACAAAATATCTCCAAAAATGGTCCATCACTACATCTTTTAAAAAATCCATTAATAAATTATTTTACAAATCTTCTACAATCCTTCACAAACTTTTGCAAGCAATGAGAAATTCTTTTTCAAAACATTTACAATCACTTTACAAAAACTTTTACAAACGATAAGAATTTTTTCGGAAACCATAAGAATTATTTTCCGAAACCTATACAATATCCTAAAAATTTATTTACGTTTTATTTTATGAAAAGGAATTCTACGAATAAATAATAAATTTTTGCGTTCTAAAGTCGAAATAAATTTCTTTCACGCGGATACTGAAAGCAAACCCAAAAAAGTTGTAAAATCAATTAAAGTGTAATCTTATACTTAACAAACATTATTTATAATGTACTTTTACTCTTAAAAAGTTGTGAAATCTCTCTAAAAAATTTTTTTTACAAAAGTAAAAACTTATAGACAAGAATAAGTTTGGTTACAATTCCATATAGTTTTGTACTTAACAAACATTATTTTTTAAACTATCCCACCCTCTCTTTCTGCCCACTCTCTCTCTCCCTCTGTACCAAAAGCTTTAATGAGAGCTTAAATATTTTTTCAAAACAATCAATACGTTCTTTAAAAAAGCAATTTTTTAAATATATTCTAACAACACAATTTGTCTATAGTCCTTTTATTTATTTTAATCTCATTTATTCAATAAGCACTCTCTACAAATGGTAATAATTTTTTTATGACTGTACAAATAATTGTTAATAAAACTTTCTACGAAAGTATAAAATAAGGCAAATATAGAAGTTTTTTCTGTATAATCTATTTAAAAGAAATCAAATAAATACCAGTAAAGAAGTATTTTACTTCTTTGTGTCAATGTCTGCATCCTCAACAAATTATATGTAAGTACATTCAAGTTGTTCACTGCAAATCAAACAAACGAAAGTTGTGAAATCAATTATCGATAGTCAAGTAATGCAAACCATTCTCCGAAAAATGGTATGACTATGTTTTCCAAAATGTATTCAAATTTCTTCATTCTTCTATACAAATTAAACACAAGAAAGTACTGAAATCAATTAATTGTAGTCAAGTACCGGCCATAAGAACTTTTCGTACCTCGAGTGTAAAATTACATTTTACGCTTACGTTGTAACCTCATAATTATTCAGCCAGCGGGCATAAAGTACTAAATAACGCCCAAGAGGTCCAATAACTCACACACATCTACAAAACTTTATAGTACCTACGTACTTTACGCCCGTGTGGGCGAAAATTATTTTAATTATATAACTCTTCTTTTTGCTTCTAAAATTTATAAGAATTTTTTCAGGTATTTACGAAAAGTCAGAGCCTATATAAAAAAAATTACATAGTTACTAGCACATCACTATTTTTCATTATTCCTCCTCAATTTTGAACTTTCTATAATATTACGCATCTTGGAAGGACAAGATAAGTCTAGAGCTGCTCTAGCAGGTGTGGTCCTCCGATCTCCCGTACACACTTGGCGGGCCCGACGGTTCGCAGTTACGTGGGCTATTTAAATGTAGAATACTAAATTTTTGCATAAATTCATGAACAATATTTATACCTATAAGTCCACCAATAATTACATTGGCTCTAATTTTTAATTGATGCTGTTAAGTACAACATATCGGTACATGTGCAGAATCATGATTTATATTTCATTAACAAACATATTTTTCCTTTTGTCCGTCCTTTTTAAACGAGAATAAAATAAAAAATTCATATAAATTTATAGCCTGCTCAAAGTCCTTTACATTTTACGTTTTATAAGCAACATATTTTATATCCTTTTCCCGCGTGTGAAAATCGTATAAGATCTCATATGAGAATTTCAGACAGCGCATATCTCGTATGAGATCTTATATGTGATGTCATATGCAATTTTATATATTATGGGATCTCATATGAGATCTCATATGATATTCACATGCGTGTTTGCACTTTCTATTTAAAAACAAAGTGATAGATACATAGATTAGCAGTTAATATGTAGAAGCAACCCATTTATACATTTTATCTGATCTTTAAACATATGAATATTTATATAAAAATGACCATGCCTTACACCTTGAACTGCAAACCGTCGGGCCCGCCAAGTATGTACGGGAGATCGGAGGACCACCCCTGCTACAGCAGCTCTAGACTTCTCTTGTCCTTCCAAGATGGGTAATATTATAGAAAGTTCAAAATTGAGGAGGAATAATGAAAAATAGTGATGTGTTGGTAACTATGTAATTTTTTTATATAGGCTTTGACTTTTCGTAAATACCTGAAAAATTCTTATGAATTTTAGAAGCAAAAAGAAGAGTTATATGATTAAAATAATTTTCGCCTACACGGGCGTAAAGTGCGTAGGTACTGTAAAGTTTTGTAGGTGTGTGTGAGTTATTGGGCCTCTTGGGCATTATGTAGTACTTTATGCCCGCTGGCTGAATAATTTTAAAGTTACAACGTAAGCGTAAAATGTAATTTTACACATGAGGTACGAAAAGTTCTTATGGCCTGTACTTGACTACAATTAATTGATTTCAGTACTTTCTTGTGTTTGTTTTGAATAGAAGAATGAAGAAATTTGAATACATTTCTGAAAACATAGTCATACCTTTTGTCGGAGAATGGTTTGCATTACTTGACTATCGATAATTGATTTCACAACTTTCGTTTGTTTGATTTGCAGTGGACAATTTGAATTTACTTACATATAATTTGTTGAGCATGCATACATTGACTCAAAGAAGTAAAATACTTTTTTACTAGTATTTATTTGACTTTTAAATAGATTATACAGAAAAAACTTCTATACTTGCCTTATTTTATACTTTCGTAGAAAGTTTTATTAACAATTATTTGTACAGTCATGAGAAAAATTATTACCATTTGTAGAGAGTGCTTATTGAATAAATGAGATTAAAATAAATAAAAGGACTATAGACAAATTGTGTTGTTAGAATATATTTAAAAAATTGGTTTTTTAAAGAACGTGTCGATTGTTTAGAAAAAATATTTAAGCTTTCATTAAAGTTTTTGGTACGGAGGGAGAGAGAGGGGGAAGAAAGAGAGGGTGGGAGAGTTTAGCAAATAATGTTTGTTAAGTATAAAACTATATGGAATAGTAAACAAACTTATTCTTGCCTATAAGTTTTTACTTTTGTAAAAAAATTTTTTAGAGAGATTTCACAACTTTCCAAGAGTAAAATTACATTATAAATCATGTTTGTTAAGTATAAAATTACACTTTAATTGATTTCACAACTTTTTTGGGTTTGACTTTCAATATCCGCGTGAAAGAAATTTATTTCGACTTTAGAACGCAAAAATTTATTATTTATTCGTAGAATTCCTTTTCATAAAATAAAACGTAAATAATTAAATAGGATATTGTACAGGTTTCGGAAAATAATTCTTATGGTTTCCGAAAAAATTCTTATCGTTTGTAAAAGTTTTTGTAAAGTGATTGTAAAGGTTTTGGAAAAGAATTTCTCGTTGCTTGCAAAAGTTTGTGAAGGATTGTAGAAGTTCTGTAAAATAATTTATTAATGGATTTTTTAGAAGATGTAGTGATGGACCATTTTTGGAGATATTTTGTAGAGAAAATATAAAATATAATAATGAATAATTTACATTACATTCTAATACTTTTATTAAGGTTCTTGCACTTCTATATCCGAAAGATTGATAAAACCTCCTTCATAACTAAACTCACAGGTCCTGGGCCAACTTCCTTTGGTATAGTTGCTAGCTCGAAATCATAGAGCCGGCGTAAAGCATTGATAATTAAAACACCGTAAAGTATAGGCTTTGCTAGAGGAATATCTACAACAGTATTTCTCTTTGTCTCTACTACAGGAGGTTGCGTGCTTTGACAGACTTGAACATTGTCTTTTGGTGGCCTTAATGCATAATGATTTGATTCACACTATCCAACAAGAACAATTTGTAACGAATTCATATGTACTATGTGTTCAGCATTTTATTATAACAATCTAACTTTAAGCACAATAAGTTAGTTATGTATGAATAGAAGACACAGCCTAAACAGTCTGCAAGTATATAATAAACGCGTGTCCCAGGTTCAGTTGCCTATAGACCATACATCCATATAGATCACACAGTAAACATATTTCCAAATGCATTTTTTTTTAATTGACTTATTTATTCACTCCTTCTATTTTAATTATTTATGCTTTTCACTTTACAAAACTTTTATCAAAGTACACGAAATAACGTAAATTTCACTGATATAAGAACCCACAAATGTATTTCACTGGGAAGCACCATGTTTTTATATCACAAAAAACAAGTTATTTCACAAATGCTAAATATTTATTTCTCTGTACTAATTTTTATTATTTATTTCAAAAAGTTTTTTCACACAAACACACACACACACCCATATATAAAAAACTCGCGTTCCAAGGTTCACTGACATAAGACCTTGGATCCATAGATTACCTAACATAATAAACATATTTTTAAATTCATTTTTTAAGTTCACTTATTTATTCCCTCCTATTTTAATCATTTCTCCTTTTCACTTTACAAGACTTTTATCAAAATACACAAAATAATGTATATTTCACTGACATAAAAGCCCACAAATGTATTTCAATGGAAAGCGTCATGTTTTTATATTATAAATTATTCACTCCTCTCATTTTAATCGTTTATGCTTTTCACTTTACAAAACTCTTATCAAAATACACAAAATAGCGTACATTTCACTGACATAAGAACCCACAAATGTATTTCATATAATCATATAAAATATGATACAAAAAACAAGTTATTTCTTATCTAAATGTTCATTTCTCTGTACTAATTTTTATTGTTTATTTCAAATAGTCTTTTCACATATACGCACACACCCACTTATAACAAACTCGTGTTCCAAGGTTCACTCACATAAGACCTTGGTTTTGTATTTATTCAAATTTCACAATAACACATTGTCTTGGTATTTCTCAGCATTGCAATGTTCATTTTCCATAAACTTTTACTTGGCTCATGAACAAATTTTTGAAATAACCTCGTATGGTTAGAGTACATCCTAGCTGCAAATTCTTTACAAATAACCATTGCTGCTTGTTTTTTTGAACTCTGTAAGTCCTTAATACATATTCGATCCTGAGCTGGACATGTTTCATGAATACACGTCTTTTATTTGGATATTAGCCAGCTGCCAATGTTGCTCTTACTCCATAGTTCAATTTTCAGAATTTAAATTGAAATTTCTGTATTGCCTGATGATCCTCTAACTTTTACAAAACTTGAAGCTCAAAGTTGACTACAATTTCCATATATATTAAATTTGTTAATTAACTCTTCTATTCTATGATGTACGTGTCAATAATCCTTAGGTCCTTATACTCTGTAACACTGTAAAAATAAAAAAAAGATTTCACAAAGTAACCATACTTTTATATTGTATATTATAACTATAATGTTCACTAAACAGATTGCTTCTCTGAAACATTTAGCATCCCACACCATTAACCAATCATTAATTACATTATACTCAACACTTGGACTTGTTGAAATTTTTACGCAAAACCACTTGAATTAGTAATCTGTCGTTGCTCACATCTTGTAAAATTAAAAATAAACAGTTTCTGAACTAAGAATCATTGAGAGAACAAAAACTTTCTTGACATTTATTTGAGTATATAACTTCTTGAAATTGCTATTTAAATCTTGTGTAGAAAAAAGTTTACTGTGGACTCTGAAAAATTTTAGCGTCTCTTACCATGAGCTAATCATAAATTAAATTATTCTGAGCACTTTTATTCGTTCAAATATTCACAATAATACATCGTTCTGGCATTTTTCTGTATTTCTATTTTCATTTTATATAATCTTTTGAAACAGTTTATGAACTAAGGATTACTGAGAGAACAAAAACTTTCTTGACATTTATTTATGGATATAACTTCTTGAAATTATTATTTTAATCTTATGTAGAAAAAAGTTTACTGTGGTCTTTTTATTGTTTAAAAACTTCTGTCCTGCTAGTTTTTGCGTGGAATCCCCATTCTAGATAAAAAAAATCTAATTTTTGAATATAACGTACTTCAACTAAACTAGAATGATTTCTTCTTTTTGTACAATCACGTACAAATTTGGATCATATTCCTTATACAATCTGAAAAAAATATAAAAAATCAACACGAAGTTTCAATGTTCATCTCTAACTGATATTTTATATTTTAAAAATAGACATTTAGTCATTTAATACTTATCTGATTATTTTTATTGTTGATGTACACAAATCTTGTAGTTAATATATAAACTTGTGTTTACAAGGGCTACAAAAATAAAAAATGTTTCAGAAAAACCACATTCACAACCTAAAAATAAGTAGAATATATTAGTGTGTTTGTTTTTATGTTAATATCTTCTTCATGCTGCATGTGCATTTTAAGTAAAAAACGGAGTAAACCCTGAGTCTGAAATAATAAATGTAATTAAAAAAATTAATAATACTTATAATACTATATAATAATACTATTCTTTAACATCACCAATTCCATCAGCATTTATCGCAAATGTAGCTTCACTTTCAGGTAAGCATGAATCGTAAATTCTGCATATCCTTGTTTCACCTCTTCCTTTACGTAAATACGAGGGTCATTTGATAAGTACCTAGCCTACAAATGAAAACACCAAAATTTTACAAAAAATAAAATTTATTTTTCAACGTAGTCTCCTTTTAGTTGAATACACTTGGTCCAGCGGTGTTCCAATTTTTTTAACCCCGTTGAAAAAAATGTTATCTCTTGGTTTGCAAAATAGGCCTCCGTGGTGGCGATTATTTCGTTATTGGAGTGGAATCTCTTCCCGGCGAGCGAATTTTTTAGGTTCGGAAACAAAAAGAAGTCGCACGGAGCCAAATCTGGAGAATACGGTGGATGGGGCAGCAGTTCGTAGCGTAATTCGACCAATTTAGCCGTGGCGAGTGCAGAAGTGTGAGCCGGTGCATTATCGCGGTGGAAAAGCACTTTCTTTTTAGACAAATGGGGCCGTTTTTCTTCTAACACGGCGTCAAATCGGCTCAATAGTTCGGCGTAGTACTATCCTGTGACCGTTTTGCCCTTCTCCAGATAGTCAATAAAAATCACACCTTGAGAATCCCAGAAAACAGTGGCCATCACCTTTCCGGCCGACGGGACCGTCTTCGCCTTCTTCCGAGAAGGTTCACCGGGTAAGGTCCACTGTTTTGACTCCTCCTTGGTCTCTGGAGTGTAGTAGTGAATCCATGTTTCGTCGACGGTCACGTAACGACGCAAAAACTCTTTTGGATTACGATTAAATAGCTCCAAACACTGCTCTGAACTGGTCACACGGATGCGCTTGTTGTCTGCAGTCAGCAAACGCGGCACCCACCTTGCTGACAGCTTCCTCATGCCTAAAATCTCATGTAGGATATGCCACACGCGTTCTTCTGAGATGCCTACTATCGCAGCTATCTCGTGCACCTTTAATCGGCGGTCTGACAAAACGATATCGTGTATTTTTGTTACGTTCTCCTCCGTAGTGGCTGTTTCCGGAGCACCTGGGCGTGGATCATCAAAAACCGACGTACGAGCACGTTGAAACTCGTTATACCAAAATTTAACGGTCGCCATCGAAGGAGAAGCATCCCCATACACTGCATCCAAGCGTTCTTTAATTTCACTGCGCGATTTCCCTTCCAAAAACAAGAATCGAATCCCCAACCGATATTGTTCTTTCTTCATTTTTTCAAAAATCAACGGACACATTTGCTTTCACACGCTCTCAAAAATAAACTACAACTCCGATCCGGCTGAAATTTCGTCTGTAACCGTTTACAGGAAGATACTGCACTGTAGTGTATTTCTGGTGCGATAGTGGCACCATCGGGCGGTGAGGCTAGGTACTTGTCAAATGACCCTCGTAAAGTCTAGTTGTACGTACTTGTATGAGTAAAATAATATTGCGGCTAATATGTTTCTTTTGATCACCTTCAAACATACTAGCTGCACTATCCACTTAAGCTACTACTTGATTAGTGATAACCACTGCGCAGCCAAATTCATCAGCTAATCCATGGAATGATAGAAGAAATCTGGCTAAATGCATTTGGTGAGATGCCAATTCTCCTCTTGCAGCAAAATCTGTCCTGTATAATGCAATAGCACTGTCTACTATCAGTAGCCGATATCTAGATTCTGACATCATAGCACTGGCTTTTATCAAAAGCTGTGTTTGGTGGTCAGAGTTGTATGCACGGGTAGTTGCAACATTGTCAAATACACTATCCCCACTGATGTTATGAGAAGTTACTGGCATTACTACTGGTGCTGCTTCTTCGATCAGAATCTGTTCCAGAGCTCAAAGTCTACGAGAAAATTCTAAAACATGAAAATGAAAAAAATTTTCACAAAGTATCTATTCTTTTTTTTTTTTTAAGTTATATTTATTTTTTTATATACATAAGATATATATAAAATACTTATCTATGTATAAAAGTATGCTCATGTCATCAGCTGATTGAAATTCATATCTCTTTTTTTATACCTAATTACGTAAAAAAATACCATATACGACATACGATATTTTGAGGCTATTTTGTAGAGTCACAGATTTGTTGTTGTTATATATGTTGTTGTTATTATATATACTTTCTCTTTCTTTCTCTTTCTTTCTCTTTCTCTCTCTCTCTCTCTCTCTCTCTCTCTCTCTCTCTCTCTCTCTCTCTCTCTCTCTCTCTCTCTCTCTCTCTCTCTCTCTCTCTTCGAGTATATACATTAGTTTATATATATAATATATAATGAACTCATAGGAGCTTGTTGACCAATCATAACAGAGCAGCGGTCGGAACAAAACAGCTGATCGACGAGAGAAAAGAAGAAGAAAAATTTCTGATCCGAAAACAGCCATCGGAAATTATAAACTCGATATACATAAAAATGACACAATATTTTTAATTGAAATTTTTTATACACGTATTAGGGTAGTGGCCTGTATTAATGTGCCTGTCCACATTTGTGTGCTCTATTATTAAAACGTATCCTAGAAGTGAACGAGTAAAAACGTAACACTAAAATATTTTTTTTCATAAAGTATAGTTAATTAAGTTTAAATAGAATTAATTACTTAATTTGTTTTTATTTACATTAAAAAAGAACTTTCAAAAATATGTTGCACGGTTTGCGGTGTGTCACGGTGTTTCCTTGTCCAAACTTGTTAAAAAATGACATTTTTAAAAGTAACATTAAATAATGTTTCGGAAGGATTTTAATGTGGGATACAATTGATTGTATCATAAAATAATATTATGTTATATAATAAACCTTAATATAAACGTTTTCAATTGATTTTAATATTTAACTAATGGTGTCTACTAATACGGCAGTGAAAAACGACTTGTCCAGATTTGTGTGTGCACAAATACAATACGAGCATGCTCGTATCGGCGCTTGAACAGAAAAGTTAGGTTAGGTTGTCTGTGCACAAACGTTGTTTCATATCGCATTGATGACCTTCAGCAGTTTTTACCGTATTGGAATTAATTAACATTCAATGTAAACAAGGGTTAGAAATTACTTATAAATGCACTACAGTTAACAAAATAATTTTGTTGGCAATGATAATATTATCAAGACACACTAATGTGGGGCACACAAACGTGTACATCCACATTAATGCGGGGCACACAAAAATGTACTTTGTTGTCTGCTAGGGCACACAAATGCGTACAAAATTTTTTTTTTTATATTGCTTGTAACTTTCGTAAAAATTAATATTTTTCTATAAAAAAAATTGTTTCGTGTAGATTATTAATTTTATTATCTATATAAACCACCCGGAATCTCTGATACAGCTTAAATAGTCTATTATTATGCGACAAAACTGAAGAGTTTCTTAAACCCACACTAATACGGACATCTACCCTTTATAATAAGTGAGATTCTCGCACACCCATTTCAAAGTATATAGTAGCGCGGTCGTCCCTCAGGCTTCTTCTACATTGGTCAGATACTTGCCTTCGGAGCGCTCCCGCGCTCCTTGATAATCAAAATTCAGATTACGAAAAATATTCATGCATGGCTAGGTTAGTTACGTTGGGCGAGTTTCAACAATCTCAGATGGATGTCATGAATTTAGAATTAAACAAATTATCAGAAGAGAATACAGAGAAAATTGAAACGAATACGTTTGAGATTGGGAGGGAGAATCGTGAAAAACTCATACAAACAGAACAAAATATCAGAAGCCCCCAAATAACTAGCGACTTTGACTTAAACGAAAATATTTTAAACAGAAAAATAAATAACTTAGATGACATGAATATAAAAGAACATTTGGAGATTTTAAACTGTAATAAAAAATCAGAGGATAGCAAAAAGAACAAATTAAATGAAGGTATGCTATGGCATATTAGATTAGGACATGCTTCTTTAGGTTATCTCAAACAGATGCAAAAATCAGATGAAAAACTAAAAGGAGTTAAATTCGACAAAGAGATAATGGATTGCGAAGTGTGTATCATGGAAAAGATGGAAAAATTACCGTTTTCAGAGAATAGAACCAGAGGATCCAGACCGTTAGAAATGATACACACGGACACAATGGGACCCATAAAACTAGCTTCATTCCCTGGTGGTAACAGGTTTATAAATATATTTGTAGATGATTACACGAGATTTGCTAAAGCATACTCTGTGAAACATAAAAATGAAACTGCACTGAAAAAAATTTGGCACGGCGTCTGTTCCCCTCACAGTTCGTCAGCGCCCCCTTCGCTGCGTGCGTCAGACCACCCACTTTTGGCACAGCGTTTGTCCCGAATTTCGGGACCGCCCCGGTCCCTAACGTTTGGGGCAAATCTTGCATTCAAACAGAGCTATGAGCTGTCTCGAACACAAGCCGATAACCTATGTTTTAATCACTAATCTGATTTTCTAGTAAATCATTTACAAATATACATGTATAAATTAATACATGTATGTATTAATGGATAAATTTATAAACTTTTAGAAAATACTTTTGAACTAATTATGGTTATCGCAGTGTCAAAAAACTATCGCTTTTCTAAATAATTTAATGAGTTTTGGGTGTTGAAAAAGGATTGGAAATTTAAAATTTTGGGTATTAAAGAATAATTTGCATAATATAAAAATAGTTTATTAGTATAAAAAATAGAGGGTAATTACAGTATAATACATAATAATTACAAGATGTATTGAGGGTTAATGAAACGGGTATTGTTTATTATAACAAATGTAGCAGGAGATATTATTGGCAAATCTTTGTAGGAAATAATTTGATTTTTTAGATATTTTTCAGCTACATAGCTGTGACGATGACAGTCGAAAGTCGTTTCTTCAAAAATAGCGACGTAAAAATAAATTCTTCTTCTACTGAAATTATATCTACTATTTCTCCAAATTGGATTTCGCTTTCTAAAACGCTAGTAATTATAATACTTTGTTCTTTATACATTATTCCGTTTATCTGAATATTTGTATAATGTACACTTTTGTCATTTTTTTCTTTTTCTGTGAAGTAGCTTGTCTCTCTAGTAGTGTTGTAAGTAGGGCCAAGTGATATGTTATCTTCAGATCGTTGAGAATGCATTTGACACATTTTTAAAGTCAGTTTCATTGCAATTGTTTGTAAAAGATTTTTATTACAACTCGTTGACTGCGCAATTGACTTTATGTTTCGGTGACTCGATTCGTAGCGTATACTCCAGTAGTTAGTAAATGGTCCATTCTTCAACAGAATCTTTGAATAGTGAGAAAGGAGGTGAAACTTTGGTTTCAATTTACCATATAGATCTTTATATAAATTATTCAGATTTGCTATGTAATCATCTAATAGTTTCGCATCTACACGAGTTGTTTTTGGCGACAGCAATATATCCATTATGTGACGCAACTCTAAATACAAACTCCAATATGGATCACCCAGTGGAATTAGATCACCAATGATTAACCCAAAATTTTGCACGAGATAACCCATTTCAGCTGCAGACATCTTTAAATCGAGCTTGTTCTTCAATCGGTTCATTTGAATAATAGGAGGCTTGTTCACTGGTTCCGTTGAATTCAGGTTGAAACATTGGATTTTGGTGTTCAAATCATGTAATATAAAATATTTTTTGTCAAAAATAAACGTGTATATAAGGGACCTCATGACATACATACACACCCCTTCCAATAAGTCATGCATCATATCAACCGACACATTTTCAGTGATATGAAAACCTTTGACCTTGTTGAACACACACGGCTCTTTAATGCCAGTATTACTAATATTTTCTGCTTGAACGTCTTGGTTGTAATTCTTGATCGTCCGCAATTTTCGCTTATCTTCTTGAGCTAATACTTGAGATTCTGCGGATGATACTTTACAAATCCTACAAAAATAATTTGCCTTGAACGATTCAACGAAGCCACAGATACTATTCAATCCAAGATTGTCTCCTAATAATAGTACTAACTGAAATTTTACATTGTGAACACGAGAATCGATATTAACAAAAATCCCGGTGTCTCTCAAAAAGTTTAACTCGTCAATTAATTTTCCAAAGACATTCTTGTTACTTGCATCTTTCTTATCTTCGGCACGTACTAATAGACAACAAATGATACTGTCTAATCGAGACGCTATATGTGGTGGCAAACACGCAATACAAACATTAACGACGCCAAATTTGTTTATCCCAGCATGGCTTCCAAGCGCATTCCCGACTTCCAATTCATCGAAATATACATATATCAGCAAAACTATTTCATTAACAAATGAATTCGCATATTTTTTTTGCCACAAGTCAGCCTGTATAATGTTACTTACAATACGTAAGTCCTTCGATAGCATCGCAATATAATCGGTTATTCGTTTTAGCAATCCCGGAATTTCAAGAAACTGTTTCAAACTGGTTCTCAGTGGTATATATACTGCTTTCATAGTTTCTGGCACACATTTAGGTACGCCGTTGACGAGTTTCTCCACGTATGTTCTTCCGATTTCAAATTCTTCGCAGCTTATCAATCCGTTGTTTTTTAATAGTTTCATCCTTTTATATTCGCTTTCGACATTTTCAAAAATAATACTATATCTATCTAATAATTCTTCAATTTCTTGTATAGAATCTACGTGATCTTTTTCTTTTAAAATATTAATTATATCATTTTTTAAAGCCGGTATGTATATATTACGAAGGAAATTGTAAAAATAATTTATAACGATATCGACAATTTTTCTCGGTAAATTCGGGTCAGTGTACAACGTTAAAATGAACTGAAGCAGGTGGTTAATTATAAATAATAAATCCATATTGATTGAAAAACTTTAATAAATATTTACTAATTTTTCAAAACTCACAACGTAAGCTAGTAACGTAAATAGCAACATAAACCAAATCAAAAACTTATAATAACAATGATTATTTTTTAATGTTTAAGTCAATGCATAGTTTAGTAACCCACGAACTTGTCTTTTTATAACTAAAATTATAAATTGCTTTTTCTATAAAAGCCCAAACGAAATCGCAAAAAGAAGGAAAAAATTTTAAAGCGACTAAACACTTATAACATGCCTCTATTGCTTTCACTGGATCCAAATACACATACTTCTCCTTATTCAATACTAAATACGTTTTCAGATCGTGCAATTGTCCAGTACATATTACATAGGGATGTACTTGTGCTCTTAGATCCTGCAGCCACTTCTCAAAACTTTTCTGCTCCTCATCCACTTTTTTAGAATCCTTTGGAATATTAAAAGTTACTTAATAAACTAATTTCTTTTATTATGCGTATAAAAATCAAGATGAGTAAATAATAACCCCAAGCCCTTTTATCGGAGAATGACTCACCTCAATATACAGTAGAAAGCATTTAGACATTTGCCCCTTGCTTATGTCATCAACCTTGGAACTTTTACTAGCTTTGATGCACAAAGTTACCAGTAATAGCGCCAAAAAGCTATCGTGAATTCCTGTAACATATTGCAGATATATTATTGAAAAATAATAAATTTTGCTTCTAAATTGCTCAAAACATGATGTATTATATATAATTATATTGTAGTATAATTATATTGTACCATTTACTTTAATTTGCTTAATTTTTGGAGCACATTTAAAAGTTTTAATTTTAGTATTGCCGAGGAAAACAGAATTTTCAAATCGAGAGAAATTAAAATATTCTGACAGTGTGACCTATTGTAAGAGCGTGATCCTCTAACCTCCGCCTTCTCTCTCCCCCCTCTCTCTCCAAATCCATTCCTTCTCAAAGAAATTATACCTTCATCAATTGATGCTTTATGAGAAGACATAAACGCAATGACCTCCTTAGCTTTTGATTTCTTCGCGTGAGAAATGAGTTTTTTCGCCAGTTCGGGCCGTTTCACTGTAAACATAGTAGAGTAAGCGTCTACAGATGGGTCACTGGTGATGATGCTTTTTTCGGATAGTTCAGCAATATATGCATCAAAGTCTTGCTCCAGCTGTAAATACATAATTATAGCGTTAGCTATTATTATTTATTTAAAATTTTCTATATATTTTACATATACACAACATACTATTGAAAATATTCAATAAAAATATGTAATGGTGATAAAAATAACTTACAAACGAAACTCCATATGGATTGCAGATGCATGGAAATGATCTTAAGTATTTTTCTACAGTGACAATCTTAGTTTTTCCTTCTTTTTTCTGTAAAAGCTTCATGCGCTCACTATAAGTATTTTCTCATGATTTCAATGCGTCTGCTAATTTATGTTTTTGTTTGTCATATTGTACTAAACAAACCACATTAACCAAAGGATCTAAAAAATCAATACATAAGATATTATAAGTAACTTCTGACTGACATTGGAAATTATTTTTTATAACTATTAAAATCTCAAAATACAATATAAACCCTAATTAGAAAAACATAACTAATATTTTGTATCATATAGTACTGTTGATTATAGTATTATTACCTGCATAAATACTAACTACAACTTCATTAGTTTTTATTATAAAAAATACAAAATATATTTTAAAAATAATATGAAGAATAGATTTGTAATATTTATATTTCATACAATGCTCTTGTAATATAAATAAATAAATAAATGAAGAATTTTCTTACCAGAAGTATTATTCTCAAGTACAGGTAACTTTTGTTCTTTATTGCTTTGTAGGGAAAGGAAAGTAGCTAATCGCAATTCATCTCTAACTTTCTTACAGTAGTTGTATAAACCTCCACGAGCCCCTACTGCTTGTTCTTCGCCATTAACACCAGCTTCCACAAAATAAATGTCCGGATCCTCCGTTGGAAATAATTCCACAATATCATTAGTTACCTTTCTAAAGATTGCAGTCTTTACTCTATTAAGAAAAAAGTAAATTAAGTTAATTTAGTATATTAAGTTTGAGTTTTACTATTATTAATTTATAAGATCTACTTGTTTTTAATGTAATAGAATAACTAAGAAGGAGGTAAAAAGAATCAAAGAAATAAAAATAGTTCAAGATTGAAAAAATCAATTTTATTTTTTTTTCTTAAAAACTATTAGGTTTACAGAAAAAACCATTAATACCTTTTTTGATTCTCTTTTTATTTAGAATCAGCCAGTATTTTTCTTATTTCTCTGGAACTCTTACTTAAAAAGTTGAAATTTTGGGGGGGAACGACAAAGGGAAAAGAATCCAAAGATTTCTTTGTATTTCTTGAACACCTCCTTGTAAGTTAACTGTATATGCTAACAGTTTAAGTAATATAAGCTAAGTTTCAAAAGTATTATAGTTTTAGTTTACGTTATGTTCCCTATAATAAACTGTTAAGTAACTTACTTATAAGTCAATTCATTTTTACTTAGTTCATTATACACAAGTTTGTGTTTAAGTTGAGTGCGGTTAATTTTTTGATGATTTTTATAAATCCCTAGCATAACCCTGCCTTCTAAATCTTTATTCAGAAAATGAAATAGATCATTTTCTTTAAAAGTAAAAATATCTAAAAAAAATATATATTAATATAGATTATTGACTATATGGTACATAATAAATGAACATGTAAATATTGGTAAAAGAATGTGAACCTGTCAAATTTGAATGATCTTGTGAATTAGTGTCAGATGAACTTGATAAAGGATCTTGTGAAGAAGTGGTAGATATCAAATTAATAGGATCATTTTGAGGATCATTTTGTGGAGGATATTCTTTGGTATTAATTTGTGAGTTGTTATTATGTGTAATGAATTCCTTGTTACTTAATGATGCACATGAACTATTCAGACTTTCATCCATACTATACTTATTATTATCGCACTCTATCATTATACTTTCATCACATACAGGATACACAATCAACAACCGTCCCTTCTCAAAATGGTAGTTACATAAAAAGTCAATCATAGAAGATTGATAATTTTTTAAAATTTGATTAATATCACTATTGCTTAACGAATAAAACTCATCATCTTTAACTCCAGCCGCTAAATAGAAAAAAAACGTTTTATAATTTTCAATATCAATAATTATATATAACAAGAGAAAGATAATTCACATATAATATATAATGATTGGTATAATAAAAAATACCAAAAACGCCTTTGAGGTTACGTTCACAAAAACTGATTCAAATAAGCTTTCTTAATAGTGCAAAGTTATTTTAATATATTCCATTTTATATTTACCTGTGAAAGCAGTGCGTACTTCGACTGTCATGTTGTATTTTATCATAAATTCTTCCATTGTCGCAGCTTTTTAATGCTCGTACACGTGAGATGGTTTTCGCTCCGAAAATCGGCGCAGCAGAGAGACTGGAAAATGGATACCAGTCTAATCTTACCCTTAGTACAACGCTTATACCGCAGGGGGGCACGCGCCACGCGTTTACGGGACAGGAGCTGTGCCAGTACGGGGCAGGAGATGTGCCGAACCACGGTACAACATTCGACCCTACTTTCGGCATAGCGTATTTACTCATAGGTTCAGCTGCAGTGCCAAATTTTTTTCAGTGTGGGAATTGTCTTGAAAAATTCCTAATAACAATGAAAAAGTCTGTTATAATGAAGAGCTGATAACGGAACAGAATTCATCGGAGGCAAATTCTCAGAAGTAAAGATACTAGAAAAGATAGAGTATAATGTAGCACCTCCACACAAATTAGAACTAAATGGAACTGCAGAAAGATTTAATAAGACGTTGCAAAATAAAATCAGAGCTTTAATGATTGATACCGGCTTACCAGAATCAATGTGGATATTGAGAGTAGAAGCCGCAGTTAACATATACAATAGAACACCACATAAGTCGTTAAACTCAGAAACTCCAATAAATATGCTAACTCCAAAATCAAAAACTACTTAGAGAAAATCAGAAGATTTGGATGTGTAGCATATACTAAAATTCCTATAACGGAAAGGAAGTTCTCAGAAAGAGCACTTAAAGCTATAATGGTTGGGTACTCGCCAGCAGGCTACGTCCTTTGGCATCCTTCAACTGGAAAATTCCTTCACTCCAGACATGTCAGATGTAATGAAAAACAGGTTTACAAAGACGTCTACAGAGATAAGTCAGAGCAGAACAACAAATCAGAAGAGACAGAAGAATCAAAGGATCCGGTAGAAGGAAAAGTACCATCAAACTCAGAGGAAAAAGAAAGTCAAAAGAAAGACAATAAAAAGAAAAATCAGAGGAAAAAGAATCAGAAAATAAACAAAAAAAGAAACCAAAGAAAAGGAAAGCTGAAAACAAAGAGACAAATAACTCAGAAGCTGAGAAACGCAAACAACTCAGAAAAAATGCGAAAACAACAGAAAACAGAGAAAAATACATGGCTATCAAAAGAACCCAAGTGACAAGGGAATTAGAGGATACAAGCCTAAAATGAATAGACCAAGAACTAACACATAATTCAGAAAGAAGATGTGATAAAGAAAATTCAGAAGATGAAATCAGACACGCATTTATAGATAGCTACAATTAATGAAGACCCAATAACATACTCAGAAGCCATGGCATCAGACGATAAAGTAAAGTGGTCAGAAGCTATAAACGAGGAAATTAAATCAATGGAAGAAAACAGTTTGGCAATTTGTTGATAGACCCTCCAAAACAAAAGATGGCAAAAAGGTTCACATAATAGACTCGAAATGGGTCTTCAAAAAGAAAATAGGAGAAAAAGGAGAAAATGTGTATAAAGGAAGGTTAGTAATCAGAGGATTTAAAGACGAAAACGAATATGAACTGAGACATACGCGCCAGTATCCAGATTAGCGATAATCAGAGCGGCGTTAGCCATAATAAATAAATACGACTTAGGGGTATGTCAAATGGACGTCAAAACCGCTTTTCTGAATGGGACACTGGAAGAGGAAATATATATGGAGATTCCAGATGGTATGAACAGTGATGCAGAAATCAGAAGAACAAAAGTTTGCAAACTACAGACATCTCTGTACGGCTTAAGAATCAGTCCAAAAAGATGGAATGTAAGGTTTTCAGAAGAAGCACTAAAACTAGGACTGGAAAAAGATATAAATGAACCATGCTTGTTTACCTGGAGAAAAGATGGAAAAGTAGTTATGTTAATTCTATACGTAGATGACATACTGCTAGCAAGTAATGACAAACAGAAATTAGAAGAAATCAGAGAGAAACTAAGTCTTGTATTTAAAATGAAAGACTTAGAGAACCAGAAAACTTCTTAGGAATGAGAATAATCAGAGACAAACAAAATAAAATCTTGGCATTTTTTTTAAAACAGACGGAATATATAGAGAAAATCTTGGAAAGACTTAACATGACAGAAAGTAAAACTCAGAGAACACCCATGGAGACAAGACAAGTTAAAAACAGAGAACTCAGAAGTGAAGAAAACTTGACCGAATCAGAAGAATCAAAGATAAAAACCAAAGCACCATACAGAGAAGCCATTGGAAGTTTGTTGTATTTGGCAGGAGCCACGTACGAGACCAGATATTGCATTTGCAGTCAACTATTTATCCAGACGACAATTACATCCAACAGAAGAGGATTGGAAAGATGTAAAAAGAATATCCAGTTATATCAGAGGAACATCTGACCTTGCGTTGACATACAGAGCCAAAGACGAAAATCTAACAGCTATGACAGATGCAAGCTTTAGAGATTGTTCAGATTCATCTTCCACAGGTGGTTTTATAATAAAATTATTTGGTGACCCAATAATGTGGAGAAGTCATAAACAGACGTATGTGACACTGTCAGCTTGCCAAGCAGAGTATCTTGCCATGAGCGAGGCATGTCAAGAACTTGTATCGCTAGATAAAGCCATCAGAGACATAACAGGCAAAACGATGTACCCAGTTACAATATGGTACGACAATAAACCAGCTGGTGATTGCACTCAGATGGATGGCAGCCACAAACTCAAAAACTTCGATAATAATCTAGAATCAATCAGAAGAAATTTAGAAAACAGAAACAAGACAGGGAGTAAAAGTCATATGACAGTCACTCACAGTAACTATATAAAATCATGTGTCTTGGAAGGAATAGTAACAGTCAGATGGGTTTCCACTAAAGAAAATGAAGCAGATATAATGACTAAACCACTTCCCTTTGATACGCATAAATATTTAAGAGATAAAATCATGAATTCAGAATAGTATAAAAATCAGAGAAATAGCACTATATACTAATACACATAATAGCGAATAAGAAATATAAAATCAGATGGTTATATATATAAATGTGTATTACTTTATCACAGAGATTTACCCAGAGTAACGAATTCATTTATTTAGAATGAATTTAATAATTACAAATATACACACATACAAGACCCAGAGGATAACCCGATAAGACAATCAGAAGATACTTATACGAGAATGAGAAGTTGCGTACCCTCAAAGGGAGAGAGTGTAAGAAGTACGTGGGCTTTGAGTCCACGCAACGCTCTACAGCGGTGCATCGCGGTATTCGCGGTCGTTCACAGCGCCGAGATGACGCCAGCCTACAGCAGAGGAGCGCAGTGGATGTACTGCAGCCTCCCCTCTACAACACAGGGCCGTGTTCGTATGGGCGCCTACGACGGCGCGAGTCTCTCTCTCCCGTGCCAAACGCCGACTACGACGGACGCATCGCCTTCGCTACACCTTGTGCCACCAACTAACATTCAGAGCTTCAATAAAGAGTTGATTTTAATATAAAGTGCCCAGAATTGTTTATTCCAATATACACGCTGCAAAACGTTGTTCTATACTTTACTGTGTTTTAATTATCAATGCTTTACTCCGGCTCTATGATTTCGAGCTAGCAACTATACCAAAGGAAGTTAACCCAGGACCTGTGAGTTTAGTTATGAAGGACGTTTTATCAATCAGTCGGATATAGAAGTGAAGAACCTAAATAAAAGTATTACAATGTAATGTAAATTATTCATTATTATATTTTATATTTTCTCTACAAAATATCTCCAAAAATGGTCCATCACTACATCTTTTAAAATATCCATTAATAAATTATTTTACAAAACTTCTACAATCCTTCACAAACTTTTGCAAGCAATGAGAAATTATTTTCCAAAACCTTTACAATCACTTTACAAAAACTTTTACAAACGATAAGAATTTTTCGTGAAACCATAAGAATTATTTTCCGAAACCTATACAATATTCTAAAAAATTATTTACGTTTTATTTTATGAAAAGGAATTCTACGAATAAATAATAAATTTTTGCGTTCTAAAGTCGAAATAAATTTCTTTCATGCGGATACTGACAGTCAAACCCAAAAAAGTTGTGAAATCAATTAATGTGTAATTTTATAGTTAACAAACATTATTTATAATGTACTTTTACTCTTCAAAAGTTGTGAAATCTCTCTAAAAAATTTTTTTACAAAAGTAAAAACTTATAGGCAAGAATAAGTTTGGTTACTATTCCATTTAGTTTTATACTTAACAAACATTATTTGCAAAACTCTCCCACCCTCTCTTGCTTCCCCCTCTCTCTCTCCCTCTGTACCAAAAACATTAATGAGAACTTAAATATTTTTTTCAAAATAATCAATACGTTCTTTAAAAAACCAATTTTTCAAATTTATTCTAACAACACAATTTGTCTATAGTCCTTTTATTTATTTTAATCTCATTTATTCAATAAGCACTCTCTACAAATAGTAATAATTTTTTTCATGACTGTACAAATAATTGTTAATAAAACTTCCTACGAAAGTATAAAATAAGGCAAGTATAGAAGTTCTTTCTGTATAACCTATTTAAAAGAAGTCAAAAAATACTAGTAAAAAAGTATTTTACTTCTTTGAGTCAATGTATGCATGCTTAACAAATTATATGTAAGTACATTCAAATTGTTCACTGCAAATGAAACGAAATTTGTGGAATCAATTATCGATAGTCAAGTAATGCAAACCATTCTCCGAAAAACTGTATGACTATGTTTTCATAAATGTATTCAAATTTCTTCATTCTTCTATACAAATTAAACATAAGAAAATGCTGAAATCAATTAATTGAAGTCAAGTACCGGCCATAAGAACTTTTCGTACCTCGCGTGTAAAATTACATTTTACGCCCACGTTGTAACTTCAAAATTATTCAGCCAACGGGCATAAAGTACTACATAACGCCCGAGAGGCCTAATAACTCACACACTCCTACAAAACTTTATAGTACCTAGCTAAGTACTTTACGCCCATGTGGGAAAAATTTTTTCAATTATATAACTATAATGCCTTCTTTTTGCTTCTAAAATTCATAAGAATTTTTTCAGATATTTACGGAAACCCAAAGCCTATATAAAAAAAAATTACATAGTTACCAACACATCACTATTTTTAATTATTCCTCCTCAATTTTGAACTTTCTATAATACTGCGCATCTTGGAAGGACAAGAGAAGTCTAGAGCTGCTCTAGCAGGGGTGGTCCTCCGATCTCCCGTACATACTTGGCGCGCCCGACGGTTTGCAGTTCAAGGTGTAAGGCATGGTCATTTTTATATAAATATTCATATGTTAAAGATCAGATAAAATGTATAAATCGGTTGCTCCTACATATTAACTATTAATCTATGGCTCTACCACTTTGTTTTTAAATATAACGTACACACCTGCGTGAAAATATCATATGAGATACATATGAGATCCCATGATATATAAAATTGCATATGACATCGCAAATAAGATCTCATGCGAGATATGCGCTGTCTGAAATTCTCATATGAGATCTTATATGATTTTCACACGGGGGAAAAGTTATAAAATATGTTGCTTATAAAACGGTTAGTGAAATGTAAAGGACTTTGAGCAAGCTATAAATGTATATGAATTTTTTATTTTATTCTCGTTTAAAAAGAACGGACACAAGGAAAAATATGTTTGATAATGAAATATAAATCATGATTCTGCACATGTACGGATCTGTTGTACATAACAGCATCAATTAAAAATTAGAGCCAATGTACTTATTTATGGTGGACTTATAGGTATAAATATTGTTCATGAATTTATGCAAAAATTTAGTATTCTACATTTAACTAGCCCACGTAACTGCAAATCGTCGGGCCCGCCAAGTATGTACAGGAGATCCGAGGACCACCCCTGCTAGAGCAGCTCTAGACTTCTCTTGTCCTTCCAAGATTCGTAATATTATAGAAAGTTCAAAATTGAGGTGGAATAATGAAAAATAGTGATGTATTGGTAACTATGTAATTTTTTTTATATAGTTTTTGGCTTTTCGTAAATACCTGAAAAATTTCTTATGAATTTTAGAAGCAAAAAGAAGGCGTTATTGTTATATAATTAAAATAATTTTTCCCACACGGGCGTAAAGTACGTAGCTAGGTACTATAAAGTTTTGTAGGAGTGTGTGAGTTATTGGGCCTCTTGGGCGTTATGTAGTACTTTATGCCCGCTGGCTGAATAATTTTGAAGTTACAATGTGGGCGTAAAATGTAATTTTACACGCGAGGTACCAAAAGTTCTTATGGCCGGTACTTGACTTCAATTAATTGATTTCAGCATTTTCTTGTGTTTAATTTGTATAGAAGAACGAATAAATTTGAATACATTTCTGAAAACACAGTCATACAGTTTTTCGGAGAATGGTTTGCATTACTTGACTATCGATAATTGATTTCACAACTTCCGTTTGTTTGATTTGCAGTGAACAATTTGAATGTACTTACATATAATTTGTTGAGCATGCATACATTGACTCAAAGAAGTAAAATACTTTTTTACTAGTAATTATTTGACTTCTTTTAAATAGATTATACAGAAAAAACTTCTATACTTGCCTTATTTTATACTTTAGTAGAAAGTTTTATTAACAATTATTTGTACAGTCATGAAAAAAATTATTACCATTTGTAGAGAGTGCTTATTGAATAAATGAGATTAAAATAAATAAAAGGACTATAGACAAATTGTGTTGTTAGAATATATTTAAAAAATTGGTTTTTAAAGAACGTGTTGATTGTTTTGAAAAAATATTTAAGCTCTCATTAAAGTTTTTGGTACAGAGGGCGAGAGAGGGGGGGAAGAAAGAGAGGGTGAGAGAGTTTAGCAAATAATGTTTGTTAAGTATAAAACTATATGGAATAGTAACCAAACTTATTCTTGCCTATAAGTTTTTACTTTTGTAAAAAAATTTTTTAGAGAGATTTCACAACTTTTTAAGAGTAAAAGTACATTATAAATAATGTTTGTTAAGTATAAAATTACACTTTAATTGATTTCACAACTTTTTTGGGTTTGACTTTCAGTATCCGCGTGAAAGAAATTTATTTCGACTTTAGAACGCAAAAATTTAATATTTATTCGTAGAATTCCTTTTCATAAAATAAAACGTAAATAATTTTTTAGGATATTGTATAGGTTTCGGAAAATGATTCTTATGTTTTCCGAAATAATTCTTATCGTTTGTAAAAGTTTTTGTAAAGTAATTGTAAAGGTTTTGGATTATAATTTACTTCTCATATATTAACATATACATTTAAGGTTTAGGCAACGAAATTTAGCAAACTAAAAAAGAAATTGTGTTTACCATTCTTTTACGTATTGTGTTCCTGAAATAATTTTCTATAAGCAAAAATAGCTGTATTCTTATGTGCTGAACAAATATTGGATACCTCCATCTGGGTTGCGAGAATGTGGTTATTATAGCCGTTACACCAGACTTGTACAACGATTTGCTTCTCATATTTAAGATTCTAAATTTAAATAAGCATGTAAATTTTACATATTTTTTAAGAAAATCAACTAAGAAATTCCTAAATTATATAAGAACAGTCCTACTTTGACCTTAGATCGTCAAATAAATTTTCCGACCTTGATCTGGTCACCCAATTCACTATAGTGACAAGTAAACGATTATCGCGGTACGTTTCTGGCTAGGTTATGATGGATACGGATAAGTATCACCATCGCGACTGAATTATTGCCAGATCGCCTGTCGACCGACTAATATCCATAATAAAAAGTTTATCCTTGAGTAAATGCGTGGGTCACTAGAAGACGGCGCTAATCAACTTGTTTATAATAATAGGAAAGTCTAAAATGGTCAAATTGTTGGTTTTTGTGTGTCCTTGTATAAGAGAAAGTTATGTTTCATGCGTGTACATAAGAAGTAATATTGATCTGATAATAAGTTAATGTAATTAATTTATTGACTCGGAAAAGCACAACAATAGCTGATTTTGGACTTTTTTTGGTGATAAAATGCATTTTTACATGGAAATAGCTTCTTGCAACATTCTGAGACCATATCAGCTATATTTTACGACATATAGCACTACTTTAAGGACTATCCGCTTGGCATTAGCTGTGATGGAACCTTTTGAAACGCTCATTTTAAGACTTAAAATGGCCAGAATGACCTTCAAACTTTTTCCAATGACTTTGAAATAATTTTTTTCTGAAAATTGAGAAAATTTACGAGCATAAATGTATGTACCACTTTTTGTAATAATGGCACCGTTCTGGAGTAATTTAGGCTTGAAAAGAAGCAAAAAAGCTAAAAATGCTAGATCTGGCCATATATATGACGTCATAGCTTTTTTTTTAAGTATCCCAAAAAATATAAAAAATTCAGTGTCAGTCATGGGATGCCTAGGAAGACATTTAGATGGTGAACAAAGGAAAAAAAATATTTTGCGCACGATCTTCCAGAGAACTGCCCATATACATTTGAGTTTTGGGCAACCAAATTTAGCAAACTTGAAAAGAAATTGTGTTCACCATTCTCGTATGTATAGTATGCTTGAAATATTTTCTATAAGCAAAAATAGCTGTACTATTATGTGCTGAATAAATATTGTATACCTCCATCTGGGACGCGAGAATGTGGTTATTATAGCAGTTCCTAAACGTAAGTCTTGTACTATTATTTGCTTCTCATATTTAAGTATCTAAATTTAAATAAACAGGAAAATGTATACATATTTATTCTGAAAATCATATGAGAAATACCTAGATAATATAAGACCAGTCTTATCTTCACTTTAGAAGGACACATAAATTTCCCGACCTTGTTCTGGTCACCTAATTCGCTATGCTGATAAGTAGGCGATTTTCACGATCCGTTTCTGGCTAGGTTTTGATGGATACCAATAATTGTCATCATCGCTAGTGAATAATTACCAGATCGCCTGTGGACCGACTAATATCCATAATAAAATTTATCATTGATTAAATGTGTGGGTCGCGAGAAGATGGCGCTAATTAATATTGAATTCCAGTTCAACTAAACCAAAAGAATTTTAATTTATAAACAGCTGGGTATATTCATGGTAAAGAAAATTAGAATAACAGAATATTGCGATATACGTTTCGTAATGATTTGATTTCCAGCGGCGACGCAAGAATGTGATCTTTATAACTTTTACTAACATAACTCTTGTATTATTATTGACTTTCCGTATTTAAATATCTAAATTTACATAAACAGAAAAATTTTGTTTGCATATTTATTACGAATATCAACTCAGAATTACCTAGATTATACGAGATAAGTCTTATTTTCACTTTAGATCGTCACATAAATTTCCCAACCTTGATCTGGTCACCCAATCTACTGTGCTGACAAGTAAACGACTTAAACGGTCTGTTTCTGGCTAGCTACTGATGGATATCAATAAGTTTTGTGATCGCTGCTAAATGATTGCGAGATCGCCTGTCGACAGACTCATAGCTAGAATATTTTTGATTATGGAGAAAGTGTGTGAACCACAAGAAGATGGCACTAATTTATCTTGAATTAAATAAGTCATTAAGTGGGATCTCACGTGTAACATTTCTAAAAATGTAAAAAATTGCTAAAACGAATGATCGATTTGTAATATTTATGGGAATTAGGCGTTTTAATCGGTTTTTGATACATATTTTTGAAAAAGTTGATTTTTTGATTCAAGTGTGATTTTTGAGTTTCTTTTTTATGCGAGATCGTTTTCGTGGCGTTTTTCTTTCTTGACACTGTTTATGTGGCGTTTTTTGTTTGTTGGATTTTTTTTCGTGGCTAATATTGATCCGGGATAGTCTTCGTGGCGTTTTCTAAAGGTGAGATTTTTTTCGTGGCGAACATTGATGCGAGATAGTTTTCGTGTCACTTTTGTAGATGGAATTCTTTTCGTGGCGAATGCTGATGGACGATAGTTATCGTGGCTTTTTCTAGGTGAGATTCTGTTCGTCGTCAATATTCATGTCGGATAGTTTTCGTCGGTGGCGAAATATCAAACACGAATAAAATTTATTGTGTACGTTAAAAAACATTGTCATATTTTTGCCATCTATCATATCGATATGAACTGCAGGTCGCGAGAATGGGACTTTCGTTCTTAACTCTGTCTCCTGAAGCTCTCATTTTGCCGTTATGCTATCCCTTGCAATTTATAAAATTTTTACTTTTTTAATTTTAAAATTTTTATATTTTTAAGTTTGACGTTTCAAAGCGATGTTCAAGCCTAGATAAGTTAAGTGATTATTCAGATAAATCTCTTTGAGTAATTAGTTGAAAAATTACGTAATTAATCATTGCATGAAACATGGTGATTATTCACCTAACTTTTCATCTTATCAATTATACCTGACTTTCTTGAGCTAGACTCCTTACAAGTTCCTCAGTTATTAACCGTGTTTTGTAAAATTACGTGTTAACCGTTAACTTCTTAAGGGGTTCTGCAGTTTATATAGGCCAAAATATAAACATTTTTTTCATGGATTGTTCATATATTGCATGGTGCGAAATGATATAGTATAATAGAGAAGTATTTCAAGTAAAGGAAAAAATTTTTTTTTAACAATATTTTAGTACTTATAAAATAGATATCAACAATTGAAAAAATAACAGATCGTTTAAATTTTTTTGGTTTTTGCTCCGATTTTAATTTGGAAAGGCTCATTTTAATCATTGTGAAATTTCATTATGAGATACCACGGAAAAAATTGAAAATTTTTTAAAAACTAGAAAGTTGCAGGCAATTGCACATCAAGTTTTGTTCGAATCTGATAAGAAATTCGTTTCATTCAGTTAAACAATTGCCTGTAACTTTCTATGTTTTAAATATTTTTTAATTTTTCCAATAGTAGCTCGTAATGAAATTTCACAAAGATTAAAATGAGACTCTCCAAATTAAAAACGGAGCAAAAACTAAAAAGATTGAAATGATTTGTTGAATCATTTTTCCAATTGTTGATATCTATTTTATAAGTACTGAAATATTGTTAAAAAAAAAATTCCCTTACTTGAAATACTTCTCTACTATACTATATTGTTTCTCAGCATGCAATATATGAATACTTCCTTAAAAAAGTTTGCATGTTTTAGACCTATATAAACGGTATAGAACCCTCTTATTGGTGGTAGTTAATCACAGGAGAGTGTCCTAGTTTCACAAACTACAAAAGTCTATATATCAAACACGTATCAAATTTATTAAGTACGTTAAAACACATTGTCATATTTTTGCTATCTATCATATCGATATGAACGGCAGGTCGCGGGGATGGGACATTCGTTTATAAGATGTTTTGTAAGCTAAAGACCACATCCCATTGTCTCATGAAGCTCTCATTTTTCCGTTATGCTATCCCTTGAAATTTGCTCAGTCGTAACAGAAATACCTAGAATTATGCCGTAACAATTTTTAGAAGTAAAATAGATCTTCGGCGAGTTTCAAATTTTTATGAACGACGGAAATCAATAAATAATACGCGTGTCAGATTTATCAAGTAGAATAAACAAGATTGTCACATTTTCGCGACCATACTGTATATGAATTGCAGGTCGTGAGAATGAGACAGTAAATGAAAAAAATGATATATTTTAAATGTGCAGTTTGATAAATTAATAAGTCGTTAGTCAACAATTATATTTGCATACAAATGTTTATCTATGCAGGTTGAAATAATTATGCTTGAACTTTTGTGAAAAACTCTAGCTTTTTCATTACATTTTTGACAGCTAGAGAGAATGAGGTGATTGATCAGGTAAATAGTCAGGAGAATAAGACTCTGCGAATTTGCAATGATTAATCATCTGAATTTTTATTTGAATAATTATCTGGTTTTTCAAATAAATAATGATCTGACTTATTTAGGCTTGGGTACGATCTATAAAAATAAAAATTTAGAACCTTTTTTAATTTTGACGTTTCCAGGCGATGTTCAAGCCTAAATAAGTTAAGTAATTATTCAGATAAATGTATCTGAGTAATTAGTTGAAAAATTACGTAATTAATCATTGCATAAAACATGGTGATTATTCACCTAACTTTTCATCTTATCAATTATACCTGACTTTCTTGAGCTGTACTCCTTACAAGTTCTTCAGTTATTAACCGTGTTTTGTAGAATTACCTGTTGACCATTTACTTCTCAATGGTGATAGTTAATTATAGGAGAGTGTCCTATTTTCGCAAACTACGAAAGTCTATAATATATATCAAACACGTATCAAATTTATTGAGTACGTTTAAAAACATTGTCACATTTTCGCCATCTATCACATTGATATGAACGGCAGGTCGCGTGAATTAGACCTTCGTTCTTAAGAGGTTTTTAAGCTGAAGACCACATCCAGTTTCCCATGAAGCCCTCATTTTCCCGATATACTATCCCATGCAATATGCTCAGTCGTAACAGACAATAGTTATATGCCGTTAATAACAATTTTCTTTGTTTTTTTTTTTAATTTTTAATGATTCAAATGGCAGCGATGATCAAATTTTACTTCCTCATAGAGGAAGCTTTGTGACACTTAAAAAAAAAGTTTTCAAGATAGCATGTTAGAAAGATGTTTTGGGTCATTTGGAGTAAGAATATACTATTTTTTTTAAATGTTCGTATTTGTGTGTGTGCCTGCGTACGTGTGTGTATGTGTATGTGTGCGTGTGTGTGTATAACGCTGTAACTTTTTCAATTTTTATCCAATCATTTTCGCACAGCGCTTAAAATTTTTCTTTCTTTTCAAGATTTTTGGAAAATAATAATATTATGTAGTTTTTTGGATAATTTTTTTTATATGAATTTTTCACTTCTTGAAAAAATAATTTTCATTTTTTTTAATGATAACATTGAGATATTTGAATCAGATGTTTAAAAAAAAAAAATTCTCAAGCTCTCACGGTTCTTTTATTTTTGACAAAACGTGTTTTTTTAAAAGCTTATAACTCCCAAACTAAACGGTCAATTTTTTGAAAAAAATCATGATAATGCAGAATATAAATAGCTATAATCTGTACAAATCTGAATCCATTCTGCCGATTAGTTTTTGAGAACAAAATTGATAACCGAAAAAATGAGTTTTGTATGTCGTACAATAACTGGAGTAAAATTGGCTTAAACGCTTTAAAATTTCTTGTAGGTGTAGATTTTGGATAGCACATGGTTGAGTTCTTTAGGCAAAATGATTGGTCCATACATTTCAGAGATATTCGAGGTTAAACATTTTTTAATTTTTTTTTTCACATCGTAATTTCTCGTAAACAGCTCAATGTATCAGCACCAAAATAGACAATTTTTTATGTAATATAGATAATATGTGTGTGAATTTTCGTCAAGATCGTACGATTACTTTTTGAAATATTTGATATTGAAAATTTTCGTATCTTATAAAGTTTCTTTCTTTGTCATCTGGTAACTAGAGACAAAAAATCGGTTTAATCATGTTGAAATTTAGTGTAAATGTACAGTTTATGTTATAAAAAAGTATAAAAAAAGGAATTAATAAATTAGTTTGAGGAAGCTACGTGCCAATGAATTGGCAGCGGTTTTTTTATTGTCAGGACATTTTTTTACCACATATAGGTCTAGCTAGTTGGCTATTAAGCTAGCGTCATAAAAAAATGTTCTCGATCGATATCTAGCTGGATGTTCAGTTGCTTCTAGTTAAACTCCAAAAAGGTAAGGTATCATCCAGTGGTTGCCGGCTAGGTGAACATATGGTTTCCAGCTGATTACCCAACTAGCTTCTTTCACCTGGGTTAACATTTTAATACTTTTTCCATTGAAAAATATTTATTAAATAAAGTATTAAATTGACATTCTTTTAGTGTCTACCTGTCTTGTTTTCAAAGGTAATGATTTCATGTAAGTATATGAATATTTAATTTATTTTGATCGTTATTATTCATTTGAAGTTAACAGGATTGGTAAGGCATATACGCTCGTGCCGTGATAAAGTTTTGGATAAGTAGTGTCCCTGACAATATTCACACTGCCGTTTTTTCGACGTGGTAACTCTATTCTTCGTCTTTCCTCTTGAAACAGGTATAATTTTTTTCTTTGTGGCATAATAAATGCCATATCCTTCATGGCATATTGCTGTAATAATCTTTCTTCTACGTTGGTCTATTTTTTCTAAATTCATAAATTTTTTTACTTTGGCTTCGTTATGATGTTTTTTTTCTAAATGAATGTGAAATTTAGAAATAAACTTTAAGCAATAAGGACAATACGCTCTTGGAATTTTGTTTTTGATAGAAGTTCTTCCAGCTCCTTGGAAAATTTACTAGAATTTGTCTTAGATTCCGTAACAGATATTCAGTCGTTATATTAATAAAACTCCGATTGATTTAGGCCTGCGAATTAGTCGTTACTAATTGACACTCAAAACTCGAACTTCAATATATACAGATAATTATTATATATATATCGTATAGGAACTTTTGGGATTTTCTGGAACTTTAAAGATGATCCTCAAAATAGAAGTTTGAGTCTCGCTCACTACACTTTCATTATTATTAGCATTTTGAACAATTATAACAGAAACGCAAAGTGCAATAATGACGCTCTTACTCGCACGTAACTTCTATTAAAATCGCTTTTTAAGTGACGATATTTAAATTAAAAGAAGTATTAAAGTTTGGTTAGGAAAGTTTTGTTGTCAGACTAGAATATATTTTTACTATGCCATACAGTGCTACTTCATATTGTAATTTGATTATGATTTCTCTTAAAATATTTATTTTGAAAAAATGTAATACTAAACCATTTTAGCTAATAAATAATTAAGCAAATAACGCTTAGGGTCTTTAAACGTTCAAACTATGAATGTTACGGACTATAGAAATTCTTAAATCTTATAAACATAAAAACATATTTTTGAATATTACATTGGAAAAGATTATCACTATCTAAAACATTTTATATTGAAACTTGTTTTTCGATGATGAATAGAAGTAAAATTAAATATATATTTGATATAATATAAAGATGAAATTAACAGTTTTGCTGTAGAAGAAAGTGTGATCAGGAGATATTTATCTTGGTGATTCAATAAAGCGTTTTGAGAATGGACAGTAACAAGGGTCTAAAACGTCCACGAGAACTTCCTTGAACAGTTTCAACTTTATATCATAATACAACTAGAAGCTGTCGTCAGTATCAATTTTACAACAAAATATGTTTTATTAAAAATATGACTAAAATTATGAAAAATTAAAAGAATTACCTGATTGCAAAAATAAATTTTCATCTTGTTGATGAATTTTTAGTAACTTATCAATCAGCTCAGCTTGTTGCTGCATCAGCAATAAGGTGCTTTTATCGAAACCTTTAAAGGATTCATCCATGGTGTTGTTCCAAGATTCTAATTTTAGATTAAACAAATTTATTTTTTATTATTTGTTTGACTAGTTTAATATTACTTCAACCTACATATTAATTTTCAATTCAACCCTAGTGGAAATTAAAAATGTATATAAATGTAAAAAAGTGTACATAAATGTTGTAATTGGAACATGCATTTACATTTATTTATATTTATATATGTCTTTTTACAGAAATTTACACTTATTTACTTGTACATTAAGATATAGCGAAAATTTAACAAAATTTAAAAAAAACGTATGTAAGTGTAAGAAATTGTAAAACTGTAAAAAAGTGTATTTACAAAAGCAAACATTGTTTCATACTACTGTTCAAATTCTAACGAAAGATCCAACAGATAATTTGATTTTATATTTGAATATAAGAGGTTTAAAAACTAATTTTAGGAAATTGCAAATCTTTAATAAAAGGCTCCAAATCAAACTTTATGTGATAGTATGTGCTGAAACCGGTAATTTAGAACACTATCAATATTATAAATTAAATGGGTACAATATTTATTATAACCATAGTCTCAGAAACAAATCAGATGGTGTAGTCGTATATGTCAAAAAAGACGTAACCCAGACAACTAATGTAATAGAACTGGGTAGACTAAAAATACTAAATACAATTATAAACCTTCAAAACAATAGTCATTTGGAAATCTCATCTATATAGAGATCACATGATTTGCATAATACAGAGTTTATTTTAAAAGTAAATCAATATTTGCAACTTAAGAGAAACGTTAAAAACCCTTTGATAATAGGTGACTTTAATATAAATATAATGTTACAAAACAATATTAGTCAGAATTTTCTATACAATTTTCTTGGAAATGGCTATTACCCTGGTTTTACTGATACGACTACACCATATCGTCGGTACATACGAAAACAGACGCGCTTGTAAAAAGTGACGGCGAAAAAAGGCGTGCTGTGACTTTGACGGCGAAGAAAGGTGCACTACAGGAATTGACGGAGAAAAAAGGCGTGCTGTGACACGCCTTTTTTCGTTTCAAATTCCTACCGCGCCTTTTTTCGTCTCAATTTACCAGCGCGCCTTTTTTCGTATGTACCGACGATATAATGTAACTACTGATAGTGGAACATGCATAGACAATATTTTTATAAAAACTAGCTCAATCAATGCAAAAACTTTTAAATTAATGAGACTTATTATTGATCACTGTCCGCTATTTATAGACATAAAGAAACCACTAGTGAATACAGACATGAGAAAAAGAAAACTAATTATTAATTAAATTACAAAAAAAATAGCTATTATAGCAAGTCGAAAATGTTGGACTGAATACACAAAAATCTAGGATCAAAACGAAGCAATGAACCTCTTTATAGATGGAATAATACAATGTCAAGAAAAGAAGGAACCCTGATAAGAATTTTTCCATCGGTCTTACAGTCTTACAAATTAAATTAAAATAATTAATATTTATGGCAGTCAGATTGCCCTTGTTTATAATCACCCCCGCAGAATCTGAAATAAAAACTTAATTAAACCTGGAAAAAACTTTATTAGCAAAGGACGATCTGACTGCTCCCCACCACCAAATTGCCCAAGGTTTCGAGCCCGCACCGGCTCCTCCTCAGGGACTGAAATGAAACCGGCGACACACCTCCTTATACAGGGTGTGTCATTTTAATTGGCGCACCCGAAAATTTAAAAAACGGCGTCTCCTAGAAAAAAATGATTCAAACAAAAGTTGTAGGGTAGGAAGGGGGCCAACTGATAATGACCTTCAATTTGATCTTGAGGTCAAGAATCAAGGTCATTTGAAGGTCAAATCGATTTTTTGCATAGGCATACCCACACTTTTGACCCCGGAAATGGAAAGAGCGGCAAATTTTACGTTCAAATATGACCTTGACCCTAACTTCAAACTCAAAGGTCAACATAATGTAAAGAAGGAAATCGGTCAACGCATTCAAACACTTGGAAAACTACACAGCCTACACAAGAAAATGTTTTGTACAAAAGCTGAGTGTGGGGGGGGGGGGGTAACTGACCATGATATTGATCTTCAGGTCAATATGAAGATGTGGCTTTGACATAGATGTCAAGATCCAGGATAAAGATCGAAGAGATCCAAGAAGGACAAAGACCTATTCCAGCTTTACCCAGACAGAACGACGTAGACGTCATAGGAAAGTATTTCGTTGGAGTGCTCAACGTTTCTAAGCCCCCTTGCCTTTCACGTTCCGGGGTGCTTTCTGTTGTCATGAGTCCCCTTGCCTCTCACGTTCCGGGGTGCTCTCTGTTGTCGTGAGTCCCCTCGCCTCTCACGTTCCGGGGTGCTTTTTGTTGTTGTGAATCCCCTCGCCTCTCACGTTCCGGGGTGCTTTCTGTTGTCGTGAGTCCCCTCGCCTCTCACGTTCTGGAGTAATTTACTTTTTCACTATCAATCACTGTCAACCTCGTAATAGTTGTTCAAAGTTAGCACCATTAGCTTCGAGACATAAGTTGATTCTAATTTGAAAATTATCAACAGTCTCCAGTAGTACGTTCTTGGAATTTCCGCACAAGCTTCTCTTATTCGATTTTTCATGTCTTCTCTTGTAGTTGGCGCTTCCTCATACACTTTATCCTTTATGAATCCCCAAAAAAAAAGTCAAGCGATGTCATATCAGGTGATCGGGCAGGCCAAGAAACTGGACCTGCTCGTCCTATCCATCTTTGCGGATACATGTTATTCAAAAAGTCCCGCACGATTCGTGCATAATGCGGCCCTGCACCATCTAATTGAACGTACATTCTTTGTCCCGTTGCCAAATCAACATTTTCAAGCATACCAGGTAAGTGCTCACTAAGCATCTATCGAAAAATAGCTCCGGTTACATTTCTATCAAAAAGGTATGGGCCAATTAGATAACCATTCACGATGCCACACCAGACCATTAGACTCCAACGGTGTTGGTTATCAACTTGTCGATACCAATGAGGATTAACCTCTGAGTAATAATGGCAATTGTGTCTACTAAGTTCGCCGTTATTTTTGAAAGTAGCTTAATCGCTAAACATTACAAGCCTAAAGAAGTCATGGTTCTCCTCAATTTTTCGTAAAGCCCAATTACAAAAATTTAAACGCTCTTGATGATCATTGGGAGTTAAGGCTAGCACTAATACTATGTGATATGCGTGGAATTTCACTTTTTTGATAATTCTTGAAACAGTTTTAAAAGGAATACCTGACTCTCTTGAAATGATTCGACAACTTGTGTGCGGATTTAGGTGAATGTAAGCTAAAATTACAAGAACACCTGTATCATTTTTGTCGTATGTACGACTTGCACGTTGTCGACTTAAGTGGCCATTCTGAGCTCTCAACTTTAGTTTTTGAATGGTCATTAGGATGACATTCACCGAAGATTATCAACATATCAACAATTTCAGCTGGTGGGTAGTCTGCCATAATTTTTGACAAAAATTTTGGTTAAATTGGAAGCAAAATGAAAAATTATAATTAAAACTTAAGAACAAATTATTGAACTGTGGACAATAAAGAGCAGAGACTCCACAAAATAATGTATGTATGTCGTATTAACTGAATGCGGAAACTGCTCCTTTAATTTAAATTTTAAGTGCCTTTCACTTGAGATTAAGTTCGCAAGCAGAAATCATATTACCAGTGATCACCTTAGGTAAAAGTTGGTTATTGATGATTATTAGAAGTCACTTAAGATGAAAGTTTGTGATTAATGGTTGAATGCGTAGTTCTTGAAATGGATACATTGATCAATTTAAACATTAGAATGACCTTAAATATTAAATTTCAAATTAGGGTCAAGGTCATATTTGAACGTAAAATTTGCCGCTCTTTCCATTTCCGGGGTTAAAAGTGGGGGATCCTATGCAAAAAATCGATTTGACCTTCAAATGACCTTGATCCTTGATCTCAAGGTCAAAGTGAAGGTTATTATCAGTTGGCCCCCTCCGTACCCTACATCTTTTGTTGGAATCATTTTTTTCTAGGAGACGCCGTTTTTTAAATTTTATGGTGCGTCAATTAAAATGACACACCCTGTATACCCCGTGCCCTATTCTTTTCTCTTACCCCCACCACCATCCACTTTCCCCTCTCCAACTTTCCATTCTCACTTAAATTAATAAGGAATGATAAATGTTATCTAATTTACTTGACTCTATCATAAAATTTACATTATTCCGATTTCTTAGAATGTGAATACTTGCAAGGCTTTCCCTCTTATATTTATTTTTAATCCCCTGTTCCAAAATATCCACACTCCCAAAATCGAAAGAATGCAAACTATTTAAACAATGTTCTTTCAAACCCGATGTACAACTTGAGCTGCGTAAACTATATTGATGTTCATATATTCTCTTTTTCAAATAGCTACCCGTTTGACCAATATAACAACCATTACAATCCCTACAATTAATTTTATAAACTACTCTCGATTTTAAACATTTGTTATCCTTGTCTTTACAGTTACTAAATAACCTTTTTAAATTATTATCGTTTCTAAAGAAAACATGAATATTATCTTTACTAAAAACCCTTCTAATCCTTTCCGACAAACCTCTAACATATGGTAAACTAAAATATGCGTTCTTTCCATTTCCATTCCTTGTTTTATTATCTACCCGCTGCTTCAATCCACCATTATAAATTTCCCACACCCTCTCAGTTTCATTTCAGTCCCTAAGGAGGAGCAGAAGCGTGCTCGAAACGTTGGGCAATTTGGTGGTGGGGAGCAGTTAGATCGTCCTTTGCTAACAAAGTTTTTTCCAGGTTTAATTAAGTTTTTATTTCAGATTCTGCGGGGATGATTATAAACAAGGGCAATCTGACTGCCATAAATATTAATTATTTTAATTTAATTTGTAAGACTGTAAGACCGATGGAAAAATTCTTATCAGTTGATAGTAAATTGCAGTCGACATAAGTAATATTTTTAATGAAAGAAGGAACCCGGTTAAAGACAATGATGTACCTAGAAAAGAGTGGATCACAACTGTTTTACTAAAATCTTGTAGACAAAAGGATAAATTATATAAACAACTTAAAAAAGATCCAATGAATGATAGCTTACAAAGTGAATATAAAAACTATGTTAAATGTCTAAACAAAGTTATAAAAGATGCCAAAATTAAATACGATAAGGATCTTATAGAGAAAAACTCAGGTAATCCAAGGCAACTATGGAAAATTATAAATTCTAAACTGGCTAACAAAGGTAAAAAAAAATAATATAAGTGAAATATATGATGAATAGGAGGAGATAGTAAAAGATCTATCCAAAATTGCAAATATCATGAATGACTATTACGGCAAAATGGGCTAAGGAATGAGCGACAAAATTACTGTTCCAAGTACCAATTTTATTCAACTACCACCAAACAACTTAAATACAATTTTCCTACATCCTACGAATGAAATTGAAATTAAAAAAATAATTGAATATTTGAAAATCATCAAGAATGGTGGAGTTGATAAAATAAATGCTACGACACTCAAAACAATATTTTATCTTATAGCAGATCCTTTGGCACATATCATCAATAAATGTATTGAAAAGTCAATATGGCCGGATGCGCTAAAGGCTGCTGGAGTGATACCAATTTACAAATCAGGGAAAAACTTAATAGTTAATAACTACAGACCAATATCATTAATAACGAATATTGCAAAAATCTTCGAAAAGGTAATCTACGAAAGAATTTTTGATTTTATTAACAAACATAAAATATTAAGCGAAAAACAGTTTGGCTTTATTAAAAAGAAAGGAACCAGAGATGCTCTAAGCTGTATTACAAAAAGGATCTATGAGAACTTAAATAAAAGTAAGCCCATTATAGTTGTATTTTTAGATCTATTAAAAGCCTTTGATACAGTTGATCATAATATACTTCTACATAAGTTGCAAGCGTACGGGATAAGAGTAAGAATTAACCAACGTGAGAGTGGACCGATAACAATAACGGTGGGAGTGCTTCAAGAAACAATCCTTGGGCCATTACTTTTTATATTATATATAACTGATTTACTGATAACAATGCCAGAAAATTCAATTTTATCATATGCTGATGACACAGCAGTTATAGAAGTGAGAAAACTAACTTTTTTTTCTGATGAGGGTGACATTGCTCACCGAAACGTCAAAAAGCATACACACGTTGTAAGGGTTTTTCATTTCTTACACCTGCTGCCTCGGGAAGATCGACAGATTCCCACATCAATATAATTATAATAATTATAGTTAATTAATGCACCGTAAACACCAAGTCGTTTCGAACCGTGAGAATATCTCTGTTTTTGCTTTATCAAAGAGAAAGCTTGATAACGGTAAAGTTTTTCGATCTCGAGATTTCGATGATTTTCGATATTTCTGAGCTCCCTAAGCCGAAATATGCGTTTCAAACCGTGAGGATATCTCTGTTTTTTTTTCGTTCCATTGCTATAGCAATAATCTATGTATAACAAGAGACCAAGTCTTACTGTATGTTCTGCAATATTTTCCAGTACTACTTTTCGTCAATATGCCCAACTGAGAAACTAATAATTAAAATCCAATATGGGTAATTATGAGTTTTTATTTTTTTAGTGTAAATTTTCAAACAATGGCAAGAACCGATGATTCAGTCTGATAGAGAAAGTGAAAATTAAATAAGAGATATGTAATTAATAGTCGTAATTTATGTCTTTGTCAAAAGAAAAACTAATAAAAAAGAAAAATCCTCACAGTTGGAAGCGAATGGGATCTAAAAACCGTCTTCTCGTAACCCAGTTACAGATAAAAATGTCAACACTTTAACAATTAATACTTTTCTTTAATTTGTGCCAGTTTTTAATTATCATAGAAATCATTGTCTACCTATCTGCTAGCTTAAGGAAGTGGCGTTTAATAAACCCTGAATAATAATGAAAATTCTGAATTATTTTGCTGAGAAACCGCCTTCTCGCACATAGGACAACACCAAAAATTACTACTTTCAAACCGTAAATAGCTATGGCCGATAATGCATATCTCGCATGTATTTCAACCTGAAGAATGTTACCATAAGAAGACCGTGAATACTCATGATTTTAACAACAAATATCCATTTTTATTATATAAACCGCCTTCGCGCGATCCGCCAATAATTAAAACATTGTGACTCCTTAAATGCAACGACGTATATTGTATAAGGGCTAGATTAAGATGGAAACGATGGAACATATTATCCACCATAAGATAGTTATAAGATGGGTATTATAATAGTTATAGTTAATTATTGCACCGCAAACACCAAGTCGTTTCGAACCGTGAGGACATCTCTGTTCTTTTTTTTTTTTTTTCGTTCCACTGCTATAGTAATAATCTATGCATAACAAGAGACCAAGTCTTACTGTATGTTCTGTAATATTTTCCAGTACTACTTTTCATTAATATGCGCAACTGCGAAATTAATAATTAAAATCCAATATGGGTAATTATCTGGTTTTATTTTTTTAGTGTAAATTTTCAAACAATGGCAAGAACCGATGATTCTGTCTGATAGAGAAAGTGAAAATTAAATAAGAGATATGTAATTAATAGTCGTAATTTATGTCTTTGTCAAAAAAAAACTAATAAAAAAGAAAAATCCTTACAGTATTGGAAGCGAATGGGATCTAACAACTGTCTTCTTGCAACCCAGTTACAGATAAAAATGTTAACAGTTTAACAATTAATACTTTTCTTTAATTTGTGCCAGTTTTTAATTATCATAGAAAACATTGTCTACTATTCTGCTATCTTAAGGTAGTTGCCTTAAATAAACCCTGAATAATAATGAAAATTCTCAATTATTTACAATACACACAACACCAAAAATTACTACTTTCAAACAGTAAATTGCTATGGCCGATAATACATATCTCGCATGTATTGCAACCTTAAGAATGTTACCATAAGAAAACCGCAAATAATGATGATGATGATGATTTTAACAATAAATATCCATTATTATTATATACATACCGCCTTCTTGCGACCCGCCAATAATTAAAAAATTGCGACTCCTTAAATACAACGACGTATATTGTATAAGGGATAGATCTCTCCGATTCTCACAACCTAGAATTTATGTTCATACTTATTTTAGGCAGCGAAAACAAGACAATATCCTTGAATTTACTTAATAAATCTAATTGGTGCTTGATTTATTAATTACAGTCTTTCGTCAAAATTTGACACTTTTCAAAACTCAGTTTTATTATTAAAAAAGAAAGATGAAAAATGATACGTCATACTGTTATGGCTCAGAAAATCGTAGGGAAATATGTAATAGCAAGTGAGAAATGTGCGAGACGTCAAAGATGTTTGTTTTTCTTAGAAAAACACTATAGAATGACTATCGAATTCTCACGACCTGGTGTTCATGTAAATATGTTAGGCAGGGAAAACGTGGTAATATCGTTAAATTTACTTAATAAATCCGATTCTCGCTCGATTTTTGGATTATAGGCTTCCGCGAATATTTGAAACTACTAACTTTACTTTTAATATTAAGAAAAATCTGTGAATGGGCACTTTTACCTAATACTCTTATGAATCGCATGCGAAAGAGTAATGGAAAGTGAAGGCTTTGTGAGAAGCCAAACATGTGTTTTTTTTTATTAGAAGCACTATATAGAATGGCTCTCAAATTCCCAAAACCCGGAGTTTATCTCGATATGTTAGGTCGCGAGAATGTGACTATATCTGTTTATCTTACCCGATGAATCTGATTGGCTCTTCATTTTTAGATTGTGATCATTGATGAATATTGAACGTATCCATTTCAATGTATACTTTCACCATTAAAAAAAATAAAATTAAGTATTACTGTTACTACTGAAAAAACTGCAAGGAAAAACCTAATGGCTGATGAGTGAGACCATACTGAAAAATCTTACGTGAGATCTCACGCCAAAATCTCATCTGAAATTCTGGTCAACGAGCTGCTAAAATTCCTTTAATGATAAAAAATCAGTTTCTGGGATTTAGGAGTCGCCCATAAAGTTACGCCACCCCCCAGGTAAGTTCAAAAATCTATGTTTTGAAGCGTTTTAGCCATTTTTTACATTTTTAGAAATTTTACACATGAGATCTCACGTGGAATTACGTGACTTTTTTAATAGGGTAAATTACTCCAGAACGATGCAATTATTACAAAAAATGACACATACATTTTTGCTTGCAAATTTTCTCAATTTTCAGAAAAACATTATTTCAAAGTCATTGGAAAAAGTTTTAAGGTAATTTGGCCATTTCAAGCCTTAAAATAAGCTTTTCTAACGGTTCAATCACAGCGAATGCCAAGCGGATAGTCCTTAAAGTAGTGTTATATGACCTAAAATATAGCTGATATAGTCTCAGAATGTTGCAAGAAGTGATTTCCATGTAAAAATGGATTTTATCACCAAAAAAAGTGCAAAATCAGCTATTGTTGTACTCTTCCGAGTCAATAAATTAATTAAATTAACTTACTTATTATTAGACCAATATTACTTCGCTATCATTTGACTAATCGCTACGCGATAATAAAGCCTGAAGAGGTCGACAAACCCGTCGACGAAACGTCGCATTCGACTACACCAACACCTTTGTAGTTTTAAATTTTTACGCTTGCTCCCAACGGATCTTGTTAGAATTGACTGAATTATTTCTTTAATTACTGCAATGGGGAGTACAATCGTGAATACGATTAACCACACACTAGATTATTACTTCTTATGTACACGCATGAAAAGTAACTTTCTCTTATAAAAGGACACTCAAAAACCAACAATTTGACCATTTAATACTATCCTATTCTTATAAACAAGTTGATAAGCGCCGTCTTCCAGCGACCCACACATTTATTCAAGGTTAAATTTTATTATGGATATTAGTCGGTCCACAGGCGATCTGGCAATAATTCACTAGCGATGGTGACACTTATTGGTATCCATCAGAACCTAACAAGAAACGGATCGCGATAATCGTTTACTTGTCACTATAGTGAATTAGGTGACCAGATCAAGGTCGGGAAATTTATGTGACAATCCGATGTCAAAGTAAGACTGATGAAATCAATTCTCGATATTCAAGTAACGCAAACTATTCTCCGAAAAACTGTATGACTATGTTCTCAGAAATGTATTCAAATTTCTTCATTCTTCTATACAAATTAAACACAAGAAAGTACTGAAATCAATTACCAAACTTTATAGAACCTACGCACTTTACGCCCGTGTGGGCGAAAATTATTTTAATTATATAACTATTATGCCTTCTTTTTATTTCTAAAATTCATAATAATTTTATCAGATACTTTCGAAAAGTCAAAGCCTTTAGGTATAAAAAAATTACATAGTTACCACCACATCCCCATTTTTCTTTGATCTTTCTCAATTTTGAAATTTCTATAATATTACGAATCTTGGGAGGACAATAGATGTCTATAGAGCTGCTCTAGCAGGGGTGGTCCTCCGATCTCCCATACATACTTGGCGGGCCCGACGGTTTGCAGTTTACCGGGGGTTTGTAAATGCAGAATACTAAATTTTTGCATAAATTCATTACCAATGTTTATACCTATAAGCCCATTATAAATAATTACATTGGCTCTAATTTTTAATTGAGACCGTTTAAATATAATATCCCTACATGTGCAGAATCTCATCATTTACTTTCATTACTTTCATTTATTTAATTTCAAAATATTTTTCCTTATGTCCGTCTTTTTTAAGCGGGAATGAGATAAAAAATGCATACAAATTTATTGTCTACTCAAAAGTGCTTTAGGTTTTATTAACCATTTTGTAAGCCACCTATTTTTTATTCTTTTCCGTCGTATAAATATCATATGAAACCTCATATGAGATATCATATGTGTGATGTCATCTGCAATTTTAAATATTATGGGATCTCAAATGAGATCTCATATGAGATCTGATGTCCGATATTCTCATATGAGATCTGATGTCCGATATTCCCAAATGAGATCTGATATCCAATATTTTCATGCGAGTTTGCACTTTCTATTTAAAAACAAAGTAATAAATTCAATACTGAGCCCTATTTAATATGTAGAAGGAACCCATTTATACATTTTATCTGATTTTTAAACAAATGAATATTTATATGAAAATGACCATGTCTCCACCTTAAACTGCAAACCGTCGGGCCCGCCAAGTATGTATGGGAGATTGGAGGACCACCCATGCTAGAGCAGCTCTATAGACTTCTATTGTCCTCCCAAGATGCGTAATATTATAGAAATTTCAAAATTGAGAAAGATCAATGAAAAATGGGGATGTGGTGGTAACTATGTAATTTTGCTTCCTCCTAGAGGAAGCTTTGTGATAGTAAATTTTTGAGTTGTTGTAAAAATATGTTATAATTGTGTTCCGAGGTGTTAGGAATCAAAATACGTGGTTTTTGAAAAATGTCTGTATGGATGTGTGTGTGTGTGTGTGTGTGTGTGTGTGTGTGTGTGTGTGTGTGTGTGTGTGTGTGTGTGTGTGTGTGTGTGTGTGTGTGTGTGTACGCCTGGATCTCAGCTTCTACTCAGTCGATTTTGACCGGACAGGTCATATTTTTTTTGTTTTTTTTTCGTGATGGCGGGTCAAAAATCCGTTTTTTGATTGGGGCGATGCGTTTTTGTTTTTTTTTTAATTTTTTATTTTCTCAAAACTGTTCTTTGATTTTTTTTAATGATAGGATCGAATTATTCGAATCTGATGGGTAACGTTCGAAAGGGAATTATTATTTATTATTTTTATTTATTTTTGTTATTTGCTTTAGGGCTTAACCCATTACGAATGATCGGGCTGACCCGACTCGCACTGTCAAAAAAATACATATTAGTAAGTAAGAGTGAGATTAAAATTACAAGTACAGAGAACTAAGATAACACATGAGACGTAATAATTGGTTAACGCGTTACAAACTTCAGCGATTAGTATCTTCGTATAAATTGTTATAATAAACGTAGCCTATAGCCAGACAAAGCTGCTCTATCACAGTGTGGACGTTAGAACTTAAAAGCTTGCATAAAATACTGAGTATTACTGTAATTATATTCACATTATAATTTCCAAAAACTTAAAGATAATTTGAACAAGTTTGGTAAACATACACTAAACAGTGATCAGACATCAGACTCGCCTAATATAAAAGCTCGCATTTTTAGCATTCCAGAACAAAAGTAGAAAAAGTTGACTAGTTTGTCTTCACAATTATAATTGAAGATTTCTAACAAACCATCATTATTTAAATATTTAGACCTTAGATTTTCGTACATTGGACATTCTATAAGAATATGATGTAGGTCTTCGTTGACATTTAAATTACATACGAAGCACGTTTGCGAAAAGTTGATTTTATAAAAAATTTTGTTTATATTAATACATAAAGTTAGGTTACCCGCCAGCCTACAGGCGGCAAAAGTTCTTATGTAAGACACAGGCAGAGCAAGAGCTAGGTAAATTTCATAGTGAAGGGCACTGAAATCTTTAATATCTTTGTATAGGGGACAATACGATGACTGAGTAGCCCTAGCGGTATCTTCGTTGAAGCTAATTCTTCTTAAAACTCCATCGATACTAGAAAGTGCTATTTCAAAGGTTTTGGGGTCTTCACAGTTACAAAGATACTCATGATCAGCTTTTGACAACAGAGCGTGTAGTGGCGAGATCCAATTAAATTTGGATGGTGAAGTAGTTGAATTACGTTTCAACAATTTGTACATTTTCAGAGGGTACCTATTTTGATTCATACGCAAAATATTTATTAAAAACTTGATGGCTCTTTTAGCTACTTCAGCTTCTAGTTTCGTGCGGCCCGATTCAAGTCTAATCAAGTAGTCAGGAGTAGAACGTGGTAGAGGCAGCAGTCTTTTATAGAAATTTGTTTCTATATGTTCGATGTCCTGAGTATGGTTCAACCCCCAGATGCCCGAGCCATAAAGGATATTGCTCCTAGCGCTGATTTACCTTTCAACAAAGCGTGATCTGATGCAGGCCTGAAAGATCCCGTAGATGAAAATATAACTCCTAAGTACGTATAGCTTTTTACGACCTTGAGGGGTATGTTGTTGAATTTAACTGTCCTTAATTGTTCCAGCTTTTTTAAAAATTACAATCTCTGTCTTCTTAGTATTAACTTCTAACTTTTTAATTTTGCAGTATTTGGCTAAGGTGTCCAATTTGTTCTGGAGGTCGACTATATCTGTGGCAAGGATTGTAAGATCGTCAGCGAATAATAGAATTTCAACTAGTTCCTCTACATTCACGTGTCCATCCTCTTTGAAAAAATCGGTAATATCGTGAAGAAGGATGGCGAAAATCAGTGGGCTTAGGGAGTCATCCTGTAGAACACCTTGCGTGACATCTATACTATCAGATTTGTCATTGCTATTCAGTTTAATTTTCATAGTTGCTCTCTGATACAAATTTTGCAGGACTTTGATAATTTTTACACTAACCCCCGCTTCATATAGCGATTTCCAAAGAATCGCGTGGACCACCGAGTCGAAAGCTCTGCGAAAATCTACAAATGCAGCAAAAAGTTTACCTTTCGGCTTAGAGAGCTCTATAGCAATACGGGCCTGTAAGGTGAAAATGTTGTCATCACATGATCTCGATTTTCTGAAACCTGATTGGCATTCAGGCAAAATATTATGTTTTTCGCACCAGTCAGAAAGACGATTGGCGAGCAAAGCTGTAAAAATCTTCGGGAGGCAGTTGATCAGGGCAATTCCTCTGTAGTTAACAGGGTCAAGAGGATCACCTTTTTTAAAGAGAAGTGAGACTTCTCAGTTGCACCAATTAGTAGATACTGAGCTTGTTTAAAAAATTTTGTTGAATAAAGTAACTATGAAAGTAATCCATTTTCCGGGAAGATTCTGATAAAACGCATTGGGGACCCCATCAGGCCCAGGTGCTTTGTTACATTTTAAATTAGTTAAAACTTTACCAAGCTCTTCGCAAGTGAAGTTATTATCAAGAGTTGGATGCCTGCAGTCGTAGAAGGTTTCAAGCGAGGTATCTCTGATAGGATAGATATCTTCATAAAATTTCTCTAGAGTCTCTCGTGCTATTGGGCAAACCGAGGATTTGCGAGGTTTTAATCTTTTGACAACGGACCAGAATGAGCTTGGATCTCTTTTAACGTTGGCAAGAGACATTTGTTGTAAGCTAATGTATTCGTTTTTCTTCTCTTTATATAATTTTTGATAACATCGTTTAGCTTGTAAGTAGGCTTCTCTTGACATATAATCATTTATTTTGTGCCATTTTCGGTATAATCTCTTTTGCTCTTTATTAGATAGTCTGCAGTCCTTGTCATACCAGGGCTTATCATTACTAAATGGTGAAGTAGTTTTTATTAAAATCTGCTTAGACATGTCGAGCTGCTGTGCCATAGATTGTATAGAAGAGATTAAAAGGTTATTTAAATTATTGACGTCAGTGGATTCTTAGCCTTCCGGAACATTGATTTCTGCCATCTCGTTAATATATTCTACTCTTTTCTCACAATCCCATTTTAATATTGAAAGTTTTTGACAACATTGTTCTGGTAGCGTTGAGACATTGACAAATTTGGTTGTAATAGAAATAGGAAAGTGGTCCGAATGTCCTACGTTTAAAATTGAGAAATCAGGTAAAGAGGCCAAACCTTGATAGTTAGTCCAAACGTAGTCAATAGTGCTTGATCCTTTACTTCCGAGAAAGGTAAGGCTGTCTGATCGGTCAGAAATGCTTCTACCATTTAGCACTATGAGTCCAAGATTTTTCAGCTCTTGCACCAGAAGGCGACCTTGTTTGTTAACTACAGCATCCATAGCATTACGCTTTTTATAAAAATGAGACCCATACACTATTTCCTCTTCACTTTGGCAAGCAGCGCCAATCCGAAAATTAAAATCATCTCCGAGAATTAACACTCCTTTAAAATGATGTAATTTATCACTTATAAAACATACCAGATTTTCGAGTTCTTCAGTGAAATAATCGTTTCTGAGGTATACATTTATAAGAAAGATTTCGGTTTGATCAATGAGGCAATTAAGCGACATGTATGACTCACAACATGTACCAATAGCTGGTGATTTAACGATTTTAAGATCCACAAGCATACCCATGCCTCCGCTTGCTCTGCCTAGCGTCTTATTTCTCGTCGCTGGGTGCTCAAACAATTTGTAATTGACAAAGAAATTAGGCAATGAGGTGATTTTATCGCATAACCAACTTTCTGAAAAACAAAAAATACCACAATTAAAGAAGCTAAAATAATCATCACTAGGCAAAATGTTTAAGTTATTAAAGGCATGCAAGTTCCAAAAAGTTATATAGATTGCATTATTTTTCTGTGTATTATCACTACAGTCGTCACTTAGTCTGGAGAACGAAGATTCCTTCCGTAGTGAGTTATGCTTGACGAAAGGGCGGAGTGGTTTGTTGCCTGCTCCGTGAATTTTCAGACCCGTGCAATAGCTTCTTAGGTGTCGTTAAACCAAAGCCATTTTTCCATACTCTGACGGCACCGTCGATGGTGATTTTTTGATAGCCAAGCCTAACCACTCTTCCTTGTTTTCTCTCTTCTTCAGCAATTTTCTGCAATTCTATTTGAATGGCTCTCTCTTTTAAAGTGCGGTCATTCGATATATAAATGTCGGTGCCTTGAAGTTTCCATTTATTCAACATGATTGAGCGCTTATTCTCGTGATCGCCAACTTTAGCCCACAACAGATGTGGCCCTTTTACTGTTTTGATTAGGGAAGCCTCAACAACATTAACTTGCAACTGTAACTTTTCTTTAAGCATGTCCGTAACCTCTTGTCTATAGTTTTCAGTTGAGCATTGCAAGCCACGAATAATGATGTTGTTTTTCTTATCTTGTCGAAGTCTCATTTCGTCTCTGTATTCGATAATTTCTAATCTTTTACTCAAAGTATTACGCTCTTCATTCCACACATTTTCTTTTATTGAAATTTCATCTTTCACAATATTTCTGACGGTGGCATTGATATCACATAGTTGATTTTTCATATCTGCCACATCATTTGTTAGCGTTGTAATTTTGACCAAAATTTCTTGTAACACCGATGTGCTTTCTGTTTTGTCTTGCGCATTCATAAGATCTTTGATTGATCTAGTGTTGTAGTTATTAGCAGAATGATTTTTGTTTTTATTATTGGCTGGGGATTTTTATTATTGGTTAGATTTTGAGTAAAAAATTGAAAAATGAAAAATATCAGTTTTGTATGTCCGACGATTACAAGAGTAAAATTGACTCAATGGCTTCAAAATTCCTTTTAGAAGTAGATTTTTTATAGTTCTCGGTCGAGTTCTTTGGGCAAAATGATTGGTCCATAAATTTCAGAAATATTTGAGGTTAAAAATTTGTTGACATTTTTTAAAAATCGTAATTTCTCGAGAACGGCTCTATTTATCTGAATGGGGTGGGTGGCATTCGAAAGAGAATTAAAATACCTATATTTCTTAAAGAAATTAATTTTCTATCAATCACGGTTCTTTAGTTATCATCAAAAACAAAAACGTGTTTTTTTTTTTTAAACTCATAACTCCAATGATGTTATCATCAGTATATTATAAAAGTATATAGTATTAGAACATATTTTTATGTAGGAAACCGCCGAAAATCATGCATGTGTTACAAAAATTAATTTAATCTCTAAATTAAAAAAGATTTATATTTTATTTTTAGAAAACGCGCAGTGATATCTACCGCTTGGTGGTGTGGAATGAGGAAACGTCATTGAGTAGGCATTCGATGATTTTTTTAAAATTTTTAAAAAACCAACCAACAAAATGAATTAAAATGTTTCAAAATTACATCTATTATAATCAATTATAATTATGAATTATGCATTATGAATGCATTATATTCTGCTTTATTATAATTTATTTGTGAGTTATGAACTTTTCAAAAAAACACGTTTTTGTTAATAAGAAAAGAACAATGATAGCTATAAATTTTTTTTTTCTTAAAAAATATGAATTATGAAATATAAAAAAAAACGTTTTTGTTAATAACAAAACAACCGTGATAGCTATTTGTTTTATTATAAAATATAGATATTTTACTTCTATTTCAAATGATAACTTTATTTATCAGCACAAAATTTATATAAATTTGATATAAATAAATAATAAATGAATAAATAAATTTAAAAATTAACAATTTTTAATATTCATAAATGAATTTAATTATAATTATGCAATAAATTTTTTAAAAAATAATAAATTTTGTTATTAAAAATTAATTAAAGGAATCAACAAATTACGGTTGAGGAAGCTACGGGCCAATGCATTGGCAGCGGTTTTTTTATACCTATAGGCTTTGACTTTTCGTAAATATCTGATAAAATTCTTATGATTTTTAGAAATAAAAAGAAGGCATAATAGTTATATGATTAAAATAATTTTCGCCCACACGGGCGTAAAGTACGTAGGTTCTATAAAGTTTGGTAGGAGTATGGGAGCTATTACTCCTATTAGGCGTTAAGTAGTACTTTATGCCCGCTGACTGAATATTTTTAAGTAGTTACGAAAAGTTGTATTATTCAGTCAAGTTAACTTATGGGTACTTGACTACAATGAATTGATTTCACTACTTTCTTGTGTTTAATTTGTATAGAAGCATGAACAAATTTTAATACATTTCTGAGAATAGACATACAGTTGTTTCCGAGAGTTGTTTTCATTACTTGACTATCGATAATTGATTTCACAACTTTCATTTGTTTGATTTGCAATGAACAATTTTGAATGTACTTACTTACATATAATTTGTTCAGCATACAATGACTCAAAGAAGTATAATACTTTTTCACTGGTACTTATTTGATTTCTTTTAAAAAATCATAAATATTATTATGTTATAGATTATACAGAAAAAACATCTATACTTGCCTTGTTTTATACTTTCGTAGAAAGTTTTATATTAACAATATTATTATTGGTACAGTCATGAAAAAGACTTATTGAATAGATGAGACTAGAAGAATTAAAAGGACTAGACAAATTGTGTTGTTAGAACGTACTTAAAAATTATCTTTTAATAAACATGTTGATTATTTAAAAAATATTTAAGCTCCCATTAAAGTTTTTGGTACTCTGTTTGATGGATGTCGAGAGAGAGAGAGAGAGAGGGGAGGAACAGAGAGGAAGGTAGAGCGGGCGAAAGAGACAGGGGGTGAAAGAGAGGAAGGGCGGAAGAGAGAGGGTGGGAGAGAGAGACTAATACTTGCCTTAGTTTAAACTTCTGTAGAATGTTTTTTTAGATAGATTTCACAACTTTTTAGGAGAAAATAATAATTACAGAGTGTGATAACGTTATGAGAGTTTATTATAGTGTATTTTTAATATTATTATTAAATGGTAGTTTGTTATTTACAAAAGTTTTAAATTTGAATGTTTCTTCAAGAAGCTCGATAAAATCATTCCATTGTAAAATTTTTTAAAATAACCCGTATGGAAATAATAAATGTATGAAACCGTAGGAAAACGTATAAAAACGTATAAAAATGAACCTTTCTATTGGTTTTTGGACATATTTTATACGGTTTTATACATTTTTATACATATTTTACATTTTAATACAGTTTAATACATTTTCTTACAATTCAGAAATTCTTCCATGTCAACTTTGTAAAAAAGTTAATGTAATAAAACATAGAAAACCGTATAAAAATGTATATTTCTGTATATTTCCATAGATTTTTTAAAATCTATTACATTTTTATACGGTTTTATACATTTTTATACAGCTTAGTACATTTTCATTGAAAATAAAAAAAAAATAAATAGAAAAATAAATAAATAAATTATGTTTTTATGTTTATAAAAACTTAATTACGTTTTTACGTTTTTTAAGTTTTATAAATTCTGTAAAACGTAACAAACCGTATGAAATTGTTTAAAATCGTTGCAAATCGTAGAAAACTGTATTTAAATTTTAGATACCGTATGAAACCGTATTAAGGCGATCTTACACCTAACAATTTTGAAAAAATCAACTTTTTTTTATTGAATTTTTTAATTATATATGTTGTTCTGAACATAACAAAACTATTTTGGATCAAAAATTAAAGTAATTAAAAATGATATGGTTAAAAGAGTTTTCTATCTTCAAAATAACAAAAAAATTTATTTTTTTTTTGCCTTTTTTATGCTTTTACGCTTCTGATAGGAAAACGTTTACTTAAATGTGTTTTAAAATATCAAAACACGTTATTTAAGCCATGCTAGTATAAGGATAACAAACTAATTAAATTTACATACGAGATTTATTGTTAAAATAAAATAATTAAAAATATTACTTATGTCGACTGCAATTTAATATCAACTGATAAGAATTTTTCCATCGGTCTTACAGTCTTACAAATTAAATTAAAATAATTAATATTTATGGCAGTCAGATTGCCCTTGTTTATAATCACCCCCGCAGAATCTGAAATAAAAACTTAATTAAATTCTGGAAAAAACTTTGTTAGCAAAGGACGATCTGACTGCCCACCACCACCACATTGTCCGACGTTTCGAGCCTGCTCCGGCTCCTCCTCAGGGACTGAAATAAAACCCGCGATACACCTCCTTATATACCATGCACCCATACCTCTTCTTTTCTCTTACCCCACCACCCTCCACATTCCCATTCCTCTCCAACTTGCCATTCTCACTTAAATTAATAAAGAATGATAAATGTTATCTAATTTACTTGACTCTATCATTAAATTTACATTATTCCGATTTCTTAGAATGTGAATACTTTCAAGGCTTTCCCTCTTATATTTATTCTTAATCCCCTGTTCCAAAATATCCACACTCCCAAAATCGAAAGAATGCAAACTATTTAAACAATGTTCTTTCAAACCCGATGTACAACTTGAGCTGCGTAAACTATATTGATGTTCATATATTCTCTTTTTCAAATATCTACCCGTTTGACCAATATAACAACCATTACAATCCCTACAATTAATTTTATAAACAACTCCCGATTTCAAACATTTATCATCCTTGTCTTTACAATTACTAAATAACCTTTCTAAATTATTATCATTTCTAAAGAAAACTTGAATATTATGTTTACTAAAAACCCTTCTAATCCTTTCCGACAAACCTCTAACATATGGTAAACTAAAATATGCATTCTTTCCATTTCTATTCCTTGTTTGATTATCTACCCGCTGCTTCAATCCACCATTATAAATTTCCCACACTCTCTCATCAATCATTTTATCAATAAATTTTACGGGATAACTATTTTTAATAAATGTTTCTCTAACTAAATTTAAATTCTTTTTCCTAAAATCTTTATGTGACAATTTAATCGCTCTGTCAATGACACCTTTGATCGCACCTGTCTTGTTTCCGAATTGGTGGTGAGAATCAAAATTTAAAAATCTACCTGACCATGTAGGTTTTCTATACCAATCTAATTTCACTCTATTGTTATTACCTCTAATGACTCTAATATCTAAAAAACTCAATTGATAATCTTTCTCAACTTCTTTTGTGAATTTAATTCTATCATGGATAGAATTAAACACATCAACCATTTCATCCACAAAACATTCTGGTACAACTGCAAAAATGTCATCAACATATCTTTTAAAAATAATTGGCTGAAAAACCAACTTAGACAAAGCAATACTTTCCAATTTTTCCATTACTAAATTGGCTATAACAGGTGACAAAGGTGATCCCATTGGACAACCATATCTTTGTTCATATAGACTATTATCAAAAGAAAAAATTGTGTTTTTAAAAACCAAATTAAGTGCCTTTATAAATTCATCTTTTGTTAAACTAGTATGTACTTTAATTTCAGACCATTTATCTTGTACAATATCATTCAACAACTCTAAAGGTATATTTGTAAACAAAGATACTACATCCAATGAAACCATCCTATGATCATTCGGAATAATAATATCTTTCATTATACCATAAAAACTCCAACTATCTTTAATATATGAATTTGTTTTACCCACTATCTTGAACAATATATTAGACAAAAATCTAGCAAGTCTATACGTCGGAAAATTTATCGATGATATTATTATTCTATATGTCAACTGTTCTTTGTGAATCTTAGGAAGCCCATAACATTTAGCTACAGTGCCATTTTCACATTTTAAATATTTAAACATACTATCTTTAATATAAGCTTTTGTTTTCCAATGCATCAATAATTCTTTCAATTTATCTTGTAGTCTATTGATATGTGGATTCCTAATTTTCACATAAGTGGTATCATCCTCCAACATAAGTTGAATTTTATTAATATAATCCCTTTTATCTGAAACTACAGTTACATTTCCTTTATCTGCTTTTTGGAAGATCATATTCGGATTCTCTCTCAAGAATTTCTTCGTTATTTTTAATTCATGGAATAAATTACTGTTCAAATAATTATCAAATCTATGTTCCCTTTTAAAATTATCAACAACTTTAACTAAAGAACTCCTACATTCTTTTTTAAACTCCAGATTAAAACTACTCATACTACTTTCTACCTCAGCGATGATATTCTTGATCGGAAGAGATTTACTTGAATATGATATTCCAAATTTAGCACCCTTTGACATGATATTTACCACTTCTTCTGGTATTACTTTGTCAGTTAAATTTCTAAACCAATCCTTATTAACATTGTTAGTTTGATTGACCTGAGAGTGTTTTCTATGCTTTAAATATTCAAATTTTCTTTTTAATTTACTCCTATGGTTATATTTTACTTTTTCAAAGTGCCTCTTTTGACCACGAAAAAATTCTTGCAAATCATTCTGTTCTATTTTATTATATAAATATCTTTCAAGCTCTAATAAATATTTATTCAAACGATTAATTTCAAAATTCAAATCTCTAATTTCTAAGTTAAGTAATTTATTTTTGAAAAAGAAAATATTTTTCCGTAGATCATAAGAAACTCTTTTATTGTAATCCCGATAAAAACCCTTATCATCAAATTTTTTTCCAATATGTTTAGGAAAAATATTTGATTTTTTACACCTTAGAAGAAAAGTGAGTTGCTCCTTTAAAATTACAATCCTTAAAACCATTTTTACCCATTTTGAGCAATAATCTTTCACCACCTTCCCATAAATCCCATATATATCTCTAAAAAACATTTTACCCCACCTTTAATAGACCTTAGTTTTATCATTAAAAATATTACTTATGTCGACTGCAATTTAATATCAACTGATAAGAATTTTTCCATCGGTCTTACAGTCTTACAAATTAAATTAAAATAATTAATATTAATTAATTGACAGAGCGATTAAATTGTCACATAAAGATTTTAGGAAAAAGAATTTAAATTTAGTTAGAGAAACATTTATTAAAAATAGTTATCCCGTAAAATTTATTGATAAAATGATTGATGAGAGAGTGTGGGAAATTTATAATGGTGGATTGAAGCAGCGGGTAGATAATCAAACAAGGAATAGAAATGGAAAGAATGCATATTTTAGTTTACCATATGTTAAAGGTTTGTCGGAAAGGATTAGAAGGGTTTTTAGTAAACATAATATTCAAGTTTTCTTTAGAAATGATAATAATTTAGAAAGGTTATTTAGTAATTGTAAAGACGAGGATGATAAATGTTTGAAATCGGGAGTTGTTTATAAAATTAATTGTAGGGATTGTAATGGTTGTTATATTGGTCAAACGGGTAGATATTTGAAAAAGAGAATATATGAACATCAATATAGTTTACGCAGCTCAAGTTGTACATCGGGTTTGAAAGAACATTGTTTAAATAGTTTGCATTCTTTCGATTTTGGGAGTGTGGATATTTTGGAACAGGGGATTAAGAATAAATATAAGAGGGAAAGCCTTGAAAGTATTCACATTCTAAGAAATCGGAATAATGTAAATTTAATGATAGAGTCAAGTAAATTAGATAACATTTATCATTCTTTATTAATTTAAGTGAGAATGGCAAGTTGGAGAGGGGAATGTGGAGGGTGGTGGGGTAAGAGAAAAGAAGGGGTATGGGTGCATGGTAATTAAGGAGGTGTATCGCGGGTTTTATTTCAGTCCCTGAGGAGGAGCCGGAGCAGGCTCGAAACGTCGGACAATGTGGTGGTGGTGGGCAGTCAGATCGTCCTTTGCTAACAAAGTTTGTTCCAGAATTTAATTAAGTTTTTATTTCAGATTCTGCGGGGGTGATTATAAACAAGGGCAATCTGACTGCCATAAATATTAATTATTTTAATTTAATTTGTAAGACTGTAAGACCGATGGAAAAATTCTTATCAGTTGAAAATAAAATAAACCATATTGTGGAATTCGAAATCCAGTGGAATCGTCTTGTGACAATTTTGCACTTCTGTTCTAGAGAAGTGGCTTTTCCGTGACCAAAATTTGACATCAATTTACTATCAAGGAGCGCGGGAGCGCTCCGAAGGCAAGTATAGAAGAAGCCTGAGGGTCGACCGCTACATATACATTGAAATGGATGCCCGAGAAATTGAAATATTTACTGCAATTTTCAATCGCTGTTATATTCACGCAAATTAAATTAACAGCATGCTATTTTATCATACTATGTTGCACAAAAAGTTTCATGTAAAAAGATGTTCTCATATTAGAGATATCAAATAGTGAACAATTTTATATCTGGTTTCCGATTCTAAAATTTCTCCATGTTTCTCCATAAGATTCATAAACTATACATTTTTCTTCCGACAGTACATACTATAGCATTTTTGTCCGACCACATATACTAATAGTGAACGAGTGGCGATGACGACAGAACAGAGAGAGAGAGAGAGAGAGAGAGAGAGAGAGAGAGAGAGAGAGAGAGAGAGAGAGAGAGAGAGAGAGAGAGAGAGAGAGAGAGAGAGAGAGAGAGAGAGAGAGAGAGAGAGAGAGAGAGAGAGAGAGAGAGAGAGAGAGAGAGAGAGAGAGAGAGAGAGAGAGAGAGAGAGAGAGAGAGAGAGAGAGAGAGAGAGATGTGTGTTATATTAATAATAATAGAATATGGCAGATGTAACAAGTAATTCATCTGATTCTGAATCAGAATCAGAATATAGGGAAGAGAAAGAAGATTGATTAGTTGAGCGTACGAAGCACATAAACAAGACAAGGTGTAAAATCTTCAATTTTTACATAGAAAATCAGTCCGTTAATCCATATTAGTGTGCCACGCATGCTCAAGTCTGGGGACGTAAAAAACTGTCGGAAAAAGTCCACTTTTTCCACTTTTTCCAAAAGTGGACTTTTTCGACAGTTTTTTACATCCCCAGACTAGAGCATGCATGGCACACTAATATGGATTACCGGACTGGTTTTCTACGTAAAAATTGAAGATTTTACACCTTGTGTCGTTTATGTGTTTCGCACGCTTTACTATAGCAGCAATAAATTACTTTAAGAAAAAAGTATCCAAACAGTTAAAGGTTCCGTGGATTTCCTCATATATACACTGGTGTAGTTTTGTTAACCGGTTCTGGTGTGGCCAAAGTTGAAATTAGACACAAAGGGAGTATTCGATAAACCTTGTCTGAACCTGGTGGTTCTAACACTTTGCTATGACGATTGAGGTGACTATCTTCCTTGCGTTTGGGAAGGGCTGTTGCACCTAATGCCATAATATTTTTTTTTGTTTTTAATCCTATTTTCTTCCTCTATGAAGACTGATGGAATTTGTCTAGTAGTAGTATATTCCAAAATTGCATCTAACATCCAGAAGCATGCTATACCACTAACAATAAAATTTATACAAATTTGAAAAATTTGGATGGTGCAGATAAAAAATTTCTGGGAATGACTATCATCAGTTTGAGTCTCCATATACATATAGTAATATTCCCTGCTAAACTCAATTTTGACTCAGTTTCTTTTATTTCATTATTTTCAATATCATTAGTTATATTTAATGTTTTCATGTATAAGTATTTTTTTCATGGCAAAAACCCTAAAAATTCAAAAAAATGCAAAAAATTATTGCAAAAAATCAGTTTTTGCCATGAAAAAAATACTTATACATAAAAACCTTAAAATTGCAACTCTTACGCCCATAACTACATAAATTAGAAACAATTTGCACTTTGTCCCAAGAAAATCTATCACGCGGTCTCAGAGAAAAGTTACGACAAACTTTTTTTCTTGAAAATCCTATATCTGAGGATAAAATGAGTTTAAGGACCTCTGTCTTGGCTCATTTTATTAAAAAAAAAGTTATATTTACAATATATTTTGATTATTTTATTATAATAATAATTTTTATCATTTTTTTAGGGAATTTTGGCCAGAAAGGCCTATAGGTGTAAGACCGCCTTAAAACATATTAAAACGTATAAAGTTGTCCAAAAATCAATGTTTAGATCCTGTTTTATACGTTTTTATACAGTTTTGTATACGGTTGTATACGGTTTCATACATTTCTTTATTTCCATACGGGAATATAATCAAATATCTATTTTCTTAGTTATGATGATTAATTAACAATATAGTTAATTATAAAGTCATATGATAATAATTACATTGTGTGATAACGCTATGAGAATTTATTATAGTATATTTTTAATATCATTATTAAATGTTAGTATTGTTATTCACAAAAGTTTTAAATTTGAATGTTTATTTAAGGAGTTCTGTAGATCTTTCAAAATAAAGTTTGTTAGTATATTATTCTTGTACAGAACATCTTGTTGGCTGTTTCAAACAAATATTTAGGCTCTTCTTAAAGTTTTTTGTGGAGTTCTTATACAGTTGTTGAGTAGACGAGACAGAGAGAGGGGGGCGTTCAATTTTTTTTAAAAAGCGACTTAACAGTTGTTTAGAGAGATAATAATTCAAAATGCAACCAGTTTATGAACTAAGAATCACTGAGAATAAAAACTTTCTTGACATTCTTGTATAGATAAAACTTTTTGAAATTATCTGAATCTTGTCTAGAAAAATATTTACTAAGAACGCTGAAATATTTTGACGTCTCCCATGGTGAGAAAATCATATATTAGATTAATTGAGCACTTTTATTCGTTGAAATTTTCACAATAACACAACATTTTTAATTTTTTCACTATTCCCATGTTCATTAGACATAATCTTTTCATTGACACTTGAATAAATATGTGCAACAGCACAGCACTGACATCGACTAAGTTTTTTAAAGATGACAGATGCTTTTTAAACCAAGGCTCAGACCAATATTTCAAATCGGCATCATAAATTATATTCTATATTTATATCCTCACGTGTCACTCAACAATATTTTCTTCTATGCCAAAACTTATTATGAAGTGTATGAACCTCATAACGCGTAATTATTTATTAATACACGCTTGTTCTATTTTCAAAACATTTGAAACTGATTTTTAATAGAAGTTTTAAAATTGATTATAAACACTTCATGTAACACGTCATACCAGTACTATATTTTATTTATTATTACACAAAACACTGAAAATTATATTGTATATTTATAACCTCGCGTATCACTCCGCATATTTTCTTCTATGCAAAAGTGTATTATGAAGTTTATGAACCTCATAACACGTAATTACTTATTAATACACACTTGTGCTATTTTCAAAACATTTCAAACTGATTTTAAGTAGAAGTTTTAAAATTATCATGAAACACATTTTACCGGTATTTTATTTTTTTATGTTACACAAACAACTGGTTAGATGTCATTTTTTAATCACTATGTTATTTGTTATTTATAACATTTGAATTATATGTGCACTTCATGCATTATATCATACCGGTATTTTACTTTATTTATTACACAAAACACTGATTAGATGTCATTTTTTAATAATCACATTTTTATTATCAAGATAATTTTCAACTAGATAGACGATCTATGAAAATCACAATTTTCTTTTCTTATTTTGAAAAACTTACTTCAAAACATAATACTTCTTTCGTACTTTGAGTCGAATACTGTCTAAATAAACATCTTAGTTGTTGTATGTTTTATGTGTGATTCATTAAAAGCAATGAAACTGTCATTTTTTTCATTGACATCCATGTACTCTATTCGTCCTGTCAAATATGAAGAAAAATTTTTAATATTCTTCTAAAATTATATCTCATATGAAAAATTTTCATGTTGAGGATATAAATGAAAAATATTGTGTCGTAATATTTTCGATGAACTTGAATAATTAATAATAATTAATGAACTCTTCTTTGTTAAAAACTATTTTTTAACAGAGATTTATTTACTTGGTAATAATCCTTACATTTTTTTATATACTCTAAAAATAAAAACAAGATTTCACAAAGTACCAATATTTATTATAAACTTTATTGATTTATAACTTTATAATAAAAGTTTGCTACTTATCTGATCATAATATATTGCTATTGCCCATTGATATTCACAGCTGCTTATATAGGTTATATTTTTCCAATCAACTCCAAAATCCAAAATGAAATAATCTGTATATATGTATCTTTATATATATATATATATATATATATATATATATATATATATATATATATATATATATATATATATATATATATATATGTATATATATATATATATATATATATATATATATATATATATATATATATATATATATATATATATATATATATATATATATATATATATATATATATATATATATATATATATATATATATATATATATATATATATATATATATATATATATATATATATATATATATATATATATATATATATATATATATATATATATATATATATATATATATATATATATATATATATATATATATATATATATATAAATATATGAAACGCTAGTTATGCAGACACTTTCCGAAATTTAAATAGACTTATGCAGACAGAGACCGACTTATGCAGACGTCAGCATAAGTAGAGGGATTATTTCTTTAGTCACGCTAGACTTGTGCAGACACTTGTATAAACGGTACTACACTTATGCAGACAGGTCACGTGGTCTTATACATTGGTGTCAGCATAAGTCGATGTTCATATGATTATATATATATATATATATATATATATATATATATATATATATATATATATATATATATATATATATATATATATATATATATATATATATACACATATATATATATATATATATATATATATATATATATATATATATATATATATATATATATATATATATATATATATATATATATATATATATATATATATATATATATATATATATATATATATATATATATATATATATATATATATATATATATATATATATATATATATATATATATATATATATATATATATATATATATATATATATATATATATATATATATATATATATATATATTCTTTTTCCAATCCACTTGTGAGATTTTAATGATTCCAAAAAAAATTCCTTTAACATTTAGCCATTTAATATACTTATCTAAAAAAACTTGATTTGCCCCGTTGATGCTCATAGATAAAAATTATTTTAATCAGTCGACTTCCTGAGATCTTTGATTATTTAAATAATAAATGAGAAAATCCACGGAACCTTTAACTGTTTTGATACTTTTTTCTTAAAGTAATTTATTGCTGCTATTAGTTGAGCGTGCGAAGCACATAAATTAGACAAGGTGTAAAATCTTCAATTTTTACGTAGAAAATCAGTCCGTTAATCCATATTAGTGTGCCATGCATGCTCAAGTCTGGGGATGTAAAAAACTGTCGAAAAAAGTCCACTTTTTCCACTTTTTCCAAAAGTGGACTTTTTCGACAGTTTTTTACATCCCCAGACTAGAGCATGCATGGCACACTAATATGGATTACCGGACTGGTTTTCTACGTAAAAATTGAAGATTTTACACATTGTGTCGTTTATGTGCTTCGGACGCTCAACTAATAGCAGCAATAAATTACTTTAAGAAAAAAGTATCAAAACAGTTAAGGGTTCCGTGGATTTCCTCATATATACACTGGTGTAGTTTCGTTAACCGGTTCTGGTGTGGCCAAAGTTGAAATTAGACACAAAGGGAGTATTTGATAAACCTTGTCTGAACCTGGTGGTTCTAACACTTTGCTATGACGATTGCTGTGACTATCTTGCATGCGTTTGGGAAGGGCTGTTGCACCTAATGCCATAATATTTTTTTTTATTTTTAATCCTATTTTCTTCCTCTATGAAGACTGATGGAATTTGTCTAGTAGTAGTATATTCCAAAATTGCATCTAACATCCAGAAGCATGCTATACCACCAACAATAAAATTTATACAAATTTGAAAAATTTGGATGGTGCAGATAAAAAATTTCTGGGAATGACTATCATCAGTTTGAGTCTCCATATACAGTAATATTCCCTGCTAAACTCAATTTTGACTCAGTTTCTTTTATTTCATTATTTTCAATATCATTAGTTATAATATAACATGATATGCAAAATTCACCGAAGACTCAGAATTGTATTATCTGAAAATGAAAAAGGTTACACAAAGTATCGACTTTTTATTGTATTATATTTGACATGTTATATCTTCTAGTATAAAAATGATAATTATCTATATATAAAGTATATGATGCCATGCCATCAGCTGATTTGAATTATAAAAACAAATATAACCATACCATATTTCGAGGTTATTTTAGAATTACAGTTTTTCGTTTTATCATATCTTCACTCTCTCACTCTCTCTCTCTCTCTCTCTCTCTCTCTCTCTCTCTCTCTCTCTCTCTCTCTCTCTCTCTCTCTCTCTCTCTCTCTCTCTCTCTCTCTCTCTCTCTCTCTCTCTCTCTCTCTCTCTCTCTCTCTCTCTCTCTCTCTCTCTCTCTCTCTCTCTCTCTCTCTCTTTTTCTTTTCGAGTCTATATAAGAGAATAAAAATATCATACGATATTTCGAGGTTATTGTAGTCACAAAATTTTGTTGTTGTTATATACTCTCTCTCTTTCTTTTCGAGTCGAGTGAGATTTATTTACTACACGATATGCTACAACTATATATATTATAAATATATATAGATATAAAAGCGTAAGATAGACTATAACCGGAAGTGTAGTAAGAGCTGCAAACCGGATATCTGAAAAACAAGACGAAAAGATCGGAAAGGAAACAGCACATAAAAAAATTCAGCTCTCTATATCTTTCGAACGAGATAATCTTTTTAAATAAAATCTTTTGATTTGAGTAGAGCAATGAAATTGCTTTCCATTAAGAGGGATATGTTATATACTAAAAGCTAACGCAATATACGTAAATGCGCATTGAATTTTTCGTACACCCATTTCAATGTATATGTAGTACGGGTCGCTCCTTTAGGCTTCTTCTATCCTTTAGACTTCTTCTATACTTGCCTTCGCAGTGCTCCCGCGCTCCTTGATTCTAATACATAAAACTACCTAAATTTGTATAAACTCTAATGCGATTAAAGTGTATATGAAAGGTTGAATATAAAATAACTTATAACAGATATAAATGATTAAATCGTCGCACATATGATCCTATGCTTTTATAATTTTGGACTTAAAATACTTATATTTACATACACACACACACACACACACACACACACACACACACACACACACACACACACACACGCACGCACACACACACACACCCACCCACACACACACACGCACGCACGCACGCACGCACGCACGCACGCACTAGGGAGGCTTCGCCCCCTGTTCGCTCCGCTCGCCAACCTCCATTTTTAGTGTGAATGTTTTAAGAAAATATTATAGCAACAGCTAATAGAACTGAAAATCGTTTTCTAAAATATGTGTAAACTGAATTTTGTTTTTAAAAAAAACTCTATGGTTCACTATTTTGAATTTTCAAAATCTGAGTTCAGATTCGTAATCAGCGAATCCAGAAATTCCGTACATACATTTTTCAGCAAGATCCAGTAATATTTGAATATATGGCTACCATCTTAGATCCGCCATTTTGAATTCTCAAAATCTGAGTACAGATTCGTAACCAGCGAATCCAGTAACGCCCTATATACAATTTTCAGTAAAATCCAATAATATTTTAATATTTAGTCGCCACCTTCAATCCGCCATTTAAAATTTTTATAAGCTGAATTCAGATTCGTCATCATGCGAATCCAGAAATCCCCCATATACAATTGCAAAATTCACCAATGTTTCAATATTTGGCCACTATTGTGATTTGGCAAAATATGAGTTCAAAATCGTAATCAGCGAATCCAGATACCCCTCTATACAATTTTCGGCATAATCCGGTAATATTTCAATTTTTGTCCGCCATTTTGTATTTACTAAATCTGCGTTCAGATTCCTAATCAGAGAATCCGGAAACCCATAATATACAATTTTCAGCAGAATGCATTAATATTTGAATATTTGGCCTCCATCTTCAATCCGAATCTGAAAATCTGAGTTCAGATTCATAATCATCGAATCCAGAAATCTCGTACAAACATTTTTCAGCAAGATTCAGTAATATTTCAATATTTTGTCTCCATCATCGATCCGCCATTTTGAATTCTCAAAATCTGATTACTGATTCATTACCAGCGAATCCGGAAACATACTATATAAAATTTCTAGCATAATATGAGGAATGGATTCAGTATGGTGGGATAGGTGGAGGGGTAGGTGGAGGGATCGGTGGAGGTGGCGTGAAGGTGACGTGGATGGGGGTGGAGGGGAGTGAGGTGGGGTGGAGGGAGTGGAGGGGCAGACACCCTTCAAAATAACGTAAAATTTGGAAGAATTTCACCGTAAAAAGTGGAGGGCAAGTGTAGGGAAAGTGGTGGAGAAGTGGTGGGGGGTGGAGAGAGGGTGGAGGGAGTAGGTACCCATTTTGAGCCTTACAACTATATAATATAGGAAGATATATACAGGTTGTTAAAAAACAACCAGATTGGGTATATATCACGTGAAAGAGCGGAAAATTCTAAGATAAAAAGTCCAATGAACCAACGCGATCGGATCGATAGATTTTCCGTAATTGATTAATGAAAATTGCTCGATTAGACCAATGAGCGCACGGCGTTAGCGGCGCGGCGGCCCAGCACCTTCCCCCACTCCGCGCTCTCCGCCGCCTCTTGCCGCTAACGCCGCGCGCTCTTTGGTCTATTCGAGCAATTTTCATTAATCGATTACGGAAAATCTATCGACCCGATCGCATTGGTTCATTGGACTTTTTATCTTAGAATTTTCCGCTCTTTCACGTGATATATACCCATTGCGGTTGTTTTTTAACAACCTGTATATAAATGTGTAATACGGTACTATCTGAGACTCCAATGTTAAAACTTACGGTGTGTTCTGCAATAAAAGTGGGTACGAGCGGCACTTCGCGCAGCCATTGTTTACAATAACACATCCCTTTCCCGCTTTCAGTTCTGCAGAATTTTACGTTGATTTCGAAACAAATTTACGGAAAAAATCGTTGCGAAAGTGACCTGTAGGATCCCAGAAAGGGTCATTGTACATTAGAAAAGTCCCAGAAACTACCAATAACTGCTGATATGTATATATATATATGGGATGTTTCATGTGAAGTGAGCAGCTCAAAATTTTAGAATCGCCAAAATTTTTTTTACTTTTAGATTTTTATAAAAAAAACATGTGCCTAAAATTTTAGATCGATATTTGCATAAATAAAAAAGATATGCAACATTGAAAATTGTTATTTTTTGCAATTTTTGGTTAAAACCCAACTTTTGTCATTTTTTTACTCAAAATCTTGAAACTTTTTGTAGAACATTGATTGGCAAAAAGTTTGCATTTTAGTTGTAGAATGTAGTAGTATTTATTTTATGACCTATTTTGAAAGTCTATGATTGGTCGATTATTGATATACCTTCATCGACAAAAAAAAAATGTTACGTCACAAAATTTTTTCTCCCTTTTTGTTTTCCTTGATTTGTGAAAACATATCCTTGAAATTAAGACCTAAACGAATATCGGCCGAGCCCATAAAAAAAAGCTACAACACTTTAAAGTTTAATAAATCATTAAACTAGGCAGCACTATGGTACAATAATTAATCAGGACTTATTCCAAGTTATGATATCCAGATTTCCATCTAACCCTCAAAGGTGTTTTCCTACCCCTACTGATGACTTGAAGTACTATAATAACCTCCTAGGCCTTTTTTGGTACACAAAGCTCCAAATATGATTATCTTAAGTAATGCTTACGATAACCACTATTGTCTATACAAGCAGATTAATTTTGTTTGTCAGACAATTTCTCTTCATAAATCTGTTAAAGTAGTAGAATTACACTCTTTTTCTGTTCCATTCAATGTCTTTTCATTAATCTGTAAATAGTAAAAACCAGTTTTACCCAAAGAAATTACTATTTTTTAATCTTTATTCCAAAATAAGAAAACTTCGACAAAATTTCTAATGTATTATAATTTTATTATTCCAGATTTTATTTGTAATTGTTTCTGTACTTATAAAAATATCCATCTTTAATAATACAAGCATTAAGAATTTTATTAAATAAGTACACATACCTTTATAACTGAGAAATAAATGATCGGTTCTGGTAAAATTTTACACGTTCAAAACTTCTCAATGAAATTTACTTGACAAATATTCTAATTTCCAAGTATAAAAGTGTCGCTTGAAAATTAATAAAAATAAGGATCAAAGTTCCTTATTGTTCTGGATTCACCACCTGAAAATAATTTAAATATAACCACAAAGAACCAATGTTGACATTGATTCTTTGCATTTAGATTTTGTCAATTTTTTTAAAATTATACTTATCTGACAAATAGTCCATATGAAGATTATCTGTGAGAAGATTTTTCAGTACTATTTACTATTCTATATAATTGAAAATTCTTCTGTTATCAATATAAAATTTCAACTATATAAATAAGTAAACCGCTATTCACTACGAGAGACTCAGGGTTCTGGAACACCATTTTTCTTGAAAATGGCAGAGGTTGTAGGTAATATCACACCATGAGCCTCTGCAGAGTTAATACCGCCTCCCCAGAAAAAAGCTGCAGCCATTCTAATTTTTAAAAAACTGGAAAAATGTGTACGTTTTTAAAATTTTTTTCCATTTTCTGCTCTTTGTGCTGCAAAAAAAAAGTATCCAATTAATTATATGAATAAAATATACATAAATTATGTTAAATATAATGATTCAAAAGAAAGAATTAGTTTAAAAAATTTTATTACCTATATGTATTCCAGTTTTTGCGATATTTCCATTATTTTTGGTTTACATCTCCAATGTAAGATTAAATGCCGAAGACAGGGCTCATTCTTTTTGTACAGGCATTTATGAATTTTTAATTTTACCATGCATTGAAGAAAATTAAATATTATTTAGCATAAATTAAGTGGCTTGATATCCACAATCCAAACTATCCCTTCTTTTCGATAAACTTCCCATTGCATCTCAATGAAATTGCTCTTTGATATTAGATGAGGTTGTCTGTCTACTTCCACATCCTAGAAAAAGACAAAACACACAAAGAACCTATTTCTTTTTTTTTAAATAAATATGTTGAGTCTCCTCAAAAACTTTTGAGGTTACTCATACTTATCTGAAAATTGTTGCCCTGGTGATGCTCCTTTTTGTCCTGTGATTTGAAAACAACTGGTTGTCTGAAGTTCCATTTGATCAAGCCCTTGAGTTTTGCTGTCACCTGTCAGCTGTCAGTGATGTATAAGTACACATATAGAGTTAGCGAACAGTTTATGTCAATCGACTCCGCTAGCTGACGACTATAAATTCGAGCCTTAGGGTGCGCTCCCACATACATGCGTTCCGTAAAATTAAACGGAACGACAAAATCGGAGTGAACTTGCAATTCGAATAATGACGCGCGGATTTCCGATACCCTTAGGGTGCGCTCTCATGCGTTACGGAAAAACTTACGGAATGGTAAAATCGTAATGGAGGTGATGCGAAATTTAAAATGTGTTAACTACATGATTAAATAATACGTAGTAAATGTGGGTCTGATTAGTTATATTATCATATTAATAAATAAAAACATTAATAGTGTTAATAACAATAAAATAATTAATTCCATAAAAGTTACTCGTAATTAATTAATAACATTACATATTTACAATTTTTTAATATTCACTTTGTGCACAATCTAATTGATATTTATCTTCTTTTTCTTATTAAAAACATTGTTCATCAACAATAAACAATGCTGTTTAACAGTATGTACATGGTAATAATTCATAATGAGCGGGCCCATTTCCGTACGAAAATTTCAACACCCTATTCCCATGGAGTACTTTTTTTTAAGCGGAATGGTTTTCTAACCTCACTTTCGGTTAAAACTTATCAAAATTTGTTGATATAATACTAAAATTGCATTAGAATAAATTAAAAAACAACAATTTAATAAATACTGAACAAAATAAAATTATGTTTCCTACAAATTTTGATAAGTTTTAACCGAAAGCGAGGTTAGAAAACCATTCCGCTGAAAAAAAGTACTCCATGGGAATAGGGCTTTGTAAAAACGTAACGGAAATCCACGCGCCATTATTCGAATTACAAGTTCACTCCGATTTTGTCGTTCCGTTAAATTTTACGGAACGCATGGGATCGCACCCTAAGGCTCGAATTTATAATCGTCAGCTAGCGGAGTCGATTGACATAAACTGTTCGCTAAGTCTATATGTGTACTTATACATCACTGACAGCTGACAGGTGACAGCAAAACTCAAGGGCTTGATCCCGGTCAAAAATATCCAGTTGGGAAATCCAACTGGATTTTCCAAGAGGGAAATCCAGCTGGGGAAGAGTGGATTCCAGCTGGATTTTGGTGGATTTCCCGTCGGATTCCCAGTTGATGATACCAAATATTCCCACCCATTTTTAACTGGATATTTAAGTGGATTCCCACCTAGATATAACAGGATTCCTATGCATTATTAACTGGATTTCCATTGAATAGAAAAGCGAAAGTTAGATGGATTCCCATCTATATTAAACTGGATTTTTACATGGATTTCCGCCGTCACGCTGGGATTCCCATTTATTATTAAGTAGAATTTTGAGTGGATTCCCATTTAATAGAAATGCGAAAGTTAGGTGGATTCCCACCAACATTTAACTGGATTTTTACATGGATTTCCGTCTTCGCCCAGGAATTCCCATTTATTATAAGTGGATTTCCATTTAATCCAGTTAAAAATGGGTGGGAATATTTGATATCATCAACTGGGAATCCGACTGGAAATCCACCAAAATCCAGCTGGAATCCACTCTTCCCCAGCTGGATTTCCCTCTTGGAAAATCCAGTTGGATTTCCCAACTGGATATTTTTGACCGGGATCAAATGGAACTTCAGACAACCAGTTGTTTTCAAATCACAGGACAAAAAGGAGCATCACCAGGCCAACAATTTTCAGATAAGTATGAGTAACCTCAAAAGTTTTTGAGGAGACTCAACATATTTATTTAAAAAAAAAAAGAAATAGGTTCTTTGTGTGTTTTGTCTTTTTTTAGGATGTGGAAGTAGACAGACAACCTCATCTAATATCAAAGAGCAATTTCATTGAGATGCAATGGGAAGTTTATCGAAAAGAGGGGATAGTTTGGATTGTGGATATCAAGCCACTTAATTTATGCTAAATAATATTTAATTTTCTTCAATGCATGGTAAAATTAAAAATTCATAAATGCCTGTACAAAAAGAATGAGCTCTGCCTTGGCATTTAATCTTACATTGGAGATGTAAACAAAAAATAATGGAAATATCGCAAAAACTGTGATATATTTAGGTAATAAAATTTTTGAAACTAATTCTTTTGAATCTTAATATTTAACATAATTTATGTATATTTTATTCATATAATTAATTGGATACGTTTTTTTTTGCAGCACAAAGAGCAGAAAATGCAAAAAATGTGAATATCGTACACATTTTTCCAATTTTTAAAAATTAGAATGGCTGCAGCTTTTTTCTGGGGAGGCGGTATTAACTCTGCAGAGGTTCATGGTGTGATATTACCTACAAACTTTGCTATTTTCAAAAAATTATATAGTTGAAATTTTATATTGATTCAGAAGAATTTTCAATTATATAGAATAGTAAATAGAACTGAAAAATCTTTTCACAGATAATCTTCATATGGACTATTTGTCAGATAAGTATAATTTTAAAAAATTGACAAAATCTAAATGCAAAGAATCAATGTCAACATTGATTCTTTGTGGTTATATTTAAATTATTTTCAGGTGGTGAATCCAGAACAATAAGGAACTTTGATCCTCATTTTTATTAATTTTCAAGTGACACTTTTATACTTGGAAATTAGAATATATGCCAAGTAAATTTCATTGAGAAGTTTTGAACGTGTACAATTTTACCAGAACCGATCATTTATTTCTCAGTTATAAAGGTATGTGTACTTATTTAATAAAATTCTTAATGCTTGTATTATTAAAAATGCATATTTTTATAAGTACAAAAACAATTACAAATAAAATCTGGAATAATAAAATTATAATACATTAGAAATTTTGTCGAAGTTTTCTTATATAGGAATAAATATTAAAATATAGTAATTTCTTTGCGTAAAACTGGTTTTTACTATTTACAGGTTAATGAAAAGACATTGAATGGAACAGAAAAAGAGTATAATTACTTTAAGAGATTTATGAAGAGAAATTGTCTGACAAACAAAATTAATCTGCTTGTATAGACAATAGTGGTTATCGTAAGCATTACTTAAGATAATCATAGTTGGAGCTTTGTGTACCAAAAAAGGCCTAGGAGGTTATTTGGACAGTACTTCAAGTCATCAGTAGGGGTAGGAAAACACCTTTGAGGGTTAGATGGAAATCTGGATATCATAACTTGGAATAATCCTGATTAATTGTAGTACCATAGGGCTGGCTAGTTTAATGATTTATTAAACTTTAAAGTGTTATAGCTTTTTTTTATGGGCTCGGCCGATATTCGTTTAGGTCTTAATTTTAAGGATATGTTTTCACAAATCAAGGAAAATAAAAAGGGAGAGAAAATGTTGTGGCGTAACATTTTTTTTTTGTCGATGAAGGTATATCAATAATCGACCAATCAGACTTTCAAAATAGGTCATAAAATAAATACTACTACATTCTACAACTAAAATGCAAACTTTTTGCCAATCAATGTTCTACAAAAAGTTTCAAGATTTTGAGTAAAAAAATGACAAAAGTTGGGTTTTAACCAAAAATTGCAAAAAATAACAATTTTCAATGTTGCATATCTTTTTTATGTATGCAAATATCGATCTAAAATTTTAGGAACATGTTTTTTTTTATAAAAAACTAAAAGAAAAAAAATTTGAGCGATTTTAAAATTTTGAGCTGCTCACTTCACATGAAACATCCCATATATATATATATATATATATATATATATATATATATATATATATATATATATATATATATATATATATATATATTTTAGGAACATGTTTTTTTTTATAAAAAACTAAAAGAAAAAAAATTTGAGCGATTTTAAAATTTTGAGCTACTCACTTCACATGAAACATCCCATATATATATATATATATTTCTCGAAAGGGGTTTATAAAGCCCGTTTTTTTATATATAGGGGTTTATCGAGCCCGATTTTGATTATGCAGCCCGGGCTTCATAATATTTCTAAATATAGGGGTTTATGCGGCCCGACCTAGAGTCTATAACCACGGGGTCCATTATTTCTTTAGTCACTTGCCATAGGGAACTCTGGGCTACAGGTACTAATATACAGTCTTGGGCTACATAAACCCCGATAAGTGTGTGTGTGTGTGTGTGTGTGTGTGTGTGTGTGTGTGTGTGTGAGTGTGTGTGTGTGTGTGTGTGTGTATGTGTGTGTGTGTGTGTGTGTGTGTGTGTGTGTGTGTGTGTCTGTGTGTGTGTGTGTGTGTGTGAGTGTGTGTGTGTGTGTGTGTGTGTATATATATATATATATATATCTCAAATGCAGCTTTTGAGGATCTATGTCAGCACGGATTCGATACTTTGAGGATTTTTCGGACTTTTGAGGACATCCTCAAAATTCCTTCGGTATGAAACGGTACTTTTGAGGATTTATATTAATACCTTCAATGCAGAGAGGGAGTTATTTTTTTAGTCAAGCATATAGGAACTCTGGCGGAAAAAACTATAGATCCTCAAAAGTACCGGTTTCCGAAATGTATATATATATATAATATAGTCGTAAGCGTTATTTGTGTCACGCAGACCCGCTCGCCCCCCAGCCCCCCTCAAAATAACGTAAAATTGTGATTTTTTCTACGTTATTTTGAGTATGGTAGGGCCCCCCCGCCCCCCTCGCACCACCCCCGCACCCCCTCAGACCCCCTCGTGTCCCTCCTCAGACCCCCTCATTTAAATGTTCACTTAAAAGTTTATTTTTTTCATGTATTTTTCATATGTTTTATTGATAAGGTAGTATATACAGACGTAACATTTAAGAGTAATTGGAATATTTATAAAAATTTTATATTAGGAAATCAATATTATAAAAATATACTAAAAAGTAATGATTATGAATTATTAATGTCTCAAAATGGAATTTATGGAAATGAAATTGAAATTAAAAGTTTTGCAGAAATGTATAATATCAACATTATTGTACATTTAAATAATACTAATAATATATATACTTTTGGTAACAATTCAAGTAATCAAAAATTATCATTATTGTTTAATGTAATCTTGATTCAGGTCAGTACGATATATTAGAATATTTAAATGATAATATTAAATCAGAAATTGCAAAATTAAAAAAAAAATACTTTTCAGATAGATACTACAATTTGTAATAAAACATTAAAATTAACGATTAATTACAATTGTAATAAACGTAAAAAAAATGAAAGAATTAAATAGTTCATCTTACTTAAGTGAAATGAAATATAAATGTTCTTTTTGTTCAGCAGTATTTTGGAACGAAGAAAAAAAAATCAAATTGTTGTCAAAATGGTAAAATAGTACTTTCACCATTAAGTAATTATGACGCAAAATTAAAAGATTTATTATTAAATGATCAAATTTTGAGATATCTAATTCGATATTACAACAATATTTTTGGTTTTGCTACATTTAATGCTAATACTAAATATGAAAAAAAGAAAGCCATTTATAATTTAAAAATTGAATGTCAAATTTGTCATACAACACCAAATACATTGATACCAGTTATTAATAAAGAACCATGTTGTGGACAAATTTATATACATGATAATGTAACAGCCATTGATAAAAGATTGAGTAAAAACGAAAATTTAAGTAAAGAGCATTTAGAATTATTAACTGAAGTGTTAAATAATAATCCATATGCTAAAAAATATAAACATTTACATGAAATATCAAATTTTAATAATATGTCAAATTATAAAATGTATTTTATTCGTAAAAATAATAATCAAAAACATCGTTATAATGCACCTTTAACATCAGAATGTGGAGCTATAATAGTTTCACAAAACGAAATACCAGAAAATTATGATATATGTATTTATCCAAAACATGTTTCTAATAATCAAGAAATTACTTATTTAAACAAATTATCACATCATGTTGATCCAATGGTTTTTCCATTATTTTTTCCATCTGGAGATTTAGGTTGGAGTATTGGATATTTAAAAAAACCAAATGCAAATTCAAATGAAAATCTTACTGCATTACAATACTATTTGTACCGATTAGCATATAGACCAAACTGTAAAATTTTTAATCCATTATTATACGGTGGTAGATTAACTCAACAATTTTTTTTACATGCTTATATTATTGTAGAAGATAATAGAATGAATTATTTTAGAAGTGATCAAAAAAATTTACGTGTAGAATTTTATCAAGGCTTATTAGACCACGTAATAAATAGTGCTGCTAACATTTCATCAAATTTTAAGAGTAAAGAAAAACTTGGAAATCTTTTTATACTACCAGTTACGTATATAGGTAGTCCAAGGTATATGCAACAACATTATCAGGATGTTATGGCAATAATGAGAAACACAGGAAGACCTGATTTATTTATAACAGTTACATGTAATCCTAAATGGAAAGAACTCAAAGAAATTTTAATAAATTTTCCACGAAACACAACTCCAAATGACATTTCCAATATTACTGTTCGGTTATTTCATGTAAAATTAATGTTATTAATTGATGATATAATTAAACATCAAATATTTGGTAATGTTATATCATATATTTATACCATAGAATTTCAAAAATGAGGCCTTCCTCATGCACATATTCTCGTAACATTACACCCAAACAATAAATTACTATCTCCTGAAAAAATTGATCAATATATATCTGCAGAAATTCCATCTATAAATGATGACGAAGAATTACATAAATTAGTTTTAAACATATGCTTCATGGCCCTTATACTAATAATTAACCATGTGTTGACAAAAATAAACTAATATGTAAAAAAAAAATTTCCAAAACCATTCACTGATTTTACAAAATTTCAAAAAAATGGTTATCCTGAACATATGAGAAAAAATAATATTTCAGAGAATTTACCATACAAAATTAAAAATAACCAAAAACCAGTTCCCGTAGATAATTCTATGGTTGTACCATATAATAATTTTTTATTAAAAAAATGTAAATGTCACATAAATGTTGAGTATTGTGCTTCTATTCAAAGTATAAAGTATATTATTAATTATATTCATAAAGGTTGTGACAAAGCCCTTTGTAAATTAAAAAAAATAAATATAGATAATGAAACAGATACACATGATGAAATTACTCAATTTATAGATGGTAGATATTTGAGTCCCATGGAAGCAGCATGGAGATTACAAGAATTTCCTTTATGTGGTAGAAGTCACACCGTAATACGTTTAGCAATTCACACCGAAAATAAACAAAATATAATTTTCGAAGAAAATAAAGAGGAAAAAGCTTTAGATAACTGGAAAACTATATTAACTTCGTGGTTTGAATTAAATAAAAAAAATAAAAATGCAAAAAATATTAAATACATTAATATACCAAAATATTATATTTTTAAGAATAAAACTTGGATAAAACGTCAATGAGAACTAAAATTCATTGACGAGCAGATTGTTCTCTGCGTTACTAGATTGACACTGTCTCATTAATCCTGATGAGGGACACAAAGAAAAGTGTCCGAAACGTCGAAACACGACAAATGTTGTTTTTTATTTATAAAAACATTACCTGGCAGATAAGCGATTAGGATCACTATATAGTAAATACCCCCTGTTGTTAAAAATGGTTGTAGAAGCACAATAATTCAAGAAACAATAAAATATTCAAATCTTTGGTCATTATTTAATATAATGTATTTGAAAACAAATATCCGTTCAAAAGATATCATGTTTGCTTCATTTTTATTAGATATTGGAGAAGGTAAATTTAATTCATTTGTTATACCTGATATTTTCAAAACAAACGATGTTTGTTTTAAAATATATGAAAATATAAATTGTAATATATCAATAAATTGAGTTATATTAAGGGGATGTGCAACCCTAATTTCAATATTTTTTAAATCAACATTCAAACATTTATTTGGAAAAAGACGGCTGTCGAGCGCTCCGTACACGCAAACACTATATGCAGATTTTTTTCTGGATAATTCTATTGATATTTGCGGGACTTATGCTCGTTTGAAAAGTAGGTCAATTGTAGATTCCTACTTACCGACAGTACGGTTTTTATTTAATTAAATAAATTCTCATCATTTTTTTGGAAAAAGACGTCTGTCAAGCGCTCCGTACACGCAAACACTATATGCAGATTTTTTCTGGATAATTCTATTGATATTTGCGTGAGTTATGCTCGTTTAAAAAATAACGTTGGTACTCACATCCCCTTAACATCACATAATGAAGATGCAAATATTTTAAATAATAAAATTTTAAAACTATTAAATACTGAAGAAAATACGTATTATAGTTTAGATTATGCTACTCATAAAGATGTAGATTTATCTGATGATAACATCCATATTAATTACCCGATTGAAACTTTAAACAATATACGTGAAGGACTACCACCACATAAATTAAAACTTAAAATAAATACTATTGTAATGTTAATAAGAAATTTAAGTATTAACGTAGGATTATGTAATTGAACAAGATTAAAAATTACTAAATTATTTAAATACAACATAGAAGCAGAAATAATAACAGGTGAAAACTCTGGAAACATAGTTTTTATTCCTCGAATTACATTAAACACTGGCAATTCTTCATCATTACCGTTTATTTTATATAGAAAACAATTTCCTTTAATATTAGCGTTTACTATGACTATTAATAAATCACAAGGTCAAAGTTTTGATAGTGTTGGAATATATATTAGAAGACCATTATTTTCTCATGGTCAATTATATGTAGCATTATCAAGATGTAAAAACCCAGATAAAATTTTTATTGAAAATAATTCAGAAAATAAAGAAGAAATTATAAACATCGTTTGGAAAGAAATTTTAGATAATTAATTCTCAAATATTTTTCTTTTTAGAATATGTCAACTGCACAGAACGAAAGTAAATTATAAAAAACAACAATATATTTATTCGTTATTCAATAATAATAATAAATACATAATAAATTATTAGTTTTAGACTATTTAGAATATGAACAAAATTATATGGAATACATGATTAATTTAGAATCAGATAAAATTATTGAAAAAGATAAATTGAAAAAACTAAATCATCAGTCAAAAAAAAACAAGAAAACAACAGAACAATAAAAATACAAAACTCAAAATTGGAAAACTAAAAAGTTGACAAAATTTTAGAAGAATTTAAAAGTCTTTCTTTACAATAATTGAATTTTGTTTTTTAGGTAAATTTGTATGTAATTATTAATTAATTAATTTTTTGAATTAATTTTTAGTTAATTAAAACAACAATATTTTCTTTCATTTAGGACAATGGAATATACAAATAACGTCGGAAAATTTTAAATAGCATGTCAGAAAATATTAAATATAAAAAAAAAAAAAAATTGAATAAAACATTTCGAAGGATTTAACTTATTATCAGGTAATTCAAATCATTTAATTATTAAATTTAATTTTACAAGATATATATTATATTACAAAAAAATATACTTTTATTGTAACAATTTTAATGTTTTCTGAAATTTTATAGTGACAAAGACAGTGGATTAGGCCTACTGGGGATACCACTTAAAAATAAAATGCATCTTTCTATTTACCTCCAAGGTGATGTGGAAAAAATAGAATAAAATATATAATTTTCAATATATTTTCTTAATATATAATTAATGTAGTTTTCTCAATAATCCATTCTTTCGTTTCAGAAATTAAGAATTAAGAATGACACTTAAGTGTTACATTTGTATTAACTAATACCATATTAATACAACATATGAAAAATATCTACGTTGAAAATAAATAAATTATCTACTTCTCAAAATTGGAGGGTTAACGAGCGGAGCGAGTAGGGGGTTACTCCCCGTAGTATAAATATATATATAATACTAGGGTGGCTTCGCCCTCTGCTCGCTCCACTCGCCAACCCCCATTATTAGAGATAAATATTAATAATAATGAATGAGGATAATCTTCTATTACATAATATCATGAAACTTATTTTTTCATTTAATATTTCTGTAATGTTTTTTAAAAACATTATTCTTAACATTTATTAATTTTTAAAATATTAAGTATATTATATTTAACAAAATAATGAAGAATATATACGTAGTTCATTACGTCAGCTCTGATTTTCTTTGTAACTTATTGATTATAAAATCCAGTAATATTTCAATTTTTGGCCGCCATTTTATACTTACAAAATCTGAGTTCAGATTCCTAATCAGCGAATCCGGAAACTCACTATGTACAATATTTAACAAACTCGAGTAAAATTTCAATTTTTGTTAGTCATCTTAGGTCCACCAATTTGAATTAAAATTTTCAGCAAAATCCAATAATATTTCAATATATGTCCGACATCTTAGATCCGCCATTTTGAATTCTGAAAATCTGAGTTGAGATTCGTAATCTAGAAATCCCCTACATAAAATTATTAGCAAAATCCAGTATTATTTAAATATTTTGCAGCCATTTTCAATTTTTAAAATCTGAGTTCAGATTCATAATAATCGAATCCAGAAATCCCGTATATACAATTTTCAGCAAAATCGAGTAATATTTCAATATGTAACAGCCATTATCGATTGGCAATTTGGAATTCTGAAAATCTGAGTTCAGATTCGCAATCATCCAATCTAGAAATACCGTACATACAATTTTCAGCGAAATCCATCAATGTTTGAATATTTGTCCTCCATCTTCGATCCGCCATTTTGAATTCTGAAAATCTGAGTTCAGATACGTAATCAGCGAATATATAAACCTCCTATATACAATTGTTAGCAAAAGCCAGTATAATTTAAATACTTTGCCGCCATTTTGAATCTTTAAAATCTGAGTTCAGATCCGTCATAATCGAATCCAGAAATCCCGTATACGGAAAGAAGAATTCACAGCTGTAGCCCGTGACACGCGAGAAAATAATAGCGTGTCATATAGCATCGCCGGATGTCGTGACATATGCGTCTATGACTGTGACTGTGGTCATTTCGATGAACGGTACTCGCGTGACACGGCTGTAGGCCGTGACTATCACTGAGTTCAAGCTTTAACGCGCACGGCGGCAAGCGTGAGTGGCACGTCTGACGACTGCGGCAGTCACCCCGTATAGGGTTGCCTAGAGACCATCGTTGACATGCCTGAATGTCGCGCCGTCACACGGTGACAGAGAAGGTACTCGCTTAATCTGTTATAACACACGGCCTATACCTCTGAATGCTTCTTTCCGTGTATATACAATTTTCAGCAAAATTCAGTAATATTTCAATAGATGACAGACACTTTCGTTCCGCCATTTTGAATTTTCAATATCTGAGTTCAGATTCGTAATCAGCTAATTCGGGAACCCCATACATACAATTTTTTTGCAAAATCCAATATTATTTCAATATTTTACTGCCATTTTGAATTTTTAAAATCTCATATTCGTAATCAGCGAATCCAGAAATTCAGTATATTCAATTTTTAGCAAAACAGAAAAGTTCAATTTTTGGCCACCATGTTGGGTATGCCATTTTGAAGTTTCATAATCTGAATTCTGATTCATGATCATGCGAATCCAGAAATTTCACATATGCAATTGTAAAATTCAGCAATATTTCAATATTTAGCAGCCATTTTGAATTGGCAAAATATGAGTTCAGATTCGTAATCAGCGAATCCAGATGGGTTCCCCCCTACTGAAAAAGATCAACTGATTTTCAGCTGATTTTCACCTAGAAATCATAATTTTTATTTAGATGGTATTATTGCATTAATAGGTGAATTTTATGTATATTGTTATTATTTTTTTCAGATAAAGAATATTATACTATGCCCCTAGCGAGAAAAGTAGGCCATTATTGTCTCCCGCGAGGGACACTTGCTGCCCGAGGGCAACGAGGGAAGCCACTCGCCAATAGCCCTCATCACTTCTGAGTGCAATATGCAAATTCTTCGTATACCCAGCGGAAAGTTTTTTGTGTTTAATCCCTGATTTCGTGGCAAAGAATAAACACAATACTATATGCCAAGGTATGCTAAAAATAAAATAAACATTTAAATATTGTAAGCTGTTGTAATATCAGTAATGGGAAATTTACATATTTAGTTTATAAAAAAAACATCTATAATTTATAACTTAATTTATTTATTATTTAGCAGTTTAACACTGCTTATAAATAAAAAATAACAGTTTAAAGAAACATTTGTGCGATAATATATGGAATTTATATAATAATTATAATTATTTGTAAGTATTACATTTTTAAAGGTGATCAATTTAATTGAAGATAGATAACTTTATTTTTATAAGTAACAATTATAATGTTCCGATACAAGTGTAAGTAAATAATAGAGACATGTAACATACTTGCGAAATTAGAATTAGATCATTGATGATAGTTTGCTTAATGTAGAAAAAGAAGAAACGATGTTCAACGATCCTCGTGCTCGCGCTCTCGACGCCGACCCGTGATAGCAAATTCACACGAAGCCGGCGCCGAGCGCGTCCACGTGTACTCGATTTTAGCAGCTAGGAGAACAGTTGCAACGACAACGGCGACAGTTCGTCAAGGCGTTATCTTGGCGATGATGACCCTGTTGAAAGTACTGAGAATCTTGTGAAATTTCAGACAGAACCTCAAATCCAACCAAAAAATCCCAATCCTCTTACAAAATTGCTAAGGAGTGACAAAAAAAATTAACTTACTTAATGATAATTATAATATGTTTGAAAAATTATACATTCTCACACTCTTTTTATACATGAAATTCTTTAAAATAATAGTTTTTATTATTTAACACTCAATACTTATATTATGCTGAAAGATATTCTATAAAAGTGTGCGAATTGACATAAGTTATGTCTGCTTTTAATTTTCTTGTAATGAGAACTTATATTTATCCTTTTCCTTTAAAATCAATCTCTTTATTATAATCATCTATCTTAGAAAAATAAGTCCAAAAATCCCATTGATTTAATCACTAGAAAATAAGGAGCATTCTGGACTGTACTCAAGTCACATATGTATAAGCTTCGGATGATAGCTAGTACGAAAGAGCATTTCTAAAAGCTATAAGTATATCGCTTCACTACTGAAACTGACAGTACTGAATTTTTATAAGTATGGGTATCAGTAAAAATTGATTACTAAGTTTACAATTGTGGTACATTAAATCACAGAAAATTTTGTATTGTGTTTAAATATTATTTCTCATTTATTTATAATTTATATATGCTAAGTTATAATTCATTCTAATTAAGCTTACTAGGCCAAGTAAGTAAATTCTTATATGACTAGCTTGCATATTGTATTTTAAACATAAGTGAAGCAACGAAAGGGTAGCCGCGACAGATTCAGTTTTAAAGTTATATAAAATTTCTAGTGCTCTTTCCTACTGATACCTGAGTTGTAACCGTATAAGGTAGTGGAACCAGGTCTCGGTAACGTAAGACGCAAGGTAACGTTTTGTTCTAAAAACCAATATTTTTATTGGAGAAAATAATTATTTTTTTTTATAAAGTTACTGAACAAGTTCAAATAAAGTAAATGAAATAAAAAAGTTCAGATTTAACAAATATTAAGGGAGAAAATAATTATTAAAAATATAATGTCGCCGGAGTAGTTCTCGATAACTAGTTTTGGCGCCAGAACAGTTCTCGATACGTAGGTGACACAGTTGTCGATAGCTTGTGAAATGTGAACACAAAATCGAGGTCAAAAACTAAAAGTTACAATTGGTATACTTTTCTAAAGTAATAAAACAGTAAATTGATAATTCTTTGACATAACTTATTTATAAATAGAACTGGTGATAATATAAATAAATTAATACTATAATTTATTATGAAAAATCCCCATTTATAAGTACTTAATATATGCTGGGTGACTTTACCACTGGATATATTTGGACCCGATGGATCAAATGACTTTATATGTGATATGATTCTTTGTGACTATGATGGTTAAGTATGTGTTTTAAAACAAATTATTGTAAAAAATCAAAGAAAATGTATGTTATTATAAAATTGTTATGTTAAGTATAAATTTTATTTGGAAAAGTACATGCCATAACTATTATAGTCAGAAGGAATATAATATCAAATATGGATCAATTAGTCATTTTGTTCATGCGGTTTCAATATTTCCTGCGATAAAGTAACCCAGCCCATAAGTGAGTTATCGAATAATGAAAGTTGTAAATATTGTATACTTACATGTACAGTCTATAGCTGCAATTTACACACAATTAAAGTTGATTTTGATCCTCTCGTGTAAGAGATCTACAATATTCATGTTTGAAAGATACTTATGGATCAGGATGGGGCTTTTTTAATACAAAAAAAGAGACTTGATCTTTTTTTCTGTAAATGCTTCAAAGCGACGTTTCGTCGGCTTGGTCTGCCGACCTCTTCAGGCTAGATGTTTATTAAATAAAAATACAGAATTACAAATCACGTATAACATTCGGAACACATTGATCTGGTAGTTTCCATTTTTAATTCATACCACAAAAGTTTACAATTCACATATGAAATAGAAAATAATAATAGTATTAGCTTTTTAGATATGACATTAATTAAAGAAAACAATAGAATTAGTACAAATTGGTATCAAAAGCCAACTTCTTCAAGTAGAGTAATTAATTTTCTTTCAAAACATCCAATCCAGCAAAAAAGAAATATCATCTATAACTTAACTGACAGAGCGATTGTACTTTCAGACAAGCGATTTCATTTCGAGAATTTGAAAAAAATTAAAAATATGTTAATTCTTAATGAGTATCCTTCTACTTTCATTGATAAAAATATTAAAACACGTCTACAGTATCTAAAATATAAATCAAAATTCATCAACAAAAACACACATAAAAAATCAATGTTCCAAAAAATGCCTAAGATTCAATTACCGTTCACTAACAATTACGAAAGAATTTCTTCAATTTTTAAGCAATACAATATTACCACGATTCCCACAGTGAATAAAAGTATGAACTCCGTGATTAAATTGGGGAAAGATAAGTCTGACAAATGGGATCAAACAGGTGTGGTGTACAAATTTACTTGTAAAAATTGCCCAGCTACGTACATTGGTGAAACCAAACGTTCTTTAAAAACAAGAATCAATGAACATAAGAAAAACAAAAACATCGAGTCCGTAGTACACACCCACAAAAATAGTTTGAATCATGAATTTAATTGGGACGACACAAAAATTATAGACATTGAGCGGAATTATAAAAAAAGACTCTTATCGGAAATGATACACATAAAATGTAACAAACACAGTATAAACAAGAAAGAGGATATTTATACACTTAACCGCATTTATTTTCCTTTATTTTCGAAATTTTAACTGCTAACGTCATGATTGTTTTTGTTATGATTGACTACTTCAATACTTTCGTCTATTTTGATAGCGTTGTGTATAAATTGATATGTACGTTAATGTTCTTTGCCACTAGCCGTAAGTGTTAATATGACTGTACATCGTTATAAATTTTTGACTCGTTGACTTGTGCCAACGTTTAAGGTAAATAAGGTTCGTTTCCTTTTTTTATATATCATTGGTTTTTTTATCGAATGTTATACGTGATTTGTAATTCTGTATTTTTATTTAATAACCATCTAGCCTGAAGAGGTCGGCAGACCAAGCCGACGAAACGTCGCTTTGAAGCATTTACAGAAAAAAAGATCAAGTCTCTTTTTTTGTATTAAAAAAGCCCCATCCTGATCCATAAGTATCTTTCAAACATGAATAATATGGAGGGCGATAAATTCACATCTCAGATCTACAATATTATTTAGTTAATTGAGTCCAAATATTTTCTACGCTAAAGACACCTCAAGTTTTAAATCTATCAACGAGCAACTAAATTGTAGATGTCATAAAGCGAAGGGACCAATATTCAGCCCAAAACTTATGCAATAAATCTTGTCGATTCACACACTTCTATAAAAGAAGATGAAGTATTCTAACAATTTATCTTGATACTTGAAGATATTCTGAAACTTACCAGTAATAGCACAGTACTTAAAGATTTCTTCACTCTTGCAGTAACCACATTATCTGCTGGTGGTGAAAAGGCCAAGTGAGACCATCATTGCTGTAGTTTGAACCACTATTAGTTTGAAGGCAGCTACTGTTTAAAACCATCATTACACAAAAGAAAAATCTGCAACTGTGATGATCGCGAGTGTTTACCTCTCTCGCTGCCCCAGGTCCCTGCAACAAGAAAAACGTACCATCAGACCCATATAAGAGAGGTTAGAAACGAGAAAGAGCTTACCGAATCTGCTTCATCTCCGCCGACCCCGCTGCCTTGTTATCTCCCACGAGTCATCGCTAACCGAGGAACACGACGAGAGGGATACCCTCCACGAAGACACCGCGTACTACAAGCAGCCGCTGTCATGCTGGGAACACGCCGGGAAGGGTGATACGACTGTACTTAGGCTGAAATCACATGGTGCGGATAGAGCTGCGGCATAGAGGTTGCGTCATGGAGACAGCCAATCACAGCTATTCTGCAAATACAAATATAGCTCTGATTGGCTGTCTCCATGACGCAACCTCTATGCCGCAGCTCTATCCGCACCATGTAATTTCAGCCTAAGTACAGTCGTTTCACCCTTCCCGGCGTGTTCCCAGCATGACAGCGGCTGCTTGTAGTACGCGGTGTCTTCGTGGAGGGTATCCCTCTCATCGTGTTCCTCGGTTAGCGGTGACTCGTGGGAGATAACAAGGCAGCGGGGTCGGCGGAGATGAAGCAGATTCGGTAAGCTCTTTCTCGTTCCTAACCTCTCTGATATGGGTCTGATGGTACGTTTTTCTTGTTGCAAGAACCTGGGACAGCGAAAGAGGTAAACACTCGCGATCATCACTGTTGCAGATTTTTCTTTTGTGTAGTGATGGTTTTAAACAGTAGCTGTCTTCAAACTAGTAATGGTTCAAACTACAGCAATGATGGTCTCACTTGGCCTTTTCACCACCAGCGAATGATGTAGTTACTGCAAGAGTGAAGAAATCTTCAAGTGCTGTGCTATTACTGGTAAGTTTCAGAATATCTTCAAGTATCAAGATAAATTGTTAGAATACTTCATCTTTTTTTATAAAAGTGTGTGAATCGACAAGATTTATTGCATAAGATTTTGGGGTTTTCTTAGAATGAAATAATAAACTAACTCAGATTTAGTTTATTGTTACTGATCTAACTGCAATTTAGAAAAATAAACCAAAATGACACTGGTTTCATCACAAGAAAATAGGGAATACTCTTAAAGTTCTTATGGCATATACGGTTACAACTCGGGTATCAGTAGGAAAGAACACTAGAAATTTTATATAACTTTAAAATGTAGCTAAAGACACTACCTACAAGCATACAAAATTTTCTATCTTATTACATAGAATATTGGTCCCTTCGCTTATGACATCTACAATTCAGTTGCTCGTTGATAGATTTAAAACTTGAGCTGTCTTTAGCGTAGGAAATATTTGGACCCAATTAACTAAATAATATTGTAAATCTCTTACACGAGAGGATCAAAATCAACTTTAATTGTGTGTAAATTGCAGCTATAGACTGTACATGTAAGTATACAATATTTACAACTTTCATTATTCGATAACTCACTTATGGGCTGGGTTACTTTATCGCAGGAAATATTGAAACCGCATGAACAAAATGACTAATTGATCCATATTTGATATTATATTCCTTCTGACTATAATAGTTATGGCATGTACGTATTACTTTTCCAAATAAAATTTATACTTAACATAACAATTTTATAATAACATACATTTTCTTTGATTTTTTACAATAATTTGTTTTAAAACACATACTTAACCATCATAGTCACAAAGAATCATATCACATATAAAGTCATTTGATCCATCGGGTCCAAATATATCCAGTGGTAAAGTCACCCAGCATATATTAAGTACTTATAAATGGGGATTTTTCATAATAAATTATAGTATTAATTTATTTATATTATCACCAGTTCTATTTATAAATAAGTTATGTCAAAGAATTATCAATTTACTGTTTTATTACTTTAGAAAAGTATACCAATTGTAACTCTTAGTTTTTGACCTCGATTTTGTGTTCACATTTCACAAGCTATCGACAACTGTGTCACCTACGTATCGAGAACTGTTCTGGCGCCAAAACTAGTTATCGAGAACTACTCCGGCGACATTATATTTTTAATAATTATTTTCTCCCTTAATATTTGTTAAATCTGAACTTTTTTATTTCATTTACTTTATTTGAACTTGTTCAGTAACTTTATAAAAAAAAATAATTATTTTCTCCAATAAAAATATTGGTTTTTAGAACAAAACGTTACCTTGCGTCTTACGTTACCGAGACCTGGTTCCACTACCTTATACGGTTACAACTCAGGTATCAGTAGGAAAGAGCACTAGAAATTTTATATAACTTTAAAACTGAATCTGTCGCGGCTACCCTTTCGTTGCTTCACTTATGTTTAAAATACAATATGCAAGCTAGTCATATAAGAATTTACTTACTTGGCCTAGTAAGCTTAATTAGAATGAATTATAACTTAGCATATATAAATTATAAATAAATGAGAAATAATATTTAAACACAATACAAAATTTTCTGTGATTTAATGTACCACAATTGTAAACTTAGTAATCAATTTTTACTGATACCCATACTTATAAAAATTCAGTACTGTCAGTTTCAGTAGTGAAGCGATATACTTATAGCTTTTAGAAATGCTCTTTCGTACTAGCTATCATCCGAAGCTTATACATATGTGACTTGAGTACAGTCCAGAATGCTCCTTATTTTCTAGTGATTAAATCAATGGGATTTTTGGACTTAATTTTCTAAGATAGATGATTATAATAAAGAGATTGATTTTAAAGGAAAAGGATAAATATAAGTTCTCATTACAAGAAAATTAAAAGCAGACATAACTTATGTCAATTCGCACACTTTTATAGAATATCTTTCAGCATACTAGAACATTGTCATATTCGAGTCTGGTATTATAACAATTCATTTATGCCTCTTTTAATTTAGGACTTATGTGCGAAGAAGTGCACTTGTGTTAGGACACGGAGAAAGCTGTTCTATATCAAATTACTATGTTTTATTGTAATCGGGGGACAAACTTGAATTCTTAAAAAAAATTACTGTTTTCTAGCAAAAATTAATTGCTATAAATGTAGTTAAAATTATTATAAAGATAGCAATTTTTACTACAGTACATAGTAATTTTTTTGAGAATGCAAGTTTGTCCCCGGTTCTAATAAAACATAGTAATTTTTAATAGAACATTTTTCTCCATGTATACTAATAATCACCTTCTTATAGTCTACAGTATTTTAAAACATACATTTTTATACTATAGAGTAAACAAACACTTTTATAACTGATAGTGATATTGGTTATTACAAGTATTGTGTGTTAAATAATAAAAACTATTATTTTAAAGAATTTCATGTATAAAACGAGTGTGAGAATGTATAATTTTTCAAAAATATTATAATTATCATTAAGTAAGTTACTTTTTTTGTCACTCCTTAGCAATTTTGTAAGAGGATTGGGATTTTTTGGTTGGATTTGAGGTTCTGTCTGAAATTTCACAAGATTCTCAGTACTTTCAACAGGGTCATCATCGCCAAGATATCGCCTTGACGAACTGTCGCCGTCGTCGTTGCAACTGTTCTCCTAGCCGCTAAAATAGAGTACACGTGGGCGCGCTCGGCGCCGGCTTCGTGTAAATTTGCTATCACGGGTCGGCGTCGAGAGCGCGAGCACGAGGCTCGTTGAACATCGTTTCTTCTTTTTCTACATTAAGCAAACTATCATCAATGATCTAATTCTAAGTTTGCAAGTATGTTACATGTCTCTATTATTTACTTACGCTTATATGGGAACATAATAATTGTTACTTATAAAAATAAAGTTATCTATCTTCAATTAAATTGATCATTTTTAAAAATGTAATACTTTCAAATAATTATAATTATTATATAAATTATATATATTATCGCATAAATGTTTCTTTAAACTGTTATTTTTTATTTATAAGCAGTGTTAAACTGCTAAATAATAAATAAATTAAATTATAAATTATAGATGTTTTTTTTTATAAACTAAATATGTAAATTTCCCATTACTGATATTACAACAGCTTACAATATTTAAATGTTTATTTTATTTTTAGCATACCATGGCATATAGTTTTGTGTTTATTCTTTGCCATGAAATCAGGGATTAAACATAAAAAAACTTTCCGCTGGGTATACGAAGAATTTGCATATTGCACTCAGAAGTGATGAGGGCTATTGGCGAGTGGCTTCCCTCGTTGCCCTCGGGCAGCAAGTGTCCCTCGCGGGAGACAATAATGGCCTACTTTTCTCTCTAGGGGCATAGTATAATATTCTTTATCTGAAAAAAAAAATAATAATATACATAAAATTCACCTATTAATGCAATAATACCATCTAAATAAAAATTATGATTTTCACCTGATTTTCACCTGAAAATCAGTTGATCTTTTTCAGTAGGGCCTATATACAATTGTCAGCGAAATCCAGTGATATTTGAATATTTGACCTCCATCTTCGATGCGCCATTTTGAATTCTGAAAATCTGAGTTCGAATTCATAATCAGTGAATCAAAATACCCAACATACAATTTCCAGCAAACTCCAGTAATATTTAAATTTTTGGCAGCCATTTTGTATTTACAAAACCTGACTTCAGATTCCTAATCAGCGAATCCGGAAACCCATAACATACCATTTTTAGGAAATTCAGGTAAAATTTCAATTTTTGGCCGTCATCTTGGGTCCTCTATTTTGAATTTTCAAAATCTGAGTTCAGATCGATTCATAATCAGCCGATCCAGATATGTCTATATACAATTTTCAGCAAAATCCAATAATATTTGAATATTTGGCCTCCATCTTCGATCAGCCATTTTGAATTCTGAAAATCTGAGTTCAGATTCATAAACAGCGAATATAGAAACCTCCTATATACAATTTTTAGCAAAAGCCAGTATAATTTAAATATTTTGTCGCCATTTTGAGTTTTTAAAATCTTAGTTCAGATCCGTCATAATCGAATTCAGAAATCCCGTATTTACAATTTTCAGCAAAATCTAGTAATATTTCAATTTTTGGAAGCCATCTTGGATCCTCTATTTTGAATTTTCAAAATATGAGTTACGTTTCCTAATTGCCGAATCCGGAAACCCACTGTAGACAATTTTTAGCAAACTCGAGTAAAATTTCAATTTTTGTTAGTCATCTTGGGTCCACCAGAGTGAATTTTCAAAACATATGTTCAGATTCATAATAAGCGAAACCGAAAATCCGGTATATACAATATTCAGTAAAATCCAATAATATTTCAATAATTGCCCACCATCTCCGAATCCGCCATTTTGAATTCTGAAAATCTGAGTTCAGATTCGTAATCAGCGTATCCAGAAATCCCTTTTATACCATTTTCAGCAAATCCAGTAGTATTTGAATATTTCGCCTCCATCTTCGTTCAGCCATTTTGAATTCTGAAAATCTGAGTTGTGATTCGTAATCAGCGAATCCACATACCCCTTATGTACAATTTTCAGCAAATTCCAATAGCTTTTGAATATTTCGCCACCATCTCCGTTCAGCCATTTACAATTCTGAAAATCTGATTTGCGATTCGTAATCAGCGAATCCAGATACCCGTTATATACAATTTTCAGCAAAATCCAGTAATAATTCAATATTTGGCATCCATCTTGTGTCCTCTATTTTCAATTTTCAAAATCTTAGTTACGATTCCTAATTGGCGAAACCAGAAACCCACTCTATACAATTTTTAGCAAAATCAAGTAAAATTTATATTTTTGTTAGCGATCTTGGGTCCACCAGTCTGAATTTTCACAATATATGTTCAGATTCGTAATCAGCGAAACCAAAAATTCCGTATATACAATTTTCAGTAAAATCCAATAATATTTCAATATTTGACCACCATTTTCGAGTCCGACATTTTGAATTTTCAATATCTGGGTTCAGATTCGTAATCAGCGAATCCAGAAATCCCTTTTATACAATTTTCAGCAAATGCAGTAGTATTTGAATATTTCGCCTCCATCTTCGATCAGCCATTTTGAATTCTGAAAATCTGAGTTGTGATTCGTAATCAGCGAATCCACATACCCCTTATATACAATTTTCAGCAAATGCCAGTAGTTTTTGAATATTTCGCCTCCATCTTCGATCAGCCATTTTGATTTCTGAAAATCTGATTTGGGATTCGTAATCAACGAATCCAGATACCACTTTTATACAATTTACAGCAAAATCCAATAGTTTTAGAATATTTCGCCTCCATCTTCGATCAGTCATTTTGAATTCTGAAAATCTGAGTTGGGATTCGTAATCTGCGAATCCACATATTCCTTATATACAATTTTCAGCAAAATCGAGTAAAATTTCAATTTTTGTTAGCGATCTTGCGTCCACCAGTCTGAATTATCACAATATATGTTCAGATTCCTAATCAGCGAAACCAAAAATCCCGTATTAAGGTAATACAAATTTCAGCAAAATCTAATAATATTTCAATATTTGACCACCATCTTTGAATCCGCCATTTTGAATGTTCTTAATCTGAGCTCAGATTCGTAATAAGCGACTCCAAAAAATCCTTATATACAATTTTCAACAAAATACAGTAATATTTCAATATGTTGACGACATTTTCGATCCGCCATTTTGAATTCTGAAATCTGAGTTGAGATTCGTAATCAGCGAATCCAGAAATCCCTTTTATACAATTTTCAGCAAATCCAGTAGTATTTGAATATTTCGCCTCCATCTTCGATCAGCCAATTTGAATTTTGAAAATCTGAGTTGTGATTCGTAATCAGCGAATCCACATACCCCTTATATACAATTTTCAGCAAATGCCAATAGTTTTAGAATATTTCGCCTCCATCTTCGTTCAGTCATTTTGAATTCTGAAAATCTGAGTTGGGATTCGTAATCTGCGAATCCACATATTCCTTATATACAATTTTCAGCAAAATCGAGTAAAATTTCAATTTTTGTTAGCGATCTTGTGTCCACCAGTCTGAATTATCACAATATATTTTCAGATTCCTAATCAGCGAAACCAAAAATCCCGTATTAAGGTAATACAAATTTCAGCAAAATCTAATAATATTTCAATATTTGACCACCATCTTTGAATCCGCCATTTTGAATGTTCTTAATCTGAGTTCAGATTCGTAATAAGCGACTCCAAAATATCCTTATATACAATTTTCAACAAAATAAAGTAATATTTCAATATGTGGCCGACATTTTCGATCCGCCATTTTGAATTCTGAAATCTGAGTTGAGATTCGTAATCTAGAAATCCCCTAAATACAATTATTAGCAAAATCCAGTATTATTTAAATATTTTGCCGCCATTTTCAATTTTTAAAATCTAAGTTCAGATTCGTAATAATCGAATCCAGAAATCCCGTATATACAATTTTCAGCAAAATTCAGTAATATTTCAATATGCGGCAGACATTTTCGTTCCGCTATTTTGAATTATAAAAATCTGAGTTCAGATTCCTAATCAGCGAATCTCGATACCCCCTATATACAATTTTCAGCAACATAACTTAAGAGATTAGTTCTAGTGGGATAGACGGAGGGCTATGTGGAGGGGTAGGTGGAGGGGGTGTCGAGGGGGCGTGGAGGGTGTGGAGGGGGTTGGAGGGGAGGAGGGGCAGACGCCCTTCAAAATAACGTAAAATTTGAAAGAATTTAACGGTAAAAAGTGGTGGGTGGTGGTGGGGCGGTGGGGGGTGGGGGGTAGGTACCCATTTTTGCGCTTACAACTATATAATATAGGAAGAGATATATAAATAAATAATTATATATATATTTATATATATATATATATATATATATATATATATATATATATACACACACACACACACACACACACACACACACACACACACACACACACACACACATACACACACACACACACACACATACACATTTCTCGAAAGGGATTTATAAAGCGCGTTTTCTTATATGTATATAGGGGTTTATCGAGCCCGATTTTGATTATGCAGAACGGGCTTCATAATATTTCTAAATATAGGGGTTTATGCGGCCCGACCTAGAGTCTATAACCCAAGGGTCCATTATTTCTTTAGTCACTTGCCATAGGGAACTCTGGACTGTAAGTACTAATATACAGTCTTGGGCTACATAAACCCCGATAAGTATATATATATATATATATATATACACGGTGACCCATTTTAATCGCCGCACCCGGATTTCTCGGAACCTAAGCCAGATAGAGAAAAATGGTTCAGACAAAAGTTATAGGGGACAAAGGGGGCCACATAATGGCGTTAACGTCTTTGACCTTGAACTTGACCTTTGAGGTTATTTCAAGGTCAAAGTGGTTTTTTCATATGGAAACACCTAGTTTTGACCCCGGATTCGGAAAGAGCGGAAAATTTTACGTTCAAAATCATATTGAGAAATTTTTTCCAAGGTCATTTCAAGGTCAAATCTAGGTCAAACTCAGAAAAGTCCGTTTAAAATCGTTTTTTTCCATGAACCACAAGCTAACCATAAGCTGGTTCAAATTGATCGCAGGCTTAATAGAGGAACCCACACACCCAAAACTTACACATCCTAGTAAACAAAACTCAAACTCGCACATCCTAACCCCATACACTTCATGCCCTCACATGCTGAACTGTTACACCCCGGTCCCATAACCATACCCCATACCCCCCAGTCCCACACATCCCTACCACACGCATACTAATCCCATACACACCAAACCCACACATTCTGAACCCAGAAAAATTTGTCTCAAGGGCAAAATGATTTTTTAACGGAAACTTTAAGATCGTTGAAGCTTCTGTTATAAATGTATTAACCTTACTTTTTGCGCTACCCAGAAACAACGACGTGGACGTAGTAAGGATCATTTCCTTTGGGGTGCTTAATTAAAGTGAGTCCCCTTGCCTCTCACTGGTCGGGGTGCTTGACTATAGTGAGTCCCCTTGCCTCTCACTGTTCGAGATCCTTGACTATAGTGAGTCCCCTCGCCTCTCACTAATGTAAATAAATTTTTATTTAACCTCGAAGCAAGTGTCCGAAATGACGACCATTTGCTTCAAGGCACATAGACAAAAGCCCTTGAAAATGGCGAACTGTGTTCTGCAAAGTTTGTCTCGGAATGGCAGCGCATGCACGACGAATCCTATCCTGCATATCTGCTCTTGTAGTGGGTTGTTGCTCAAAAACAGCATTTTTTAAATACCCCCATAAATAGAAATCTGATGATGTAAGATCGGGTGGGCAAGCAGGCCAGTTAACCGGACCTCCTCGACCAATCCATCTGTTACCATAGTGCTCATTCAAAAAAGCACTTACAATTCGAGCGAAATGTGGTGCTGCGCCGTCCTGCTGGAGCCACATTCTTCGTCGCGTTTCTAAATCAACACCTTCCATCAATCCAGGTAGTTCATCTCTTACTAGCGTTAAATAGGTATGTGGATTTACATTTACTTCAAAAAAATAAGGGCCAATCAAATATCCGTTGATAATCCCGCACCATATCATAATACTCCAATGTCTTTGATGGTTTACAGTTCTGACCCAATGAGGATTCACATCAGACCAATAATGGCAATTGTGCCTATTCAGTTCCCCATCACTTTGAAATTGTGCCTCATCAGAAAAAAGAACAAAGTTAAAAAAGTCTGGATCATTTTCTATCATTTGTAAATCCCATTGGCAAAACACAATACGCTGTTGGAAATGCTGAAACTGTAGCTCTTGAACCAAAGTAATATGATACACGTGATGTTGAAGCACCTTCATAATTCTTAAAAAAGTATTTCTTGGAATACCAATTTCCCTTTCGACTCGATGAGCGCTAATGTGTGGGTCAAGATGAATTATTGCAAGGATAGTTACAACTCGATTATCATTTTCATCATACTCATGGCGCCTACGTTGGCGAACCATGTGTCCACCACGAGCTCTTTGAGTTAAACGTCTGACAGCTCTATCGTCAGGATGACGTCTGTCAGGATAGCGTTCAGCATAAAGTCTTACCGCACCACGATAATTATTTTGGCTTGCTCCTAAAACCAAAATCATATCAACAATTTCGTTGGGCGGATAGTCAGCCATTTCAGAGCCAGCTATTAATTACTATTAAATTTAAATAGTAAAATGGTATCAAAAATATTAATAATTATAAGGCTCGCCCGTATACGGTCGCGCCTAAAAAGGAAAAACTTTGGAAAATTACGGTAACTTTAATTAGCTAACTGTAATTCCCATAAATACTTAGTTTGTCACACTTTTTTAATTCTAAATTTTAAAATAAAATAATCGTTAAAACATTAAAGGTATTCAGTTCAATAAAACATTATTTCTTATTTTAATTGCAAATAAAACTAAAACTTCCTTTTATTTTATTGTTTTATGTAAATAATGTGAATTAGTAGCGTTCGAATTTCAGAAATACTAATTTTGATAATGTAATCATTAAAAACACATCTACGAAGAAAATAGATTCCGTCAATGGTTCTTTTAAATTTATTTTTCAGGTTCTAGCAGGATAGTGGAGCACCACATTTCACGCTCATAATAACAGCATTTTTAGTATTAGATGGATTGGTTGAGGAGGTCCGGTGAAATGGCTTGCTTCTTCATCCCATACTTTACCATCAGACTTTTGTTTATGGGGGTATTTGAAAAATGCTATTTTTGAGTAACAACTCACTACAAGAGCAGATATGCAGGATAGGATTCGTCGAGCATGCGCTGCCATTCTGAGACAAACTTTGCAGAACACAGTTCGACATCTTCAAAGGCGTTTGACTATGTGCCTTGAAGCAAATGGTCGTAATTTCGAACACTTGCTTCGAGGTTAAATAAAAATTTATTTACATTAGTGAGAGGCGAGGGGACTCACTATAATGAAGCACCCCGAACAGTGAGGGGCAAGGGGACTCACTTTAATTAAGCTCCCCAAAGGAAACAATCCTTACTACGTCCACGTCGATGTTTTTGGGTAGCGCAAAAAGTAAGGTTAATACATTTATAACAGAAGGTTCAACGATCTTAAAGTTCCCGTTAAAAAATCATTTTGCCCTTGAGAAAAATTTTTCAGGGTTCAGGATGTGTGGATTAGCATGCTTGGTGTAGGGATGTGTGGGACTGGGGGTTTAGGGTATGGTTGTGGGACCGGGGTGCAACAGTTCAGCATGTGAGGGCATGAAGTGTATGGGGTTAGGATGTGCGAGTTTGAGTTTTGTTTACTAGGATGTGTAAGTTTTGGGTGTGTGTGTTTTGGGTGTGTGGGTTCCTCTATTAAGCCTACGATCAATTTGAACCAGCTTAGCCTGTGGTTCATGGAAAAAAACGATTTTAAACGGACTTTTCTGAGTTTAACCTAGATTTGACCTTGAAATGACCTTGGAAAAAATTTCTCAATATGATTTTCAACGTAAAATTTCCCGCTCTTTCCGAATCCGGGGTCAAAACTATGTGTTTCCATATAAAAAACCCACTTTGACATTGAAATAACCTCAAAGGTCAAGTTCAAGGTCAAAGACGTTAGCGCCATTATGTGGCCGCCTTTGTCCCCTATAACTTTTGTCTGAATCATTTTTCTCTACCTGGCTTAGGTTCCGAGAAATCCGGGTGCGGCTATTAAAATGGGTCACCGTGTATATACTAGGGGGGCTTCGCCCCCTGCTCGCTCCGCTAGCCAACCCCCATTTTCAGAGAGAAATTTTATAATAATGAAGTATGAAGCTATCAAATTTTGACAATATGAAATTTTGATGGGTAAAATATCAGACTTAAGACGAATCAAAGGTAAAGGATATACTATTTATGTTCTTTATAATTGCTTCAAAGCAATGAAATATCTTTATATTAATTGAATAAATAGTGTAGAAAATTGATCATATTAGGAGGTGATTTTCGGTAAATTCTTCCAGTTATGAAATGTGATCACAAAAATAGTATAATTGAAGAAACAATTAAATTTTCTGCGTTATGGTCTCTTTTTAAAGTTTTAAAATTAAATCAAAATATTCGTTCGGAGAATAAAGAATTTGGTTCACTATTGTTAGAATTGGGTGAAGGAAAAATTAGTCCATTTATTATTCCAAATAAATGGAAAACGAATAATATTTGTAAAGAAATTTATAGTAACATTAATATTTATTATTTTTATGTATGCTACTCTGCACCATGGGTTTATCCACCCGTATATTTTGTTAAATAAATAAATAAATAAATAAATTAAAACTTCAATAAATCTTGTAATCTTAACCGCTCATAATAAAGATACTAAAATTATTAATAATAAAGTTTTAGAATTATTGAATAAAAAAAGTACACACGTATTATAGTTTAGATTATGCAACTCATAAAGGAGTTGATCAAACAGACGAAAATATTCATTTAAATTATCCAATTGAAATGCTTAACAATATTAGAGAAGGTCTTCCACCTCATGAATTAAAATTGAAAGTAAATGCTATTGTTATGTTAATTAGAAATATAAGTATTGCGCAAGGAATGTGCTATGGTACACGTCTAAGAATAACTGTATTATACATTACTTATTTATTCTTATAAATACTTCCTCTCTCTCACTCCCACCCTCGCTCCTCTCTCTCCCACTCTCTCTCTCTCTCTCTCTCTCTCTCTCTCTCTCTCTCTCTCTCTCTCTCTCTCTCTCTCTCTCTCTCTCTCTCTCTTTCTAATATAAGAACCTAAATATTTTTATTATTTACCAACAAGATATTTTTTCCATAGACCAAACATTCATGGAGTAATTGAAAAATTCGACAATTAAAACATTTTTTCAAAAACGAATGTTGGGAAGATTTCTTATTTTAAAATTTTTCAGATAATATATAACTTTCTACGAAAGTATAAGGTAAGGCAAGTTACGTTCGTTGTTATTATATTGGAACATAATTATTAATAATATACATTAATTATTTATTCTATAACACAATTTTTTTTTCAATTTCTTACGTTCTCTTTAAACTGATCTTTTCAATAAGCAGACTATACACATGAATGTAATTTTTCTACATGATCTTTTATATACTGTTTTTAATAATAAATCAAATTTATGGTTTTTAAAATAAACCAAGGAAATATTCACACCTGCATTGTTCATTGCAAATTAAACAAAAGAAAGTAGTAAAATCAATAATCGATAGTCAAGTAAACTTACGTCCACTTGACTGAAGTATCTTAGTTTTAGTGAAATAACTAATTAGTCGTATAAATATAGACTATATAAATCTAATTTTTCTACATGATCTTATATATACTGTTTCTAATAATAAATCAAATTTATGGTTTTTAAAATAAACCAAGAAAATATTCACACCTGCATTGTTCATTGCAAATTAAACAAAAGAAAGAAGTGAAATCAATAATCGATAGTCAAGTAAACTTACGTCCACTTGACTAAAGTGTCTTAGTTTTAGTGAAATAACTAATTAGTCGTATATATTACAAGTGCCCATTTTGACTTTACACTGAAAATCCAACAAAATAAAATAGTGAAATCAATTATCGATAGTCAAGTAATGACAATTTTTTCATCCATCTATACAAATTAAACACAAGAAAGTATTGAAATCAATTTTTCATAGTCAAGTTATCATAAGTTAAATTGACTGACATAATGGTAGTTTTTGTACCTCGGGGGTAAAGTTACACTTCACACCCGCGTCGTGATAATAAACCAAATGGCTAGCAAAACTGCTCTCAGGGATTATATTTACTAGGGAACGAGTATTGCGATCAGATGGTTTTTTTGAAAATATATAGTGTGCCAATTAGGCAATCCAAGGGCGTGAAGTGCAACATCAAATTTTACTCCCGCAAAAGCCTATATAGAATCTACACACTTTACATCCCTGAAAGTGAAAATTATTTTAATTTTTTAACTGATACTAAGCCTATTATATAGAAATAATTACATAATAGTTATCCGCACATCATTAATTTAGGTTATTCTTTCTTAACTCTTAGAGGGCCGGGATGACGCCTTGAGGCGTCATGGTCTGACTCGCCAACATCCGACCTTGGTTTGGTTCTAACTTGGGAACCTCATATCACTTTTCAGTACAAATTATAAGCTTTTAAAATTTTTGAAATCCCGGCCCTCTAAGGGTTAATTTAAAATTTTCTATACTATATAACGCAGCTAGGGAGAACAAAAGAAGACCAGTCCAGAGCTGCTCTAGCTGGGGTGGTTCTCCGTTCTGCCACACATACTTGGCGGGCCCGACGTATTACAGTTTAAGGTGTATGAATGTATGAATTCTGTATGAACATTTGCTTGATTAAGCATCAGGTGGAGAGCATGAATGGAAAACTTAAACTTATTAAAAACCGAACAATCGAACTACTACTACTTAAGTACTTTATTTTTATCAAAAAAGCACAAATGGATACAAAAATATGTACAATGCGCGTATAGACTGGCTAGTCGAATGCATAGCCGTCTTTCACAAAGACTATAAATGATCGATATATAAAATTTTACTGGCTTTCTGTTAACACTTTCAGTCACAAATTGAATTTACGAAAACACGTTTTTTTGGCATATGTTTGGTTATAATAATTATAATCATTTATGGATTGATAAAAAATCCTATTCGATTAAGTGTAAGTCTTTTACTACATGAAAATGCAAAAGAATTCAGGCTTTTGCATAGAATATTGTTATTTAAATGGTATCGATATAAAATTCCATGTACTTCTTTTTAGTAGACTCAAATATATTATTAATATAAATAGTTCACCGGAACACTGTATACCGTCGGGCCCGACGGGAAGGCCCGAGAACGGAGGACCACCCCAGCTAGAGTAGCTCTCGACTGGTCTTCTTTTGTTCTCCCTAGCTGCGTTATATACTATAGAAAATTTTAAATTAACCGTTAGAGGGCCGGGATTTCAAAAATTTTAAAAGCTCATAATTTGTACTGAAAAGTGATCTGAGGTTCCCAAGTTACAACCAAACCAAGATCGGATGTTGGCGGGTCAGACCATGATGCCTCAAGGCGTCATCCCGGCCCTCGAAGGGTTAAGAAAGAATAACCTAAAGTAATGATGTGCGGATAACTATTATGTAATTATTTCTATATAATAGGCTTAGTATCAGTTAAAAAATTAAAATTATTTTCACTTTCAGGGACTTAAAGTGTGTAGATTCTATATAGGCTTTTGCGGGAGTAAAATTTAATGTTGCACATCACGCCCTTGGATTGCCTAATTGGCACACTATATATTTTCAAAAAAACGATCTGATCGCAATACTCATTCCCCAGTAAATATAATCCCTGAGAGCAGTTTTGCTAGCCATTAGGTTTATTATCATGACGCGGGTGTGAAGTGTAACTTTACCCCCGAGGTACAAATAGTACTACTATGTCAGTCAATTTAACTTATGATAACTTGACTATGAAAAAATTTATTTCAATACATTCTTGTGTTTAATTTGTATAGATGGATGGAAAGATTTTCACTACATTTCTTAGGAAACTCGTAATGATTGTTTCGGAGAGAGTTGATTGCATTACTTGACTATCGATAATTGATTTCAGTACTTTCTTTTGTTTGATTTTCAGTAATTCTAATTAATTATTTCACTAAAACTAAGACACTTTAGTCAAGTGGACGTAAGGTTACTTGACTATCGATTATTGATTTCACTACTTTCTTTTGTTTAATTTGCAATGAACAATGCAGGTGTGAATATTTTCTTAGTTTATTTTAAAAACCATAAATTTGATTTATTATTAAAAACAGTATATATAAGATCAAGTAGAAAAATTAATTTGTATAGTCTATATATATACGACTAATTCGTTATTTTACTAAAACTAAGATACTTTAGTCAAGTGGACATAAGTTTACTTGACTATCGATTATTGATTTTACTACTTTCTTTTGTTTAATTTGCAATGAACAATGCAGGTATGTATATTTTCTTGGTTTATTTTAAAAAACGTAAATTTGATTTATTATTAAAAACAGTATATAAAAGATCATGTAGAAAAATTACATTCATGTGTATAGTCTGCTTATTGAGAAGATCAGTTTAAAGAGAACGTAAGAAATTCAAAAAAAATTGTGTTATATTACCGATTTTAATAATTATAAGAATAAATAATTAATAAATTGTTAATAGCAGCAAATAGTAGATTGTTCTTCTAATTTTTTGACAAATCTGCAGCTTATGGCCAATCTTCTACCAAGGTCAAAGGTATTAATAACAAACACCTTTTATATGAATTTGATCTTTTATTCAACGTTTCGGACATTTTTAGCTATGTCCCTCTTCAGGAATCTAATGAGAATTCAATACACACGTTTTGTAAACCAATAATTAAATAAATTACAATAAAAATTAAAAGTTATGTACACACTTACAAATAATTAAATTATTGTGGTCAACGTTGTTTTGCGGGCAACAATCCGCTCGTCAGTAACGATATATTACAAAATTCACGCTTATATACTAAAATTATTTGTATGTGAAAATCGGTGTATCACACAGACAACTATGCTCAGAATCGAAGTGGGGTAAAACCCATTGGGAACGTCCGAGAGAGAAGAGAGGTAGCAGGAAAGCACGTCTTGAAGGAAGTGGCATCAATAGTCTTGATTAGAAGAAGTTGTGTGTGAATAGTGTATATCTATGAGAGATGTTATTAGACTTTCACCATACGTGCGCTCCTAATACCTCTTCACATCGATACCTTGACATCATATCAAATAGAGACCAGAAATTCGCAATTATTTATCAAGGTGTTATATTCATTTGGCTGTCTGTTTATTACAAATTGTTTATTAATAAAATTTTTTTGAGTATGAATAAATAATGCTTCAGAGAAGAGTCGTTTTCCTCTGTTGCATTCGGTGTCTAATATATGAATATTCTGAAAATTTATTGTATGATTATTATCAGTAGTGTGTATAAATAATGACGAATTTTGGTCTCCATCCGAGTATTTTTTTAGATGTTCTTTTAATCTTACACTCAGTCTTCTGCTTGTCTGCCCTACATAAGACGCATTACAATTGTTACATTTAATTTTGTAAACAACATTCGCATTATTACATTTTTTATTTTTATCCTTCCCTAATATTATAATATTATTTTTAATTTATTAGTTGTACTAAAAACGACAATTGTATTACATTTCTTAAAAAAACTTTTTATGAAAACTTCAAGTTCTTTAACAAACGGTAGACTTAAGTATCTTTTTTTATTGCAACTGTTTATTTATAACCTATTTTTATCACATTTTATCTTTTTTAACCGTTTTTTTATATGAAATTCTATTGTGTCGTGTGGGTAATCATTTTGCTGTAAGACTTTTTTTATAAAAGAAATATTGGATTTATGGAAACTACTATGTGATAACATTATTGCTCGATCAACGAGGCAGTAAATAGCTATTTTATTACTTTGAGGATGGTGTGAATTGTAATTCAAATATCGTCCTGAGAATGTTGGTTTTCTATACCAATTTGTGATAATCTTTCTTTGTTGATTCTCAATAATTTCTAAATCTAAAAAACTAATCCTATTATTTTGCGATCGCTCGAGAGTGAATTGTAAGTTCGTGTCATAGGAATTAAAAATATTAAGTGTGTCCTCTATGTTATTCTTTTTAATACACAGAACAATGTCATCTACATATCGAAAGTAAAATATCGGTTTTGATTGTAATTTGTTAATACAATAAGATTCTAGATCTTCCATAACTATATCGGACAGAATCGGGCTTATGGAATTACCCATAGCTGATCCAAAAGTCTGTCTATAAAATTTTTTATTAAATTGGAAATAATTATTATTTAAAATGTACTTTATAACATGTAGAAATTCAGAACAATTAATATTTATCTTATTATGTAATTGGTGCCATCTCTTTTCTATAGCATTACAAACTAGATATTCAGGAACATTAGTAAACAAACTAACAACATCCAAACTAATAATCTCGTGATCCAACGGAATTTGGATATTATCTATTTTTTCTTTTAATTTTAAACTATTATCAATATGAGAAACAGGAGTTTTTAAATTTTTTTGTAGAAATTTAGCAAAAAACTTTGCCCATACAGCATGAAAGAAAACTGAAATAATTACATGAAATAATTCATGAATTAATACATTGAAATGATTTAGAAAGAATTTTAAAAGGAAAAAAAATTAATTTTAAATTAATTTTTAAAATAATATATGGAATCCTTACAAAATACTTTCAAAAATCATCCAAAAAAATAAAAAAAGTGTTACCAAAAAATAATTACACGAATTAATTCTGAAAGGACTTTGAAAAGATTTTTTGAAAGAATACATAAAATAATTTCGAAATTATTGCAAGTATTCTTTCATGCAATAATTCAGAAATAATTTCAGAAAGATACAAATTAATCATTCACAAAAATAATTCAATATCTATTCAAAAATCTTACATGAATTATTTCATGAAATCTTCTGGGAAACTCGTGTGAATTAATACAAGAAATAATTTTGAATTCTTTTGAAAAAGATTTTTAAAATAAAATTTTTTAAAACAAAATAGCAAAAAAAATAATTACACGAATTAATTCTGAAAGGACTTTGAAAAGATTTTTTGAAAGAATACATAAAATAATTTCGAAATTATTGCAAGTATTCTTTCATGCAATAATTCAGAAATAATTTTAGAAAGATACAAATTAATCATTCACAAAAATAATTCAATATCTATTCAAAAATCTTACATGAATTATTTCATGAAATCTTCTGGGAAACTCGTGTGAATTAATACAAGAAATAATTTTGAATTCTTTTGAAAAAGATTTTTAGAATAAAATTTTTTAAAACAAAATAGCAAAAAAAAAAAAATCCCACAAGTCCGATTCTGTCTGATATAGTTATGGAAGATCTAGAATCTTATTATATTAACAAATTACAATCAAAACCGATATTTTACTTTCGATTTGTAGATGACATGGTGCTGTGTATTAAAAATAATAACATAGAGGACACACTTAATATTTTTAATTCCTATGACACGAACTTACAATTCACTGTCGAGCGATCGCAAAATAATAGGATTAGTTTTTTAGATTTAGAAATTATTGAGAATCAACAAACAAAGATTATCACAAATTGGTATAGAAAACCAACCTTCTCAGGACGATATTTGAATTACAACTCACACCATCCTCAAAGTAATAAAATAGCTATTGTTTACTGCCTCGTTGATGGAGCAATAATGTTATCACATAGTAGTTTTCATAAATCCAATATTTCTTTTATAAAAAAAGTCTTACAGCAAAATGATTACCCACACGACACAATAGAATTTCATATAAAAAAACGGTTAAAAAAGATAAATGTGATAAAAATAGGTTACAAATAAACAGTTGCAATAAAAAAAGATACATAAGTCTACCGTTTGTTAAAGAACTTGAAGTTTTCAAAAAAAGTTTTTTTAAGAAATGTAATACAAATGTCGTTTTTAGTACAACTAATAAATTAAATAATATTATAATATTAGGGAAGGATAAGAATAAAAAATGTAATAATGCGAATTTTGTTTACAAAATTAAATGTAACAATTGTAATGCGTCATATGTAGGGCAGACAAGCAGAAGACTGAGTGTAAGATTAAAAGAACATCTAAAAAAATACTCGGATGGAGACCAAAACTTGTCATTATTTATACACACTACTGATAATAATCATACAATAAATTTTCAGAATATTCAGATATTAGACAGCGAATGCAACAAAGGAAAACGACTCTTCTCTGAAGCATTATTTATTCATACTCAAAAAAATTTTATTAATAAATAATTTGAAATAAACAGACTGCCAAACGAATATAACACCTTGATAACTAATTGCGAATTTCTGGTCTCTATTTGATATGATGTCAAGGTATCGATGTGAAGAGGTATTAGGAGCGCACGTATGGTGAAAGTCTAATAACATCTCTCATAGATATACACTATTCAGATACAAGTTCTTCTAGTCAGGACTATTGATGCCACTTCCTTCAAGACGTGCTTTCCTGCTACCTCTCTTCGCTCTCGGACGTTCCCAATGGGTTTTAACCCACTCCGATTCTGAGCATAGTTGTCTGTGTGATGCACCGATTTTCACATACAAATAATTTTAGTATATAAGCGTGAATTTTGTAATATATCGTTACTGACGAGCGGATTGTTGCCCGCAAAACAACGTTGACCACAATAATTTAATTATTTTTAAGTGTGTACATAACTTTTAATTTTTATTGTAATTTGTTTAATTATTGGTTTACAAAACGTGTGTATTGAATTCTCATTAGATTCCTGAAGAGGGACATAGCCAAAAATGTCCGAAACGTTGAATAAAAGAACAAATTCATAAAAAAGGTGTTTGTTATTAATACCTTTGACCTTGGTAGAAGATTGGCATAAGCTGCAGATTTGTCAAAAAATTATAAATAATTAATGTATATTATTAATAATTATGTTTCAGTATAATAACAACGAACATAACTTGCCTTACCTTATACTTTCGTAGAAAGTTATATGTTATCTGAAAAATTTTAAAATAAGAAATCTTCCCAACATTCGTTTTTGAAAAAATGTTTCAATTGTCGAATTTTTCAATTACTCCATGAAGTTTTGGTCTATGGAAAAAATATCTTGTTGGTAGATAATAAAAATATTTAGGTTCTTATATTAGAAAGAGAGATAGAGAGTGGGAGAGAGAGGAGCGAGGGAGGGGGTGAGTGAGAGGAAGTATTTATAAGAATAAATAAGTAATGTATAATATTATTAATTATGTTTCGTAATATTATTAATTTTTCAGTGTAATAGCAACGAACATTACTTGCCTTACCTTATATTTTTGTAGAAAGTTATAAATATATAATATTAATTTTTCAGTATAATGGCAACGAACATAACTTGCCTTACCTTATACTTTCGTAGAAAGTTATAAATATATAATATTATCTGAAATTTTTAAAATAAGAAATCTTTCTAACATTGGTTTTTGTTCTTAAAGAATGTATAAATTGTTCACTTGTTGAGGAAGGGAGAAGAGAGAGAGAGAGAGAGAGAGAGAGAGAGAGAGAGAGAGAGCCTTTTTTTAATTTGAAGAATTAACATTTTAGAATTTGTATTCTAATTCTACTTTTAGTCTAAAATAATCTTACCAAGAGAGTGCACTACCTTCGGGTCCTGGAATTGTATCTGCTTGAGCGTAGCACTTCCTCTGACCATAAAAATGAAAAATCCCAAGCCCTAGGATCTAACGCTCAAGGGATTTTTTTTGGTAGAGCCGGATAATCTGGAAATTTTTATTATCAAGGAGCGCGGGAGCGCACCGAAGGCAAGTATAGAAGAAGCCTGAAGGAGCGACCCCTGCTACATATACATTGAAATGGGTGTGCGAGAAATTCAACGCGCCTATATATGTATTAGATTTAATTGAACTATATTAACATGTACTCTTAATCGAAAGCCATTTCATTGCTCTACTCAAATCGAAAGGTTTCATTTAAAAAGATTATCTCGTTCAAATGATTTAGAGATCTGAATATTTTTATGTACGGTTTCATTTCCGAATTTTTCTCCATATTCTTCAGTATACACAAACTATACAGTTTTGTCCGACCGGTACATAGTATAGCATTTTTGTCCAACTGGCAAAAGAGTGAAGAGAGCGAGGGAGAGAGAGGGGAAGAGAGAAGAGCGACGGAGAGAGAGATAGATAGATAGATAGATAAACCTTTATTTACCAAATAATGGCAAAAATATAAAATATACAATGTAAAATATACATAGAACTTACAAAACTTAATACTATTAAAATTTTTATCATGTAGATAAAATTTCGATAAATAAATAAAATAGAATATTCTAATAAATACATTCTTGATTTGGTCAAGGTTTTTAAACTAGTAATTGCAGTACGAATAAATAGCGTACACAGTCGGTTAAAATATCACATTTTGATTGCAAAGAGCCAGTGTCAAACTCCATTAAAACGAATTACAAAATAACGAAGTACAAAATAACATAGAATAAATTAGAAAACATCGTTGGTGTACAATGATGGAGTTGTTCTGTGTACAATGGTGGAGTTTGAGGTGTACATTGATGGAGAGAGAGAGAGAGAGACAGAGAGAGAGAGAGAGAGAGAGAGAGAGAGAGAGAGAGAGAGAGAGAGAGAGAGAGAGAGAGAGAGAGAGAGAGAGAGAGAGAGAGAGAGAGAGAGAGAGAGAGAGAGAATCATGGTATATATGTGGTCTAGAGGACGTGACCTGGTGTCGATACCTCACCGAAGGAAGAAAAAAAATATGTGGTTAACCTAACCTTGTTATTTTTATATATCAAGGAGCGCGGGAGCGCTCCGAAGGAAAGTATCTGTCCAATGTAGAAAAAGCCTGAGGGACGACCGTGCTTCATATACATTGAAATGGGTGCGCGAGACTTTTACTAATTTTTTACGCCTTTCCATTACGTTTTTTTTAAGACTGTAATATATCAACGGGTAGCTGCTTTGATATACTACATGTATAAAAAATTTCAATTAAAAATATGCCCCTGTTTTCAAGTTATATTGAATTGAAAAATTCGAGGGCCGATTTATTTTCTTTTTCTCTTTCCTTCAGACCTCGATCAGCTGTTTTCTTACGACCATATATATAGCTATACTTCTCCACAGTTCACAGCCCTGTGAGAGACAATATACACACACACACAGAGCCATCAAAAGTGAGTGAAGGAGTGTGTGTGATATGTAGTAGAAAAAGACACGTGAGAGAGAGGGAGACATATATATATATATGTTATGTAACGAAGTTCGAAATCCGCGGGCGAACTACCACGCGCGCGAGCCATCGAGGAGCGAAGCGGGGATGCGCAGGCGCGAGGAGGGAGAATCGGCACCGGAGCGGGAAAAAGTAGGGGGTCGTTTTGCCAAAGGTGTAGAGAGAGGACGTGTCAAAACCCCGGTTGCCAAAACACGGTGCGGGGAGAAAGAGAGCGACAAGGAAGAGAGAAAGAGGCAGGAAGTGCGTCAAGGGTGAGGTCCACGAGCCCCCAGAGGACGTCTCCGATACCCGTGATCCACGGGAGAACGCGCCGGATCCAGCCCGGATTTCGCCGTCATCTAAGCGAGGTTAGTGCCTGCAGGCCCCCGCGTGCGTGCAAGACTCTACCTCGGCGCGCGAGGTAGAGAGCGTTGGAGACGAGAGGTGCACCTCGTCTCCGTGAGTGTATGTATGCGCGACATCCGCGACGCGTGCGACTCGCGAGGCATTTTGACCTCGCGAGAATTAGGGACCGCGGCGCGCTCATTATTCTTTTCTTGTGAACCCCTTTTATTACCTGTGAATAAACCTGTCTTTTGTATTTCCTAGTTAAGAGTTCGCGAATTATTATTTCGCCCCCTTCCCTTCCGCCGTTATTCCTACGAGCACCTCGATACCGCCGCCTCCGCGGGATCGCCGACTTCCTCGGCGATCATCTGAGCTCCAGGTACTCGCGCGTTTTTCCCCTTTTACAGGAGCGCGAAGAGTCACACGCAATTACAAAATTCCCGGGTAACTTCTGAGTCACCCGGTTGTATTCAGTCAGCGAACGGCATTGCACCGAGCGCGCGCAGAGCCGGCAATTCTGCCAGGGCGCCGCTCGAGCCGCAACGTAGGCGAGCATCGTCCTCGACGAGCAGCGCCGAGGAAGGCATCATCGTTGCGGAGCAGTGTGAGCGAGAGAGAGAGAGAGCATACAGGTAAGCTTTCGGCATTGCCGAAAACTCTCTCGCTCCGAAAACTATTCGCCCTGTTACAACTGGCGCCCGTACGTGTGGATAGGTACAATAGGATAGCGCGCGGCGCGTGTTTGTAAACACGCGCGGGCTCGCAACACAGCCGACACCGCGATCGTTCGACCGTGAGAGTGTATGTATGTGTGCGAGAGTGTCGTAGACAATTCTATGTCTACAAAAATACTTTGCGACAACAAGTATTATATCGCGAGCAGAAACGAAAATAATTCGGACCTCGCGATATATAGGCCCATTTACACAAAGGTTCGTAGCTTTGCTTTTCCCTCATACTAATTCGGTTTATAATCAATTAGTAAGTCGTTTAGCGATATAGCTAAACAACTAGGAGATATATTCGTTCGTTCTAAAACCTTATTTGTTTGCTCGGATAAATAGCAAACGACGGAAAGAGAGATTATTGTTGGTAATAATCCAACAATAATTAATCAATTGAGGAAAATTATTAACAATAAAAATTAAAAATTATTAGAAATACAAACTAAAAATTATTAACTTAAAGGGATAAAAATTATTAATAATAATAACAAATAAAAATTATAAATAGTAATAACTAATAAAAATTATAAATAATAATAATTAATAAAATTTTTTTTTGTGTTTTTAGTACTTTTGAAAATAAATTTAAAATTTTTTTTTGTGATTTTGGAAGGAAATTTAAAATTTTTTTTTGGTTTTTCCTTCCTTCTTTCTTCAACCATTTAATCTCTCGCCGCCTTATTGTTTTTTGGAAATCAGCAAGTTTTCTATCTTTCGTGTGGCCCTTTATTATAGCCTCACGTGTGCAAGAAAATTTTGATTTTTTTTTAGTAACGGTTAAATAAAGCGTCGCCGTATTTTGACGAGCGACGCAAATACCAAACGTGTTCTCGTTCCACAGTTTATTTTATTATTTTGTAGTGGAAGGAGAAAACGAACGTCTCGCAAACTAAAGTTTTGCGAGAAGATTTCGGCCGCGTTGACAAAAATTATTCTTCCTATTCACGGAAAATTTTTTTTTCTCTCTTCTCTCTTCTTCAATAGATCGCGAGGCAAAAATTTAAGCACGACATTCTTATTGTGTTGTGCCGCGCTATCGTTTCTGCTCGCGAACGTACTCGGTGCGACAGATTGAGAAACAGTTTAGGTTTTTTTTTTCTGTAACTCGCGATTGTAAGCGCCCGGAATTTAGGGATATACGTGCGCTCAATCGGCGCACCGAGTAGCAATATACTGTACATTGCATTGCGTACGAAAAGCGAACTGTTACGTGACACTAGTTGCGTAGGTTTACTTCGCTATATATATATTTTTTTTTCTTCTTCTCTCTCTTTTTCTCGTTGTTGCGTAACTAGAATCCAGTGAGAAAGCAACATGGCAGCACAAATTTCCCTAGAAAATTGGTGTATGTGCCTCTCACTGGAAGAGATAGAGAGATATCTCAAGGCGATAAACATGAAAACATCTGGCGCGCGATTTCAACAATTAGATCGTGCGAGCAGATGGCTGCTCGGGGATTACTCGGCAGACGAGTTCATCGCCACAAATGCAGACCTCGATGAACACACGACGTGGGTAGCGAGAGCAAACCTCCGCCAAACGTTCATCGATAGAGTCTGCAACGGCGAAATCGAGACGCCATGGGCACGCGGTTCAGACGAGAATGAACCGCATCCACTTGAGTATGTCCGCGACGATAACGTCGTAAAACTCAAGCTGGAACGGACGCGTCTCGAAATCGAGACGCGCGCAGCGGAAAGAAGCTCGATGGAACAGGAACCAGCGGAAACAACGGAGAACGAGCCGGATCGAGAAGACGGACCTAGGGAGAGGGAGACAAGTACAACCCTCCACCCACAACAGCACACCCTAGCAACGGCGGAAACGCAGGATCTGCCAATCCCTGCGGAATTGAGTGCGTTTTTAACGCAACTCACGCAGAAGGTCACGCAACTCTCGGACAATCAGTCCAAATTGCAATTAGCAATAGAGAGCTTCACGCAGCTAGCGACAAAAGGAGCTGCGTGCAGCACGCGATTAGACCAGGCACAGAGCGGGCAACGTCAGGTGGGCTTCCAGGATACCCTGACATTCAGATATCCGGAAGAGCAGGACACCTATCTGCATACACCACCGACGTCTTGCCAATCGCTCATTCCCCCCCAAGGGACGCCGCACAATCGTCTACTAGACGGAGCCTGGGAGGGGGGGGGGGGTCTCCCGAATCGGATGAATTCGAGAGATTTGCGCAGCGACCCAAAGACGCTTGATGCCAGCACTCCGCGACATACGGTGCAAAACCGAAATAATCAGCGAGTCGTCGGCAACATCGCACGAAAATGGGGGCTGAAGTATACCGGCGAGAAAGGGCAGAGCATCGACGTGTTTTTAAACCGTGTCGATGAATGCCGAAGCCTCGCGAAGATGTCAGAGGAAGAGATGTTAAGTTCTCTCTCCGAACTCTTCGCGGGAGTTGCCGCCACGTGGTACCAGAATAATAAGACGAGCTGGTCCACGTGGAACGAATTCTGCGCGTCAGCACGTAAATGGTACGGCGCGAACCGCAGATTCCAACAACGGGTGCTGCAGGAGGCAACAGCGCGCACACAGGGGAGAGAAGAACCGGTGCGCGACTTCATCACCTGCCTGCTCTCGATCATGAAGAAGATCGAGCCACCTCTCCCACTCTCTCACCAGTTGGACACCTTACATCGCAATTTGCGGCCAGATCTCCAACGCATGGTGAGGAGAGTGGATTTCGAGGACATCGACACGCTATTGGAATTGAGTGTCGAGGCCGAGCTTACTCTCGAGGCGGAAAAATCTTATCGAGAACCACCGCCTCCGGAACAGAGCCTCCTCCCCGAGGCTGCCTATAAACCTCGGGGAAATAAAGAAAAACATACGCCACTGAAAGTTGCCGCACTTCCAGGGCATATGAACCCGCCGGTAACGGAGGGAACTGGACAGAATTGGATCGCAGCTCTGTCCAAAATGCTCGCGGAAGAGGTGAGGCTGGCGCTACAGCCAGCGCTGCACCCGAAGCAGACTCCACCGCCCTCTCGAAAACCTTCTCCCGCCAAGGGGAAAAAGAAGGGAGGGAGAGGAGAAAAGAGAGAGTCAGCAGGCGGCTCGCCGAAGCGCGACCCGCGGCCTCGGCAAGCAGAAAGGAAAAAATCGCCCGATAGCAGCGCAGTGAAACCGAAGGGTAACAGTGAGGATATTCATTGTTACGTCTGCGGTCTGCCTGGCTATCGGACGTACAATTGTCCCACGTGTGCGGGAAACGGGAAATCGGATGCGTAGAAGGAGTCTATACGTCGCCCGCACTCAAGAAGACTCCCTCCGAAATTGCCGTCGCGGCCTCCACCGTTCAGAAGGAGCCGCGCGACGAATCAGCAACATCAGCTACAGCGATCAGCGTAGAGAACGCACCGATCGCTAACCCCGACGAGGAGGCCAGATGGTGGCTCCAAGTTAACGTCGGGGGTTTCCGAATACGCGCCTTATATGATACGGGCGCGGCACGAACAGTGATGGGTTCGATCGGATTGCAATTAGCATCCGCGTGCCGTAGCCCGCTATTATCAAGCCACGGAAGGAAAGCAAAAGTCCCCGGCGGTCATACAGTGGCGATCGCGGGGTATGTAATGCTCCCCTTCGAGGTAGCAGGCATAATAAAGGAGATTCGTGTCGCCGTGCTCGCGGACGAAACCTTAGAGTGCTACCTCGGCGCTGATTTCATTCGGACATTCGGAATGATTCACGATGCAGTGAAAAATCAGCTGACCGTGAGCGCGTCAGGGCAAACGGTAGATTTAGAAGTAGCCAGCGTTTCTCTTGGCGAAACTCTGGAGCTAGCTTCGATCGGTCTCGAGGAGATGTCGGAGGTGCAGAAGAAACAACTCCAAGAACTCCTCGACCAGTTGCTCGTCCAGACGGATGAACCTCTCGGCCGCACGACGTGGGCCGAACACGCGATTTCTGTTGGCTCGGCTCGGCCGGTCAAACAGAAATATTACCCCGTCTCCAAGAAACTCGAGGAGATCATGCACTCTCAGGTACGAGAGATGCTGGAGGCGGGTATAATCGAGCCCTCGACCAGTGCTTGGTCGAGTCCAGTAGTAATGGTGCGGAAAGCGCTCGAGAAATATCGATTCTGCATCGACTTCCGGAAGGTGAATGCCGTGTCCAGAGCTGACGCATATCCGCTCCCATATATGGACGCGATTTTGCGGAAGCTACAAGGCGCAAAATATATTTCGACTCTGGACTTAAGCAGCGCATATCACCAGATTCCGCTGGAGGAAGAATCTCGCCCATTAACGGCGTTCACGGTGCCTGGACTGGGATTATTCCAGTTCACGCGCATGCCGTATGGCCTCTCGCAAGCAGGTGCAACATTTCAGAGGTTAATCGATAAGGTTATCGGTCCTGAAATGGAACCCTATGCCTTCTCCTATCTCGATGATATAATCATTGTCACCGAGACCTTTGAAGAACATGTAAAGTGGCTTGGCCACGTTCTCAAACGAATAAAGGAGGCTAATCTCACTATTAATCGAGAGAAAAGCGTGTTTGGCCAGACGGAAGTTCGCTACCTGGGCGTACTCGTTAATCGGGACGGTTTTCGTCCCGATCCCGAGAAAATTGCGCCGATAATAAGCTATCCTGAACCACGGAACCTAAAACAGCTTCGGCGTTTTCTAGGAATGGCCTCGTGGTACAGGAAGTTCTTAAAAGATTTCGCTACTATGGCTGAACCACTAACGCGACTCACCAAAAAGGATCGCCGATATGATTGGACGGATGAACAGCAGGCAGCTTTCGATCAGATTAAGGCTTTTGTTGCGTCTGCTCCAATTCTGTCTCGCCCGCAATTTGAAGAACAATTCGTTCTTCAAACAGACGCGGGTGATACAGGCATCGGCGCAGTACTCTTCCAAATAATCGATGGCGAGGAAAGAGTACTGGAATTTGCGAGTCGCACACTCTCATCCGCGGAGCGTAACTATAGCGTGACGGAGAGAGAATGCCTCGCGGTGGTCTGGGCCATTGGAAAATTCAGGCCGTATATCGAGGGCTACCATTTTCGAGCGATCACCGATCATAGTAGTCTTCGTTGGTTACACAGCCTGCATAGTCCAACTGGTCGGCTCGCGCGGTGGGCGCTCGAACTGCAAGGGCATAGCTTCGAGGTAGAGCACAGGAAGGGCGCACTTAACCACGTCCCCGATGCTCTATCTCGCATGTTCGAGGGCGACGAGGAAGATGCGTCACTCGCCGCGGTCGATCTGACAAACGAGACGGACGATACATGGTATACCTCTTGGCGAGAGAAATTGCAGCGAGAGCCAGACGCATACCCGCGCTGGAAATTATTAGGTGGACAGTTATTCTACTATCGCCCCGACGAACTCATAGAGGCGGCGGTCGGGGACGAAGAAGCGTGGAAAACTGTCATACCGAAGGAGGGTCGTCAGCAAGTGCTCGCTGATAGCCACGACGATCCGACCTCGGGACACCTGGGGCGAGACAAAACGTACGATCGCGCTACGAGATTTTACTACTGGCCACACATGTATAAGGCAGTACGGAAATACGTGCGCGAGTGTCTCGTCTGCCAGCAGTGCAAAGTCGAGCAACGCGCTCCTGCCGGTTTAATGGGAAAACGCGACATATCGCGCCCATGGCAGGTGGTGGCGGCCGACATGATGGGTCCTCTACCCAAGAGCAAACGCGGCTTCGAATATATTCTCGTATTCGAAGATTTATTCTCAAGATGGGTAGAGGTTATTCCGTTGCGGAAGGCGAACGCAAAATCTATCTTGAAGGAATTGAAAGAGAGAGTGATTTTACGTTTTGGCACGCCGGAAGTATTTCTCAGTGACAATGGAACGGAGTTTAAAAACCGCGCCGTCGCTGAGTACTTACGGAACTTGGGGGTACACCACACGGTGACACCGCCGGATCACCCCCAAGCCAACCCGGTGGAGCGAGTAAACCGGACGCTCAAAACCCGGTTAATCGCTTTTGTGGAGGAAAAACACGCCTCTTGGGACGAGAATCTGCCCGAGCTGGTGTTTTCGCTCAATAACGCCGCCCATAGTAGTACCGGACTCTCGCCCGCAATGTTAAATTACGGGCGGCAACCCCTACCCCCAGGAACGGCCGAAAGAGCTCGTGACCGCGTAGCGGAAGAACGAGCGAGCCAGGAGAGAGTCGAGGAATGGGCCTCGAGGATGAAAGGCCTCAATCGATTGAATAGAGCCGTCGCCGATCACATCGACGGCGAACAAGAGCGGCAAGCGCATTATTATGATGCAAAACACCGCGAGCCCCTCTTCCAAGCAGGAGACTATGTTTGGAAGATAAACCGGATCCTATCGTCTGCCGCACAAGGAATCTCGGCGAAACTGGCACCGAAATTCGCGGGGCCGTATGCGATAATAGCCAAAATCGGCATTAACACTTATCGCATACGCGCGCTCGACGCAAACGATGAGGAACTAGTTCACGCCGAGCATCTGAAGCCTTACGTGGATGTAACGCCTTCAGATGAGGAGCAGGAGGAAGAACCTCAACCGCCGAGGGATAGCGCAGCGATTGTGGCGATGTGCGACCCACCAGTAGCGAGCGACAGCAAGAATAACTCGCAGGTAGATCGCGGAAACGACGGCGCCGCAGCAATCTCCGATCGCGTACCGCTTGAGAACCCAGCTAGCGAAGCGGAAAACTTACGTGCCCCTACTCCTCTCCCCAAGCGTAACCCGGGTCGTCCAAGGAAGGCGGTACGGCTTGTAGTAAGGCCGACTGCTATACGCGTGATAGCGGCGAGCCCATCAAAGAACCTCGCTGCGAAATCGCGCGGACGACCCAAAGGCTCACGCAACGAGGCGAATACTCTCGATCCGACGACTATACTACCCTCGCGGACGCGTACGCAGTCTCGCGCGGCAGTATAACATACATTTTTAATTTTGGGCACCTGATGATTCCGTCTAACCTCCTTTCCCTTTCCTCATTTTCAGAATGGATCCAGAGGACTCGGCAGATCAAGCGGCGCTGGTGCCCACCTCCGCCGTTAGCGAAGCTGCGGAGTTGCTCCGAGGAGTGTTGGCGGCGCTCCACAACCTCACCGGTCCACCGCTCGCCGTGCCGGCAACCGAGCAGGCGGCTGAAGGGGCGGGATCACCGCCATCTCTTCCGCTCGGGCCGGCGACGACGCCGGGCTTACGGCGGCCGCACGCACAGCGTCCGCCGAGCCCAACAGGCTCCACGACGAAGGAGAGCGAAGAGGAGGGGGCCATCTGAGGAACGACTGGGGTCTCCGACGCCTCGCTGTCCGTCTCCTCCGCTACCCCCAGCTCCTTCCCGTCCCTGGCTAGCGAGCCGTCGCCGCCCCAGGGACGAGGCTTCTCCAGCCGGAGACACCCTCTCGAGGTGCGCTGGGATGCCCTCGAGGAGGCATTGCGGGAGGCCCGCGACGCCACGCGCCGGGCCAGGGAAATGGAGGTCGCCGCCTTCCGCGAGTGGGACGAGTTCCACTCAAGTTCGCGGTGGGCGGGCGAATTCTCGGCTCCCTGGACCAAAGCCGTGAAGCAGCGGCGCGAGGAGGCCCAGGCCGAAGAGGCGGCGCGCAAGGGCGTGCGCGAGCGCCGCGCCGCGCTAATCGCGGCAGACGAAGCGCGCCGCGAAGTAGAGGCGGCGCAGCAGGTGACGAGGCAAGCCCAGATGCGGCTGGAGGCTGCGCAGACGCGGGCACGACGCGCCGAGGAACGCGCGTTCCTCGTCCCCAGCCGCCCCGTCATCGCGCCACCGCCGGCTCGCCCCGCGAGCCAGGCGCCGCGCCAACCACGGCCAGCACCAGCCCAAGCAGCACCGGATGTCCGTCGCTGCTATTTCTGCGGGGAGCCTGGGATCAAGGTGCACTGGAAGTGCCCCAATTTCCTGAGCCATGATCCCAAGGACCCGTGGTATAAGAGGCGTTGAGAAAATCTTCGCCTCACCACACCCTCCCCAAGAGGGGATATAAATCTTGGGACACCGGGGTCCAGCAGCCACCGGCTACATAGAGGACCACTTCATTGTAGCCCAGTAATAAAGGCCTGGACGGGCCGTATTTTTTGATACTAGTTTCGCCTTATTTTTCTTTCTCCCACCTCCGCTCCTAACCTAGCATGCCCTTACCACCCACGCGTGCGAATTTCGCATGTTACGTGTCCAGAGCGCCGACCAGGGGGTAGTACGTCGCGTCTGGGAGGGGGGTGTAACGAAGTTCGAAATCCGCGGGCGAACTACCACGCGCGCGAGCCATCGAGGAGCGAAGCGGGGATGCGCAGGCGCGAGGAGGGAGAATCGGCAACGGAGCGGGAAAAAGTAGGGGGTCGTTTTGCCAAAGGTGTAGAGAGAGGACGTGTCAAAACCCCGGTTGCCAAAACACGGTGCGGGGAGAAAGAGAGCGACAAGGAAGAGAGAAAGAGGCAGGAAGTGCGTCAAGGGTGAGGTCCACGAGCCCCCAGAGGACGTCTCCGATACCCGTGATCCACGGGAGAACGCGCCGGATCCAGCCCGGATTTCGCCGCCATCTAAGCGAGGTTAGTGCCTGCAGGCCCCCGCGTGCGTGCGAGACTCTACCTCGGCGCGCGAGGTAGAGAGCGTCGGAGACGAGAGGTGCACCTCGTCTCCGTGAGTGTATGTATGCGCGACATCCGCGACGCGTGCGACTCGCGAGGCATTTTGACCTCGCGAGAATTAGGGACCGCGGCGCGTTCATTATTCTTTTCTTGTGAACCCCTTTTATTACCTGTGAATAAACCTGTCTTTTGTATTTCCTAGTTAAGAGTTCGCGAATTATTATTTCGCCCCCTTCCCTTCCGCCGTTATTCCTACGAGCACCTCGATACCGCCGCCTCCGTGGGATCGCCGACTTCCTCGGCGATCATCTGAGCTCCAGGTACTCGCGCGTTTTTCCCCTTTTACAGGAGCGCGAAGAGTCACACGCAATTACAAAATTCCCGGGTAACTTCTGAGTTACCCGGTTGTATTCAGTCAGCGAACGGCATTGCACCGAGCGCGCGCAAAGCCGGCAATTCTGCCAGGGCGCCGCTCGAGCCGCAACGTAGGCGAGCATCGTCCTCGACGAGCAGCGCCGAGGAAGGCATCATCGTTGCGGAGCAGTGTGAGCGAGAGAGAGAGAGCATACAGGTAAGCTTTCGGCATTGCCGAAAACTCTCTCGCTCCGAAAACTATTCGCCCTGTTACAGTTACAGTATATGTTTATATATTTATTATTATAACATATATATATAATATATATATAAAAGTGAAATGTGAAATACACATAACATACTCGTATACATTTATATAAATATTCAGATAAGTAGCAAACTTTTATTAGAAATAATCTTATTAATATAAAATATAAAAGGTCTTGTTACTTTGTGAAATCTTTTTTTTTTATATTACAGAGTATTAGCACATAAGGATTATTTAGATAGATTTAGATAGACACCCAAATAACCAAGTGATGGCAAATTGACAGCAAACTTACAACAACGGCAAAAACAGACTCAGATTGACATCAAATTGACATAAAAGTGCAGGTTTCGTTGTCGGGCAGTAACTTTTTTATTTGGGCAAATATATATCATTCAACATAACTTACATAATAATATTTACAAGTTCCTGGTTTAAAAATGTTTCTGGAAGTAAAAATCATCATGTGAAAAAATTTGTGAAGCATTTGTGACAGCATGACGACATTTAAAACAAGGAGGATATTCACTTATTAAAACCCGGAAATAGTGACTTTTCTCAGATTTTAGAAGTGCATCATGCTCAATTATATTTTACATATATACTAAGAGTGTAATAATATGCATACATGTGCATACATGTGCATTCTTTATAAATTTTTCTTGTTGGATGGTGTTATCAAATCATTATGCATTACGGCCATCAAAAGATTACGTTCAAGTCTGTCAAAACACGCAACCTCCTGTAGGAGAGGCAGAAATACTGTGACAAATATCCCGCTAGCAGAAACTCGTTCTCTACTTTATGGTGTTTCAATTATCAATGCTTTACTGGCCCTATGATTTCTAAAGGTAAACTAGCAATTCTTCCAAAGGCAACTCGTCCAAAGTTGACCCAGGACCTGTGACTTTAGTTATGAAGGCGATTATACATCATTCAACAAATACATAACTTACATAATAATATTTACAAGTTCTTGGTTTAAAAATGTTTCCGGAAGTAAAAATCATCATGTGAAAAAATTTGTGAAGCATTTGTGACAGCTGACGACATTTAAAACAAGGAGGATATTCACTTATTAAAACCCGGAAATAGTGACTTTTCTCAGATGTTAGAAGTGCATCATGCTCAATTATATTACATATATACTAAGAGTGTAATAATATTTTGCTTCCTCCTAAAGGAAGCTTTGTTTTCAATTACTCTAATTCTTTCAGACCTAGTTGGATGGCATTATCAAATCATTATGCATTACGGCCATCAAAAGATTACGTTGAAGTCTGTCGAAGCACGCAACCTCCTGTAGTAGAGGCAGAAATACTGTGGTAGATATCCTGCTAGCAGAGCCTGTTTCTACTTTATGGTGTTTCAATTATCAATGCTTTACTGGTCCTATGATTTCTAAAGGTAAACGAGCAAGTCTTCCAAATGGAACGCGTCCAAAGTCGGCCCAGGACCTGTGACTTTAGTTATGAAGTATATATTACAATGTAATACTAAGCCAGAATCTCGTTATAATAATTTATAATCATTGAATCTCAGTGTTATTGTATCTGTGTATCTTGGTGCTGTTACGTAACGTTAGTTAAGGTAAGAGCTCAACTACTTGGCAAACTTTGAGTCGCATTTTGTAAAGGCTAGAGAATCAGATGATTTCAGAGAAAATATATTTTGAAAATTACACAAAATTTTGGGTTACAAAAATAAAAAATATATATATATATATATGTATATACATTTAATACTTTAACAATATTTATTTGTATTTGTAGTATATAGTCTTATACTTTCAAATTATACAGTTCATATACAATTCACATATGTATAATTTTTTTAAAATATGCACAGTAAATTAAAGTCATTAATAAAATATAAAGAATATATCTCCAACTAACTTCGTTGTAAGATAATAAAATAAAATACATAATATATTTTCCTGTTACTATATTTTATACTATTCCTTTTTTTCTTTATCTTCACATTTAGCTTTATCTCTTTTTTTGGCCTTTTTTTGCATTCTCTTTGGCTGTTTCCTTATTTGATGCTACAATTTGTTTAGCGAAGTAAACTGCCATGTTTTCTACACTGAAAAAAATTTGGCACGGCGTCTGTTTCCATCACAGTTCGTCAGCGCCCCCTTCGCTGCGTGTGTCAGACCACCCACTTTTGGCACAGCGTTTGTCGCTAACGGGAGAGGAGATGTGCCAGTACGGGGCGCGCGATGCTTTTACGGGACAGGAGCTGTGCCAGTACGGGGCAGAACATGTGCCGAACCGCGGTACAACATTCGACCCTACTTTCGGCATAGCGTGTGTACTTATCGGGTCAGCTGGCGTGCCAAATTTTTTTCAGTGTAGACCTCTATGGTACGGATTAAATTTTTCCCTGTAATAGGCTCTTTTTGTAGTATTTCCACCACGTACCCCACGTCCTTGGTTATTATCTGTAAGGATATCAATTTTTACAATTTAAAATCAATTATTATACAAAAATATTTAATTCATTCATTTGAAAATTATGTGTTATAGTATTTTTGTTTATTTTTACCGTTTCTTTCTTGAAGAATATTATTATTATTTGCACCAGTCTGCTCTTGGTGGCCTCCAGGTTGATTACCGGCTGCATCTCATGCCAAAGGCTGTTAATTATGTATATTATCAACTCCTGGGACAAGCTGTTGATTTACTTGAGGCAGAATATTAGCATTACCAGCTTGCGGATTAGGTTCTTGAAGTCCTACATTGCCTTGAAGAATATGAATAATATCTCCTTGGTTGAGATTACCAGCTTGCAGATTCGGTTGTTGAAGTGCTATTGCATCGCCTCCATGAATATCTACTTGGTTAAAATTGCCAGCTTGTACCGGTTGACCTCCCATAGCCTGTTGGCAAAGACCGTCACCTGCACCTGGAGGTTGCTGGACTGCAATATGCATCTGCATACAAGGTTGCTGGAGCTGCTGTTCAAGTAGTCTGGCATTAGCTATAAGTTTACAATACAAAATATATATCAGAAATTAATACCAACTTACAACATTTTTAAACCTTTTTCAAAACTTTTTAAAAATAATAAATTTTTAAACCTTTTTTAAACTATTTTTTAAACCGTTATAAAATCAAAAGTTAATTTAGCCAACTCACCATTTAGATTTATGTTTGCCATTTCTTCATCGACCTCTAAATCATCCATAATAACATCATCAGATTGTAAGGCTGGCCGATTTTGCTGATTCATCTAGAATCAAATATAATATCAAAGATCGTGGGATAATTATATCAACAAATATAAATACCAAAATAATTTTATTTTTTAAAATACTTACGTTTAGTACTTGTGCGTGCAAATAATACGTTACGCGTTGCAACTATATTTTACTTATAGTACATACACACTGGACGGACGATTCTTTCAAATAATTCCAGGAAACTCAGGTTGTTACAGACTAGTTCTCACCTATCTGCAACTTGCAAGTCGCACGAGGAATGAAAAGCATTTCGCCGTTCGCTGATTCGCACTAAGATTTTAGGAATCCTAAGGAAATGTTCACATTAGCTTTCAAGTCGAGCCTCACCTAAGGGAGAATGTACATAAAGCTGTCTCTTCACAGCGTGCCGCGAGCCGCGAGCCGCGTGCCCTAGACATGCGTGCGGCGTGTGCCGCGCCGCGCAGCGCTTATGTACATTCTCCCTAAAGTATGATCCTGTTCATTCCGCTTGGTATATAAGTAGTAATGAAAAGAAACTCGGACTTGGTTTGCGGATCGCGCCAGAATTTTTTATCTTATATTTTGCATTGCTTTAATGCTATATAAAGACATAAAGTTGCGTAGAATACGTGTAAAATACATATGTAGAATACAACTGTTCTCTTTATTGTCAGGGGCTGGATTCTAGAAATGTCTCCCACTCGAGATACACAAAATCCGACTCACAAAACTTTGTCTCGGGAAATGCGAAATCGAGACAAAATTATTCTCGGGCGAGAACAACTTTGTCTCGCACAACTTTGTCTCACACAGTTATGATCTGTACGACGCACGCACTCGCTTCTCTCATTGGTCGTCGAGCCCGCTGAGCCTGGAGCGGGATCATGAGGCTGTCTCACCGTCGAGACAGAGCGTTTGGTGACACAGAACTCTCTCACCAGGAGAACTCACGATGTTTTCAGATGGACTTTAGTGTTGAACATAGGAACGTAGGAACTATAGACTGTGGCGGGATCATGAGGCTGTCTCACCGTCGAGACAGAGCGTTTTGTGTCACCTTGGCGAGTGTTTGGTGACAAACAAATGCACAACCGTCTCACCAGGGGCGATGTTTTCAGATGGATTTTACTTTGGAACATAGGAACGTACCAGCTTGTAGAGTCTATAGTTCCTACGTTCCTATGTTCCAAAGTAAAATCCATCTGAAAATATCACCCAGGGGGCTTATTCCATAACTATCTCACCGAGTGACACGCGTGAGACAAGCGGTCTAGACCAATCAGAGAGCTCCTTTAAAGAGAATATCGTCTATCTCACAAGTGACACGCTTATAGAATAAGGGCCCAGGACATCGCCCCTGGTGAGACAGTTGTGTGTCATCAAACGCTCTGTTTCGACCTTTCGACGGTGAGACAACCTCATGATCCCGCCCCTGCTTCCAACCAATGATAGAAGCGAGCACGTGCGCCATAGTGTGTGACAAAGTTGTGCGAGATAAAGTTGTTCTCGCTCGAGAACAATTTTGTCTCGATTTCACCTTTCCCGAGACAAAGTTGTTCTCGGATTTTGTGTGTCTCGAGTACGAGACATTTCTAGAATCCAGTCCCAGGCAATCCACATTGCATGCTCTATGCTCTATGCGCTATGCTCTATATGAGCTGAGTACGTGTAGACTTCTCAGCTGATTGGTTGAGCTTTATCAGAGAACCAATCAGCGGAGAAGTCTATAGGTACTCAACTCATAGAGCATAGTGCATAGAGCATAAAGCATGCAATGTGGATTTTCGCTGTGTAAAAGAGAGATAGTACTTTATTATCGAATTGAAGCTTAGAGCCAACTTTAGAGCGTTATCAAAAAATTGCATTGGCTAAGTGTAGGTAAGATAGGCTAGTGTCTACAGGTGCGCGTAGCGCGCTCTGCTTTAGAATCTAGTTTCGTAAAATACTAATAAATCCTCCGTATTATTTTACGTCTTCATGTATTAATCGTCTTATATTATGCTTACGGCCAATCCACATTACGTGCCATGTGCGCTGTGAACGTGCCATGTGAGCAACCGAAAAAAAAATGTTGTTCGACATCTGTTAAAGTCAGCGTCTAAGGCTAAAGTAGGTCCTACGGTAGCCTTCTACTTTAGCCTTAGACGCTGACTTTAACAGATGTCTAACACCAATTTTTTTTTCGGTTGCACACATGGCACGCTCACAGCGCACATGGCACGTAATGTGGATTGACCGTTATGTATAATGTATGTTGTATTATAGTACCACATACAGGCACGACGACCAATGAGAGAAGCGAACGCGTGCACCGTACTGTGAGAGACAAAGTTGTGCGAGACAAATTTGTTCTCGCCCGAGAACAATTTTTTCTCGATTTCGCGTTTTCCGAGACAAAGTTGCTGTCAGATTTTGTGTGTCTTGAGCGTGAGACGTTTACAGAATCCAGCCCCAGCTCCATATAAGCTGACCCCAGAGTCATGTAATTCGGAGGCCTATAAATCACTAGTGTATTAATCTCTTCGCTAATGTTTACATAAGGGTACTTCTACACTCCCGACATGCGATGTACCACGAGTGTGTGATTTGTAGCGATTGTGCGACGTTGGCGTCGTGCTTTTCGTACGCTCATTTTTCTTTCCGCGTCATAACTGTTTTTTCTTTATTATTCTGTTTGTTGTTTCTCATATGCCTTTCACACAGCTCTGAGGATATTTTCTATATACACATATATTTTTTATATATATATAAAAGGAATAGAAAGAACAAATATTATATACTATATACAGGTATGGCTCATAAGTTTCTCCCTATATTTCTCCCATAATTTTTTCACATATATTACCATGTGTAAGAAGTTTTTATTCATCTCCCCTGAAAGGTTATTATATACTATACAGGTATGCCTCATAAGTTTTTTCCTATATTTCTCTCATAATTTTTTCACATATATATTATCATGTGTAAGAAGTTTTTATTCATCTCCCCTGAAAGGTTATCAGATTTTTTAAGACTTATTTTATTATCTTATTTTGTTATATACCTAGTGGTCTTGTGACAGGTTTAGTACTGATAATATATAAAAAAAAAGTTTACAGACAATAAAAAGGAATCTCAAAAATGTTTTCAGTTTTAGTTATTCCTAATAATACTGTATTATTATTATTATGGCTGATATGAAAAGCGTTATAGATAACAGTTTTAGAAGTTTTAGAAGAATTAACAGCAATCTTAAAGTATGACGCAAATTTCATTAGCCATATTCGGATCATACTGTACTGAATCTATTAAGCCAACATCAGATACAAATATGATTTCAAATATAATAACTAAAAATATGATCTTAACACCTGAAAAAATTATTTAAAATCTGGGTTTGTAACCGGTTAAAAGTTTGTAAAGAATAAAAAGGAATCAAGAATACTTTCAGGTTTTAGTTATTTCTAATAATGAGATGTGTATTATTATATTATTATATGACTGATATTAAACGCGTTATTGATTAAAGTTTTAGGAGTTATTTGTTTTGTTTTACAGCAATCTAAAGTACGGACAAAATTTTATAAGCCATATTTGGATCATTCTGTACTGAATCTGTTAAGCCACAATCACATAGAAATATGACTTGAAATATAATAACTACAAAATTCTCTTTATGTCTCATACATGTATGTATTTTATCATTGGTAAGAAATTTATTCAGCTCTCCTGAAAATTTCATCTTAGTTTTTAAGATGAGCTTAGCCTTTTAGTTTTACGCCAAAATCATCTGAAAAAATTATTTAAAGTAAAAATCAGTAGGAAACAAAATAGAAATATTAGTTATATTATATAATAACTCATAGTTGATAGAATAGTTAGGCCAAAAACATCTGAAAAAATTATTTAAAATCTGGGTTTGTAACCGGTTAAAAGTTTATAAAGAATAAAAAGGAATTGAGAATATTTTCAGTTTTTTTAGTTATTTCTAATAATGAGATATTTATTATTATATGACTGATATTAAACACGTTATTGATTAAAGTTTTTGGAGTTATTTGTTTTGTTTTACAGCAATCTAAAGTATAGCCACAATTTCATAAGCCGTATTTGGATCATTCTGTACTGAATCTGTTAAGCCACAATCACGTAGAAATATGACTTCAAATATAATAACTACAAAATTCTCTTTATGTCTCATACATGTATTTTATCATTTGTAAGAAATTTATTCATCTCCCCTGAAAATTTCATCTTAGTTTTTTTAAGATGAGCTTAGCCTTTTAGTTTTACGCACTCATTGTTGATAGAATAAGCCAAGGTTCCTAAACCCATTTTATGCAGAATCAAGGCATTTTTTAAATTTAAAGTTTGACGTTACTTTTTCAGACAATCAATTCTAATGGATTTTGATGAGACAAAATTCAAATTGCTTGTAATTAATTTATGTGCATAGCATGAAAAGTGACGAATATAACATATTTATTTTTGAACAACTATATCTTTAATAGAAATAACTACCTTTTTCCTTAATTTTATGAATTTTTATCGACTATATATTTTTATTAATGTAAAAACTTAGGCAGTATATACAATCCTTGTATAAATATAGTATTGTTAATAAAACTTTCTACGAAAGTATAAAATAAGGCAAGTATCGAATCGCTTTACAATAAAATAGATTGAAAATGTCATTAAGCAACTACAAGTTATTCCACTTTTCTGGACTAGACTAAAAAATAAATAACTTAATATTAAAATATGCACCTGATCTATTGAAATAAATACTTCTGGTAATTATAAACGTTTTCTTTAGTAAGAATATTTTTCTTAAAGAATTTACTTCAGAAGTCATCTTGCTACGATATTTTACATAATTATAAGTTATTTAGATATGCGAATTATTTTCTAAAAATTCATTTTCGAAATGCGAATACATTCCATGAATTTCATAAAAATGTGAAAACAAAATTTTTTTAAATCAAATATATATGATAATAAAAAACAAATTTTTTTGGACAACGAACTCGATTCTTATAGATATAAATTTTTTTATATTTTCTTTGTGAAATTTCACACATCCCTAGGGTTTATATTTTCTTTGTGAAATTTCACACATCCCTAGGGTACTTGTCTCTAGCAGTATGCCTGTCCGTATTTGTGTATTCTTTCTGGAATTTCCGATGTAAGAAAAAAGTTCTAACCTTAAAAATAATAAATGGCTATACAAAACAAAAGCAGGTACACAACGCGCGCACGTAGCGCATAGTGCATGTCATTTCCATTTTCTAGTATACATAAATGCGTTCCCGAATAATTACGATTTTCAAAGAGGGCTAAAATAGTTTTAACCTCAAATATCTCTGAAATTCATAAACGAATTCTTTTATCCTAAGAACTCCTCTAATAAATAATATACAAACTATACATCTCCATCAAATTTCAAAGAAATTAAAACTTTTAATGTAGTTATATTGTGCGACAACAAAGACAATCATTTTCAAAAATACTAAAATTTTAAATATCAAACATCTCAAAAAATAACCATATAATCTGGATGAGATTTTACACAGATATTGCCTATATTGCATACAAAATAGTCTATAAATTTTAAGCTGATACATAATTCATGTCATTGACAAATTACGATTTTCAAAAAAACCATAAAAAAACTTTAACCTTAAATGTTTCTAAAAATCATGAGACAATTCTTTTACTTAAAGCACTTTATACATAATATATAAACTCTACATCTCCACAAAATTTCAACATGATTAAACCAATTTTTGTTTTCTCCAGTTATCATGCGACAAAGAAAATGACTTTGTACAATACTAAAATTTTTAAAATCAAATATCTCAAAAAGTAATCGTACGATCTTGATGAAAATTCGCACATATATTATCTATATCACATACAAAATTGTCTATGAATTTGGAGCTGATTGATTGGTTCTCGAGAAATTACAATTTCAAAAAAAAGGTTAAAAAAAATTTAACCTCAAATATTTCTGAAATTTCTGGACTAATCAGTTTGCTCAAATTACTCGACCAAGAGCTATCTAAAATTTACCTCTACAAGGAATTTCGAAGCGATTGATTCAATGTTACTCTCGTAATCGTTGGACATACAAAACTCATTTTTTTCAATTTTCAATTTTTTTTTTCTCAAAAACTAGTCGACAAAATGGATTCAAATTTTTACAGATTATAGCTATTCATCTTCTGCATTATCACGATTTTTCTAAAAAAAAAAAAATCGTTTAGTTTGGGAGTTATAAGCTTTAAATAAAAAATTTTTTTTTGTTAATACTAGCAAGTTCAGGCACACCTTTTTTGTTAATACTAGCAAGTTCAGACGCGCTGCGCGCGCTCTTACTTTACCTTGTTTATACCTATACAATTAATATTGAAATATTATGAATTTAAAATTTATTTTACTTTTTTACATCCCGCGCAAATTTATCCAATATTTTTTATTGAAACTTGAATTGTATTTATTTTAGTTTATTCGTACAATACAAAAATTTGGAGGTTAGAAATTTAACTGTTATCAGTATTCATAATTCTTCATTGTTAACTACAGATAATAGTTTAATACTTTTTTGTTTTACAAAACCCAATTTTAAATCATTAATACTATTTACGACTTATATTTTTAGTATAAATATTTCATAATTTCCAACTTTGGGGGTTTTATTTGGAACAATCAGCTTCTTTTTCTTATTTTAAAATAAATATTTCGATGCTATTTTGATTTTGTTATATTTTTTTAAATCTAAAAATCAATTTCTTTTTAAAAAATTCAAACCTTTCAATCTCAAACAATTCATAAAGCAAATCTTGGCGCTCATTCTACATAGACCAATCAAAATCAAGCCTTTAGGTGCTTCAACATGGCCGCTCATCACTTTTTTAAGAAGGGAACAAAAGAACCGAGATAGCTACAAATTGTTTTTTTTTTTTTTTTTCGAAAATATCGGTATTTTTTGACCCGCTATCACATAAAAAAAAATGAGATCTGTCCGGTTAAAATCGATCGAGTGGAAGCTGAGATCCAGGCGTACACACACACACGCGCCCGCACGCACGCACACACACATCCATACAGACATTTTTCAAAAATAAGGTATTTTTATTCCTAACACCTCGAAAAACAATTATAACATGTTTTTACAATAACTCAAAAAATTACTATCACAGACTTCCTCTAGGAGGAAGCAAAATCGCAACTTTGACATGATGTTAAAGTTCTCGTGATATAAAATACTGTATGACACTCATGCGTAAGGTGATTTTTACCGGATTCGACTTTTCTCACTCCCTTCGCTCGTGCGAAAAAGTCTCACGCGGTAAATAATCACCCTCCATACGAGTGTCATAATTACTTGACTTAATATATTTTTTAATATACCCTATAAGTAAATATATAATCAAATTGACTCTTTCACAAAAATTAATGAGTTCTCAGAAAAATATTACATTTTTATTCAAATGAAACAAAGAAGGATTGAAATCAATTTATTATAAACTTACTCGATTTCAATAAAATTCATTCAATCAATACTTAAAAACAAAGGTTTTTATTAGGCAAAAGAAAGTAATATTTAAAATAATATTTTATACATAATATGGCCATCCCGCATCCCGTCTATTAGCACCTTATTTTTAAATTGTCTCTGTCTTCTTATTCTTACTTTTTCATCTTTCACATAAAAATCATGTGAGAAAATGGTATTTTTTTACATCCTCCATTAAGGTTATATATTTATTTGTTGAATATATTTTTTTTTTATATCTTTAGGTCGATGCTATCACGAGTAAACTTGCAGTAAAAAGTTATTTGTTTAATTTCGTTAGGTAATTTTTGTTTTTTCTTTTAATTCATTGGCTATTTTGTCTTCTAGTGGTAAACTCAATAAGCTTTTATTCGTATTAGAAGTTTATTTGTCTGCACGGGTAAATTATTTTCTATTTGTCGAGTTAAATATGAAAAATATTATCTCGAATATACATATATATAATTATAGGCATATTTGACTATTGTTTGTTTACTTTAGAGGACAAAAAAGTCAACAGTAAATATATTTTTATTTATTATTTACGCGATCAATTTAATAATATAGGAGGTGCCATTTGCCGTGAATGTACTACATTTTTCCAGAAGGTAAGTATATTAATCCTTTTTTTATATACCAACTTTCGTATATCATCCGGCAGCTTTACGCGCCTTCAGGCAGCTTTACGCGCCTTCAGGCAGCTTTTCGCGCCTTCAGAGAGCTTTACGCGCCTTGAACTGTGTGGTAAACATAGAATAAATAAAACAGTATTAACAAACTTTATGATTATATTTTTATAGTATATATAGAAATTTTATTTTATTTTATATTATTATATTAACTAACTCTTTAGAATGAATATCCAACTAAATAGGTACAAGCTGACAGCAGAAGATAAAATCAAAATTCTTGATGGATCGCGTCTTAAAGATACTCATGTTGATTTATTTCATGAACTTTTACGTAGACATTCTAATTCAAAGTATAATCCGCGATCTACATTAATGCTTCAACATATTATGAAATGTCCACAGTCCACTCGCCTTGTATCAGTTCCTTCTAATTCACAACATCTGCAACTGTTGCATAGTTGTGAAGATTTATGTAAAAACTGTGTAGGTGGTCATTGGATTTGTTTTTATTATGATGGAAAAAATATTTTCATTTATGATTCTATGAATAGTAATCAATTGAATGTTAGTAACGAAATGTTTTTAAGAAAATTATTTCCACATTTTAATGAAATACCAAAATATTTCCAAAAAGTACAATACCAAAATAATGCAGATGATTGTGGAGTATTCGCAATTGCATTTGCTGTATCTTTATTTTTCCAACAAAACTCATCGAAAATTATATATGATACTGATCAAATGCGATATCATTTTTATGAGATGTTTGAATGTAATACTATAACTCATTTTCCAACAGTAACAAATGAAAGCCCTAATAAACATTTGTTGTATACCAACATACCTGTAACTGTATTAAATAATAATACAGTTTCTATATCAAAAACACCAATCGTTGTTAGAAATATTAAACCAAACACTGATCCAATTATTTCTGATCAAAACAACTTGTTTGGGAATTCAATAATTTGAATTCCCGCGGTTACACTCAGCTCGGCACGACTCACGGCGCTGCCACGGTGCGGCAGCACCTCGCGGCCACCCGGCGGAACAGCCGGGACGCTACACTGATTAACAAGGTATATTCGCGCTTTTTCGGTCTCTCTCACGCTCTCACATGTAAATGTGAGAGGAATTAGTTTAATTCGCGAAGTGAATCGTCAAGACCAAGAAGAAGGAATTGGATCAAGGCCTCGCTCTCTTTTTCATCAGCCGTGCCACGAGGAGCATCTCTCCGCTGCGCACCTGCAAAATCTCATCGGTTGTTCTCAAGTTTTTCACTGGCTCATCTCAACACTGGATCAACTCAAACAGGCGCTACTCAATCTCTCACTGAAAACTCACATCACTCCTCACTCACGCAATACTCAAGGTGCAACGACGATTAGTAAAATCGACTCTATTGCAAGGTAAAAACTCTCACCATACTAAAGGTTATGTTGCCAACCACGTGTTGGCACCGGCGGCAAGTGTAACAGTGAACATGTGTGAATTAGCAAAACTCAAGGCAGCAATTCAATTACAATAGTTTACCATTCTTCATTTTTGACAGCTTCATTGTGCGTGAGCCCAGGAGGGAATTTAAGGAAAAACTCAAGGAACTCTCAACGGACAATCTCATTCCACTCGAAGACATACTCAAATATCACGGGTTAGTTGTCTCTGGTGAGAGACTACTACTCCATTATTGACAGCACTCATATTTTGGAATTGCTGACACACTACTCACCTACAACTTATTCAAATAAATGTAATTTAAACTCCCTTTGTAATTTATGTTAATTATTGAACAGATTTTGAATTTATTAGTCGACGTTGAAATGTATTTATGAATCAAATTTGTAATTTATTTAAGAAGTGACTTTTGTGAATATAATTTCTACTTTCAATTTACTTCTGTGTGTGAATTAAATTTATTTTAACACCCACAGCATGTTTACTCACATATAATTATGGCTTACTCAAACAATTTGGTCCTTCGAGCCGGATTTACATGCTGTGGTGTGACTCGAGCCAGTGAATAAACACTCATTATGGAAATTTATCACAGATTATCATCATGGCACACTCAAACCAGGATGACCTCAAGGAGTTGGAGCAAGCAGGCGCTGTCGCTGCTGAAAGGGAGGATGTCATCGAGAAGGAGAAGGAGGATGATGCGACTCCAGCCACCTCAGCTGCAACGAAGGGGGCAGTGAAGCGGACTGGCAGCCGCCCACTCACCATGCCTGGACTCACTGTGGTTGACACTCACATAAGGACTCGCTCAAAATCTCCAGGGTCAATTCCGGCTTCTTTTCTCTGCAAAGTGAACTCCCAGTACCTGCAGCTTGACTCACTGGAACGGATCATTGCTTACATCAGGATTAGGAAGGAAACTGCCACTCTTCCAGTGATAACGGCTTGGAAGCAGGATGCTGAGGAGCTCTACGCTTTATACAAAAAGGATCAACTCAAAATTAGGACAACGGCGCAATCATCTTACATCACGGTCAAACTCAACATGATTACTCAACTCCTCAACTCACTTTACTTGCAACTGCATTGGCATGGTACGACTCACCGGTGACATCTCATAAATTAAGAATACTCATTGACTCAGGCTCGGAACTCTTATTCATCTCCAAGGATTCTGTGGATTTACTCAACATTAAGCGGCAACACTCAACTATACCAATCCTTGGAGTTGGCGGCACGCAATCAACAAAAACTCTCGGAAAGGCTCAACTCACCTTACGCACCATCTACAAAAATCTCACGTTTCGGATCACAGCTCATATTATACGCCAAGTCTCAACACTATTACCATCAGAAGAATGTGAGCAACGTCAGTGGAAACATACAGAGAACCTCATCTTGGCTGATCTGACATTCTGGAAACCTCAACCAGTAGATGTACTTATCGGAGCGGACTATTACGGCCAAATCATCAAACCGAACCTAATAAAGAGGAGTGCGATTGAACCTATCGCACAATTGTCAATTTTCGGTTGGCTGCTAATAGGTCCATCAAACTCAGCTGTGCAATCCAAGGTAGTCCATCATACAACGGCCTCACTCAACACTAAAGATTTGCAGGAACTACTCACACGCTTTTGGGTTCAAGAAGAACCACCGCCAGCGTCTGCAGTCAAACTCAACAAGGAAGAAGCATTGTGTGAACAACACTTTGTTGACACTCACACGAGAGATACTCATGGACGTTACCAAGTCAGATTACCTCTCACAAAATCTGCCGACGTACTTGGAAACTCATTTGGAAAAGCTCAAGCGTGCCTCAGGAGAATACTCACAAAATGCAATCAAGAAAGCATTTACAAGGAAAGGTACTACGCTTTCATGGATGAATACTGCAAATTGGGCCACATGGTGCAGATCCCTCAACAGGAAATCTCCGCCAAACTATCTTACTATCTTCCTCACCATGGAGTATTACGAGAAGATAGTTTAACGACAAAACTCAGAGCAGTATTCAACGGTTCAGCACTCACAACAAATGGAAACTCACTCAACGACATCATGCATACTGGACCTAATCTCTCACCCAACATTGTGGATGTTCTCATCTGGATTCGAACTCATCCATTTGTCTTCTCAACTGACATTACAAAAATGTATCGTCAGATCAAGGTTCACCCTCAAGATTGGAATCTGCAACGCATTTTGTGGGTAGATGAAACGGGTCAACTCACTCACTTCCATTTGACTACAGTCACCTATGGAACACGAGCAGCTCCTTATTTAGCAATTCGGACACTTCTTCAGCTGGTAAAGGATGAAGGAGACAACTATCCACTTGCCATTGAACCGCTCCTATTCGGAAGGTATGTGGATGACATCTTCGGTGGAGCTGCATCAAAGGAACTTCTCATTGACAAGGCCAAGCAGTTAACCGCACTATGCAAGGCGGGCGGCTTTCCATTAGCAAAATGGAACTCAAACTCATCCGGCTTCCTCAAGGAATTTCTCAAAGAGCCAACAGCTGAAGAAGCTGTGCCTTTAGATGATTGCGCGATAAATATACTCGGGACGAACTGGCTCCCAAACTCGGACAAACTCACATTCAGAACAACTCTGCCACCTCTTCAGGAAATGATAACAAAACGGATTATACTGTCAGAAGTATCTCAACTATACGATCCCATTGGAATAATCTCACCGGTCATAATCACATCAAAAATCCTCCTACAAGAACTGTGGCTACACAAGCTTTCTTGGGACGAAGCTTTGCCAAACTCAATCGTGAAGAAATGGCTGCACATCCGAGAAGATCTCACTCACCTGAAAACAATCGCCCTACCCAGGTGGTTAGGAATTCAGGAAAACTCAATTGTAGAACTTCATGGCTTCTCGGATGCTTCACAACAAGCAATGGCTGCAGTTCTATACATTAAATCTACAACACCAAACTCTCACTCAACATCATCATTTATAATCTCCAAAACAAAGGTGGCACCACTCAAACGACTGTCAATTCCACGATTGGAATTGGGAGCGGCAGTACTACTCACTAAGCTGGCAAAACATGTTTTAGACTACTCACGATTGCCAATCTCACACATACATTTATGGATAAACGCAAAGGTAGCACTCACATGGATACGCTCACACTCCTCAAAATGGAAGGACTGTTGGAAATAGAGTTGCCTTAATTCAAGAACTCATTCCAACAGCACAATGGAGACATGTGCCTGGAGCCGACAATCCAGCGGATTGTGTCTCGCGCGGATTACTCACTTCACAACTCAGAGAGCACCACTTATGGTGGCATGGACCAAGTTGGCTCTGCCAGGAAGAATCAGCTTGGCCTTCTCAAGCAACCTTTATCCAAGAAACCAACCTTCCAGAAATGAGGGCTAAAGTCACACTCACCGCAGCCAAGTCAAACTCAAGCAAAATGTGGGACATCATCGATCATTACTCATCACTCACTCAACTCATAAGAATAACTGGATGGGTAATGCTCGCATGTGATCGATTTAAGGCTAAAGGAAAAACTCACCATGAATCGAAACTCACTACGGATTTACTCATCAAGGCAAAACTCTTTTGGGTCAAGAAAATTCAGCAGGTTCATTTACACTCAGAAATTGCTATGCTGGAAAATTCTCAAGTCCCAAGACACCATGTCTTCAACCGATTGACTGCCTACATAGACTCAACAGGAATTGTTCGAGTAGGAGGGCGGCTACAAAAAACTCAACTCGATCATCACTCAAAACACCCAGCAATTATACCACGGAGCAGTCAACTCTCCACACTGATCATTCGTAACGCTCGTCTCTCAACTCTGCACGGTGGCGCTCAACTCACTCTGGCACACACTCGGCAGGAATTTTGGATAATCGGAGGCAGAGCACCGGTCAAGTCACATATTTTAAAGTGTGTGACTTGTGCAAGGTATCGGGCTCAACGGGCTCAGCAACTCATGGGGCAATTACCCGTGGCCAGGGTCACCCCATCACCACCTTTCATTCACACTGGGATCGATTACGCCGGGCCAATCACCATTAACTCATGGAAAGGACGTGGATCCAAAACATACAAATGCTGGATTTGTATCTTTGTGTGCTTCTCAAAGTCAGCTGTTCACCTAGAACTGGTCAGTGACTACTCAACGGACGGTTTCTTAGCGGCATATAGACGGTTCACCTCAAGGAGAGGGATACCCTCCAAACTATACTCAGACTGTAGAACGAACTTCATCGGAGCAGCAAGGGAACTGAAGACTCTCTCAACACCAACATGAAAACTCAATCTTGTACAACTCACTAGCCAACGAGGGAACCCAATGGATATTCAACCCACCTGCTGCACCTCACATGGGAGGCAAGTGGGAAGCAGTAGTGAAATCAGTCAAATTTCACCTGCGACGGACCATTGGGGTCACTCAACTCACCTTTGAAGCTTCAGCGACCTTGCTCACTCAAATAGAAGCATTACTCAACTCACGGCCGCTAGAACCACTCAGTGAAGACCCAGAAGACATAAATGCACTCACACCCGGACACTTTCTCATCGGCAAGGCATTGAACTCAGTGCCTGAACCAAGCTTACTCACCCTCAAGGAATTAAGGCTTTCCAAATGGCAACTCATTCAACGGATCACTCAGCAATTTTGGAAGCAATGGTCAACTCAATACCTTCAACGGCTTCAATCAATTTCAAAATGGCATCATCCCTCTCATGAGATAAAAGTGGGTTCCATGGTACTACTCACGGATGAACACTCACCACCAAGCAAATGGCCACTCGCAAGAGTCACTCAACTTCATCCTGGAACTGACAATCTCACCAGAGTTGTAACAATAAAGACGGCCACCACTCAACTCACCCGCCCAATTGCAAAACTCACCATCTTGCCAGTGCCAATCGGAAATTAAATCAACCTGGCGGTTGATGGCGGGCGGAATGTTTGGGAATTCAATAATTTGAATTCCCGCGGTTACACTCAGCTCGGCACGACTCACGGCGCTGCCACGGCGCGGCAGCACCTCGCGGTCTCCCGGCGGAACAGCCGGGACGCTACACTGTTTAACAAGGTATATTCGCGCTTCTTCGGTCTCTCTCGCGCTCTCACATGTAAATGTGAGAGGAATTAGTTTAATTCGCGAAGTGAATCGTCAAGACCAAGAAGAAGGAAGTGGATCAAGGCCTCGCTCTCTTTTTCATCAGCCGTGCCACGAGGAGCATCTCTCCGCTGCGCACCTGCAAAATCTCATCGGTTGTTCTCAAGTTTTTCACTGGCTCAACTCAACACTGGATCAACTCAAACAGGCTCTACTCAATCTCTCACTGAAAACTCACATCACTCCTCACTCACGCAATACTCAAGGTGCAACGATGATTAGTAAAATCGACTCTATTGCAAGGTAAAAACTCTCACCATACTAAAGGTTATGTTGCCAACCACGTGTTGGCACCGGCGGCAAGTGTAACAGTGAACATGTGTGAATTAGCAAAACTCAAGGCAGCAATTCAATTACAATTGTTTGCCATTCCTCATTTTTGACAGCTTCATTGTGCGTGAGCCCAGGAGGGAATTTAAGGAAAAACTCAAGGAACTCTTAACGGACAATCTCATTCCACTCGAAGACATACTCAAATATCACGGGTTAGTTGTCTCTGGTGAGAGACTACTACTCCATTATTGACAGCACTCATATTTTGGAATTGCTGACACACTACTCACCTACAACTTATTCAAATAAATGTAATTTAAACTCCCTTTGTAATTTATGTTAATTATTGAACAGATTTTTAATTTATTAGTCGACGTTGAAATGTATTTATGAATCAAATTTGCAATTTATTTAAGAAGTGACTTTTGTGAATATAATTTCTACTTTCAATTTACTTCTGTGTGTGAATTAAATTTATTTTAACACCCACAGCATGTTTACTCACATATAATTATGGCTTACTCAAACACAACTCTTGTATAAATCTTGTCAAGTATGATCATAATAATAAGTACAGTGTAAAAGTCAATAATACAAAAAATATTTCTAAAATTGGGAACATTATGGGACTCCCTAACTTAGATGGCATTTCTTGTTATGTAAATGCTTCTTTGCAAACTTTATTTCATTGCGGTGCAGTTAGAGAACAATTATTCAAAAGTCATGAACAAAATGCTCTTTTTTTAGCATTACAAGACTATATTCTAAAACGACAGGTTAAGATCTCTGATGTAAAAGCGTTTGCTGATTCACAGTACCTTGAATATCGTCAGCAAGATGTAGCAGAATTCATCACACATCTTTGCAATCAATCTTATAGTTTTTGAAGGAGGTTGCAATAAAACGATCAACGAGGAACCAAGAAAAATTCATTTAAAACTTAGTTTATTGGCCGACGTTTCGGTATTGATTAATACCTTCATCAGGGCTAATAAATTAACGAAAGTTTATTAGCCCTGATGAAGGTATTAATATCAATACCGAAACGTCGGCCACTAAACTAAGTTTTAAATTCATTTTTCTTGGTTCCTCGTTGATCGTTTTATTGCAACCTCCTTCAAAATTTACACTTTGGAACGTACGAGTCATCATCTCACAAATCTTATAGTTTACATAGTATTTTAAATCACAAATTAACACTTGAAAGGAAATGTTTCAACTGTAATCATATAACTATAGATGAACCCGTAAACAATTATATTGTAGGTTTAGCTTTGCCGAATTTAAATAACTATTCCAATTTACAAGATATTATTAATTTCAATATTGATAATTGGAACGATACTGACATTTTTTGCAAACAGTCATCATAAATAAAAAACATTATAAAATAGTTAGCGCTATATTTCACCATGGTAACAGCATTCAATTGGGTCATTATAGCTGTATCTTACGCGATAATGGATATTGGTTAAAAGTAAATGACTCACAAATTACACGAACACATTGGCCTATTAATAGTGAAGATATATACTTAATATTTTAGAAGAAATTGATTCAGAAACTCCAAGCGTACCATTAATAAAAAACGATCCTACGAAAGCTACAAAGCATTTTCATAGTAATACAAAAAATGAGCCGGAAATATCCGTTGCATCCGTAAATACTGCAAAAAGCAGCAAAGATATTGATAATCAGCAACGTCAAGTATTCATTAAAAAACAACCTGATTACAAGCACATAAATGCAAATGAGAATCAATCAAATAAAATTATTCCGTTGGTTACCTTATCTGTTATTGATTCACCCAAATGCAATAATACTGTTAACATTACTGTAGGTAAAAATAATAAACATTCACTATTTTACAAAAATCACAAAGCAACAATTTTAAAGAATCTTAAATTTCATTACAATAAGAAAAAAGAAAAAAGATTTGCAGTTTCAGCAAAATAATAATGAACTTTTAGAAAATTTAGACTCAATGGAAAAATCTAAAGATACATTAAGTAATATATCCCAAGAGTATATTACTTATACAAAGACAAAAAATTCTCTTGCAAAAAATACTGTATTTCTTAATAAAAATGATAAAAATTGTTCTACTGATTATTCTATACATAATTCAATTGTTGTAACAAATTTAAATCGCTCATGTAACATTACTAATACTCCCGCAACTATGACTTCCAGTACCATATCAGTTCATCACGACAAGAGAAGTCAAATAAATAGTAAAAATTATGAATCGCATAAATTACAAATACTCGGAAAAAGAAAATTAAATTATGCAATTAATAAAGATGCTATTTTAAAGAAAAAAAAGATCTATTATCAAACTAATAAGGATATCATATTAGAGAAGCAAACCTTATCACATATAAAGACAAAGAAGGAAATAAGTTTGAAGAAAAAGACTTATTACGAATTGCATGGAAACAAAATATTAGAAAAATCACAGGATTATAATAGAAAGAACAAAGCAAAAATATCCGTTAAAAAGAAATTGTATTATAACTTAAAAAAGAAATATTGTAATTTAAATTTCAATGAGGAACAAAAGCTTATAAAAAATAAAGACACTGCAGCAAAGAAAATAAAAAAAATACAAGGTAATTTTGAAACGGGATACTATTAAATTACTAAAAAATAAGGAAAAATACACGAGAAATGTTATGGAAAAATTAGATTCTGCTTGTAATGAGGAAGATCGTAGAGAAGAAGCTCAATCATTGGTTTCCACTGCTATTTATGTAAGAGATACGTACATCTCGCGTTTAAAAAGAGTTTTACAATCCTGTAAAGATAAGGTTGCAATTTCATTGACTCGTTTGGGCTCATTCCCATTCATGAAAATGAACATGCTGCTCTAACAGCTTTGTGCGGTTTTCCAAAACATTGTCCGACATCGGAACCGTATTTTTCAGAAGCTGCATACAATTTTAAAGAGGGCCTTTGTACTGAAAGTACAGACGAATTAAACGTTATTATTCTAAATGAAAAAGGTCAATCCCCAAATATCTTACCTCTAATAGATTCTAGTAAAACAAAAAAAAATTGGCATTGTAATAATTATTGTAAAGTGGTTGATACAGATATTCTAAAAGATCTTAAACAACTATTTGAAGATTTGCTCTACTTTACATATGTTGATGCGAATTCTTATCTTAAGCAGATTGATATATGCTCTGCTGAAACTCGCGATCCAAATAAATCTGGTCATCCAATAATTTGTTATACGCAACCTCTTTTATGCTCATCTAAATTTTTAAAATTAAATATTTTATCATATCACTATCCTCATTTACGCACTATAAAACGGCAAATATATAAAGAAAAACATTTTTATGTTGATATACAAAGAATTGAAGATGCTTTGAATAACAGTGATGTTGATGAATTAAAAAATATTTTGTCCGAAGCTGATCGATTGGCAATGCCTTTCAAGAATAATAATACTGAAATCTGTTTGGATGAAAATGAAATTAAAAAAAAGTACAACAGAGGTATAAAAGAATATACTAAAATAGAAATGGACCCACCTAAAATACCATGTGTTTCTTGTGAGAGACTTTCTTGTTCTCGAAAGGTTGTACCCGTTAATAGCTATAAATCTAATTTGGAATCGATGAAGAATTTGCTTGACGTAAATGTTGAACTACCTGATTATTGGAAACAACTCAAGGACTATTATAAAGATTCTGAAGAATTTAATAGTGGTTCTATGTGTCAATTTTGTATGAGTAAATTAAAAAATAATTCGTTGCCATCAACCTGTATTTTGAATGGCCTTTTTTTTAAAGATACTCCCGAGGAAATACAAACTTTAAATATGTATGAAAAAATACTAATTCAGAGAGCTAAGGCTTTCCAACCTGTTGTTAAAATGGGTACAGTAATGAACAAATATTTACCAAATCACGTTAAAATTGATGAAGTTCAAGGGAGAACTTTTCATTTACCTTTGCCATTAGAAGAAACTTTTAAAAAAATCTGTTCAGATACTGATCCTCTAAACACTAATCACGAACTCTTTGGCTTGATTCGGAGTAACCCTACAAAAGGAAAAATTATATGGGAGGATTATGTTGACATTAAAAAAATATGGAATGCTTTACATTGGCTTAAATGTTGGAACCCACTTTACGCTGAAATTATTATTCCCTCTCCCAAACAAATGTTAGATACTCTTCAGGATTTAGAATTAGAGTATTTTCTAGATAATCCTAAAGATACTGACGAAATAGTCAAAGATGATAATGGAGAAGAAAATGAAAATATACCAACGAATTTACCACCAGCTGCTTTATTGACTCAAAAGGATCAATTAGACCCGTTTTATGAGCAATATTCTATTTATCCTTTACATGATAAGAAAATGAATAATACTGATTCAAAGTTATATCAAATGCTCAAATTAATTGCTGCAGCCTTAGATGCTCGCGGTAAGGATTTAGATTTAAAATGTTTTCCAGATCTATATCCTTTTGGTATGTATGGACAAAATGAACAAAGACTTGTAAGATTGAGAGACTATGATTTTATTAAATCAAGATTAATTTCTAAACATTCTCAATATCGAGAAAATAAACAATACCTCTTTTATTTATTGAATGATAATAACATTCGGCAAATCAGTGCTAGAATTTTTCACAAATTAAACGTTGTCAATCCTCGTCAGAAATATACAGCTAAAGAGCTGTTACAAGAATTCGAAAAAAATCAGCTAGAATCGAATATGGAAACTATTTTTGCTCGTTTGAGAGGAACGGAGGCATTTTGAAACGACCACGGAGTGATTTAGATTGCATGATGAAAGAATATGGACCAGCAACTTTTTTTGTTACTTTAAGTCCTGGTGAATGGATGTGGTCGTCTCTAGGAGAGTATATTCGTGATGTAAGTAGCTGGAAAAATGACTCACGATCTATAAGTGAATTAATAGCTTTAGATCCATTATCAGCTTCAAGGTATATACACAATGAATTTCAAGCAATGTTGAAATATATTCTTTCTTCTGATAATCCAATAGGAAAGGTTATACATTATTATTATTGTTGTGAATATCAAGGTCGAGGTTTGCCACATTTTCATTGCTTATTTTGGATTAAAGATGCACCCATCTATGGTAAATCAAGTAATCAAGAAATACAAGATTTTATTTTACAGCATATTACGTGTCGCATATCTGATAAACGTATTTCTCCTGAACTTAATCGACGTGTTCTAGCATACCAGCAACACAATCATAACAATTACTGCATGCGTAAAAAGAAAACAAAAACGGGATTTATAAGTGCTTGTCGATTTGGTTTTCCACATCCAGTAACATCACAGTTCATTTTAAGAAGCGTTTCCTTAGCAATCGCTAATAAAAGGAAATTAAAAATAAGTCTCGATTTTGTGATTTACCTCGAAGACTAGAAGAAAAAAATATTAATGAATTTATGCCAAGCCTACTTTGGGAAGGCAACATGGATGCTCAATTTATTGGTGAGTCGTCGTATCTTTTAACAAAGTATGTATCTAGTTATGGAACCAAAGGAGAAAAATGTGTGGTAGATTTTTCAGATATTAAATTAAACAAATCGGTATGTAGTAAACTATGGTCGTTTTCTATGAAAGCATTAAATCATAGAGAATGCGGTGCTATTGAAGCCGCTGATGCACTTTTAGGACATCCTCTTAATGCTACTGATTCAGACACTGTTTTCAGGTGGTTGGATGTAAGAATGATTAAGAGCGAAAAATTGAAACCATTTAATGAAATCAAGCAACTTCCACCTGATTCAACAGATATATTTTATGACTCATTTATCGATTATTATTCTATAAGACCAAAAGAACTAGAATCACTATGCTTATATGATTTCGCTAAATATTTTGATATAATAAAGAAGAAAGCCGATTCGCAAGGTAGAGTATTACGAAATAGCTCCAAATGTTTTTTGTAAGAAAAGGACAAAACCTTTCTTAATAAAGCACTGGCATTATGACCCTAAGACTCAACCAGAATGTTATTTTTATGCTTTGCTGCTGCTATTCAAACCATGGAGGGACGATGCCGAGTTAAAAGCAAACGAAGAAACATATGCAGATGCCTTTGATAAAAAACAACACGAACTAGTTGAAGCTATGAAGTATCACGACAAACTTGACGTCATAAGAGAAGGAATGCTTAGAATGGAGGAACAAGTTAAAAAAGACGAAGAAGAATGTGACAAAGAAAATAATCGTTCAAATTCAGACAATCTACCAGAAGATTGTGTTCCAATTGAAACAGAAAATGCAATGAAGGACTTTAGAGATATTGCTGAAAAAAAAGTTATAACTGAAAAAGATGTTGAAAATTCTATCGACAAGTTTAATGAAGATCAATCTAGAGTATTTCACAAAATTTTAACCTCTTTACAATCTGATGACAAAACTTTGAGGATTTTTATTAGTGAACCTGGCGGCACAGGTAAAAGTTTTATCATTGAAACTTTAGTTTCGTGGAATAAAGTAATGCGTCAAAAAGATACAGCTGTTACAGCACCTACAGGAATTGCGGCGTATAATGTTGAAGGTCTTACGGTTCACAGATTATTGCAACTACCAGTAGAGCAAGGCTGCACAGCTAAATATAAAGAGTTATCTTCGGCAGCTTTAAAACCAACAAGGCAAAGTCTACAAAATGTTGATTTGATTATTATCGATGAAATATCTATGATATCAAATGTTATGCTTATGTATATACATTTGTGTCTTACAGAAATATTTGATACTTCAGATTGTGATGATGGCTGGTTTGGAAAGAAACATATTGTCGTTTTTGGTGACTTGCTTCAACTTCCACCAGTCCATGAAGGATTTTCATTTACGGAAATTACAAAAGATCAAATTAATAAGTATATAGGAGGAATGGATACTTACAATCTATGGACTTTATTTGACTATGACGAGTTAACTATTAATATGAGGCAAAAAAATGATAAGTGTTACAGTGAAATTCTTTCTAGAGTGCGATTAGGTTTTGTAACTAATACAGATATAGAAAGTTTACAAAAAAGAAAATTGACATTTCATACGGAAAATAATGCAGAAGTAATTGAAGAATTATGTTCATACTTAGTTAAGTATGCAGGTAATTTAGTTAAATTACCTGCTGATACCGTGTGTTTATTACCAACTAGACGCATGTGTGGCACTTTAAACGATGCCATGTTACGTAAATTAGATACAGAAGAAATAATTCTAATTGCTGAAGATTCTTTTAAATGTCCAAAAGCTTTAGAAAAGAAAGTCTCAAAAATGTTAAACGAAGATGACGATAATGCTTGTGGAATGGAACGTGTTATAAGAATTAAAATTGGTTCTAAAGTTATGATAAAAAGAAACATTGATGTCTCCATTGGATTAGTAAACGGCACAATAGGAACAGTTATTTCAGTAACCAGAAACAAATCAGACGAAATATCTAGTGTATGTATTAAATTACAGTCCGGTAATGAATATTCTATAAAGCCACTTGGATACAAATTTATAATTATGAAAACAATATATATATTAAGAAAACAATTTCCAATATGTCTTAGCGATGGTATTACTATTCATAAAAGCCAAGGCCTGAGTCTAAAAAATGCTGTAGTTGAAACTGGTAACTCTATCTTTAGTTGTGGGCAAACTTACGTCGCTTTATCGAGAGTTACGACGATTGATGGGTTGCATCTAATTAATTTTGATCCTTCTTGTATCACGGCTGATGAATCAGCGATTCTTGAATATAATCGATTAAGAAAAAGTTACCGGCCAGATCTTTTACCTTTTAAAATACAAGAAAATGCAAATAAATGTTACAAAATTTACGATAATCGTTGGTCTAATTTCAAAGATGTAACGCATGGAAATAGTGAACTTAATTATATATTTCTGATAGCTGCTGGGATATTTGTGGCTTACCAAATGATGGTAACTCTTGTTATGCTAATGCGTGTATACAAAGTTTACTCCATTCATCCACGATAAGAAGAAGTTTAACATATAGTAAAGAGTCTGATTTTTTAAAAGTTGTGTTCAAGCAATATAGATCAAAAACTCCTGTTAACATCAAGGAATTAAGAGCATCTGTGAATTTAGTCTATAAATTGCGGGAACAACAAGACGTAGCAGAATTTTTACTGCATTTGTGCTACGTATATACTTCTTTACGAGATGTTGTTCGACACGAGTTAATTACAATAACGAGATGTCCTGGCTGTAATGAGAGAACGGAGATTACGACTGGTAATTACATTTTCACTCTATCTCTTCCTGAACTTGATTATACTCCTAAATTACAAGATATTATAGATTATAATATAGGAAGATGGCGTGAAATTGAAGGTAGTTGTAAAAAAAATTGTAAAACAAAAAGAATACAAAACACAGAAGTAAGTATAAAGAATACAATTTTAATCTTACAATTATTATTATTTACTAAAAAAGACAGTCAAATATTTAAAGTTACCAATTACAAAATTAATGAAGTACCAAAGACAATTATTGTAATTAATAAACAACGTTATACAGTTATTAGTGGTATATTTCATCATGGTAATTCTGTTGAATTAGGAAATTACACAAACATGCTAAGAAAAGATAAGCATTGGATTAAGGTAAGTGATTCGAGCTTCTGCAAAAAGCCATGGCCAAAGGGCGCTAAAGACGCATATATATTTTACTTAGAACGAGTATAATTACATTTATATAAAAAAGTATTAATAGATGTTAATTATTTTCTGTTATATAGAATGAATATAAGTATTTCTGTTATAGAATAAGTATAAGTATGAACGGACTGTGATTGTGATATATCGTATTTTTGAAGTCATCTGTGATTTCAACTGTGATATTATTGATTCAAATACTACATTTATTACATTTGTATATAAAATTATCAATAGATGTTAATTATTTTATGTTATAGAATGAATATAATAAGTATAAGTATAAACGAACTGTGACTGTGATTTACCGTATTTTTTAAGTCAGCTGTGATTTTAACTGTGATATTATTGATTCCAATACTACATTTAGCTTAGTATAATCTTATATGTATCGCGGTGACTGTTGTCAATAACAAAACAAATTTATGATATTTATGATTTTTTAAACGAAATGAAATATATACTGTCAAAGCAGTCTTTTCATTTTTCTGGTCAATATACTTAAAAAAATTTTATATTTTTAAGCCCATTTCAGACAAAATGCCTCAGTTTTCGTTGAATCACTAAATACACAATTTTTAAATTTCTTGTCTCTTTCAAGTCATCTTCTCAATAAGCACACCCAAATAAAAAGAAATTTCCTATATTATTTTATGTATATAGAATTGTGAATGTGATATACCATATTAGGTGAATTTGAAGTAAAACTCAGAGAAGCAGGGTTATATAGCACAAATGTGGTGTATAAAGCATCAAACTGCAAAGTTTAAAAATCAAACTTGAATCTCTTGAATCAGAAAGGTAGGTCTATACTGGAAGAAGGAAAACATTTCAACACTAAAGCAGATAACGCACCTGATCTTGAAAGAGAACTGCATAAAGCAGCTGAGCTGATAATATCATTAAGAGAATCTGTCAAAGGGAAATTATTGTTAGAGGCAGTGATGGCAACTTTACAACATAAGTAACAAAGAATTTTATTCATCTATTAATTAAATAATTTATAATAAATATTTTCGATTTAAATTGATTTGTAGATTAGAACGTTCTGAAAATTTGGAGCAAGAAATTTCTCAATTGGAAATGACGAAAGCTGAATTTTTGTGAAAAATAGTTATATATAAGACAATTGGAATTAGTGATGTTCCTATTGGGCTTCAACGAGAAATTAATGTATGACACCATACAGAAACTCTGTTAACAGCTGAAAAAGATAACTTAAGGTCTGAACAGAATATCTAGATTTATAAGTAGGCTACAGAAAAAGATGCTACTTGTGACAAGAGAAAGAGACAGCCACAGGCAACAGCTTCATAGATATGAAAAAGAAATATCTGGATACCACAATAATGAAACTCGCAATTTACTTAGTAAACGAATTCCAGCTTTAGAATATGCAGTAGAAGGCTACAGGTAAATTTTAGCACAACTTTCATAATACAAATATATTTGTAATTTTAATGTTTCGACATTAACATGTATATTGGCTTTTTAGGGAACTAGTGTCAAAATTTGAATCTGATCTCGAAGGTATGCATGGAAAAAGTCAATGAGATGAAGTCATCAAATTAAAAGAAGAAATCAAGAAATTGATAAAAAGAAATTTCCTACCAAAATATTTTTTTTAAACAACCCACAAGACATTCTATAGAAAAAAAATTATAGGCAAGGGTTCATTATCATTCCTTGCAAATTCTTTAATTTATTAGAAAGAATCAGAAGTTCATGTAAAACCTACACGTTTCTAAATAAATTATATTGTTATTATCTCTCTTAACAACTGTAAAATTTCTTTTCGAAAAACAATAATTACAAAACATATATTAATAAGAAAAATTAAAAGTTGATGCATAAATTAGTTTTATTATCTCTCTAAACAACTGTTAAGTCGCTTTAAAAAAAAAAATTCAACTCCCCCCCTCTCTCTCATTCTCTCAACAAGTGACAAGCTTTCTAAAAAAAAGTTTTATAAGAGCTTGAATATTATTTTTTAACAATCAATACATCCTTTAAAAATATAATGTTTTAAGGATGCTACAAACTTTATTTTTAAAGATCTATAGAATCTTTGAAAAATGCTTGATCCAAAAAGAAAGCATGAACATTTTTTATCGAAAATATTTGATTTATAATTTATCTAAAATAATTTAAAGTAGAAATAATCATCATACCTTCAAAAATACACGCTTAATTATATTATTTCAAAAAATTTTACTAATGTAATGTTATTAATAATATACTATAATAAACTCTCATAACGTTTTCGACCTAGGCAATTATTATTTTCTCTTAAAAAGTTGTAAAATCTATCTAAAAAACTTGTCCAAAGGTTTAAACTAAGGCAAGTATTAAGTAGTCTCTCTCCCTCTCTTTCTCTAGCCCTCTCTCCCTCCCTCTCTTCTCCCTCTCTCGCATACTCCCTCTCTCCCTCCCTACCCCCTCTGTCTTTCTCCCTCCCCCGCTTTCTCTCCCGCTATCTCCCCCTCTCTTTCAAAATCTGTCAAACACTTTTTTTAAAAACTAATTTCTTAAGTACGTTCTAACAATACAATTTGTCCAGTCCTTTTATTTCTTCTAATCTCATCTATTCAATAAGCACTCTCTACAAATGGTAATAATTTTTTTCATGACTGTACAAATAATAATATTGCTAATATAAAACTTTCTACGAAAGTATAAAACAAGGCAAGTATAGACGTTTTTTTCTGTATAATATCTATGAAATAATAATATTTATGATTTTTTTAAAGAAATCAAATAAATACCAGTGAAAAAGTCTTTTACTTCTTTGATTCACTGTATGCTGAACAAATTATATGTAAGTAAGTGCATTCAAATTGTTCACTGCAAATCAAAAAACGGAAGTTGTGAAATCAATTAACGATAGTCAAGTAATGCAAACAACTCTCAGAAACTACTGTATGACTGTTCTCAGAAATGTATTCAAATTTGTTCATCGTCATATACAAATTAAACACAAGAAAGTACTGAAATCAATTTATTGTAGTCAAGTACCCATAAGTTAACTTGACTGACATAATACAACTTTTCATACCTACTCAAAAATATTCAGCTAGCGGGCATAAAGTATTACTTAACGCCCAAGAGTCGCAATAGCTCCCGTACTCCGACAAAACTTTATAGAACCTACGCACTTTACGCCTATTTGTGCAAAAATTATTTCAATTATATAATATGTAAGTACATTCAAATTGTTCGTTGTAAATCAAACAAACGAAAGTTGTGAAATCAATTACCGATAGTCAAGTAATGCAAACAACTCTCCGAAATAACTGTATGACTGTTCTCAGAAATGTATTCAAATTTGTTCATTCTTCTATACAAATTAAACACAAGAAAGTACTGAAATCAATTTATTGTAGTCGAGTACGCATAAGTTAACTTGACTGACATAATAGAACTTTTAGTACCTTGCGTGTAAAATTACATTTTACGCCCACCTTGTAACTTCAAAAATATTCAGTCAGCGGGCATAAAGTGCACTACTTAACACCCAAGAGGCGTAATAGCTCCCGTACTCCTACAAAACTTTATAGAATCTACGCACTTTACGGATGTGTGGGCGAAAATTATTTTAATTATATAACTATTATGCCTTATTTTAATTTCTAAAATTCATAAGAATTTTTTCAGATATTTACGAAAAGTCAAAGCCTATATAAAAAAATTACATGATTACCACCACATCCCCATTTTTCATTATTCTTTCTCAATTTTGAAATTTATATAATAATATTACGCATTTTGGGAGGACAATAGAAGTCTATAGAACTGCCATACATACTTGGCGGGCCCGACGGTTTGCACTTTACCGGTGGCCTTTGTAAATGTAGAATAATAAATTTTTGCATAAATTTATTAACAATGTTTATACCTATAAGTCCACTATAAATAATTACATTGGCACTAATTTTTAATTGATACCGTTTAAATATATTATCCCTACATGTGCCGAATCTCATGATTTACTTTCATTACCCAAAATATTTTTCCTTGTGTCCGTCTTTTTGAAGCGAGAATGAGATACAAAATGCATATAAATGTATAGTCTACTCAAAAGTGCTTTAGATTTTACTAACCATTTTATAAGCCACCTATTTTTTATCCTTTTCCCGCGTGTAAATATCGGATGAGATCTCATATGAGAATTTCAGACATCAGATCTCATATGAGATATCATATATGTTATGTCACCTGCAATTTTATATATTATGTGATCTCATATGAGATCTCATATGAGGTCTGATGTCCGATATTCTCTTACGAGATCTGATGTCCGATATTCTCAAATGAGATCTGATGTCAGATATTCTCATATGAGATCTCATATGATGATTTCATGCGGGTTTGCACTTTCTATTTAAAAACAAAGTAATAGGTTCAATACCGATCAGTATTTAATATGTAGAAGCAACCCATTTATACATTTGATCTGATCTTTAAGCATATGAATATTTATATGAAAATGACCATGCTATACCTTAAACTGCAAACCGTCGGGCCCGCCAAGTATGTATGGGAGATTGGTGGACCACCCCTGCTAGAGCAGCTCTATAGACTTCTATTCTTCTCCCAAGATGCGTAATATTGTGATATGAATTTCAAAATTGAGAAAGAATAATGAAAAATGGGGATATGGTGGTAATCATGTAATTTTTTTATGTAGGCTTTGACTTTTCGTAAATATCTGAAAAAATTCTTATGAATTTTAGAAATTAAAATAAGGCATAATAGTTATATAATTAAAATAATTTTCGCCCACACATGCGTAAAGTGCGTAGGTTCTATAAAGTTTTGTAGGAGTGCGGGAGCTATTACGCCTCTTGGATGTTAAGTAGTGTACTTTATGTCCGCTGACTGAATATTTTTGAAGTTACAACGTGGGCGTAAAATGTAATTTTACACGCAAGGTACTAAAATTTCTATTATGTCAGTCAAGTTAACTTATGCGTACTGGACTACAATACATTGATTTCAGTACTTTCTTGTGTTTAATTTGTATAGAAGAATGAACAAATTTGAATACAGTTCTCAGAACAGTCGTACAGTTGTTTCGGAGAGTTGCTTGCATTACTTGACTATCGGTAACTGATTTCACAAATTTCGTTTGTTTGATTTACAATGAAAAATTTGAATGTACTTATATAATATTATATAATTGAAATAATTTTTGCCCACAGGGGCGTAAAGTGCGTAGGTTCTATAAAGATTTGTAAGAGCTGTATATGAGCTATTATGTGTCTTGGGCGTTAAGTAGTACTTTATGCCCGCTGGCTGAATATATTTGATAAGTAGGTATGAAAAGTTGTATTATGTCAGTCAAGTTAACTTATGGGTACTTGACTACAGTAAATTGATTTCAGTACTTTCTTGTGTTTAATTTGTACAGAAAGATGAACAAATTTCATTTCGAGATTCGAAGAAATAAAACGACTAGGCAAATTGTGCTGTTTTTTTAAAGATTATGCAGAAAAAACGTCTATACTTGTCTTATTTTATACTTTCGTAGAAAGTTTTATATTAACAATATTATTTTTGGTACAGTCATGAAAAATAATATTACCATTTGTAGAGAGAGCTTATTGAATAGATGAGACTAGAAGAATTAAAAGGACTAGACAAATTGTGTTGTTAGAACGTACTTAAAAAATTGGTTTTAAAAAACGTGTTGATTATTTTAAAAAAATATTTAAGCTCTCATTAAAGTTTTTGATACTCAGTTTGACGGATGTTGAGAGAGGGAGAGGGAGAGAGAGTGGGAGAGGGGAGGGAAAGAGAGGGAGAGAGAGGAAGAGAAAGGGAGGGAGAGAGGAACTAATACTTGCCTTAGTTTAAACTTTTTTTAAATGTTTTTTTAGAAAGATTTCACAACTTTTTAAGAGAAAATAATAGATTATACAGAAAAAACGTCTATACTTGTCTTATTTTATACTTTCGTAGAAAGTTTTATATTAACAATATTATTATTGGTACAGTCATGAAAAAAATTATTATCATTTGTAGAGAGTGCTTATTGAATAGATGAGACTAGAAGAATTAAAAAGACTAGACAAATTGTGTTGTTAAAACGTACTTAAAAAATTAGCTTTTAAAAAACGTGTTGATTATTATTACACAAAATATTTTATTACACTTTTTAACAATACAATACTATATTTTTATTTAGCTGATAACTACGTTATTTGTTATTGGAGAGTTTCCAACAATCCCTCAAGAAAAGGTCAAACAACATTAGCTTTGAAATGTATCGGCCAGATCACTACGTTATTTGTTGTTAGAGAGTTTTCAACAATCCCTCGAGAAAAGCACAGGCTGAGCTTGTTCCATGAGTCTTCAAAAAACTTCACCAGCTCTAATTAGATTTTCAACTAGATAGATGATCTCTTCTATTAAAATGACAATTTTCTTATTTTATTTTGAAGAACTAATTTTTAAAAACTTGTATTATAATCAAACTAATTCTTTCAATTTCATAATACTTTTTTCGCACTTTCTATGCAATACCGTCTAAAACATCTTAGTTGTAGCTCCCAGCAGCTTTTGACACATTTTGAAGATCTATTGAATGTATACGAATTGGAGAATGAAATCAGGATATTTCTACATTATTTTCTTCTAGGTCACGCTTGTATATTTACATTTCTTCAGGCAGTTGTTTATATATTAATTACATGCAATTATACGGTTCATAATGTATCCCTTGAATAATATTTTAATAATTAAGCACATGTAATTTACACACATAATTTTCAGCATATTTTACAGTAATTCACTCTCACTAGTAGCCATCAAAAAGAAAATAGTATCGAATACTATGGAAAGATTACAAAATTTATGAGTTCAATTAATGCTCTAAAATATACTGATTTTGTTTTAACCATGGTTAATTATTGAACCATCAAAAATTTAATATTAAAATGACTTTTCTATTATGATTCATAATTATTTTACAACTAACATTTATGCCAAAAGAGGAAAAAAAATACATATTTACAATTACACCGGTTAGAATGATTGATATGCATTCTAACCTTTAGAATGCATGTATTTATTAATTTAATCAAAATTTCCACATTATCCGGCTCTACCAAAAAAAATCCCTTGAGCGTTAAGTCCTAGGGCTTGGGATTTCTCATTTTTATGGTCAGAGGAAGTGCTACGCTCAAGCAGATGCAATTCCAGGACCCGAAGGTAGAGCACCCTCCTGGTTAGTTGTTAGTTCCTAATAGCTTTTGTCACATTTTGATAATTATCTCTTGAATCTTGTATACACATTGGGGAATCAAATCAGAATATTTCTATATGTTATTTTCCATTAGATGACGCTTGACACTTGTAGATTTCCATTTCTTCAGACAGTTGTCTATAATATGTGAAAGTATGTTTTTGTATAGTACCAACATATGGACAAACGACAGGAGCTTTTAATTCAAAATTAGCGTAAAATAAGAGAAAGATTTGTGAAGGTGATCTTGAAAACTTGTATTTACAGAGGCTAAAAAAAAAGTTTTAGAGAAACCACATTCACAACCTATAAAGTAGAATATATATATTTTTTTAATATTCATTCTTATGTGTGTTAATGTTCTGAATATAATAATATCTTACCCTAACTATTTGAGAAGATCTATTTTCTATTTTCTGTAGGTCATGTATATGAATGGTAAAATGTGTTTTACTTGTAAATAACAAATCAGATACAATGAAATAGAGGTAGTTGTTAATAACGATCTTATCGTTATAATTGACAAGTAGCTAATCTTTTTTTAAATATAGAATTATTAACTTTCAATATCGGTAACTCTTATTATAACACCTGACCTAGAATAAAAATACTAATTTTATAATTTTAATAACAAAAATTTATTTTGTCATTACGCTGTTTTATCTTACCTTATAAGTTTAGAGATTTTTCTCAACCTCATCATTTGTTAGTCAAGAATTTTTCAGTATTTCATCAATGTTCATTCATCAAGGTGCTTGAGTAAATATCTCAAATAAGGATCATACGTTATGTTGTATATTTATAATATGCTCATTTATGCTCATGTGTCACTATATGTACTCATCAATATTTTCTTCTATGCAAAAGCTTATTGTAAATTGTAAAGTTTATTATTTATGAGCCTCATTATACGTAATTATTTATTAACACACTCTTGAGCTACTCCAAAATATTTTAAACCGATTTTGAGTACAAGTTGTAACATTTGATTATAAACACTTCCTGTAACACATCATACCAGTACTTATTTTATTTATTACACAAAGCACTCATTAGATGTCACTTTTTAAAAATACAATAATAATACATTTGTATCGGGCAGATCATTATGTCATTTGTCATCAGTGATTTACCAATCATTCAAGGAAAGCACAAATTATTCCATAAGTCTTCAAAAAACTTCACCATCTCTAATATGATTTTCAACTAAGTAGATAGATGATCTATTAAAATCACGATTTTTTTTATTTTGACTAACTAACTTCGCAACATAATACTTTTTTCGTACTTTGAGTGCAATACTGTCTAAAACATCTTAGTTGTTGCTTCCTAACAACTTCTGTTACATTTGGAGAATCTATTGGATCTTGTATAGACATTGGAGAATCAAATCAGGATATTTCTATGTTATTTTCTTCTAGTTCACGCTTGTAGATTTTTCCATACATTTCTTCAGGCATTGGTTTGTAATGAGCGCAATACTGTCGAAAACATTTTAGTAGGTGCTTCCTAACAGCTTCTTTGACATTTTGATTGATAATCTATATGATGATCTTGTATACACATTGGTGAATCAAATCAGGATATTTCTACGTTATTTTCTGATGTTCTTGTATTTACAGGGGCTACAAAACATGTTTCTGAAAAACCACATTCACAACCAAAATAAGTAGAATATATATTTTTTTAATATTCTTTCTCATGTGTATTGATTTTCTGAAGAATGTAATAAAAAAAATATCTTACCAGCAAGCAACTATTGTAGATCTATTTTCTGTAGGTCATGCCTGAGAATGGTAAAATGTGTTTTACTTGTAAAATCAGTAATCATAATAAGAATTACCTTTCAACTCCTATTTTATAACACCTAACCTAGAATAGAAATAAATAATTGTTTTACATAGTTTTAGTAACAAAAACAAAAATTTATATTTTTGCTATTACGCTAGTTTACCTTATTATCTCTCCACCTCATCATGTGTTAGATCAGCTGCTCTTTTTGTGATATTTTTATTTCTTAACTTTCTATATCTATATAGACCTTACATATACAAAATATCCAACATTAAATTTAAAATCGTATTCTTTTAATGAACAAAATCTTGTATAATCTGTAAAAATAGAAATCCAAACAAAGTATCTATTTTTAAAATTAAAAAATGATTTTAGCCATCTAACATTAGCCATAAATATAAATACTTATCTAATTGCCCCTTTGGTACAAGTATATGTAATGTTTGAGTAAATATTTACAATAGCATAGCACTGATATCGACTAAGTATATTGAAGTATTGTCACTACTCACCAATATTTTCTTCTATGCAAAAGCGTATTATAAAAATTTTATGAACCTCATAACACTTAATTATTTAATAATACACACTTAAGCTACTCTCGAAATATTTCAAACTGATATATTTATTACACAAAACATTTTAATATAATCTGGAAACATGCACTGACACTTTAATTATATAATATTTATGAACACTGATTAGATGTCACTTTTTAACAATACAATAATATATTTGTATCGAGCAAATCACTACACTATTTGTTACGAGTGAGTTTCCAATCCCTCAGTAAAAGCAGAGGCTGAGCTTGTTCTATAAGTCTTAAAAAAACTGCACCAACTCCAATATGATTTCCAACTCAATAGATGATCTATTTAAATCAAAATTTTCTTTTTTTATTTTGAACAACTGTTCAAAACTTATATTTCTAAGTCAAATTGTACCATTTTCATAATACTTTTTTCGTACTTTCTGGGCAATACTGTCTGAAACATCTTAGTTGTTACATCCTAACAGCTGTTGTCACATTTTGAAAATCTATTTGAACTTGTATACACATTGGAGAATCAAATTAGGATATATCTAGGTTATTGTAGATGAGGCTTGTAGATCTCCATTTTTTCAGGCAGTTGTTTATAATATGCAAAAATATGTTTTTCGAATGCCAACATACGGACAAACAGTATTAGCATGAAATCAAAAAATTAGTGTGATAAGAGAAAAATCCATAAAATTGATGCTGAAAATTTGTATTTCACGGGCTACAAAAATATTTCAGAAAAACCACATTCACAACCTAAATAAGTAGAAAATATATATTTTAATATGCATTCTCAAAAGTGTTAATTTTCTAAATATAATAATATCTTACCAGTAAATATTTTAGACCTATTTTCTATTTTCTGTAGGTCATGTATACGAATGGTAAAATGTGTTTACTTGAATAAAAAAATCAGATATCATTGAATAAACATAGACATAGATTAACTTTTGAGACATTAGATAACTCTTATTATAACACCTAACCTAGAATAAAAACAATAACTTTATAGTTTTAATAACAAAAATTTATATTGTCATTATACTGTTTTACCTTACCTTATAAGATTCGATTTTTCTCCACCTCATTATTTATTAGATCAGCTGCTATATTATAAGTATAAATAAAGTATCCAATTTAATTCGAAATCAAATTTTAATGACTTCCAAAAATCTTGTATTATCTGTGAAAATAAAAAATTCACACAATGTATCAATTTTTCAAAAATGATTTTAGCCATTTAACATTTAACCATTAAATACTTATCAATTAGGTTATTTGCCCGTTGGTACACGTATAGATAAATTCTTCTCATCAGTTGTCTTCCTAAGATCTTTGAAGAATATGAATAACTTATCTGAATATTTACATATATATATATATATATATATATATATATATATATATATATATATATATATATATATATACACGGTGACCCATTTTAATCGCCGCACCCGGATTTCTCGGAACCTAAGCCAGATAGAGAAAAATCGTTCAGACAAAAGTTATAGGGGACAAAGGGGGCCATATAATGGCATTAACGTCTTTGACCTTGAACTTGACCTTTGAGGTTATTTCAAGGTCAAAGTGGTTTTTTCATATGGAAACACCTAGTTTTGACCCCGGATTCGGAAAGAGCGGGAAATTTTACGTTCAAAATCATATTAAGAAATTTTTTCCAAGGTCATTTCAAGGTCAAATCTAGGTCAAACTCAGAAAAGTCCGTTTAAAATCGTTTTTTTCCATGAACCACAAGCTAAGCTAGTTCAAATTGATCGTAGGCTTAATAGAGGAACCCACACACCCAAAACTTACACATCCTAGTAAACAAAACTCAAACTCGCACATCCTAACCCCATACACTTCATGCCCTCACATGCTGAACTGTTACACCCCGGTCCCATAACCATACCCCATACCCCCCAGTCCCACACATCCCTACCACATGCATGCTAATCCCATACACCCCAAACCCACACATCCTGAACCCTGAAAAATTTGTCTCAAGGGCAAAATGATTTTTTAACGGAAACTTTAAGATCGTTGAAGCTTCTGTTATAAATGTATTAACCTTACTTTTTGCGCTACCCAGAAACAACGACGTGGACGTAGTAAGGATTGTTTCCTTTGGGGTGCTTAGCATGCGTGGGGTAGGGATGTGTGGGACGGGGGGGTGTGGGGTATGGTTGTGGGACCGGGGTGTAACAGTTCAGCATGTGAGGGCATGAAGTGTATAGGGTTAGGATATGCGAGTTTGAGTTTTGTTTACTAGGATGTGCAAGTTTTGGGTTTGGTGTGTGTGGGTTCCTCTATTAAGCCTACGATCAATTTGAACCAGCTTAGTCTGTAGTTCATGGAAAAAAACGATTTTAAACGGACTTTTCTGAGTTTGACCTAGATTTGACCTTGGAAAGACCTTGGAAAAAATGTCTGAATATGATTTTGAACGTAAAATTTCCCGCTCTTTCCGAATCCGGGGTCAAAACTAGGTGTTTCCATATGAAAAAACCACTTTGACCTTGAAATAACCTCAAACGTCAAGTTCAAGGTCAAAGACGTTAGCGCCATTATGTGGCCCCCTTTGTCCCCTATAACTTTTGTCTGAACCATTTTTCTCTATCTGGCTTAGGTTCCGAGAAATCCGGGTGCGGCGATTAAAATGGGTCACCGTGTATATATATATATATATATATATAGGTATATGTGTTGGTACTTTTGGGGTATATATACACCATAGATTGCTACTTTTGGAGACTTCTGTCCTTTTTGGGGACCGGCTTCAAAAATACGATGCATCTATCGCTACTTTTGAGGTCCATAAGGCTTCGTCTACAAGACATCTTAGGTTCCTTTCCGGGCTTTTGTTCCGGAATTTCGGTACTAAAAGCGGGCGCCGCAGGCCCCCTGCGAATCACGGTACCCTTAGGGTCATTATTTCTTTAGTCAAGTGTATTTGTTCCGGTATTCCAATGTAAACTCTCAGAGTAAGAAACTCTAGGACCCCAATAGTACCGATGTATGTATTTTTATATATATATATATATATATATATATATATATATATATATATATATATATATATATATATATATATATATATAAAATAAAATAATAAATATATATTATGAATTTTATTTATGATTCTTCTGAACTTCTGATTTCATATACTTATACTGACATGTATATATGTAAATATTGAGAGATGTATATATAGATATATATATAAGGTTAGGTCGAGTACGTAAACACCGGAAACCGGATATGGGAAGAAAACGAGTCTGATAACGATGAAACATGGAGAAAATTTCGGAATCGGAAAGGGTACATAGATTTTTTTATTGTTCGATATCTCTAATATAAGAGGATATTTTTGCATAAAACTTTTTTTTTAGATATAGTACAACAAAATAGTGCATTGTTTAACTTAATTTTGAATTCATTTAGAAGTGATTTAAAAACGTAGTAAATATTTCAAAATCTCGGGCACTCATTTCAATGTATAAATAGCGCGGACGTCTCTCAGGCTTCTTCTACATTCTGGGACACATAACTTACCTTCGGAGCGCTCCCGCGCTCCTTGATTATATGCTCATAATGTTAAGGCAGAAATAATTACAGGCTAAAGAATTGGTGAAGAGGTTTTTATTCCACGAATAACATTAAATACTGCAGATTCATCTTCATTTCCTTTTATTCTTTACCGTAAATAATTTCCAATTGTATTAGCTTTTGCCATGACAATAAATAAATCTCAAGGACAGAGTTTCGATTCTATTGGAATTTTTATTAGACGACCACTATTTTCACATGATGAGTTATATGTTGCTTTATCCCGATGTAAAAATCCTAACAATATATTTATTGAAAATTGTTCAGAAAATTCTTTAATAATAGATAACATTGTATGGAAAGAAATTTTTGAAATTTAATCTATAATTTACACAATAAGATTTGACGAGTGAAAATTTATGTGGTATTTGTATATGATCTCAATTTCTCCGAAGCTCAAGGAATTTATAACAATAATCATTTTAATTAAAATATTACCCTTTGTGAAAATATAAGACACGTTGTATCTTCTCATAAGTTTAATATCATAAATAATCTGAATATTGTTGTACATTTAATAAATAAATATTTCATAATTATTTAATATATTAATGTGAAATATTTGTTTATTAAATGTAATAAAGATGTGAATTAATTTTCATTATATTTTGAACTTTGCACAATTTTTATTTTAAAGAAATTACAATAATAAGTAATGAAAATTAATTCACATCTGACATAGTGGAGCAAGGAAGGGCTATGTTGGAGACAAGGAGGATTACGGAGGGATGACTCCCATGGTTTTAGGGCTACTGGCGATGAATTCCATGGTTGTGTTTAATCTCATTATATAAAAAATTATTGTGTAATTCTATATGATTTGGGCATGTCCCAAAATCATATATATAATTATTATTATTTCTTATCTATAAAATCTAAGCTCAATAAAATCAAAAATTCAACGCGTCTATAACCGTACCTCAGTGGTGGTGTGGAAAGCTGTTCCAAATGTGCGAAATGTGGTAATAGTTGAAAAAATAATTGTCTATGTTGGTTCTAATAGTAATTAGTATATTTTTGAGTGTTTTTAAATGTTCGAATTCATGCGGTGGAGGGCGGCGGAGGGGACGGTGGCAGGCGGTGGAGAGGACGGTGGAGGGCGGTGGAGGGGACGGTGGAGGGGCAGCAAATAGGTAAGTGGTGGGGACGATGGAGGGGACGCTGGAGTGCGGTGGAGGGTGGTGGAGGGGACGATGGAGGGCGGTGGAGGGGTCGGTGGAGGAACTGCGTTCAGATATAGCAGTAACGCCTATATAATATATAGGGAGATTATATATATATATATATATATATATATATATATACTGTATACAAAAAATATACATACGTTTATATTTCTGTCTCTCCCCCTCTCTCTCTTGATGGTTTTGTATGTAGTACTTACATACAGGGTGTTCAAAAAGTTCCGGAACGGTTAAATAACTCGTCGGCAAAGCATTTTCGCTTAAAACACCAAATGGGGAAAATTTAGGATTTCGAAAAAGCTATCTGGTGGAATTGCCGTCTTTGGGACCTACTACAATTTTGGGCCTTGTAAGTCCCAAGATAATTTTTTTAAATGGGAACCCCTATTTTTTCCTCCAAATTCGTTTTCAGCAGCAAATTTTACGTTCAGGTAGTTATGTTTGATGTCATCCTGGGCCAGTTTTTGGGCCTTGTGGGCCCAATGTATGTTTTATTTCTATAAAAATGTGTTATTTTACGTGGGTAGTGGTTTTACAGCATATTTTCATACTTTATTCAAAAACATTGAGATTAAGTCCCAAAAACTTGTTTAGGGGCCTTATGGGACTAATATCGATCTTTTCTCCGATAATAATGTTTAGGGGTTATTCCCCACTTCATAATTCGAATATTAAAGTTTGAGACCCTAAACCTGATTTGTGCCTTATCAGTCTAATACCTCATTTTTTAAGTGGTAAGTAGCTATAAACTTGTGTAAGGGAAAATAGATATTGGGTTCGGAAGGCCTAAAGCGTTCAAGAAGTCTCGGAAGGGGGAAAAACTCGAAAAAGAACCATCGGACAGAAAATTGATTGGGACTAAACTTATAGTATTTTTCCCTGGCTATCACGCCAATGTCAAGTAATTTTTTTAAAGGAACAGCTTAGTTTTGGCACCGGAAAACGGAAAGAGCTGGAAATTCTACGTCCGGATATGACCTTGCCTTGCCCCTTCATGATATTGTGATCAAGGGCGAGGCCAAACAAGCTTTGTACCGACAAAGCTAAATAAATCGGAAAATAAAAGTCGGACAGAAAAACGATTAACATAAAGCTAATAGGATTTGTTCTTGATTATTGCCACGTTACGCTGGATTGCACCTTAAAAGATAGAAGAAACGCGACGAATAAAGTAATGTAGCAAGTTATCTAATGAGTGAAGTCTGGGTATAGAAGAATTGTAATCGGTTAGAACGAGTTACAAAATAATCCAGTATGTTTTGTCAAGTTGAAGAAGGAACTTCTTTAAAAAATTTTCATTTCTACAAACTTTTACTAATTTTTTGTTTTTACTAATATTCGTAAAGTTTTCATTATTGCAAATCATCTATTTTTGCAAATATTTGAAAATCTTGTTTGAATTAACGAAAAATGTGCAAATATTTTCAAAAGCGAAAAATTAGCGAAAGTTTGTAAAAATAAAGCATTTCTAGATGTGCAAAAATTATAAGTTGTCGAAAATATTCGAAAGTAATTAATCTGCGAAAATTTGTAAACATAACTACAACGATTCTCTGAAAACGTTTTTCGCTAAAAGACGATATTTTTGCAAATCACATCTCCCCAGTGGCGTAAATATTCGCATAGTCGTCGTGAAAGCGGAAAGTAAGAGTTCAAATCCTCTTGGAGACAACATTTTTTTCTTTTAAAATTTCAGTTTAATATTGTTCAGGAAGACGCATCAATTCGCTTAATTTATTTTTTATGATAATTATTTTGGTTTTATTAAAAACATCATTTATGTCAATATTACGTAGCATTCTTTAAGTCTCTCATATTAATGCATCCTTCGAGAAATATTGGGTATCTAAATCTTACGTGATGGGAGAAAATTTTCGACTTTTCTTTGAACCATAGTGTAATAACGTTGCCAAAGAAAAGAATGCGTTCCTTGTGAGTCGAATATACGATCGCCACAAGCAACTCATTCTTTTCTTATCGCGTAGTTTGGGAAATATGATACCTTTTTCCGTTCACGCTCGTGGGGGAGGTAGTCAGGCCAATCACGAGATGCTGACCATGCGGCAACAGCTAGCGTCGCACGCGCCCGAAGAGCCGATCGACGCGGCCGTAACTGCAGAGAGGCAGCATGACCCGGGGCCGCATGGTTACCGACTCCCATGAGCGTGGGAGTGCGAGAGAGAACGCGAGCGCGTGAGAGGGGGGCGTCGATCGGAGAAAGCGGGCTTTTGCGCGTGAGTTTTCGAAAAAAGCAAGGAGAGTGTCGAGCGAGCGTTTAGACGGACAGATTCGCATTGGTATATTCGACCTTCCGCAGTACTTAATTAAATAGTGTAGTACTATAGATAATAAATATCGCATAAAATAAGCAAGTGAATAGTCGATATCGACCTTGTGAATTAGAAATAAAATTATTTAGTTAATCTTTGTGAAGTCCATATATTGTAAAATTGAACCGTCTCGTCTTGATTGTGAAGTGCACTTTTTGAAAGTACAAAATACAAATAAAATTAGATCAAACGTCCGAACTAAAGAGGAGTTTCGTGTAAGGAATATCGAGGTAATATTTTATATAACATACATATTAATTAGCGACACATTTCTACTATAAGATATATGTAAAATTCCGTTAATATATATATATATATATATATATGTGTGTGTGTGTATGTGTGTGTGTGTGTGTACGTGTGTATGCATGCGGGTATGTATCTATATCCCGAAATATACTCTTGAATATAATCACGGAAACTTTCATTTAATTCATCGTCCACAATTATTATGAGTTCATTTTATTAGATTTGGTTCTTACTATATTACATCATTTTAATTTTAATTTTCAAGAGTATATTACAAGTATATATGTATATGCACTTATCTATGTGTACGCATGTGTATATATATAATATATATGCATACCTAATTCTAAATTAGTGAGTTTAGTGCGATCTCAAAATTGTGAAAATTCGAATTTTCCGAATAATACTTGGGTTCATATACTTATATCTACATAGCAAACACCGCGCTTATAACCTATTGATAAACACGTTCGATCGGATTAACGTAATAGTTATTATATTGCACCCTCTCACTAAAATTGCCTATAATCTCTTGAATCACCCGTAACGGCGTTGTAAGGGTTAATGAAACTATCGTACCTTTAAGAATACATGTGCGCATTGTTATAATTATCCGTATCTTATGAGTTTAGATCGGCAACTGGATAGGTCCAGGGTAATCGTGACGTGCCTCTCGTACCGTTGGGAGTCCCTTCCCCTCCTCCTGGTTGAGATAATCTATTCCCTCACACCTAGTTTTCCTAGCCTTTCCCTTTTTTCCTGTCACGTCAGTGCGTGAGGAGTGTGCGCCGCAGCTATCGGCCTCTCCTCTTTGTGCATTACTTCACACTAGGCGCGCTCAAGTACAGCGCGCGCGCAGCAGCTATCGGCCTCTCCTCTTTGTGCGGTGCTTCGCCCGTACTGTGCCAGGGTATACCTGCGCGCCGCAGCTATCAGCCTCTCCTCTTTGTGCGGTGCTTCGCACTAGGCGCGCTCAAGTACAGCGCGCGCGCAGCAGCTGTCGGCCTCTCCTCTTTGTGCGGTGCTTTGCACTCACTGTGCCCTAGTGCAACAGCGCTCGGCGAGAGCCCGGCCGCCTTCGATTGGCTTTCTCAGTATATCTCAGTCTCCAGCACTGTGTACAGAGAAATCGACTATAAAATAAATAAGAACTAACAAAAGGAGAAGACACGAACGCTTCCCTAATATAATAGAGAGCGCCGAATTTTGTCTTCCTCTTACCCTTATCGGAACGGTTATAATCCTCCCCTCCTCTATTTCCTTTTGTCACTTAATTACATGAGGTTTCCCATGACTGTACGGGGGTGACCGATCAGCTTACTGGGACGATAGGCAGCGCCGAAAATAGGGCATTATATGGACCTTTAGGAACCCGGTCGATGATTTCTACCTATTAATGACCGATTGTTATTGACCCGCGCGGGTTTTACATGCGTGTCATACCCTATCAATCTAATCAGTAAGGAAATCAAGATCCGAATACGAGCGCTCATCGCATATTGTAACTTAATTAATTATAACTAATATAGACAAAATAATAAATAGTGTTCAATTGGGTAATGAGTCTATATTTATTTCCCCTTAATATTTCGAGATTAACATAAATACGAGGTTAACCGCAGCCTTACTCTTATGGGAGAGTAAGGGTGACCAAGATAGGTTTGGAGTTCCTTTCAGGTAAGAATGAACAAATATTCTTAGGGGATCCAATCGAATAAATTTAACAACTTTCCATTGCGTTACGATTTCCAATGGTTGTAACACAAAAAAAACTGGTGGCAGAGCGTGGTTAGAACCTAACCTCAAATCTGTCTTCTCCGTAAACCTCTCTCCCGCGTATGCCCGAAGTATTTCCGAACGATCAAGTGACTTCAACCGTCAAATTCCCAACTTTTGGTAGTATTTAGGGTCCGTAATCTACGCCCTCTCCCGAAAGGCCCACATTATAAATATATATTTTATTTGTATATTTAGATTTTACCAATACATATATTTATATATTTTCTATATTTCATACATCCGTGTATGTACGACACTTAGAATCCCTTTATAATATTACTAGTGACTGTTATTGCCGATAGATTCAAGGTTTCTGTGTCCCTCGGTTATATTAATACTTGCATGTTCATTGCCCCTAATAATAAATAACCCAATAAGGACTTTAGCCTATCCGACGCGTAACGAGTCAAACCCAGGTTCACATAATGAACGAACCCAGGTACTTACTGCAAGATAAATCTTTCAGACATATTTTCACGTCTAAGAAGTTCAATTGATTGAATTGGGGGTTTTTATCACATGCATCCACATATATGTATTGTTTTCTTGCTCCAGGTAAGAGTTAATCCATAATTATATGCGTATATGTATGTGAAAAGAATAATAAAGGGAAATGCAATTGATATTCGTTAGTTAGTAGTGAGACATATGTACTAAAGTTTGTAATCGCTACCCACTTGGGAGTACCCCGTAAGTGATGATGCTGGTAATACAAGATCCTTGATGCACCTTTCTGCATGCAACTAGCAACCATCGGTACCATGAGGATACCTGCCTTCGATGGGTATAACATACCCGTCGAAAACTTCATCAGAATCATCGATTATGAAGGTAGACATGTACCGCTAACACATATGCAATCGTTTATAGCTGAGATCGTAAACAATCTATATGGTGAGGCATGGGACATTGCGCAAAGTTATGGTTATGAACATTTTTGGGATCTTTTGGACCTTGTTCGCACACATTTTAACAGAGAATTTACAGGTGAACAAGTAGCTCGAGCTCTAAGGAATCGACTATCTTCGTATGACGGTTACAACATGACCTTGGATTATCTTTCATATGAAATAATGCAGATAGCTCGTGTGATACCACCGCAATTCTATGAAGTATTCTTAGATGTTCTTTGGCATAAATTAGAGGGAGAAGCACGGCGGGTGATAGTATATAATAATTTCAGAGATCACATGGAGCTGCATGAGAGGCTGGATTTTTTTTTGGGAATTACAACACTAAATTCTACTTGATGGGAGCCTCCCAAAATTACAGCCGATCCGAGGCCGACTATATTGTCTCTGATTGTGGACCTTCTCGTCACCTTTCTGTCGAAGAACTTGAAAACACACTTAACGCTCAAGCAGTAAGCAAGTCTTCTGCATCCATACTGAAACCAGATGAACAAACCGTGACACTGCCCCTGCCTATTAAGACACAACAATCGTCTTCAAGTTATCTTCTGACCCCCCAATTAACCTTTGAAGTCTACGAGGCCGAGACGCAAAATATTGCGGAAATAAATGAATTTTACGAAGAATTGACACCTACGACTGTGCCCGAAGATGTCGCAAGCGTTACAGATGTTGTAAGCATGAATCGCTGCACCATTGCCGCCATCCAACATTGTGCGACTGAATGCACCGTTACACTCATGCAACCTCCTCCCAGGGAAGACGCTTGTATACAAACCCACCGTGAAAGTAATTCCCTCATGTGGCTAGATTGTAGTACTTCTCTGTTACATAGCCATCGAACAACGGAATCGCCGGAACTCTATGAGGCTAGCACTACTGCTATGGCCCATATTAGTGAAAGTGAAAATCTCTTTACTGTATCGATTTTCCGCAAGGTCCAAATTAAAAAGGATCAACTTTATTTTGGTGTTGATAACAAAATTACCACTTATGTAAGCACAGATATAGTTAGCACAAAACCTTTGGAAACATATCCTTCCAAGGCAATCCAAGAAGCGGAAGTGTACCATTACAACGAAGCGGTAAAGACTGCATCCGTAACTATTGGGACAACTATGGATGACTGCGTGGTCAACTTAAATCCTACTACAGTACGAAAAAGAACAATAAACCACCTTCATGTTACTGAATCACTCTTTTATGTTATCACCAAAAAGATCAGAAAGGCTTTCCAATTAAATAATGAATTCAATAATGATCTATATGCCAGTGAAGGTTATAACGACCTAGAAATAGCGCATGAACGCACCAACTTTTGGAAAAACCTAATATCGATTGGCGCGGTATCGCCCTTTAGAATGAATAGACCAAGAGTTAACGTGCCCTTCGAATACGTTAACTTCAAGTATCGGAAAAGGAAAAATGTACAATCCTCTTATTTAGCTGATTATTATAAAGGAGATTGCAACATTATTGCTACAACACCCTATAAAAACCATAATTTATTTTCTTTAGTAATCGTCAACCATTATCACTCGCCACCGAATATCAAGACCTTACGGAAGATCCTAATCAACCTCCAAGATATGATGAGAAGGAAAATCGAAAGAATCACAACTCGGGAGTCTATGATTATTACGGACACCCCCATAGAAGCCTTCGACAAAGTGTCCATTGACACTGTCATCTCACCAAATACCTTATCGCGATAACCATACCCAACCTGAAGGCTACCACTATCGCAGATTGTCTTGCTAAATATTTAATTTGCCAATTCGGGGCACCTAGAGCTATATTGTCTGATTGTGGGACTAGTTTCTTATCGGAAGTGGTAGAAGGACTAATGAGGATATTCAAAATCACCCAGTTAACTATCTCGGGTTATCACCCCCAGACCAACGGATCGCTGGAGGGAAGTCACGCTCGCATTATGGATTTTATTCGTACTTATTCTGAGAAATTCAACGACTGGGATAGTTTAGCCCCGTTCGCTTCATTTGCGTACAACACTAGTGTCCATAGTAGTACTATCTTTACCCCGTTTGAACTCGTGTACGGTGGCGTGGCACGGTTCCCTATGAAAATTCCTAAAGCCGAACAGTTACGCATATATAATCTTTACTTACAAGACCTTGCCACCCGATTAAACGAAATGAAAGTTTCCGCGGGCGAAAGCCAAATCCTAGCAAAAACACGCGCCAAAGAAAGATACGATAAAAAGGCAAAGCCACTGAAGGCTAGAGTAGGCGATTATGTGTGGGTTTTAAACGAACCCAGACGATGCAATGGCAAAGAAATCCGAAAACATATGGATAAACTTAAGCTTGTCCCCCCGAGTCGTGACTAATCTTTTGCATGTATTTCAGGACCCTTCTCTTCTCTCACTCTACTATGAACTTGCTAGCCTACGCTTCTCTTATATGCTTCTTTCCTGCGCGCCCCGTCCTTGGCATCCATTATGAAAAAACAACCATCACGGCGAGCCCGGGTATATATTACGAACCGATGCAATCCATAAAAATCCGGAAGGGAGGATGGAAAATCATCGTTTACGTGGACCTCCCCGCCTTCATGAAAACACATGGACCGACTCAGCAGTATAACGAGCATTTGCACCGGTGCACCTCTCAATTTGATCGCCAACAATGCTATTTGTTCCTAAACACGGACGCCATGGAGCTTAAACTCCGCACCTTAAACGGCATTCACGAGGAAATAAGGCTGATCGCCGACAATATGGATGTAAGAGAACCCGAACCAAATACCCTTCTCGAAGGCATGCGCGGTCAAAGGATGGCCCCGTTAGGTATAATCGGAAGCCTCAGCAAAAGCCTTTTCGGCCTAATCATCGAAGACGATGCGGAGTTGGTCAACAAAAACATCGACAAACTGTTCCACGAACAATCAGAACTGGTAAAACTTTTTTCGATGAAAAGACACATCTCATGACGGCCGGTCTGGAAGAACTCTACAATATAACCGCCTCACATCGTCTCATTCTAAAGAATATGGAAACTCAACTACGAGAGAAAACCAACACCATGACCCTCGAGGCCAACAAAAATCACCTGTTATGGAAATTCTGTATATTCTCTCGCCAAGCCGAGGCCAAGCCAGATCATCTCATCTATAGCAATCGGGAATTACTTAGCATACTCAACTCCCTGATGGATCGCAAACTTCACCCTCGACTGCTACAAAAGAGGACTCTCCACCAGATTGCCGCGGACATACGCCAACACGAGACTAACTTAGAACTCCCGATACCTCTCCATCATCTCCGAGCAGAAGAGTTAGTGAAGATTGCAGAAATAGACGCCACCTACCATAACGGAAGGATCCTCGTTAGTCTGACACTACCTCTGACTGACAGGATGTCATATGAGTTATACAAACTCCATCCGCTGGCCATTCCACAGACCCTACGAAACAACACGTACGGGGCCGCCTATATCATTCCTAGTTGCACGCACATAGCTCTCAGCAAGGACCAGCAGAGTTATCTCCCTCTCAATCAAGATCAGGTAGATAAGTGCCTGGGCACCCATTATGGTCGCATCTGCTCCATAGGAGGAGTCACGTCGACAGCCCAAAAGGGATGCGAAATCGAGATGTTGCTCCATCCCAGCCCAACCGCACTCGACTCCTGCAGCGTAGCCATCAAGAAAAACCTAACTACACAGTGGTCTCACTTGGAAGTCGATGGGATATGGCTGTTCACCACTGTTGCTTAGAAGAGGCTTCGTATCTCCTGCTCGGGAGATATGTACGAGAACGCCAAGTTACAAGGGGTCGGCATTTTGCGGTTAGCCTCCGGATGCTTGGCAAGGACTGCGTCCGCGACCTTAATCGCCAAAGACGTCAAAGTCTCCACGGTTTAGTACCTCTACGAACCAGAGACCAGCTTAATCATCACCGACCTATATCCTAAATTGGAAGACAATGTAACGCTCCAAGATCTCCCAGAGATCGGCGATACTGGACCATTGTCGTCCTGGACCTCTCATGGGCAATCATTGAAAAATATCATAACACAGATGGACGAAATTGGACGGCATAACCGAATCTCCACCTACACCCACAACTTGACGTACGGAGGCCTTACCATCCAAGCCGTTATCATCAGAGCGTTTATCATTTTTGTGGGAATTAAGTTGTGTCACCAACGTCGACGACCGGATGCGAAGGCCCTCACTACTACCTCTGCGGATCCTGGCCCCGGGACAACTAACCTTCTGCACCAGCCCACCTTGTCCATGCATGGCAGCCGAATTACTCTCTGTCCTGCCCAAACGGCGGAAACGGACTGATCTTATATCAACTTACAGAGCTTTGCGCGACCTTCAGATCCGGTGTCCCCATCCCACCATGTCTCGCGAAGTTATGGTCACATGCAGAAAGGACCTTACACTACAAGCCATCGTATCATGTTTCCAACCTGCCGGTACCATCGTCGTCACGCACATACTTTCAGAAACTATCGGCACTCACACGGTCAGAGTTACCATCCAACAGGCCGAAAAAGCTGAACGAGAGAAGGAATTGTGGTTGTTAGAAGCGACTTTAAAGATAGGATCTTCCAGCCGATCTCATTCGCCCCCGTGAATCAAATCCGAGGTTCATGTCATCCGACCAACTAGAGAAGTCAACCCGATCGACCCCAGAAGAATTTTCTGCTTGGTACCTTGGACAGGAAGGAAACCCACCATGGCGCTCAAGTTGTTGGCTGAACAGAAGGTTGAGGAAGAGTTCTTCAGACATTTCGCCCGGTTCGGGCGAATGGAATATTGTTACACCGTTCGAGATAACCGCTGGCGACTGTCTCATGGGTTCGTTAGATATCATCCTCGCCGCGATGCCTCTCTCTCCTTACGAGAATGTGTCTCCAGCTACCAAGCCTGACCCGCCCAGGGGCAATATAAAACCACCCGGAGACTCACCAGGAAAAGACATTTGCCCTGCGGTTACTCTATTGATGTGAGAAATCGAGATTTACACCTCACCACCTGCCAGAGACAGCGGGAGATCGAAATCAAGAAATGTTAGAGGACCTTGTAAATTGCTTTTGGTTCAACAAAATTTAGTGCTTTCAAATTGAACCCTGTTCACCTTTTTCCTGCTCCTATCCTTTCCTTTTCTCAGTTCACACCTTTTAATTATATGACAAGCTAATATTATTTTTCGTTGTGTTTTCAGAAAATGGATTCCCAGCTGGAAATAGTAGATGCCAGAATCACTGCCGTCACCACCATGACGATCATCTGCGATGAAACCACCAGCCCCATCCTCTTGAAACAAACTCTTTGTGGCGTAGGGAACCTTGAGGAACCCTGCGTATATCGTAGGCCACTCGGGTTAATAGAAGTCAGGGCCACCTACGCAGATGAGGCGCTAGCAGAGGACGCGAGAGCCCTTTTGCAAGCCTGTACTCCTGAACCGCGGGGATTACCCCCGACCCCCCCCCTTTCTGACGAGATAGCGGGGAAGGAAGATTTTGAGGTTTTAGCTGTGATGCGCAACGCCAATCAGCGAACTGCCCTCTGTCTGGAGTGCCGGTCTGCCGACATACCTGACCTGTTACGGTCGATGGGCGAGTTTGGAAAGATGAAACCCAGCTGAAAGGTGGAGGGTCAAGAGGACTACTTGCGATTGGAAGTCGAATACCTGACACCGCCGATTGCCGTCAAGCTTACATCTATTGGGGAGCCAAACTAACTAGCAATCACCAGCCCGCCAAACTTTTGCAGGAAAAGGCCCCCATTGATGCTGTAACCTCTGACGAAACCCCTTCTACAATGCCGCACACCCCGGTACCAGAGGAGGAGGACGACATCGACTCCCGTCGATTACATATCTTAATCCCGCATGGACAATCACTTGAGGAGACAAGGGAAGAATTCCGAAAGATCGGGGGGGATCCGCACATAGAGGCTGTTCGTATGAAAAAAGGGGGATACTAGGGGTTCTTGCAATATCAAACCGAAGAGGCCGCCCAAAAGAGGACTACAGGAGTCCGACTCTAAATACAAAGACCGTTATGCCAAACGACTATACTGTGGAGTACCCGAGCAAGAAGAAGACCTTGATCCCTGTAAAGTTCATCTTATCCTCCCCCGGGGATACGCTATAAAGGACGTGAAGAAGGAATTTGGGAGGTTCGGTGCTATAAACACCAAAGAAATAGCTGCCTCAAACCGAACGCATGTTTTTATCACCTACCACACGCCAGAACAGGCCACAGAGGCTATCGCCCAGGGTAACCCGATCTACTGCCCCAGGTATGGGAGAGGGAACCCTTCAAAGGACCAAGACAACACGACCCGTTCATCATCACCACCGGAACGCCCCGAGTGGTCCCGGCACTGGTTTTGCGGATGATCCCTCTCACGGGAAAACTGGGATGAACACATAACGAATTGTGGACCTTCTCGCTGGAACCTCATGGAGCGACAAGACCCTATAGTACAACTCGAGCTACTTAGTAAGCGGGAATGAATAACTATTCTCATGATGAAAGGCTGGAGTGATAATGAAAGATCGTTAGAGGACGTACGTGTTCCATTTAATCAAACGTTTGCAAATAGAGGTGATGGAATTTCAAAGAGTACTGTAAAGAGGACAATCAATCGTTTTAATGAAACAGGCAGTGTAAAAGATCTTCCGAGAACAGGTCGTCCTGCAGCAGCCACCAATGCGGATAAACAATTGAATGTTGCACTATCGGTCATTGAATATCGTCGTAGCACAGTCAGAAAATTACATCAGCAACATAATCTTAGCATTGGTTCGATCCACAATATATAGATACACGAACTTAATGAAAATGAATAACTGCGGATCATAATTTTCCAAGTCATATTGTATTTAGTGATGAAACTACGTTCGAATTGAATGGTAATGTCAATAGACAAAATATGAGATACTGGAGCGAAGAAAATCCTCACTGGGCGATCGATAGTAGAGCCACTCAATGCCCTCAAAAACTCAATGTTTGGGTAGGTATTATTAATAACACGATTGTTGGACCATTTTTTATTGAAGGCAATCTAATCGCTGCAACATATGAAAGAATGTTAAGAGAGAATATCATCCCAGCCATTCAGCAGATTGTAGGTGATGATTTTAAAAATACCTGGTTACGACAGGACGGAGCTCCTCCACATTACGGACCCGATGTTCGAGCATACTTAAATGATGTGTTTCCAGCAAGATGAATTGGAAGAAGAGGGTCAATCGAATGGCCAGCAAGATCACCCGATCTCATCCCACTTGACTACTTTTTATGCGGCTATTTGAAGGATAGAGTATATCGGACAAAGCCTACAAGTATCGAAGAACTTCTACGACGTATCAGACAGGAAATACAAAATATTGATCCAGAACTGATTCGACATGCAATAGATGCTTTTTACCACCGCTTAGAACATTGTCAAAATGTTAATGGTGGACAGTTCGAACATTTACTTTAAATATTTGATTTGAATTTTATTTTCTATCTTGCCTTAACCGGCTGGGTTCCTTCCCCACCTTGCCTTAACAGACTGGGCTCCTTCCCCACCTGGCCTTAACCGACTGGGTTACTTACAATCTTGCCTTAACCGGCTGGGTTCCTTCCCCACCTTGCATTAACTGGTCGGGTTAATTTTTATTTTGCCTTAACTGATTGGATTACCTTCTAGCTTACCTTAACCGTTTAGTTCTATCTTGCCTTAATTGGCACGTTTATTTTAATTTCGAGGCCAAATACAAGTCACGAAGTCGTACCCAGGGACTAATTCTACAAGTTTAGTTCTAAACGATGGGTGTGGTGTGTGTGTGTCTGCGTGTGTGTGTGTGTGTGTGTGTGTGTGTGTGTGTGTGTGTGTGTGTGTGTGTGTGTGTGTGTGTGTGTGTGTCCTATCGGGTAACTTATCTAACAATAAAAAACATTGTTATTGTTAACTTATAATTATAGCAGTCATTTTGAATGTTACTATTATTATTATTATTATCAGTATAATTGTTTTTATTGTTTTATTGTTATTAGGATTGACACTAACAGAGATATATTCCATAGATTACTTCTCAGTTCGGATCCGTACATATCACTAACCAGTTACGATGTTGAAAAGAAGCACAGACCTGTAGATGGAGAGATGTTGCCCCTACTTATACTATCGCAAAGTACAAAGGAGAATGCGGATAATGAAAATTTAATTCAGTTTGAAAATACCTTTAGCAGCGCTGGAAGTTAAATAAATAAATAGGGAATAAATAAATAAAATAGGGAAAAAATAACATTTTTAATTATTTATTTTATTTAAAGATACCCTTTTTTTGTATGTTTTACAATTCATTTATTTAACATTAAATTGTTGTTAATGTTCTATTTCTGACAAAATATTGTATCACAAGTTATTTGATTATCCATTTCGCAACATCTTTCAAAAATTTCGGATTACTCATTATCAGTATAACTTATAATTTATAGTGTTAAATGTAATAATTCTCTCTCTCTCTCTCTCTCTCTCTCTCTCTCTCTCTCTCTCTCTCTCTCTCTCTCTCTCTCTCTCTCTCTCTCTCTCTCTCTCTCATTGCGTGGTTTGTGTTTGTATGTGCGCGCGCGTGTATATGGTTGTGTTATATTTGATGTATCGACTGGGTTGAACGCCAATCATAAATGAAAAATTTTGTTCTGCACCCTGGCTTGACATATTTTAGGGGTGATTCTCACCCCCGTGTGAAACGCTATCTCATTACATAGGTCAAACGCTTCCATTTCCAATGTGAATCAGTTCGATCTGTTCTAAATTCGCTTAAAGCGGAGCCGTGATCGCTAATAATGATTTTGGGACCACTGTGCGGCGGCGTCTCATCTTAAGCCCAGTTCGTTCATTTACGCGTCCACTCCAACTCACTCATATCACAACCCTCAACAGAAGATGTTCTTCTATTTTCAAATTCACTACTAGACTCAGTCATTTCTTTCGTGTTGGGAAGTCTTACAAAGTGCCGCGTCTCTTTAGTTTGTTGTGAATCGAATATTGGATTCTAAACTTTATAACTCATGATACCGAGCAAGGTAACCACGCGTGTGTTATTTTACATAAAACGAACCTTAATATAACCAATATCCTCGCCTCCGTCAGATCGACTTAACTCATTACCTTCTTAGAAAAAATTTGGGAGTGCGATATTTTACTCATATTCTACACATAAACCAATACGCTTGTTTATTATTTTGTGTTTTCCTTTTCCACTCTGAACCATATTATTATTTTTCTTTTATCATCAATAAGGCCAGAGAATATCGAAGCTGCCACATCATAACAAAGTAAGTGTTATTTGTCCAAATTGCTATCTTATCCTGTCTTTTAGTTAACTCAGATTTTCCCTCATATTTCAACCCAGTGTAAACCCAGTGTAAACTAACTCGTTTTTCCGTGGTTATGTCCTCCTAAATAAAGTGTTTATATATATATATATATATATATTTATATACCGAGTGACAATTTACCGACGCACCACTTTTCAAGCATTGTAATAAATGATTGAATTGAAATATCGACACCGGGTAGGCAGCATTTTACGTTTGTTAAGCCCCTCTATCGATTGGTCTAATCTATTCTAGGCCAGAATAAGTATTAACAAAGTTACAAAATTTTTTTCACGGAAATAATTTTTTTTTTAACTTTATTTCTACGAATTCGGAAAGAACAGGCGAAAATAACTCGGAATAGTCGTTTCTGATATTAATTCGTTAAATGCGTTAGAGTTAATTAAATGTACAAAATCATAATTTTTGCGCTGCAAACCAAAACGAATGTGGATGAGACTTTAAACGTTCGGCAGAGTTAAATGAAATGAAACGCGCAACTTCTCGACGTGTCAGAGAGAAGAGGTTAGTTTGACTGTTGACATAACATGCTTATGCTCATTGCTCAGAGATTTCGCCAATATGTTCGCTTCAAGATTTTTCGTAAATCGAAAGACCGTTATAATTATTGAAAAAAAATGTCACAAAGATTAAAATAAAGATATATCTTTATTTAAATGTTTAATATATTAAACATTTTCATGATCGTTGTCAGTGTTATTAAAAATTCCTATTCAATTAAAATTCTATAAATACATTAAAAATTGTTTTTCTATTAATAATTATTAAGCAGAAAGTAGAATCCATTCGCGTAAAATAATAACCCTAATGTGTTGAAAAGCTGTTATTGAAACTTCATTTCATTATCATTTTTGAAAAAATGTACGACTTAAAATCTGTGATTAAGTTTATACTTTAATTACTTTTATAATTTATACGCTGACAGAATAACATATTTTAAATAGTTTTTATAACGGATGTTCCGGAATCACCAGAACATTCGTATGCACTCAAAGTGTACTCGAGTTGGGGATCATAACCGAAACTTGCCGACAAATTGCATATATTCCATTAATCTATGTGCATAAGGAAAACAATTTGATTTATTATATGATCAAGCAAACGCATTTATTTGGCTTTATTGTCTTTAATACCGAGCCTGACCGATGATGGAGTGAGTCTAAAGTGGTGCGCTACGTAGTTTTTCATGTCTAGTTTTCGTAACGCATCCTAACGGCGGAAAAGGATTTTTTTTGCGATTTTTTCGTTTTTTAAGGGTAGTTTGGGGGCGTTCCGCTGTACCTGCATCATTGCCAATTTTTTTGTAGCTACCTTGCATGCTCAAAATTGTATTTCGATAATAAAATTAACGCGATTCTCAAAAAGGGCAGAATAGGATCTTTTTTGCGATTTTTACGTCTTTTAGAGGTAGTTTGGGGGCGTTCCGCGGTACCTGCATCGTTGCCAATTTTTTGTAGCTACCTTGCATGCTCATGATAATAGCGTTTTTCGGTTCAGAAAGTGTTTACCTTTCTTATCCGTGTGTACTTACATTATTATATTTAAATAATTTATGATATAACAATTAAATAGTGAACCCATGTAAAAATCACGATAACCCCCTTAACTCTATTTAGCAGTTACCCAGACATGTTTCGATAAAAGTCACTTTGTTTTTTTATATCTTTTTGATTTTTATCGTTCCCATATAATCTGGAAAATTTGAGGAAAAGTACAAGCGGTTGCCATCGGGAGGAATATTTACTGCCTTGCATTTCGGTGGAAAGTACATTCTTACGTCGACATTAATTCGACGGTCGAGATTGTCCATGTAAACACAATTTCATTTTTTAAAGCTGAATCGTTCGATGTTTCTCTCATTAACGTAGGGCACCCATATGAAAAGTTCGAGAAGTATCAGACTTTTGAAAACGATCCATACGAGACGGAATAACCGGTTTACTTTATTTAGCAGTTTCCCTGCAATATTTGCGTTTTAGTAACTTTGTTTTTTTATATCTATTTGATTTTTATCGTTCTCATCTGCTCAGGGTGATTCCAGGAAAAGTTCGAGTGGTGCCATCGCGAGGAATATCTACTGCCTTGCATATCGGTGGAAAGTACATTCTTACGTCGACGTAACTTCGGAGGTTGAGATTGTCTATGAAAACACAATTTCTTTTTTTAATGCTGAATCGTTTGGCGTATGTCTCATTATCGTAGGACAGCTGCACGAAAAGTTCAAGTAGTATCAGGTTTTTGAAAAGGAACCATACGAGACGGAATAACACGTTTACTCTATTTAGCAGTTTCCCTGACATGTTTCGATAAAAGTAACTTTGTTTTTTTATATCTTTTTGTTTTTTATCGTTTTTTTTTGAGATATTTTCGTCTTTTAGGGGTAGTTCGGTGGCGTTCCGCGGTACCTGCTACGTTGCCAATTTTTTTGTAGCTACTTTGCATGCTCAAAATTGTATTGCTCTCTTAAAAAAACGATGGCCGGGTGTTGTGAAGCCTCTATAACTACGGTTTTGATTGGTCGTGTTAAGGAATAGGCGCGAAAATTTGCTGCTTCTGCTACATTTGAATTTTTTAAATTGAATTTTTATTCTCAACTTTTGAAACTAAATAATTAAATGATATTAGAATAAAAAGATTATTTTGTTCATGCTTTGAAAAATGATCTGATTATCCTATCATTTAAACTAATTAAAATGAAATTATAACGAAAAATCATATATTCATAACCTCAAAAACAATATCGTACGCGCGCAGCGCGTTTGAATTTTGCTAGTCAGATAAAAAAACGGCGGAATACAATTTTTTTTGCAATCTTTTCGTATTTAGGAGTAGTTTGGGGGCGTTCCGGGGTAATTTGGGGGTAGCCAATTTTTTTGAAACTACCTTGTATGCTCAAAATTGTATTCCCATAATAAAATTAACGCGAATCTCAAAAACGGCGGAATAGGATTTTTTTAGCGATTTTTTCGTCTTTTAGGGGTAGTTTGGGGGCGCTCCGCCGTACTTGTGTGGTAGCCAATTTTTTGTAGCTTCTTTGCATGCTCAAAATTGTATTCCGATAATAAAATTAACGCGAATCTCAAAAACGGCAGAATACGATTTTTTCGTCTTTTAGGGGTAGCTTGGGGGCGTTCCGCCGTACTCTTGGGGTAGCCAATTTGTTGTAGCTTCTTTGCATGCTCAAAATTTCATTCCGATAATAAAATTAACGCGATTCTCAAAAACGGCGGAATAGGATTTTTTTGCGATTTTTTCGTCTTTTAGAGGTGGTTTGGGGGCGTTCCGCGGTAACTGCATCGTTGCCAATTTTTTGTAGCTACCTTGCATGCTCATGACAATAGCGTTTTTCGGTTCAGAAAGTGTTTACTGTTTACCTTTCTTATCCGTGTGTACTTACATTATTATATTTAAATAATTTATGATATAACAATTAAATAGTGAACCCATGTAAAAATCACGATAACCCCCTTAACTCTATTTAGCAGTTTCCCTGACATGTTTCGATAAAAGTCACTTTGTTTTTTTAGATATTTTTTATTTTTATCGTTCCCATATAATCAGGAAAATTTGAGGAAAAGTACAAGCGGTTGCCTTCGGGAGGAATATCTACTGCCTTGCATTTCGGTGTGGAAAGTACATTCTTACGTCGACATTAATTCGACGGTCGAGATTGTCCATGTAATCACAATTTCATTTTTTAAAGCTGAATCGTTCGATGTTTCTCTCATTAACGTAGGGCACCCATATGAAAAGTTCGAGAAGTATCAGACTTTTGAAAACGATCCATACGAGACGGAATAACCGGTTTACTTTATTTAGCAATTTCCCTGCAATATTTGCGTACTAGTAACTTTGTTTTTTTATATCTATTTGATTTTTCTCGTTATCATCTGTTCAGGGTGATTCCAGGAAAAGTTCGAGTGGTGCCATCGGGAGGAATAACTACTGCCTTGCAGATCGGTGGAAAGTACATTCTTACGTCGACATAACTTCGGAGATCGAGATTGCCATGAAAACACCATTTCATTTTTCAAAGCTGAATCGTTTAGGGTGTGTCTCATTAACGTAGAACAGCTGCACGAAAAGTTCAAAAAGTATCGCACTTTTGAAAATGACCAATACGACACAGAATAACCTGTTTACTCTATTTAGCAGTTTCCCTGCAATGTTTGCGTAAAAGTCACTTTGACTTAGGCTCAGAGTCGGCGGAGAGCATGAAAGGAATTAAATATAGGATAGGTAAAGGTTAAATTATTGCGTTTAAACAATGAATTAAATTTAATATAAAATTTGATAGCGGTAGGGCAGTGTTAAATTAACGAAACAAATTAAATAACTCAATAATAATAAAATAGTGGCGTCGGCGTTACGCGGTCGCGTCGCGTCGCGGGCTCGCGAGGCTCTCACCAGGGTGTTCCTGGAATGTCTCGGTGACACCGAGCGAGGCTCGAGTTGTCCCCCCCTTTTTGCCCTTGCGCGGACGGACGTCCGCATTGGGCGAGGGTCAGGGCACTCCAGGAGCCGATAGCGACGAAGTCGCTGCTGGCGAGGAGGCGAGGGCCGGCCAAGGCTAGGAGCTCCTTCTCCGGCGGAGGGCGGAGGACGAGTGTGCTCCGAAAAAACCGGGGCGCCAAAGAATACATCGGCCGAGTCGTGACGCTCGCGGAGCGGATCGATAGTCGAGAAGTTCGGGGAAAAAGTCGCGCTCGAACTAATTCTCAAAAAGTCCTACCTTTTTTTTTAAATACAGAAAAGAAACGGAGTCCGCAATTGTGGCGGACGTCAACTTGGTTTTTTTATATCTTTTTGATTTGTATCGTTCCCATCTAATCAGGAAAATTTGAGGAAAAGTTCAAGCGGTGCCATCGGGAGGAATATCTACTGCCTTGCATATCGGTGGAAAGTACATTCTTACGTCGACGTAACTTCGGAGGTTGAGATTGTCTATGAAAACACAATTTCTTTTTTTAATGCTGAATCGTTTGGGGTGTGTCTCGTTAACGTAGGACAGCTGCACGAAAAGTCCAAGTAGTATCAGGTTTTTGAAAATGAACCATACGAGACGGAATAACCTGTTTACTCTATTTAGCAGTTTCCCTACAATATTTGCGTAATAGTCACTTTATTTTTTTAGCGATAATAAAATTAACACGTATCTCAAAAACGGAGGAATAGGATTTTTTTAGCGATTTTTTCGTCTTTTAGGGGTAGCTTGGGGGCGTTCCGCCGTACTTTTGGGGTAGCCAATTTTTTGTAGCTTCTTTGCATGCTCAAAATTGCATTCCGATAATAAAATTAACGCGACTCTCAAAAACGGCGGAATAGGATTTTTTTTTGCGATTTTTTCGTCTTTTAGAGGTAGTTTGGTGGCGTTCCGCGGTAGATGCATGGATGCCAATTTTTTTGTAGCTACCTTGGATGCTTATGACAATAGTGTTTTTCGGTTCAGAAAGTGTTTGCCTTTCTCATCCGTGTGTACTTACATTATTATATTTAAGTAATTTATGATGTAACAATTAAATAGTGAACCCATGTACAAATTACGATAACCCCCTTAACTCTATTTAGCAGTTTCCCTGACATGTTTCGATAAAAGTCACTTTGTTTTTTTATATCTTTTTGATTTTTATCGTTCCCGTATAATCTGGAAAATTTGAGGAAAAGTACAAGCGGTTGCCATCGGGAGGAATATCTACTGCCTTGCATATCGGTGGGAAGTACGTTCTTACGTCGACATAACTTCAGAGGTCACGATTGTCTATAAAAATACAATTTAATTTTTTAATGCTGTATCGTTTGGCGTGTGTCTCATTAACGTAGGACAGCTACGCGAAAAGTTCAAGTAGTATAACTTTTAGCCATGAGGCGTGCCCTGGTTTTCAAAAAACAAAAACTATCCCAAAAAATTTAGGCTAGCGTAAATGAGATCTCAAGACGGGCTTCGCGCGCCTCTATTTTCTCTCGAAACGATATCACTTCCCAAAATTTTCCCTAAGAAATTCCTTGGTGTTGTCACGAAGACGACCCTAAGAGCGTCTGATTGTCCTGGAAAACGAAAATCCTTCTTAAAAATGGCGTCGGTGCATATCTGATCTCAAAAACGAGCTTCGAACGCGTGGTTATGCTCTTACAGTATGTCTCGACTGCATAAACGTGCGAACACTTTTAAAAATCGAAACAACGGGTCGAACCTTACTATAGCGTAAAACGTATCACGAGGACGAGCTTCGCGCGCCTGTATTTTATCGTGCGAAAGAAGTTTATTGTAAAATAGGTAGCTTAGAGTTTTCATTGTGCAGATACGGGGACGGCGTCAGATACGAGGGCAATTGCTGTTAAAAAACGAAAACCCTTCTTAAGAATGATTACGGGATAAATCTGTCCTGGAAAACGAGCTTGGGATGCGTGGTTATGCTCATGCACCATGACTCGTCTGCGTAAACGTGGGACCACTTAAAAAAATCAAATGGCGGTTCGATGCTCACGATAGCAGGAAACCTTATCAGGAGGGCGAGCTTCGCGTGCCTGTATTTTTTCCTGTGATAGAAAATCGCCGCCCAAAAAGGTAGCTTAGAGATATCATGACGCAGACACGGAGCCGACGCTAGACGCGTGCGTCCGCTTTTAAAAAACGTTTTTACTGTTTGAACTATTTAAAACTCGCGGTAGCGTTAATCTTATCCCGCAGACGACTTTCACGCCGCTGTATTTTCTCCCGTGACAGGAAATCACTGTAAAAAATGTAGCTTAGGGATATATGCTACAACGCAGACAGGGACACAACGTCAGGCGCGTGCGTCAGCTTATAATAAACGAAATAATTTGTTAAAATTCGCTATAGCGTATAGGAGTAAGATGAGCTTTGTGCGCCTGTATTTTCAGAGATGCCGTCACGCAGACAGGAAGACGGCGCCTTTATTTCAAAAACGAAATAATTCATCAAAACTCATGATAGGGAAAATCTTATCACAAGGACGAGCTTTGATCGCCTGTATTTTCTGCCGTAGAAGTAAATCACTCTCAAAAAAAGTTTGCTTAGAGACGCCATGACGCTTTGACGCATACAGGGACACGACGCCAGTCACGTGCGTCCGCTTTAAAAACAATAACTCTTTAAAATTCGCCATAGCGTACATGAGCCATGCCATGACGCAGACATGGAGCCAGCGCCAGACGCGTGCGCCCGCTTTTAAAAAACGAAATAACTGTTTAAAACTCACGATGGCATAAATGAGATCTCAAGACCAACTTCGCGCGCCTGTATTCTCTGCAGAGATGCCATAACGAAGTGAGGAGGACAGCGCTAGACGCGTGCGCCCTTTTTTAAAACCGAAATACCTTCTTAAAACTCGCAGTAGCGTAATCTTATCATGCAGATGACCTTTGGGCGTCTGTATTTGCTCCCGTAAACAAAAAGCACCATCAAAAAAAGGTAGCTTAGAGACGCCACGGCAGACAGGGACACAATGGCGACGGTGTAAATGCGATGTCCAAAATGAGCTTCGAACGCGTGGTTATGCTCGTTTAGCATGACTCGCCCGCTTAAGCGTGCGACCACTTTTAAAAAACCAAATTTCTCCATAAAACTCACGATATCGAAAAAAGATCTATAGTGATAATGACTATATGCTATAGTAAAGTACACTTTAGTATAGGTATCTATATTTTATTTAAAAATTAACAATAACTTCATAGTAAATACAACTACTAATTATAGTAAATTAGATTTACCCCAAACATACTAATGAAACTTATATTAAATCGCAAGCAGAGGGAGCTTGAAGAGACCATAGATGTGCGTGTATCCTAAACGGCCGAATTAATTTTTATAAAGTAACCAGACTCGAGCGCGAATTGACAATAAGAAGAAGATGGTTGGAAAGGACGTGCGAACGGTATGCTAACGGAATCCAATTATTGCGATAAATATTCCCCGAGAGCGCCACTCGAGGGATCTTTTCATCACATCTCGCAGCACATACAGCAGTACGCACTTCTGTGCATTCTTTTCGATAGGGATCTTTCATGCGAGCTGGTATTAACTGTAAGAAAATAATATTAGTTAGAAAAAATTATAATAATTAATGAAACAATTTATTTTACCGTTGATGTTTGAGCAAATGCTCAACGTGCCCCCCATTCTGCTCAATTAACAATCTAACGCGGCGAGTAAATGATCGTCGCACATTTTGTAACATCGGTGGGGTTATAGCTGCTATGACATCATTAATACGATCTTGCATATTTTCCACCGTCGTTGGTGGAGTTGAATAAACGTGGTTTTTTATGTGACCCCAAAGAAAAAAATCGAGGGGAGTAAGATCAGGAGAACGTGGCGGCCAACGTACATCACCTCCCTGAGCAATTACTCTCCCAGGGTATTGTTGTTGCAGTAATCGTAAGCATGCTCTTGCTGTATGAGCCGCAGCTCCATCATGCTGAAAATAAATTTCGTTTGGCAGCTCATCAAACGGTATATCACGAAGAAGCCGAGGAATTAATCTTCTTAAAAAGGACTTGTAAAGTCTGCCTGTGAAATAAAGAATAATAAATTTAATGGTACATAAGAGTGCATAAATTACTTACAAATTTGTTCAATTTACCTGTCAAATTCTCTTCAAAGAAAATCGGACCTATAACTCTGTCATTTAAGATCCCAGCCCAAACATTGATCTTCCAGCCTTTATGTGGTCTCGTGATAATAAAATGCTCGTTTTGACGAGTCCATTGCCATAGATTTTGTTTATTAACAGTCCCTCGTTCTGTAAATGTTGCCTCATCAGAAAATAAAATTTTCCTTGCAAAATCAGGCTCCAGTTCCTCCTGCTGAGCCACCCATCTTCCAAATTCCAGTCTCGTATCAAAATCTACATTAATAATTTTTTGGTGGAGCTGGGGCTTGTACGGAAACATTTCTTGTTTGACTATTTGCCGGCATGTTTCCCTATTTACACCTATAAAATTTGTAAGCATGTAATTTTTTTTCATTAGTTAATAAATAGATAAGCAAATTAGTTTTTATTTAATCCTTAGATATACTTAACTTACCAACTTCTACAGCGAGACGCCTGACACTTCTTCTTGAATTTTCCTCCATGCGGTGGATTATTTCCTCCCGCACGGGACCATCCATTGCAGGGCGCGGCTTCGGCTGTTTAGGTCTCTCCAACATACCAGTTTCTCTGTATGTACGATGGAGCCTAAAAATCATGTGGTAATTTTATCTTTTTGTAACACATGACGATTTTCTTCAGTTTTTGACCTAAAATGAGGTTCTAAAGGGAATTTAAAGAGGTTCTAAAGGGAGATTTTTTCGCGCACGCCGGGCGCGAAAAAATCTCCCTTTAGAACCTCTTTAAATTCCCTTTAGAACCTCATTTTAGGTCGAAAACTGAAGAAAATCGTCATGTGTTACAAAAAGATATTAAAGCTTTTTTAAAGGAATACTAAACTGCTTTGAGAGAGAGAGAGAGAGAGAGAGAGAGAGAGAGAGAGAGCGAGCGAGAAAGAATTTGAATTTGAGTTTATTGAATCTAGGCTATGAACTCATGGTCCAAGTTAGAGAGAGAGAGGGGCAGGGGGTGGGGAGTACGGATTTATAATTTCAAATATTTAATAAATAAATTAAGCCACCTATTTATAAGTGAACAAATATAAAAGAAAAATAAATATAATTATAAAAAAACAAACCTCATAAAAGTGGTGTGGGCAGGTGCATCTTCTCCAGGATATTGACGCCTGTAATTATGCACAGCTCGGCGGTAATTATAATTGCTTTGCACGAGAATCTCGAACATCTTTACTTTTCGTTCTGCCATTTTGTAGGCTAGGAGAAATTGCTTAGCGCGCGTGCCGCGCGCGTTGATTTTTGTTTCACCCTCTGAAGCTGCTGTCTATTTTCACTATCTATGTTCACTTATAGATGGATTCGAGTTAACGAAACAAAAGGCAAAAGTTAACGATTCCGTTGCTGAAATCGGATCAACTTTACTAATAGTAACGTAGCCTATTATTGTGTTCGATGATGACACAATGATACCATTTTCGCTTGATAAACAGCGTAAAAAGAATGTTTTGTGTACAAAATAAATCGATGTCAATTCAATGATATATATATATATATATATATATATATATAACTTACTCCGATTAATCGGAAAGCAGATAAGCGTGCTAACGCTTTAATAGGATTTTTCTAAAACATTAAATACATCAAGGCCGTGCACCTAGAAAACGATTTCCTTGTAATTTTTCTGAACTTTGCAAAGAAAGTTTGATTTTGTACCTTTAGTAGATGTTTGTAAGCCCTACATTCAAAGAAATATTAAAAAATAAAAATATTTGACTTCAAAGTTTCAGCATTATTAAACAGGGAAGCCCTATAAAAGCTCGTTTAAAAAATAATTTCGATTTATTATAAAGAAAAGGTTTCTTAATGATTTTTATTCAACTATTCAGTATAATCCAGAGGATTAATAGTTGTTTGGGAATTCAGTAATTTGAATTCCCGCGGTTATGCTCAGCTCGGTACGACTCACGGCGCTGCCACGGCGCGGCAGCACCTCGCGGCCTCTCGGCGGAACAGCCGAGACACTACACTGATTCACAAGGTGAATTCGCGCTGTTTCGGTCTCTCTCGCTCTCTCACATACAAATGTGAGAGAGATTGTGATTTGATTCGCGAAGTGAATCGTGAAGGCCAAGAAGACGGAAGCGTTCAAGGCCTCGCTCTCTCTCATCAGCCGTGCCACGAGGAACATCTCGCCATCTTGATCTCCTCAATTAGCAACGGTTTTCTCACGGATTTCACTGGTTCAACTCAACGAGGAATTTCAACACAGGCTACACTCAACTCTCATCAAGGGCTCATCACTCAAGCAACACTCAAGGTGCTTATACTGCGATTAGTATAATCAACGCTACAAAGTAATCACTCACATACTTGAGATTAAGTTGCCACCCACGTAGTGATACAGGTGGCATGTGCGCAGTGCAAAGTGAATCAAAGCTACAGCAAGGCAACTGATTCAATAATAATCAGTTGCACTTATTCATAAACAGCAAGCAAGCAAGCTTCAGTGTGCGGGAGCCAAGCAGGGAGTTCTCTAGGTAAACTCTACCACCAACAACGGACAAACTCAACTCAGTGGAATTTCTTCAATCACTCAACAGGTTAGTAATCCCTTAGAAGGGATTTCTATACTCAAGCACCTTTATTATAGCTATCTACGAAGGGACGAAAACTCAACCAGTGCTCCTGTAAATTCATCGTGTAGTTTAAACATTTGCTATAACAGTTAGTCGCTCAGACTCTCTGACTTATATATTGAACAATTATAATCATTTATCTGTTAAATTAAGTGTTGTAATAATACTAAGAGTTTATTTTATATACCATAAAATTAAATATAATAATTATATCAACCAACCATGAATTCAAACAATATAATCTGAAGTTTATATATAAAGTGTGTACGACTATACTTATTTATTCACCCACAGCATGTTACTCATCCAATTGATGGTATTCTCAAACATTTTGGTCCTTCGAGCCGGATATACATGCTGTGGTGTGACTCGAGCCAGTGAAAAAAAAAATACTCATTATGGAATTCACTCAACAGATTATCATCATGGCACACTCAAACCAGGATGACCTCAAGGAGCTGGAACAAGCAGGCGCTGTCGATGCTGAAAAAGAGGATGTCATCGGGGCAGCGAAGCGGACTGGCAGCCGCCAACTCAATGTGCCTGGACTCACTATTGTTGACACTCAAACAAAAACTCGCTCCAAGTCTCCAGGTTCAATTCCAGCTTCATTCCTGTGTAAGGTTAATTCTCAATACCTGCGGCTTGATTCACTGGAGAGGATCACCGCCTATATTCGGATTAGGAAGGAAACTGCTACGCTTCCAGTGATTATGGCTTGGAAGCAGGATGCTGAGGAGCTGTACGCATTGTACAAAAAGGACCATGCTGTGATAGAAGCAAGTTGTCCAGCAGCTTTCACCGACAATGACTATTTTAAGGCTGAGTTTCATAAGTCGGTCCATGAAACGTATCATACTATTGTGTTTGAAGTCAGCAATTTGGAGGAAGCCTGGAAGTCAAAACATCAAGTGACACAGCCATTAACCGGACAAACTCAGAACACTCATTTAACTAAGCTGCCAGAGATCAAGTTGCCAACCTTCAGCGGAGCATATACTGAGTGGCCTTCATATAAGGAAATGTTCACGGGATTAATTCTGAATCGGCCTGGACTCAAAAACTATGAGAAGCTACACTACCTGCGCAGCTCTCTCAGCGGAACACCACTCACACTCATACAAGGATTTTCACTCAACGATGAGTCTCTCACACCAGCATGGGCTACATTTTGAGAATAAACGAGTCCTATTGAATGATCAGCTTGACCATCTACTCGAGTTGAATGCTGTTACGTCAAAGAACCCGGCCACACTCAACACCTTGATTTCGGAGATGTCAAAAATTAGGAAATCCCTCAATCTGTTGGTACCACAAGAGCAGCTAGGAGACTGCATACTGGCTCATCGCCTGTCAAAGCTCATTGACAGGTCAACTCGAGAAGCATGGGAGACTTCTCGAGTTTCCATCACGGAGCTGCCAACATTTGAGGAATTTGAGTCCTTCCTGATCGCGCGGGTGCGTGCATTGGAAATTGCAGCTGACTCACCAGCATCCACTCAAAAACCGGCCAACACTCAAACCTCAAAACCATCAAGGTCTCTTCACGTCACCAGTCCAACTCAACCACGGCAAGACTCACAGAAGGTGACACACTCAACTCGGATTTCTCAACATCCATGCACTTATTGTGGTGAGCCGCATTTTATTGTGGCTTGTCAACAGTTCAAATTGCTCAATGAACAACAACGGAGAAAATTTGTCATGGAAAAGCCGCTGTGCTATAACTGCCTCGGTCTGCACTCAGCTAAGAACTGCAAGTCACAATATAAGTGCAGGCACTGCAATGGAAATCATCACACCATGATTCATGTGCCAAGAGACCCTGAAAGGAAAACTCAAACCAACTCAGCATCCGGATCAACTCAAAATTAGGACAACGGCGCAATCATCTCACAACACGGTCAAACTCAACATGATTACTCAACTTCTCAACTCACTTTACTTGCAACTGCATTGGCATGGTACGACTCACCGGTGACATCTCATCAACTCAGAATACTCATTGACTCAGGCTCGGAACTCTCATTCATCTCCAAGGATTCTGTGGATTTACTCAACATTAAGCGGCAACACTCAACTATACCAAATCTTGGAGTTGGCGGCACGCACTCAACTCAAACTCTCGGAAAGGCTCAACTCACCTTACGCACCATCTACAAAAATCTCACCATTCGGATCACAGCTCACATTATACGCCAAGTCTCAACACTATTACCATCAGAAGAATGTGAGCAAAGTCAGTGGCAACATACAGAGAAACTCAACTTGGCTGATCCGACATTTTGGAAACCTCAACCAGTAGATGTACTTATCGGAGCCGACTATTACGGCCAAATCATCAAACCTAATCTCATAAGGGGAAGTGTGATTGAACCGATCGCACAATTATCAATTTTCGGCTGGCTGCTAATAGGCCCATCAAACTCAGCTGTGCAACACAAGGTAGTACATCATACAACGGCCCCACTCAACACTGAAGACTTGCAGGAACTACTCACCCGCTTTTGGGTTCAAGAACAGCCACCATCAACGTCTGCAATCAAACTCAACAAGGAAGACGCATTGTGTGAATAACACTTTGCTGAGACTCATACGAGAGATACTCAGGGACGATACCAAGTCAGATTACCTCTCACAGAATCTGCAGACGTACTCGGAAACTCATTCGGAAAAGCTCAAGCGTGCCTCAAGAGAATACTCATAAAATGCAATCAAAACAGCATCTACAAGGAAAGGTACTACTCGTTCATGGATGAATACTGCAAATTGGGCCATATGGTGCGGATCCCTCAACAGGACATATCTACCAAACCATCTTACTATCTTCCTCACCATGAAGTATTACGAGAAGATAGTTTAACGACAAAACTCAGAGCAGTTTTCAATGGTTCAGCACTCACAACAACTGGAAAATCACTCAATGACATCATGCATACTGGACCTAACCTCTCACCTAACATTGTGGATGTTCTCATCTGGATTCGAACTCAACCATTTGTCTTCTCAACTGACGTTACAAAAATGTACCGTCAGATCAAGGTTCACCCTCAAGATTGGAATCTACAACGCATTTTATGGGTAGATGAAACGGGTCAACTTACTCACTTCCATTTGACTACAGTCACCTATGGAACACGAGCAGCCCCTTATTTAGCAATTCGGACTCTTCTTCAGCTGGTAAAGGATGAAGGAGACAAATATCCACTTGCCATTGACTCACTTCTATTTGGAAGGTATGTGGATGACATCTTCGGTGGAGCTGCATCAACGGAACTTCTCATTGAAAAGGCCAAGCAGTTAACCGCACTATGCAAGGCGGGCGGTTTTCCATTGGCAAAATGGAACTCAAACTCATCTGGCTTCCTCAAGGAATTTCTTAAAGAGCCAACAGCTGAAGAAGCTGTGCTTTTAGATGATTGCGCCACAAATATACTCGGGATGAAATGGCTCCCACACTCGGACAAACTCACCTTCAGAACAACTCTGCCACCTCTTCAGGAAATGATAACAAAGCGGATTATACTTTCTGAAGTATCTCAACTATACGATCCCATTGGAATTATCTCACCGGTTATAATCACATCAAAAATCCTCCTGCAAGAACTGTGGCTCCACAAGCTGTCTTGGGACGAATCTCTGCCAAACTCAATCGTGAAGAAATGGCTGCACATCCGAGAAGATCTCACTCACCTGAAGACAATCGCCTTACCCAGGTGGTTAGGAATTCAGGAAAACTCAATTGTAGAACTTCATGGCTTCTCGGATGCTTCACAACAAGCAATGGCTGCAGTTCTCTACATTAAATCTACAACACCAAACTCTCACTCAAGATCATCAGTTCTAATCTCCAAAACAAAGGTGGCACCACTCGAGCGACTGTCAATCCCACGATTGGAATTGGGAGCGGCAGTACTACTCACTAAGCTGGCAAAACATGTTTTGGACTACTCACGATTGCCAATCTCACACATACATTTATGGACAGACGCAAAAGTAGCACTCACATGGATACGCTCACACCCCTCGAAATGGAAGGACTTTGTTGGAAATAGAGTTGCTTTAATTCAAGAACTCATTCCAACAGCACAATGGAGACATGTGCCTGGAGCAGATAATCCAGCGGATTGTGCCTCGCGCGGCTTACTCACTTCACAACTCAGAGAGCATCAATTATGGTGTCATGGACCAAGTTGGCTCTGCCAGGAAGAATCAGCTTGGCCTTCTCAAGCATCCTCTATCCAAGAAATCAATCTTCCAGAAATGAGGGCTAAGGTCACACTCACCGCAGCCAAGTCAACCTCAAGAAAATTGTGGGACATCATCGATTATTACTCATCACTCACTCAACTCATAAGAATAACTGGATGGGTAATGCTCGCATGTGATAGATTCAAGGCAAAAGGAAAAACTCACCATGAATCGAAACTCACAACTGATCTACTCATTCAGGCAAAACTCTTCTGGGTCAAGAAAATTCAGCTGGTTGATTTTCACTCAGAACTCATTATGCTGAAAAATTCTCAAGTCCCAAGAAATCATGTTTTCAACCGACTGACTGCCTACATTGACTCAATAGGAATTGTTCGAGTAGGAGGGCGGCTTCAAAAAACTCAACTCGATCATCACTCAAAACACCCAGCAATATTACCACGGAGCAGTCAACTCACCACACTGATCATTCGGAACGCTCACCTCTCAACGTTACACGGTGGCGCTCAACTCACTTTGGCACACACTCGGCAGGAATTTTGGATAATCGGAGGCAGAGCACCGGTCAAGTCACATATCTTAAAGTGTGTGACTTGTGCAAGGTATCGGGCTCAACGAGCTCAGCAACTCATGGGGCAATTACCCATGGCCAGGGTCACCCCATCACCACCTTTCACTCACACTGGGATCGATTACGCAGGGCCAATCACCATTAACTCATGGAAAGGACGTGGATCCAAAACATACAAGGGCTGGATTTGTATCTTTGTGTGCTTCTCAACGTCAGCTGTTCACCTAGAACTGGTCAGTGACTACTCAACGGACGGATTCTTAGCGGCATACAGACGGTTTACCTCAAGGAGAGGGATACCCTCCAAACTATACTCAGACTGTGGAACGAACTTCATCGGAGCAGCAAGGGAACTGAAGACTCTATTTTCTCAACACCAACATGAAAACTCAATCTTGTACAACTCACTAGCGAACGAGGGAACCCAATGGATATTCAACCCACCTGCTGCACCTCATATGGGAGGCAAGTGGGAAGCAGTAGTGAAATCAGTCAAATTTCACCTGCGACGGACCATTGGGGATACTCAACTCACCTTTGAAGCTTCAGCTACCTTGCTCACTCAAAGAGAAGCATTACTCAACTCAAGGCCGCTAGAACCACTCAGTGAAGACCCAGAAGACATAAATGCACTCACACCCGGACACTTTCTCATCGGCAAGGCATTGAACTCAGTGCCTGAACCAAGCTTACTCACCTTCAAGGAATCAAGGCTTTCCAAATGGCAACTCATTCAACGGATCACTCAGCAATTTTGGAAGCATTGGTCAACTCAATACCTTCAACGGCTTCAATCAATTTCAAAATGGCATCATCCCTCTCATGAGATAAAAGTGGGTTCCATGGTACTACTCACGGATGAACACTCACCCCCAAGCAAATGGCCACTCGCAAGAGTCACTCAACTTCACCCTGGAACTGACAATCTCACCAGAGTTGTAACAATAAAGACGGCCACCACTCAACTCACCCGCCCAATTGCAAAACTCGCCATCTTGCCAGTGCCAATCGGAATTTAAATCAACCTGGCGGTTGATGGCGGGCGGAATGTTTGGGAATTCAGTAATTTGAATTCCCGCGGTTATGCTCAGCTCGGTACGACTCACGGCGCTGCCACGGCGCGGCAGCACCTCGCGGCCTCTCGGCGGAACAGCCGAGACACTACACTGATTCACAAGGTGAATTCGCGCTGTTTCGGTCTCTCTCGCTCTCTTACATACAAATGTGAGAGAGATTGTGATTTGATTCGCGAAGTGAATCGTGAAGGCCAAGAAGACGGAAGCGTTCAAGGCCTCGCTCTCTCTCATCAGCCGTGCCACGAGGAACATCTCGCCATCTTGATCTCCTCAATTAGCAACGGTTTTCTCACGGATTTCACTGGTTCAACTCAACGAGGAATTTCAACACAGGCTACACTCAACTCTCATCAAGGGCTCATCACTCAAGCAACACTCAAGGTGCTTATACTGCGATTAGTATAATCAACGCTACAGCAAGGTAATCACTCACATACTTGAGATTAAGTTGCCACCCACGTAGTGATACAGGTGGCATGTGCGCAGTGCAAAGTGAATCAAAGCTACAGCAAGGCAACTGATTCAATAATAATCAGTTGCACTTATTCATAAACAGCAAGCAAGCAAGCTTCAGTGTGCGGGAGCCAAGCAGGGAGTTCTCTGGGTAAACTCTACCACCAACAACGGACAAACTCAACTCAGTGGAATTTCTTCAATCACTCAACAGGTTAGTAATCCCTTAGAAGGGATTTCTATACTCAAGCACCTTTATTATAGCTATCTACGAGGGGACGAAAACTCAACCAGTGCTCCTGTAAATTCATCGTGTAGTTTAAACATTTGCTATAACAGTTAGTCGCTCAGACTCTCTGACTTATATATTGAACAATTATAATCATTTATCTGTTAAATTAAGTGTTGTAATAATACTAAGAGTTTATTTTATATACCATAAAATTAAATGTAATAATTATATCAACCAACCATGAATTCAAACAATATAATCTGAAGTTTATATATAAAGTGTGTACGACTATACTTATTTATTCACCCACAGCATGTTACTCATCCAATTGATGGTATTCTCAAACAAATAGTGCATAATGTAAATATACAACATTATATTTACCCCGTCCTTCCTAGATAATGAAAAGGTTCCCTGTCTATTTTATACCGGAATTCTGTTATGAGTATTAGGCGACCTCTCCAGCATATTTCCGGTCTATAACTTTTATTACATTTGTAAACGCATGACAGAATTTTTGAAAGGTCAATTTCAAGTATTTCGTGTATTTTGCACGCTTTCGCCCAATCGTTCACCCCCAATGGACAGAACGCCTGTCGATTTTCATGTCGGAACTTCTTTTATAAGTATTTGGCAATCTGTCGAATATATTTCTGCTTCATAATTTTTATTAAATCAATAAAGTTTTAATGAAAAATGTAGCCTTTAGATATGGCCAGTAATGGCTGTAGAAAGCAACTACAGTATGTCGATAACAATACACTCGAGGCACATGATAGAGTGCGGGTGTTCCTCATCAGCTGCAACACTCCTGCGCAAGAAAACGAAGAGCACGCCGTCCACGTGTGAGTTTTTAAAAACTTGTTGAGAAAGCATAATTTAGCGCCCCCCTGTATAATTTCGCGTGTCCGTATAGCGTCCGTACACTCTCATGTGCCCGCGTGCGTTCTCCAACGCCCCCGCGTTCTCCAACGCCCCCGCGTTCACCTCGCGTCCTTGTATAGATCTTCGCGCGCCCGTATAGCGTTCCTGCCCTCTCGTGTGCCCGCGTGCGTTCTCCAACGCCCCCGCGTTCACCTCGCGTCCTTGTATAGATCTTCGCGCGCCCGTATAGCGTTTCTGCCCTCTCGTGTGACCGCGTGTGTTCTCCAACGCCCCCGCGTTCACCTCGCGTCCTTGTATAGATCTTCGCGCGCCCGTATAGCGTCCCTGCCCTCTCGTGTGCCCGCTTTCGTTCTCTAACGCCCCCGCGTTTACCTCGCGCCCTCACGTGTATCGTCACGCGCCCGTATAACGTCCGTGCACTCTCATGTGCCCACTTGGGTTTTCAAACGCCCCCGCGTTCTCCTCGCGCCCTAGTGTAGATCTTCGCGCGCCCGTATAGCATCCCTACGCGCTCGTGTGCCCACATGCGTTCTCCAACGCCCCCGCGTTTACTGTCACCCTCACGTTTATCTTCGCGCGCCTGTATAGCATCCTTAATCCATAGGTATCAAATAGCCAAAAGTACATAAGGCTGTTAGTGATAGTGACAGTTTTAGGGTAGCAATGAAAACCTTCAATTGCTTACCTAATGAACTAAAAAAGCTCTATTGCAAAGGTGCTAATAAGAAGCATGTATTAAAAAATAAACTAAAAAATGTAGATAATTAACAAATATATTGTTTAGTTAACGTTTCGTTAAGTTTTGTAAATTCTATTAATAAATATGAAATGTCTAACTGTTATAAAATTTAGATATTTAATACCTAGTATATAAGCAGTAGTGTATAAGTGTAGTTTACGTATATGTGCAAGCCTTTGGTCAAGTAGTTTATCTACCCCTGAGGACTTATTCTATGTAATTTTGTTCTGGTTTAATAAATAAATAAATAAGTAAATATGTAAACATTTATTATACATTTAACAGGATTACAATTTCACAGGATTACAATTTAACATGTCTACAATCTTGCTAACGCTGCGGGAATTCTTCTCATCATATTAACCAATCTCTCTTCTCCTAAATGTAAAATAAAAAATAAATAAATAAATAAATCTCTCTTCCCCTAATGCGTTTCGTGCATTCCATCACCGGAACATTCGTACGCACTCGAGTTCACTAGCCGAGCGGCCTCGCTGAGACACCCTCAGAGTAATGAAACCTATCGCCTATATTTCTTTCTCCTTTTTGTATTGCTAAGACCATTTTCAGATCTGCATGAAAAGAAGGAGTCGGTGCACCCTCGCTCGCGCTGATCTGCGTCTCTCTGCGCGGATATCGAAGCGCGGATATCCTCACAACGCACTGAGAAGCTCAGCCTCCGAAGCCTCTGCTTTGGGGTGAAAGTGCTGCTCCGGGTGATGGCGCGAGGAACGCGCGTCGCTGCAACCAGTGATGGAGTGCAAAAGAAGAGCGTAGTAACATTATACTCACGACTACACGGCACCTCGCCGTCGCACGTATACTTCACAATCACAAAGCTCTCAAAGCTCTCTTTCGCTACCGAAGCCGATGCGAGTCTTTCCTCGAGGCGTCCTCATGTTGCTCGACGAAACTCGATCCACCTCAAAAATTTTATTTTTCGTTCACGATGAATGTTCAGAATTTTAAAACCATGAGTAAGGGTACCTCCCAAACCAATTTTTTTTAAATTTATTTAAATATGTGGCTGTAAAAGTCTTATCAGTAGTGCTGACTTACAATTTTTAGAATCTTATTTACCTGCATAATTAATGCCACTTTTTAATGCAAAAATGAACTAAAATTTCGAAATATTCGGTTACATCCCTAACGTATAAAAGGTGATCTCAATAAAGTAATAAGTAATAAGTAATAAGTAGTACCAAAACACTATCAACTGATAAGAATTTTTCATCGGTCTTACAGTCTTACAAATTAAATTATAATAATTAATATGTATGGCAGTCAGATTGCCCTTGTTTATAATCACCCCCGTAGAATCTGAAATAAAAACTTAATTAAAATCTAGAAAAACTTTGTTAGCAAAGGACGATCTGACTGCCCACCACCACCACCACCACCTTGTCCGACGTTTCGAGCCCGCTCCGACTCCTCCTCAGGGACTTATTAGATATTTGAAAACTTATTAGATACTCAGGTAGATATTTGAAAAAGAGAATATATGAACATCAATATAGTTTACGCAGCTCAAGTTGTACATCGGGTTTGAAAGAACATTGTTTAAATAGTTTGCATTCTTTCGATTTTGGGAGTGTGGATATTTTGGAACAGGGGATTAAGAATAAATATAAGAGGGAAAGCCTTGAAAGTATTCACATTCTACGAAATCGGAATAATGTAAATTTAATGATAGAGTCAAGTAAATTAGATAACATTTATCTTTCTTTATTAATTTAAGGGAGAATGAAAGTTGGAGAGGGGAGGATGGATGGTGGTGGGGGTGAGGGAGAGGAACGGGTATATAAGGAGGTCTATCGCGGGTTTTCATTTCAGTCCCTGAGGAGGAGTCGGAGCGGGCTCGAAACGTCGGACAAGGTGGTGGTGGTGGTGGTGGGCAGTCAGATCGTCCTTTGCTAACAAAGTTTTTCTAGGTTTTAATTAAGTTTTTATTTCAGATTCTACGGGGGTGATTATAAACAAGGGCAATCTGACTGCCATACATATTAATTATTATAATTTAATTTGTAAGACTATAAGACCGATGAAAAATTCTTATCAGTTGATAGTAAATAGCAGTCGACATAAGTAATATTTTTAATGGTACCAAAACACTCTTTAAAAATCAGAACTATTATTTTTATTTAATTTTTAAGAGGTAATAATAACAACAGAATTCTATAATTTTTCGAGGCATGATGGAATTCTCGCCATCATATTGACGAAACGTCTTTCGGCTGTATCGAGATTTCGATTTTCATTGAGCAGATGGAAATACATTCTTTTCAAATGCGCCCATAAACATTCGAGTTGCCCAGCTAAAATAATAATAACGATTAATAATAATAATAATAATAATAATAATAATAATAATAATAATAATAATGCAATTCGGTTTGAATTTGTATAGTGATTATCTTACTTGTTACGTAATTCAATCCAACAGCCGCACCCTTGTCATTAATTTCTCCTTTCAAATCGATGAAAAGCGACCGCTTTTCCCACTCATCCACGCTGTAGTTTTTCACCATCTCGTGATGATCTCTCAGACTTTCAATGAGAAACACAACAATCAAATTCTTCTCTGAAGTATTAAAATGGAAGAGGGAGTTTTCTTCGATATTTACTATGAGAAAATAGTATGCTGATTATTATAATGTCCATATTTTAAACCTTTTCGGTATACATTTTTTCGAAATAAGGCTGATTTTTCTGTATTTGTTTATTTGTATAAACAAATTAACAAAAATGATAAATAATTATTACATAAATTATGATTCTATAACATATCAAGATTACAAAATTTTATTAAAAATTTTATTTAAATTATTTTAAAAGAGCGAAAAAGTGTGTAAGAAAAGGTGGGTTCTGGGAGACCCGCTGTGCCGGAAAGGGTTAAACAATAAATAAGAAAATAGTACTTACGCAAACTAGCCATTTTGGTTCAGTTTCGTTTTTTCGGTTCAGATATGTTGTGCAGTCGCAAACAATAGTACGAGGCTTGCGTAGCACTCGTTACTTTAACCTATTTGCACATACATGTCACGAAAAAAAAAGAATATCACATGACATGTATAGGTGCATATGTTAGCATTTTGTTCTAAAAAAGTAATAAAGTAATTTATTTTGTAATAAATTACTTTATTACTTTTTTACAACAAAATGCTATATTTATTAATATTATATTATTAATATTTAATATATAAATTATATAATATATATTATATTAATATATATTTTATATATATATATATATATATATATATATATAAATATGAAATTCTGGAAGTTTGAGGATTATATTCAGCACCCGCTTGGAAGTTTGAGGGGTTATGGGAAGTTTGAGGAGCCTCCTCAAACTTCCAATCTATATATTCAGCATCCTAGCGGAAGTATGAGAGGTTTTCTATCTATTTGTCTAGAGTATAACCTGAGGGTTATTATTTCTTTAGCCACTCTGACCGACCGGGGTTGAGCTCCTCAAACTTACTAGCCTAATATATATATATATATATATATATATATATATATATATATATATATATATAATATATATTATATATATATATATATATATATATATTATATTAATATATTATATTTAATATATTAATATTATATATTAATATTTATATTATTAATAAATCATTTTTTTTGCGCTGGCGGACGACACGCTCGTCGTCTGATCTCTCTTTCTCTCTCTCTCTCTCTCGATATCGTAACCGCGGTCGCGTAGTGTTTCAGGCCTTATCCTTAAATCCTCATGCCCCTCGCCTCCCGCGGAAAGCTGCACAGTGGGTTTGGGCATATACCGAATAGCGCGTAGCGAGCGCTAAAGCACACCGTTTAATTTAGTGCGTCGATGTAGGTAAACGGGCGCGCTTCTGACGCTGGCGATTGATTATTACAAGCAATTTTTTATCTTTGTCGATCGACGACTAAACGGAATAAGGTCGCACCTCGTAGAGGACGGTGAGTTAAGTATTCAGCGATTCTCTATTTATTTGTAAATACAAATAAATACACTTCATTATTTATAATCATTCTTAATAACTAATCTATAATCTCTATAATAACTAATCGGTGAATATTAAAGGCATTATCTCATAATATTTATTGATCGTTTTTATGACAGTCTATACAAAACCAATCATTTCCATCAATGACTGCCGCCTTGTATAATTCAGATTGAAGGGTTTCGAACGCGCATTTGAAGTGAAACCATATCAAGCATGAATCACATCGCACGCAATCACTTTCTACCCGCCTATTGCAATTACCGCAGTGAAACACATTTTTTAACTTTTTTTCAATTTTAGTTATTTCTAATTTTTTGAAAGCCTCAGTTGTCAAATAATTTTGAATTAATTTTATATCAATGTCATCATCTGCAAACGCTTCTGAAATATTATCAACTACTGGAATTTTCTTGGCCTCCACAAAGATCTTTCTAGAAAATATTTCCTGTATTTCATCAGTACTTATTGCTAACCATTTAAGTATAAAAGTAATTTGGCTTGGGGTAGATCGGTCAGCGAACTTGATTTGGGCTTGATTAACGTCTTTCATGTTTATCAGTTCACTCTAAAATTAAGAAGATTAGGTAATTAATAAACCACAAAATATATTAATGCTAATAGTACGAAATAAGGATAAATTTGTTACAAAAAGTTAAAATGAATCGTGAAAATAAAATATTATTTTTAACACTCCGTGCGCACAGCTCGATTTCGCACACGCTCGAATAAAAAAGCATGCCCTAAATCAAGCTTTGTACACGTTGTATCAAAAAATACGGTTTGATATGCGAGTGAGACTGTTATTTTAACCTCGCCGTGTGATCTTTGCACCTTCGCTTCGCTCGGGCGAAAACGTCCACACGAGGATAAAATCACGTTCATGCACTAGTATCGAAATATACTATTATGGTATTTACATTTATTATTGTGAAGCCATCGCATATTGTCGGAACATCCAGAATCTTTTCATTTTTGATGGCCTCGTAATGGTTTTTTAAATAACTTTTTGCCAAAGAAAAGCCATTCTTTGGCCAATTGTTCTGGCAACCCCAAACGTCTTTCATGATGGACTCAATGTAGTTCTTAGTAAAATTTTTGTCTGATCTTTTTATATTTTTTACTACATCATAGAGATGGCATCTAATGATCATTTCCTTTCGCTGACGCTCCATACAAAATATATCTTCAACTCCAGTTTTACATATCCTAAATTAAATGTACATTACTTTTAACAAACGATAGTTTTGAAATAGTACATTATGATACAGGTGTGAAATGTGATTATTTACCGCAGGAGACGTTTTTCGCACGAGCAAATCGAGTGAGAAAAGTCAAATGCGGTGAAAATCACTTTACGCATCAATTTTAAATCATATTTTATACCACGAGGGTCGAATAATTATATTAAAGTTATGATTTTGAGGTGACAGTGGTATAAAATAAGTAAACTTTAATTATATTTTTTGCAACATGAGTAACATGAGCATAAAATCAATATTGTTTCAGGCCTGTAAGTTCATACTAAAATTGTGTTATAATCCTGTTACTTATACTTATAACTTACTGAACGTGCGCTGTAATTTCTTCTAAATTGGTGTTGATAAAATTTTTTAATTGTAGAATTTTACGGTCGTCACCAAAAGAAGAAAATAACTCTTTGTAAATGGAACGCACGTGGGAAGATGTTGAGAAATTAATGCTTTCAAATTTGGCTAAAATGTGAACTAGCTGATTGTATTTTTTTGGGTTATCCACTATTCTAAACGTAACTGTTTTTCCTGTCATTTTTTCTAATTATTTCATGGAGAATAACTATGAAACCTCAATAACTTTAGTGGTTATGGGTATGGGTATGACTTAAAGTCAGCAATAGAATGTATATAAAAACAAAAACTTTGAATATTGTTCGAACATTACTGTTGAAGAGTTTTTTAAAAAGCAGTAGAGAACCTTAGAGTATAAGATATTGCGCAGATATACAAATAACTTCATTACATCGAGGTTCCCTACGAAGACTTTAGCACGTTTTTGGCCGCTTTATGAAGACTAACACTGAAAAAAGTAGTCCATAGTGATAATTACTATAAATTATAGTAAAGTACTATTTAGTAGAAGTATCTATGAGGCGTTTCACGTCAACTGCCCCAGCGCGGCGCGCGAGCGCCAAATCCTGCTGTTTCCAGCTCATGTTTAAGTTACTGAAATGTACTTGAAAAAATTTTATGATAAGCATATCCAATGTATTTTTCCTCAGCTTTCCAATGGTGTAGGCAGTTTTCCTGAAATTTTCCATTTTCACCTTCAAAAAGTACAAAACGTGTTATATCTCGAAAACGATATTTTTAATATTTTTGTTGACCCTCTAGATCGAAAGCTGAGCATTTTTTACGTAGGGAAGAATATTTTCCAAAGAGTGCCCAAGATGTTTTCTGCGAGATATAGAACGCGAAAGAGTAGACGCACCGCCTTTCCTGCGCGCGGTACTACGCGGAACAGCGCGCGAACTGCGCCCGCCTCGTTGCCTATATAATAACCTTTTATAATCTTTAATTCTTCACCTATTATTCTGAATTCTGAATAATGCATGGAGTAATATTATAATATAATATTATAATATAATAGGTAAAGAATTAAAGATTATAAAAGATTATTATATAGGCAACGAGGCGGGCGCAGTTCGCGCGCTGTTCCGCGTAGTACCGCGCGCAGGAAAGGCGGTGCGTCTACTCTTTCGCGTTCTATATCTCGCAGAAAACATCTTGGGCACTCTTTGGAAAATATTCTTCCCTACGTAAAAAATGCTCAGCTTTCGATCTAGAGGGTCAACAAAAATATTAAAAATATCGTTTTCGAGATATAACACGTTTTGTACTTTTTGAAGGTGAAAATGGAAAATTTCAGGAAAACTGCCTACACCATGGGAAAGTTGAGAAAAAATACATTGGATATGCTTATCATAAAATATTTTCAAGTACATTTCAGTAACTTAAACATGAGCTGGAAACAGCAGGATTTGGCGCTCGCGCGCCGCGCTGGGGCAGTTCACATGAAACGCATCCTATATTTTATTTAAAAATTACCAATATTTTAGTATTTTCAAATATAATTTTATAATAAATACAACTATTAATTATAGTAAAAAGAAAAAAAAGTTAAATTAGACATAATATATCGATGCCTCCTATTCATATAATCATAACTCGCGCGACAACTCTACGAAATTCAAATTCAAAATTGCGTGCAATATAATTCCAACTAAAAAATCTATGGAACAAAATGCTAACTTATGCACCCATACGTCTCATGAAAAAAAAATATCATGAATGAGATGTACGGTGATCGTTGGAATATACTAAGATCCCCTCACAGAAGGTGGTCAACAAGATCGACAGATCATTCCATCTTAGATTTCTATCTGTGGGGGAGAGTTAAGTACCTGGTTCATAAACAGGTAAGTGAAACCATTAAAATTTATTTTTTATCTACATTAAATTTTATTTATGAACAGTTGTTATTTTTCATTGCAGACTCCAAATCGACGCTCCTTACGTATAACTATCACGATTCAGTTTCAACACTAGTCCATTTCAGCGTTTGCGACGAAGACTATCACATTTCACTGCCTCTTATGTAAATTAACACGGTGACGCGAAGTGCTAATTTTCGCGGCAAGATTGTGAATCGCGTTACTTTTCGTCGTGAACTCGCGAATGGTGCTAGTTTTCACGGCAAGCTTGTGAATCACGTTACTTTTCGTTGCGATCCTGCGAATTGTACTAGTATTCGCCGCAAGCTCGTGAATGATGGTAGTTTTTGTCGCAAACTCGCGAATTGTACTAGCATTCGACGAAAAGTCGTGACTTATGCTAGTTTTCGTTACAGTTCTGTAAGGGGAGTCGAACATAACCCCGACAAATGTAAGGCGATCATTAGGGATGTGTGTGCCTCCTTGACGCGCGACGAGATACGGAAGGGAAGGCTCAGCATTATAAATAATAATATAATAATACTATTCTGAATCGCGTAGTCAATGTTATGTAATGAAGATAAACAGACGTCTCGATGAATAGTCAATATTGTCTCTCACTTGGATCGCGGACGCACAGTAGTCAACAGATTCTATCCGTATGATCTCGCCCTCTCTCTTTCAGTAGAATGTGACATACGACTTATTAAACAGCTAGTATAGCTCAGTATCTTTTATACAACAAGTAGTCTTATTATTTACACAACCACTCCATCTTTAATATCAGGATATACATGCATGCATACTTAGCTCAACGAGAAATCATTGTTGTTTGATTTACACATTTTAATCGAATATTCTATATCTCTCATTTTCAATGAATACTCTCAGAGTGTTTTTTGTTCGCCGAGAATCCATCTCAGAGCTATTCTCGATTGTCGAACAATAATCTCAGAGTGGTTCTTGATCGTCGCCAAATATTCTTGGAGTGTTTCCTGCCCGGGTAATACTCTTGGAGTGATCCTCGTCCGCCAAGAAATTCTCTCGGAGTAATTCTCGACCGTCGAGAAATTCGCTTGGAGTCAATCTCAACCGTCGAGAAATACTCTCGGAGTGTTTCCCGACCGTCGAGTAATACTCTCGGAGTGATTCTTCACCGTCGAGAAATACTCTAGGAGTGATTGTTGCCAGTCGAGAAATACGGTTTGAGTGATTCTCGAGAGTAAATACTCCCAGAGGGTTTTTCGATCGTCGAGAATCAATCTCAAAGCTATTCTCGATTATCGAGCAATAATCTCGGAGTGGTTCTTGATCGTCGCCAAATACTCTTGGAGTAATTCCCGATCGTCGAGAAATACTCTCGGAGTGATTCTTGAACTGCGAGAAATACTCTCGGAGTGATCCTCGCCCGCCAAGAAATATTCTCGGAGTAATTCTTGACCGTCTAGAAATTCGCTTGGAGTCAATCTCGACCGTTGAGAAATACTCTCGGAGTGATTCTCGATCGTTTAGAGATAATCTCATAGTGTGTTTTGATCGTCGGTAAATACTCCCAGAGGGATTTTCGATCGTCGAGAATCAATCTCACAGTTATCCTCGATTGTCGAGCAATAGTCTTGGAGTGATTCTTTTGGTGTGATTCTCGAACTTTGAGAAATACTCACAAAGTGATTCCGATTGTCGCGAAATACTCTTAGAGTGATTCTCAACCGTCGATAAATTCTCTAAGAGTGATTCTCAACCGTCGAGAAATACTCTCGGGGGGTTTTTCGATCGTCGAGGAATACTCTCGGGGATGTTATTGCCCCCCGAGAAATACTCTTGTAGTGATTCTCGACCGTTGAGAAATACACTTGGAGTGTTTATGGCTGAGCGATTTTCGACCGTCTAGTAGTACACTTTTAGTGATTCTTGACCGTCGAGAAATATATACACTCGGAGTGATTCTCGATCGTCGCGAAATACTCTCGCAGTGATCCTCGACCGTCGGGAAATCGTCGCGCGGTACGAAGAAAATCCAATTTTGAAGTTACAGGCGAGGAAAGGCCAGTTTCACTTGACCCAGCCGAAAAAGCCAGTTTGTGCCGTCCCTGGACGTAAAATCTCAACTGCCGACATTTCGCACGAGAAAAAAATTCAATTCTGTTAGCGCAAATAGTTTTATACGTTCGCGTTTTTATAAATAATGTTGTATTATATGATTCTAAATTTTAATTATCATAATACAATTATTACATTAATACTATATTAATAAGCGGTTCTATAAGAATCCCGATTGAGTGCAATAATAATTCCATTTTTTCTAGCTGAACATTTGTCAAAATTACTGCAATAATTGTTAATTAATAATCGTTCATGATAGTGTACGCGCAATTGTACATTTATTGTGCTAGATATAGGTACACTTATACTTACGCTGTGCAACTCTCATAAGAGCGTAATAGCCCCGGCGGGTGTCCCTACTGCGTCAAACGCTTTGAAGGCTGCGCGTCGCGCGTCTGCAGCTCGGAGCTGTCCCTTATTTTTCGGGTATATCCAAAAGCGCAATAAACCTACAACTGTTAGTACATTGATTCCAGAATCCTAGTACCGCTTATTAATAGTATTAGGAGTCATTTTATGATGATAATTAAAATTTGGAAGCCTGATACAACATTATTTATCAATTCGCGTACGTATAAAAGTATTTTCACTAACAGAATTGAATGAAATGTCGGCAATTGGGATTCTTGGTCCAGGATTGGCGCAAACTGACTTTTTTTCTTCTCAGACAAGTGAAACTGGCATTTCTTTGTATTGGAGCGCGCAAACTGGTTTTTTTTTGCGACACAGCCGTTTGTTGGCTTTTCTTCGCCTTAGACGCGTTTTTGGCTTTTCTTCGCCTGTAACTTCCAAGTTGCCTTTTCTTCGTACCGCGCGACGAAATACTCTCAGAGTGATCCTCGACCGACAAGAAACATTCTTGGAGTGATTCTCGATTGTCAAGAAATACTCTCAGAGTGATTCTCGAAGACGAGCTTTGCACGCGTGATTTTTCTTTTATAGCTGAGGCACTGCTCTAAAATCCAATATGAATCGTGCGTGGAGTCGCGTTTTTGAAGACGAGCTTCGCACGCGTGATATTTTTTTATATAGCTGAGACTGCTACAAAACTAAAAATGAATGGTGCTAGGGGTTGTGCTCTCAAAGACGAGCTTTGTACGCGTGCTTTTGTTTTATCAAGCGAAAACACTGATTCAAAATGAAATCTATATCTTTCGAGGGATCGCACTCCCGAACACGAGCTTCGCACGCGTGCTTCATGCCTTTTAAAAATCGAAAACACTGATTCAAAATAAAAGTTGACACCCTACGGGTATTCGCTCCGTGCGTGACAGATTCTATACACAAAAATAGCGCAGCCTTACGGGCAATAGCCGCGATTTGCAGGGACAAAATGCACGGGACTCTTATGGGTACACAATTAGAATAAAATCTGTTCAGCTAATAAATTGAAGAAAATTCTTATAACTTTTTATAATAAATGAAAACAAAATAACAATGAAAGAAAACATTTTTGAGATCCCATGGATTTTCCAGAAACTTGTAAGAAATTATTTTCGTTACATGCCCATAAGAGCCATATGTGTTGTGTCCCTGCAAATTGTGCAGATTGGCCGTCACGCTGCGCTATTTCTAAAAGTAAGACGACATATACTATGCACGGAGCGAATATTCAACATTGTGATTTCCGGGGAGTAGGAAATAAAGTTTTCTGGCTTGTGGAGCTGGATGAGCTGGCTGGGCAACCCTCAGAGGAAGCTCCGTCACCTTACCGGGCTTGGATACAATTCTCGCTTTGCGCGGCTCACTACGCTGCTTGCAGATAAATATTGAGAACTTTACGAAGGCCAAAATCGCTGACTTGCTGAACTCTTAGCGACCGCCAACACCGAAGAAGATGAAGACAGTTGCAAGGGATCAGAAAGCCGAAATGTAACCACGAAAAGAGAAAACGCAGGGCGAATGCTTGCACTTTCCGGCGCTATTCCTTGCTAACCCATCCTGAGCATGCGCTGGTTAATATTGCAAGCTTAAGTGATACAATTTAAGTCCCTAAATCCACCTACCCCGTGCATAACGCGTTGCAAATCTGAATGGTAAATGATAAAATTTCAATCCCTAAATTCACCTACCCCACGCATAATGATCAGTTACAAATAAAAAACGTAAACGCTAAACCCCGAGGCCCTAAACGCACCTACTCCATGCGTAACGAGTTATAAATAAAAAACGTATATGCTAAACCTCAAGCACCTTGACCGATAGACCTTACGCATAACTAGTTACAAATCCAAAACGTTAACGCTGAATCCTAAGCTTACAAGTTCTTCAAGCATATCCGTTCCAAAAGCTTATCTGCTTGCATTACTAACTTTTCTCTATTTTTTAACAGAATTTTGACGCTGTTTAGTTAGAGAAAATAATAAATAAATATAAATAAATAAATAATAATAAATAGTACAGATTAATAGATTTCTCAGTGAAGTAACGTACGTAACCTTGACGGAGTTTCCATTTGATAATTCAAGGTTACATACGTATTAAAAATATACAGATGAAGCTGAAAAGCAACAAGTGAAGCTGATCATATCGTCAAGAGCATCTATAAGGTTATATGAGAACAAAATCTACAGCCGAAGCTGAAAATCGATAAGTGAAGCCAGACAAAGCCTCTAGCATTTAACAGAACTATTAAAATCTGCTTCAATAGTTCTGTTCAGCGCGCGCGATCAAAGAAGCATGCGAGGGCGGCACTGTGTCCTCTTTGTTTTATTTTTTGCACGCCGCCGTTCAAACTCGAATTTTTTTATCCTTCCAACCGCTCCATTAGACAGAGAAAAAGTAATAGTATTTCGTAATACCTGTAACATACGATGCGACTAACATTTAAGTACTATATGTGCATATAATATATTATTATGATTGTATGATTGAAAATAAATATTAATAAAGTTGAATTGTGTTCAGCGTCCTTAATTTTTTTTTTCTATTTTTTACCTCTATATTCTTTTTACTTGTATATTAATAAATGAACTTATAACAGCTCCTTATAAAGTATTTTTAGATAAGCAAATTATAAATAAAATTAAGTTTTATGTTTTAATTGTTACACAAAAATCATTGATCATTGGAACACGAGATTATAGTCGCAATTAAGAAATGGCATATAAAAAATCTGATAAGCCCCTTTTCTATGAGGACAATAATCGACTATCCAATTAACCGATTCTGATGCTGGTTCAAAAGAAAAAATTAACATATCAGTTTTGATAGGCCATGTCACAGTAACTTGAATAATTGTGTTACGCACGTATCACAGTGAACTATTTATCTTGACTAACACAACAACAAAATGAAACACAGTAAAAGTTTTTTTTTTATTAAAACAGTTTTATTTAATATCTATAAAATAGAACATTAACATAACAAGTTGCCCTTTCTGCTCTTACGCGTAGCATTTCTACTGATAAAAAAATAATAATAATAATACTGGGCGACACCGATTAAATAAATATATCAGACATCGACGGACTTAACATTATTAGCGATACTTAAACGAGATATACACTTGACGCGATCTTTAGACACGAACACTGCTGAAAAAAGCGATATTTTTTATTTGTACCAAAAAAATATGCACTATATATAATATACCTGTCAGATTTAATAAAGATGGAGAAAAGAAAACAATGTTCAACAACGATAGGGTAGACCAGTGTAGACCTATACATACTATATACGACGGTTACCGTGTTACACGAAGAAAAGAATACGTTGGATACATAATTATATCTTATAATTTTTCCATTATTCACTCTATAAATAATAATTTACAATTTGTTTTGTCGGTATTTACACGCTATTCTGTATCATTATCGGTATATATATCACAGAGTGCACCAACGCGAGTGCAGATGCATCATGATCAAATATCTAATATAATGGGGTGACACGGACGAAAAATGAGGCGCACTCTCGGTCACACACGCTGTTTGTATATTATTATACATGTTAGAAGTGCACATCGATCGAATTCAGCGATTATAAATAAATAATTTAAACGCAGGCTACACAACAAACATAGGTACCACTAACATTTCTGATCGCGCCCAATATATAAAATTACACTGAGAAATTTATTTCTACATAACACGAATGATAGATTATACTGTTGTAATTGCAATTGCACTTCATTTTACAAAAATTACAAAAATATATTAAACATATTAAATTATAGTATAACATTGCAAATTATAAAAAAAAGCGAAAACTTTATTATTATTTTTTTCTTTCATGCGTTCGCATATGTCGAACATAATTCGAGGCATGCCCTTCGTATTTGCAAATTGTACATTTTTTTTTGGCCAACTTTATTGTGTACGCGACTAATATGCTGGCTTAACCCATTCTTATTTGTGAAATTAGCCGAGCAGATCGAGCAGCAATACCTCGCCTGACGGCCAGATACTGTAATGTCTGATTTTTTTTTCTCGGCCATTTTGTGACGCGCAATGTGGGCTTGTCTTTGTTTTGTTGTAGCAAACGTACTTGGACAATCTTGGATTTGGCAGTCATAGAAAGGCCGGCAGTGGCTTTGGATGGTTTCGTATACCGCTGAATTTTGCGGTATGCTGTTAACTGCCCTATCCTCTTCCGCTTTACAGTGGCATGGGCGAAATCTATCGGCCGCCACATTCCAAAGAGAACTGCCGATATTTACTGCCTCTGCCAGGTTTACATTTAAATTTATAACTTGGTGGAACACATTCGGGCCAACATACACAAGGTCTCCCGACTTCTGCGCCAGTGTTTGAAACCTAACCGAGGTAGTTGTCAATAGGCCAGGTGTCAGTAACAATCTTTTGTGTTGAATCGGTAGAGGACACCCATCTCGCCATTCGTCTCTATCTCTTGAATCTAGTCTTCTTTGGTTGCTTATAACTCGATGGACAAATTCTTCCAGCTTTATGTTGTCGCGCGGATCAACCACAATCCAAATTTTGGAATATCTTTTTTCTTTTAGTGCCCAATGAATGATGTTGCAGCTATCGAGATAGCCGTCCTCAGGATGCATCTAAAACATACATCCATACAGACATTTTTCAAAAATGATGTATTTTGATTCCTAACACCTCCGAAAATAATAATAACATGTTTTTGAAGAGAACAACTCAAAAAATTACTATCACAAATCTTCCTCTGGGAGCAAGCAAAATCAATCATTAGAACGCTGTAAAAAAAACTATTTTGATAAACGCTGTGAAAAAAAAAACCATTTTGATAAACGCTGTGAAAAAAAAAACATTTTGATAAACGCCGTGAAAAAAAACCTTATTCCTGTCTATCATGGAATTCCCTATGAATTCTGCAATCTATAACTAATTAATTAAACCTTCTGAGGTATTTCCATGCATTTGAACATTAATTTAATTAAACCTCAGGATACCTTCAGGGTTTTTCTACCCACTGAGCATGTTTTTTAGTATTCTTCCGGTGAACGGTAACAAGCTTATGAATTTGAATGTACCTTTTTTTCGCCCCGCTGAGGGCGTTTTTGTGTACTAGTGTTGTGTACGGCGGCAAGCTGATGCCCAGGCGATAACTTCCTTGCGAATTTAAGTTCACCTGCGTATAATTCCTGCGGTTTGGAGGGAACGGACCAGAGAAACGACACGCCGGCTCGCACAACAAGTCAACTCATCGCGCATCCTGCGATTTAAGGTGCCAGGCACTAGGCAAGGAAGGAAACGTTCCTTGAGAACGAAATTTTTTGGGAATCCTTCTATCCGGGCAGTTGGTGATGGTCTTCTGGTCATCAGCGTGTCAAAAGAGCCACCAGGTTCTATTTGTGAGACAAACTATGATTTGCGTCGAAATCGTTTCCTATTGTACAGTGAAGTAGTCCTCCAAATGTGTTCAGAGGATAAAAAAACATCCCAAGTACACTCAAATTTACGCTACAGAAGTTATGATTTGCGTGCACTCAAATACGTGCTTAAAGGATAAAAAAACACAGGTACAGTCAAAATCGCTCTTCAAACTATGATTTGCAACGAAATCGTCTCAACGGCATCAGCGTGTCGAGACGCATCGAAATAGTTCTCAAAAACCTCTCAGGTACACTTACATACACGAGGAAGTTATTTTCTGGGAATAAGCGTGTCGCTGTATACCATAACAGTCCTCAAAAACATGCTCAACGGTTCAAAAACCCCCAGGTAAATTCAAATTCGCGCTACAAACTATGGTTTGCGACGAAATGGGCTCCTGCGTATCAACCCGTCGTGAAACCGATATAGTCCTCAAAAACGTGCTTAGCCGGTTGAAAAACACACTCGGTACACACAAATTCTAGAGGAAATTATCCTCTGGGCATGATTGTTTCGCTATCCACCAAAACAGTAATCAAAAACGTGCTTAGCCAGTTGAAAAACACTCGAATTCACGAAGAAGCTATCATCTGGGCATGAGCGTTTCGCTATCCACTAAAACCAGAGGTGAGCCAATAAATCTGGGAAATCCACATGATTTAAGTGAATTTGATTGACTTAACCATAAAACTAACTTATCCGATTTAAATGATGTTTCATTAACGAATCCAATTTATATGAATGAAGATTGAATTATAATTCAGAAAATTTTAATCATGATACACTAAATTTCATATTTGAATCATGTTAGTTTTGCGGGCGATTCAGGCACACCTCTGATCAAACAGTCCTCAAAAACATGCTTAGCGGGTAGAAGAACTCCCAGGTTCAGTTGAAACCGCTCTACAAACTATCATTTGCGATGAAAATGTCTCCTGGATATTAGCGTATCGCCGTACATCGAAATAGTTCTCAACAACGTACTCAGCGGGTCGTAAAACCCCCTGTTACACTCAAATTCGCGAGAAAGTTATCTTCTAGGCATAAGCGTGTCACCGTACACCGAAATAGTACTCAAAAACGTACTTAGCGAGTAAAAGACCCTCTAGGTACCCTGAAATTTAATTAAATTCATGCTTAAATGCATGAAAATACCTGAGAATGATTTAATTAATCAGTTATAGACCATAGAATAAACAGGGAATTTAATGATAGATAGAACGAATTTTTTTTTCACAGCTTTCTAATTAACGATTTTTTTTCACGGCGTTTACCGAAATGGTTTTTTTTCCCCAGCGTTCTAATGGAAGAGCTTTTTTTCACGGCGTTCACCGCCATGCTTTTTTTTCACGGCGTTTTCTAAAATGGTTTTTTTTTCACAGCGTTTTCCGAAATGGTTTTTTTTTTTTTCACTGCATTTTCGAAAAAGGTTTTTCTTCACAGCTTTTTTTATGGGTTTTTTTCACAAGTTTTTTTTTTTATATAATACATATAATCAAATTTACAAAAATGTATCAAATATGCAAAACTATTAGCTTTTTTATAAATCGGAGAATTGAATTTTATAATCGTTCCGCAACATTTCTTTAATGTTTTAAAAATTGTCCGTAGTTCAACACACTTTTTTACATCTATAGATATATATGTTTTATTAATTATTCATAATTTTTTATTTTTTAACATTATTTTTGTATGCTTTGATGTAAAATAATGTTGAAAAACATATATATTTGTTATGATTAAAAAAAATTATATTTCTAATCTAATAAAAAATAACATAAAAGAAATTACTTCAGTGGATGACGATTCTCCAGCTAAATAAAAAGTTGGTTCGTTGATTCCAACTGATTTTTCCAATTCTGGATTGTATTCTGGTTTTATGTTCAAAGGAACATTTTTCAGCAACAAATTCGAGGTTTCTTCGAAAAGAATATTGTGCCCATAAAGTGGTTTCATCGTCCCTTTTCCTATTTCATCAATTCTCCTTTCAAACTCATCTTCCAAATCTTGGATCGAATCCAAAGATAACTCAGAATTATCTGAACCTTGTTTCTAAATTATATGTTGATATAATATGTATATTTTTATGAAAGTTGAATTTTTAATTATTTTTTCATAACAGCGTGCGCGGAGCTCGACTTTAGAGTCATTTGTTTTGGCGCTAAAGTCATTGATTTAGACACGCTCTCTCACAGCGTGCGCAGGGACATTTGAAGCGTGCGTGGGGAAACCTATCATGTCGCTGTCATTTGTTTTACATATGTATGATTACGAAATTGCATATCATTAGTGCAAGACGTCTTGTTTATAACCTATTGGTACCTAACCGAAAAGTAAACATGAGTGATAATAGTTCTTGTGATACAGATGATATATCCGATTATGGAGATGAAATTCCACCCGAAATCGCTGCAGCAGCTAAAGAAGTAACTTTAGATCTATTGCCGGACAAATCAAAACGTCTATATGTTGCAACATACAACAAGTTTAAGGTTGTATGACCCGTAACATCCCATTCAAAAGTTAGTTTTTGACGTTAAAACTGCGATAATTAATTATGTAAAGTAAATAATCGATTTTGAGTTTTCGCGATCTATGTATAACTGTAATAAGAATATTATAAGCTTTAAAAATTTGAAATCGAAGCAAAATTGTAGAATTGGCATATCTCGTTTTAGAATCGTGAAAATGATCAAATTTGAGCATTTTTCTCATTTTCACGATTTTAAAACGAGATATGCCAATTCTACAATTTTGCTTCGATTTCAAATTTTTAAAGCTTATAATATTCTTATTACAGTTATACATAGATCGCGAAAACTCAAAATCGATTATTTACTTTACATAATTATTTATCGCAGTTTTAACGTCAAAAACTAACTTTTGAATGGGATGTTACGGGTCATACAATCTTAAGTCTTGGCGTTCAACAAAAAAAACCACAATGTTCGTTGAAGAAATATTTTTAGCTTATTTCAAAAAATTGGCAATGACACTTTCTCCTCCGACACTATGGAACCGTTATTCAATGTTGAAGACTACCGTAAAAACTTTTGATCATATTGATATAAGCCAATATCATCAACTTTTAGCTTACATCAAGAAAAAAAATGCTAAATATTCGATAAAAAAAATCCAAGACTTTCGCTGCGGAAAACGTTAGTAGATTTTGTAATGATGCTCCCGAAGCACATTTAGTGAAAAAAGTAATTTATTTATAAAAAAATTTTAAATTTTATTTCATTTTTCAACAATTTACGAGATTTCGTTGTAGGTTGTTCTTATTTTTGGAATTCTCGGTGCGTTGAGAAGAGGAGAATTAACTAATATAACAACCGATGACATTGAAGATGATTCGACGAGATTATTGATAAAAATTCCAGTAACGAAGAATAATGTCCCTCGTTTTTTTGCAGTTCGTGGAAAATTTTGTCAAATATGTAAAAATTACATGAATCTTAGACCAACTGAAATCGATAAACACAAAAGATTCTTCATACATTATATAGACGGAAAATGCACACGACAGCCGATTGGTCTCAATACAATCGGTCAAATGCCAAAGCAAATAGCTGATTGGTTAAAATTACCAAATCCTCACTTATACACTGGTCATAGTTTCCGAAGAACTTCAGCAACTTTGCTAGTCGATGGAGGAGGTGATCTTACTGACTTAAAAAGACATGGCGGTTGGAAATCGTCTACAGTAGCTGAGGGCTACATTAATGAATCTATGAATCATAAGGAACAAATTCATAAAAAAATAACTAAATCGATCGTCCTAAAACCTACTGAAGTTGTAGTGGCAGATAACCATATACCGCAGTGTGACAATCAAGTAGCATCTACTTCTGGAACAGAAATTACAGTTGATCAACCCAAAAAATCTATAACAGTTTCGTTAAAAAGAACCAGATTTGATTCAGAAGGTCGAGATGATGATAATGAACCACACGCTGAGGATGAATTTTATCGATTAACCGAAACGCAGCATGCTACATGTGGTTCACCGTTGAAAAAACGTAGACAAAACAGTGATGAAAAAAGCGAACAATCATTTACTATTGAAAGCAGCGACAAAAATATTTCTTTTCATTTTAATAATTGTAATGTTACAATTAATGTACATAATCATCATAATTAACTACAATGTACGATACACTATATTTTTGTTTTAGTTTAATATTTTTTGATAAAAGATGCCATAATTATCTATTAAAAATAATTCATTTTTGTATTTAGTTTAGTATAATGTCAAGCTCAGCGACACTTGTTATGAAAATTAGTATACGCAACTCGTGTTCCCCTCGCACTAGTTGCGTAATGTACTAATTTATAATAATAATATAGTACATGCAAAATTTTCTCTAACTGTTGCGCTGAACCACGAAATGATTTTTCGACTTTGTCATTGATCCAGAGATTTTTTGTGCAGGCTTCTCTGATACTTTGCATTACAAATTCATGTTTGTGTTTTTGCAGGATAGTTTTCATTTCTGCATCAATCGAATTTCTTTCTTTCTGTTCAAGAACATCTCGAAACTGTAATAAAAATTCTATGTATTTTAACAATAATAATATTTCACGTTATAGATTCAGAATCGGTGATTAGCAGTTAAAAATTTCTCTTCATTGCTTTACCAGAATGCTTTCTCAAAGGAAATAGTCTTATAAGACCTGTAAATAAGCATATATCAAGAATCTGTGTTTAAAACAAAAAACATTTGTAAAATGGTTATTTAATCGAAATAAGATTTTAAACCATCCATTTCATTCCAAAATTTAATCAAATCTAAGTTAAGGGGGCTAGCCTGGAATAAAATGATGAACAAATAGAAATTTTTTCCCTGCATTTTTAGATTAAAAATTCTTTTGGTAATATTCTCTCGTAACCCGTTTTAGGAAATTCGATTTCGTTTTTCATTGGGAATAAAAAAGTAAAACGGAAAAAAATCGAATTTTTGTGAAATTTATTTTGTTTTTATATTAAAAATTGGTCGAACTCTTATTTTCAATTTTGAAAATAATTACCAACATTCCGATAAAATTTTAATTTAAAGGTTTATTTATTTATTATTTATTATTTATTTATATTATTATAAATAATTTTTATAATAATATTATAAAAATATTATTATAAATAAATAAATAAATTTTTTTTTTATATTATTACAAATAATTTTTATTATTATTTATTTATTTATTTATTTGTTTATTTATTTATTATTTATTTATTTATTTATTATTTTTATTTTATTTTAATATTATTCGAAAACTGTATGTATTATATTTTTTATTCATCTTACACAATTTTTTGCACGATCTTTGAATTCAAAATCAAAGACGCTTTACTGATAATTTTTTGAAACCATTTATATTTTTACGAGTAATACTCTAGATGTATTACCAATCCAATAAATTCCTGATTTACCAGTACGGTGCTATATCAATTTAATTGTTTTAGCAAAAGTAAAATCATATAAAATATTGTAAAAAAGCCTGAATGTTTCGTACAGTATGTTATTATGTTATATTGTTATAAACTGCGTTTACACGGACGAGTCGCGCAACATGAAAGGCACTTCTACAATGAAACCATGAACATCGATTTCTGATTAATGAATGTTATTTAACAATAATAATTTTATGCGATAGAATCATAGATAATATATAATATAATATATTGTATATCATATCATGAATAATATATCATATCATTATACATTAATTTTTCAATAATATAAACCTGAATAAGTAATAATTAAATGATTTCATGAATTGAAAGTAATTATTAATTAACAGCCCTAACAAATAACTCCAGACTCATAATAATGTTAAACGAATAATAATTAATCTACAATCAATTATTCTATCTACAGGTACTCTGCTCTGCAGGTCTCTAATCTACAGGTACGTACTGGTGATTGTCACCGTGTACGTTGTGCCGTTAAGCTTGTATTTGAAAGTTACCAAGTACTCTAAAAGCTTCGTAAAGATTAAGTTATATATTGAGTAAATTTGATCATACTTTTGCTCTAGCACCAAGGCGTCGCTGCCTAAGTTGAATCAGACTTTATTTATTAGAAAGTAAAACTTAGAATCACGCGTGGTCGATTAATTGTTCGAGAATGTACAAAGAGATTGTGTTAAAACAAAGTTAATAAACAACCAAAAATTAAGTTAACTATCTTGTGTTCGAGTTTTATTTAAAACTTTACGAGACTTCTTGCGCTTCAGCGCTTAATTGAACAACTTAAATTCCACGTTCGTGTTGGCCAATTAAGCACTCTTAAAAAATAACAATATCTTGTGGTTGGGTGGCTAGAAAAAGTGATTTAAGCTATCATACAGAAGTGAAGCCCTGCTTTCCTTATTTAGTGAATCAAAGAATTATGAATAGTGTTAATATTCCATTCATTTAGGTCTTGCACTCCTTGAGAGCTTGTTATCATGAACATGTTTGTCCAAGAATGCGTTTCAATTGCAGTTTGAAGTATAACATAAACAAGACAGTGCCCTCAATAATATTGTAATTAGATCTGCCCATCAGTAAGTTTAAAAAGGGTAGACGGCTCTAATTAATGCAATATCTGAGTACAACAATGGCAAAGACCATTGAGGCGAGGACTTTAAGTAGAAAATCATAATTACAGCTGATAGATGATGACTTACATGCAAGTTGTGCACATTAACTTCAGTAAGTTTTTTAAATACATTCAGTTAAATCTGTCATTTGCTTAGATTTTCATTTCACTTGAGATCAAAATACACTTTGCGGTTATTTCAGTGAGATTTACTTTTTTATTTTTATCTGATGAAAAATATCTTATGTATATTTTGACTAGATAAAGAGTACATGCTAAATTTATTAATAGTGATGTTATTTCTTTGATTATTCAGCTGTAACTTCTCTAAAAACATTGTTATCGTTTGACGCAACACAAAACTATTGAAATCGAAGGATCTCTGTATAATATGTCAAATACTTCTCAATTACTGGTTACAATATGTAAATGCCTGTAACTTATAATAGGCACCTGGAATTCCAGGAAGTGCCCCAGAACCACCACTGTTTACCTACTGAGGTAAGTATACGAAAATTGTTTTGCAAACTATAATGTTCATTATTTTAGAATTCATTTTTTAATAATTTTCAGGCAGGACACATAGCGCTGCTCTGGATCGCTTTGACCAAATGAATGAGAGTTCGGAGGAGATCTTGTTTATATAATACTTAATAAAAATTGGAGAAATATTGATGAGTTCCGATTTTGTTATAAAAAATAATTTAGTTCGTATAATCAGTGAAAATAAAATAAAAAAATGAATAAAACTGGAAAATTGATAAATAGTTTTATTTGTGCAACAAAGCATAGTCAACTAAATTTTTTAAATTATTATTAGAAAAATTATTACTGTATATTAGATAGTACTTGAAATAATATTTTTTTTTAATAAAATTAATTTTAGCTATGAATATAAATAGATTTTAGAATGAAATGTATTTCAAAAACTTTAAACTCATTTTTCTCATATATTTAATTCTTGTGATTTTTAGAGCACTTAACGCAGGTTTACTTTTTTTTGGACCGTAAGATAAAGATAAGTTAAAGTGAATGTTATGTAGGTGATATTTACTATAATATGTAGATAAAATACTAATATTATCAACTTTATTGTTATTAATAATTAAATTCTTTTTTTTTTTCAGAAAAGTAATTTCTGTTGTCTGTAGTACTCACAAAAACAAAATAGTTTAAACCCTCGAAGATCCTTAATAATAATCTGTTGTTAAATAAATTCAAGTTTTTCACAAATTAACTGTAACAAGGAGTTTTTACAGTAATGGATAAGTTCAATGTGGCAAAATGTATAATACATCTACTTTATATATAAAAAGTTAAATTTAATAAAAATGAATAGATATTTTCACTAACAATAATAAATTTATTTTTTTTAAGGCTTTTAACTCAGGCTTGCCCCTTTAAGCCATATCTAAGTTGCAGGTAAAAGTTCAGCTCATTGTGTCCATCCGTTCAAGAGTTATGTTGGGGACAAAAATCGGATACACATCACATTCATAAATACATATAACACATACATTGTTTTAAAACGTATTATTCCAGCTCCATTCTGAAAACATCGAAATTCATAGAAAACATTTTCACCGTTACAAAACTTTCTCTTTGAGAAAGCAAAATGGTGATATTTTTAAAAGCGTACGCAACTTTATGTTAAAATAATGCGTATTGAATTAATAATTTAAATACGATAAAGTTACGACACAAGTCATAGATTATTTAAGAACTATCGATGAAAAACTAAAAGATATATTTTACAGAAGAAGAAAACACGAAAAAATCTATTTTTTCTATTTTTTCTATTTTTTTCTATATTTCATAATTTTATAACTCGTTTTGAGCTATATTTATAGGTAAGCTATTGTGTCAAGAATATACCTTTATTTTTGAATTTTATTTTTGCAAAGATAAAAATTTGAACGTTAGCGAGAAATACTCATATACTTTATAATTAGACATAAATAACTACTTACTTATTTATACACAGTTGCATAGAGACATAATTCGTAAATATTTATACATACTTCTATAAAGGATATATAAACCTACATAACTACATACTATACACATACCACGTGCACTTTGTGCTTGCTGAATGATGATTTTCCCTTTTCCCCTTTCATCATCATAATCGCCTCCGATAATTCCATGGCTTCATGGATCCGCACCAACCCAATATCTTCACCACCACAAAACTCGGAAAATTCATCAAACATTTTTTTTCCACGATAATATTCTACCGTTCTTCTTCTTCTTCTTATTTCCTTTGGCTTCGTCTTGATGCTTAAGGTAGCAGCGGCGACTTAAGCCAAATATTCTACCGTTGAATAAATAAACAATCGTGAATTAACAATCTTAGCTTCGTTTAACGATAGTTATCGTTGCTTAGCAACTTATTCGAATCTGCCAAATATTACCGCACTGGTACAAATTGCTTGCAAATGCCAGTAAAACAAAGAGCTAGACAAAAAAGAGTAATTCTATACAGAAAATTATAATTCGGATTGACTTTAAGTAAAACAGATACCAATTTTTTTTATAAATTATTGTAGCGTATTCATCGTAAGTGTGATAAATCCAAAAATAATTTATATTATTTCATACATATTTTATTAATATGAATACTAATTTATTGCGAATTTAATATTATGTACTTTGCCTTGAAAAATACTATCTGATGTAAAACAAACATATTGTTCGTCGTGCAAATTACAAAGATTTTTTAAATAAAGGTTTTCCTTTAATATACGGTAAAAACGTATTTTCAAAAAGAGTAAATATACTATTGTTATAAATGAATAACTGCAAATTATCTTTTATTAAAAATATAAATAATGTGTCAAAATAAACATAATACATCTATTATATGTATAAAAAGTGACATTAAATAAAAAACCTCTGTTAACTGCTTTAGCAGAATGATTTCCCAAAGAGAATCGCTAAATAACATCAAACAATCTTTTTAAATGTATATTTTAATGTAAAATTTCATTCTTTGTGCATATCTGATTTTCCATAAATTCAATATTCAAAATGATCAAGAAAATTATATTTAAAATAGTTATTTAGTAATTATTAAATTGCAAATTGAAAAAATTAAAGTATTATCACGTGCTATTTATTGAATTTATAAATAATTGCATTTCTTCGAAATTTCTTCAGCATTTTCTTTGGAAACCTGCTAAGTCGGCGTTTGCATCAAAATGCTAACAATTCAGCGAAGACTGCGAAAATCCATTAACTCGTAGGATGGTTTCATGAGAACTTCAAAAACCATATAAATCGGCAAAGGTTTCAAATAACCTTTAACATTATTTCCGTTTCTCCCATATTTTTCATGATGGTTTTTACCGACTAAATATTATACGTTTTAACGGAAGCAATATAGATACATAAGTAATTTCAAGACCTTTCTAAAAATGTGACTACCGACCAATCTCTAAACCCAACGCCGTAAAAAAATATTTTCGATTTTTCCATATTTTTCTTTATTTTTTTTAACCGACTTAAAATTGTCCGATCGAGCCAACAAAAATATAAATAGATAGGTAATTTCAAGATCTTTAAGAAAACGTGACTACTTTTGACCGACATGTAAACCAAAGGCCGTAAAAAAATATTTTCTATTTTACCAGATTTTTCTTTATTTTTTTTCACCAGCTTAATATTGTCCGATCGGGCCAACAAAAATATGGATAGATAAGTAATTTCAAGTCCTTTAAGAAAATGTACTTACATCCGACCGATATCCAAACGCAGCGAGGAAAAAAAATTCAATTTTTCCATATTTTTCTTATTTATTTTTTTATTACACAGTATAAGGATTGTGTGGATTTATGTAATGTATCAAGTTCAGATATTATAAAAATAATTAAAACACGTGTTCATCTATAATTGTTAGGTAACACTTTTACTAACATATTATACTTTTCAATAAACGAAATATACGAAATGCACGTGGTCATCTATAATTGTTAGGTATACATATTGTACTTTTCAATAAACGAAATATACGAAAGTTTGTCAATGTTCCGATTTGATAAAGCGAGGTTATACATGACAAAAATCAGCAAGCGAAGCTGAGATTCAACAGGTGAAGCTGAATCGAGTTATTATGTAATCTACTATTAAAGAGTTGCATATGATTATGCAATATCGGTAAAAAATGTTAAAGCACATTCCGCATATTATGCCAGTAATAAAATAGACTAACTATATCAAATTAAAGTATTACAAAATTCATAACTTGTAAGGGAATGAGTCTAACCAAGAAGGTGAATTGTAATGTTTTATTTTCGTAGCAGCGTTTATTTAAAAACTTATTTTTTAAATTAATGTTTCATTGATTGCCAAGATTGAGACATAGGATATTAACAGGATAAATATCCTGTTCGAGTAAATACAATTTAAAAAGAAAATTGTAGAAAGAAAGGCGATTTTTTATTACACAGTATAAGGATTGTGTGGATTTATGTAATGTATTAAGTTCAGATATTATAAAAATAATTAAAACACGTGTTCATCTATAATTGTTGGGTAACATTTTTACTAACATATTCTACTTTTTAATAAACGAAATATACGAAAGTTTGTCAATGTTCCGATTTGATAAAGCGAGGTTATACATGACAAAAATCAGCAGGCGGTGCTGAGATTCAACAGGTGAAGCTGAATCGAGCTATTATGTAATCGACTATTAAAGAGTTGCATATGATTATGCAATATCGGTTGAAAATGTTAAAGCTCGTTCCGCATATTATGCTAGTAATAAAATAAATTAAATATATGAAATTAAAGTATTACAAAGTTACATAAATTTTAAGGTAATAAATCTAATCGTAAAAGTTCCATTATAATATTTTATTATCGTAGCAGCTTTTATTTAATAAATTATTTTTTAAATTAATGTTTCATTGACTGCACTTATTGAGACATAGGATATTAACAGGATAAATATCCTGTTCGAATAAATACAATTAAAAAAGAAAATTGTAGAAAGAAAGGCGATTTTTTATTACACAGTATAAGGATTGTGTGGATTTATGTAAAGTATCAAGTTCAGATATTCTAAAAATAATTAAAACACGTGTTCATCTATAATTGTTAGTTATACATATTGTACTTTTCAATAAACGAAATATACGAAAGTTTGTCAATGTTCCGATTTCATAAAACGAGGTTATACATGACAAAAATCAGCAGGCGAAGCTGAGATTCAACAGGTGAAGCTGAATCGAGCTATTATGTAATCTACTATTAAAGAGTTGCATATGATTATGCAATATCGGTAAAAAATGTTAAAGCTCATTCCACATATTATGCCAGTAATAAAATAGACTAACTATATCAAATTAAAGTATTACAAAATTTCATAACTTGTAAGGGAATGAGTCTAACCAAGAAGGTGAACTGTAATATTTTATTTTCGTAGCAGCGTTTATTTAAAAACTTATTTTTTAAATTAATGTTTCATTGATTGCCAAGATTGAGGCATAGGATATTAACAGGATGAATATCCTGTTCGAATAAATACAATTAAAAAATAAAACTGTGTGTGTGTGTGTGTGTGTGTGTGTGTGTGTATGTAATGAATTTGTCCGCGGCATAACTTGAAACTGGACAGAGGTATCAAGTTTATCTTTGGCAGATATCTGAAGTACTTTTTGAAGTTGTGCAAGTTCAATTTTATATAGTTGATTGGATAATATTAAGTCTGTTAAAAAAAATAAAGAAAAATATCGCCGGGTTTGGATTTTTGTCGGATGTAAGGGCATTTTCTTAAAGGACTTGAAATTACCTATCAAATCATGTTTTTGTCGTCCCGATCGGGTTATATTAAGTCGGTTAAAAAAAAAAAAGGAAAATATGGAAAAATTGTTTTCTTTTTTCTTGGCTGGCTTTGCATATTTGTGGGATGTAAGAGCATTTTCTTAAAGGACTTGAAATTACCTATCAATTCATATTTCTGTCGCCCCGATCGGGTAATATTAAGTCAATTTAAGAAAAAAAAGGCGCTATAAATTCAATAAATAGCACGTGATAATACCTGTATCTTTTTAATTAGCAATTGAATAATTACTAAATAACTATTTTAAATATAATTTTCTTGATCATTTTGAATATTGAATTTATGGAAAATCAGATATGCACAAAGAATTAAATTTTCCAAAAGATTATTTGATGTAATTTATCAATTCTCGTTGAGAAAGCATTCTGCTAAAGCAGTTAGCAGCGGTTTTTTTATTGAGATGGCTGCACTGCCATTCCGCGCGGATAGTGTGTCGATAATGTAGGAACCTTATTTTTTTCATTATCATAACCTAACTATCGGTTACCATCTGAGCTGCGTCAGACACAACAATTTACTCCGACGTCCTCTTAAAGCTCCTTCAAGCCTGATTTACGAATTTTTCGGAATGACCAGAACAGTCATACGAACTAGAGTTTACTAGTCGATCGCAGCGGTCGTAGATAGAATATTTTCGCCCGGCGTTGGCTAACTTCAGAGTTTTCATGGTTGAGAGTCGCCTGATAAAAATGATTCATTTCGGAACGCACGAACAAAATCACTATCAGTATAAACTAGTTATTTATTTTACCAAATAATGGCGCGACCAGTATAATTTCAAGATAGAAAACAAAAAATAATGAAAATATCAAAAATTATGCGAGAAAAGTTTTTTGAAAATGGAATATTTATATTCATTAGAGAACACAATTTGTTTTAAATTGTCGAAAACAATAACTTTATACAGTATAGGAATAAAAATGTTTATAAAGAGGAATTATGCACATAATTAATATACTCGAATAATAAATTATAAAGACCAAAAATGATTCAACTGAAAAGCTTGTTATGGACACTTTATTATTTATCAATTATTGAATTCTCAATTGAAGAAAAAGTCGTTTTTTACGACATAGCCCAAACTGCGGGGCGAATTGGTACAAGTAGTGGTACTAATCGTACACTTTTCTTCCAAAGCAGTTATTTTTTCCTATACTAAAATAATTAAGTCTACTGAGGTACTAATACTTAGTTTAGTGTTATAGCTAACTCAAAAACTTGTTATGGATTATTATTGTTAGTCATTCATCTATACTCAATTGAAAAATAATCGGTTTTTACGAAATAGTCCCAACCACCAGACTGATTCGTGGTTATTCCGTACATACATTTTGAAATCTTCTAAATCGTCATACTAATTGTATATATAAATTAGCCCCGACAGAATTGTACGAAATAGTCTCAAACTGCTGAAAATCGTACGAGTGCAAGTACTAATCTGAAATTTGATGTATCGAGGTCTACTGGCCGTCGAAATTTTTTTTTACTTTTCCTGGAATCACCCTGAGCAGATGATAACGAGACAAATCAAAAAGATATAAAAAAACACAGTGACTATTAGGCAAGCATTGCAGGGGAACTGCTAAATAGAGTAAACAGGTTATTTCGTCTCGTATCGATCGTTTTCAAAAGCCTGATACTTCTTGAACTTTTCGTGCAGCTGTCCTACGATAATGAGACAAACGCCAAACGATTCAGCTTTCAACTCTGAAGTTGTGTTTTCATAGACAATCTCAACCTCCGAAGTTACGTCGACGTAAGATTGAACTTTCCAGCGTTATGCACGACAGTAGATATTCCTCGCGATGGCACCACTCGAGCTTTTCCTGGAAACACCCTGAGCAGATGATAACGAGAAAAATCAAAAAGATATAAAAGAACACGGTGACTATTAGGCAAGCATTGCAGGGGAACTGCTAAATAGAGTAAACAGGTTATTCCGTCTCGTATCGATCGTTTTCAGAAGGCTGATACTTCTTGAACTTTTCCTGCAACTGTCCTACGATAATGAGACAAACGCCAAACGATTCAGCTTTCAACTCTGAAGTTGTGTTTTCATAGACAATCTCAACCTCCGAAGTTACGTTGACGTAAGATTGTTCTTGCTAGGGTTATGCACGGCAGTAGATATTCCTCACGATGGCACCGCTTGAACTTTTCCTCAAATTTTCCTGGTTATACGGGAATGATAAAAATAAAAAAGATATAAAAAAACAAAGTGACTTTTAACGAAAAATGTCAGGGAAACTGCTAAATAGAGTAAACGCGTTATTCCGTCTCGTATGGTACCTTTCCAAAAGCCTGATACTAGTTGAACTTTTCGTGCAGCTGTCCTACGATAATGATACATACGCCAAACGATTCAGCATTAAAAAAAGAAATTGTGTTTTCATAGACAATCTCAACCTCCGGAGTTACGTCGACGTAAGTACGTACTTTCCAACGGTATGCAACGCAGTAAATATTCCTCCCGATGGCACCGCTTGAACTTTTCCTCAAATTTTCCTGATTATACGGGAACGATAGAAATAAAAAAAAGATATAAAAAAACAAAGTGACTTTTATCGAAACAAGTCAGGGAAACTGTTAAATAGAGTAAACGCGTTATTCCGTCTCGTATGGTTCCTTTTCAAAAGCCTGATACTACTTGTACTTTTCGTGCAGCTGTCCTACGATATGTAGACATACGCCAAACGATTCAGCATTAAAAAAAGAAATTGTGTTTTCATAGACAATCTCAACCTCCGAAGTTACGTCGACGTAAGATTGCACTTGCCAGCGTTATGCACGGCAGTAGATATTCCGCACGATGGCAGCACTGGAACTTTTCCTGGAATCACCCTGAGCAGATGGCAACGATAAAAATCAAATAGATATAAAAAAACAAAGTGACTATTACGCAAATATTGCAGGGAAACTGCTAAATAGGGTTAACAGGTGACACCGACTCGTATGGGTCATTCTCAAAAGCGCAATACTTGTTGAACTTTTCGTGCAGCTGTCCTACGATAATGAGACAAACGCCAAACGATTCAGCTTTCAACTCTGAAGTTGTGTTTTCATAGACAATCTCAACCTCTGAAGTTATGTCGACATAAGATTGAACTTTCCAGCGTTATGCGCCACAGTAGATATTCCTCGCGATGGCACCACTCGAGCTTTTCCTGGAATCACCCTGAGCAGATGATAACGTGAAAATCAAAAAGATATAAAAAAACACGGTGACTATTAGGCAAGCATTGCAGGAGAACTGCTAAATAGAGTAAACAGGTTATTCCGTCTCGTATCGATCGTTTTCAGAAGCCTGATACTTCTTGAACTTTTCGTGCAGCTGTCCTACGATAATGAGACAAACGCCAAACGAGTCAGCTTTCAACTCTGAAGTTATGTTTTCATAGACAATCTCAACCTCCCTAGTTACGTTGACGTAAGATTGTACTTGCTAGGGTTATGCACGCAGTAGATATTCCTCACGATGGCACCGCTTGAACTTTTCCTCAAATTTTCCTGATTATACGGGAACGATAAAAATAAAAAAGATATAAAAAAACAACGTGACTTTTATCGAAACATGTCAGGGAAACTGCTAGATAGAGTAAACGCGTTATTCCGTTTTATATGGTTCCTTTTCAAAAGCCTGATACTACTTGAACTTTTCGTGCAGCTGTCCTACGATAATAAGACATACGCCAAACGATACAGCATTAAAAAAAGAAATTGTGTTTTCATAGATAATCTCAACCTCCGAAGTTACGTCGACGTAAGTACGTACTTTCCACCGGTATGCAACCCAGTAAATATTACTCCCGATGGCACCGCTTGAACTTATCCTCAAATTTCCCTGATTATACGGGAACGATAAAAATAAAAAAGATATAAAAAAACAAAGTGACTTTTATCGAAACAAGTCAGGGAAACGGCTGAATAGAGCAAACGCGTTATTTCGTCTCGTATCGATCGTTTTCAAAAGCCTGATACTTCTTGAACTTTTCGTACAGCTGTCCTACGATAATGAGACAAACGCCAAACGATTCAGCATTAAAAAAAGAAATTGTGTTTTCATAGACAATCTCAACCTCCGAAGTTACGTCGACGTAAGATTGTAATTGCTAGCGTTATGCACGGCAGTAGATATTCCTCACGATGGCACCACTCGAACTTTTCCTGGTATCACCCTGAGCAGATGGCAACCAGAAAAATCAAAAAGATATAAAAAAACAAACTGACTATTAGGCAAGCATTACAGGGGAACTGCTAAATAGAGTAAACTGGTTATTTCGTCTCGTATCGATCGTTTTCAAAAGCCTGATACTTCTTGAACTTTTCGTACAGCTGTCCTACGATAATGAGACAAACGCCAAACGATTCAGCATTAAAAAAAGAAATTGTATTTTCATAGACAATCTCAAACTCCGAAGTTACGTCGACGTAAGAACGTACTTTCCACCGGTATGTACGGCAGTAAATATTCCTCCCGATGGCACCGCTTGAATTTTTCCTCAAACTTTCCTGATTATACGGGAACGATAGAAATAAAAAAAAAGATATAAAAAAACAAAGTGACTTTTATCGAAACAAGTCAGGGAAACTGTTAAATAGAGTAAACGCGTTATTCCGTCACGTATGGTTCCTTTTCAAAAGCCTGATACTACTTGAACTTTTTGTGCAGCTGTCCTACGATATGGAGACATACGCCAAACGATTCAGCATTAAAAAAAGAAATTGTGTTTACATAGACAATCTCAACCGCCGAAGTTACATCGACGTAAGATTGTACTTGCTAGGGTTATGCACGGCAGTAGATATTCCTCACGATAGCACCGCTTGAACTTTTCCTCAAATTTTCCTGATTATACGGGAACGATAAAAATAAAAAAGATATAAAAAAACAAAGTACCTTTTATCGAAACAAGTCAGGGAAACTGTTAAATAGAGTAAACGCGTTATTCCGTCTCGTATGATTCCTTTTCAAAAGCCTGATACTACTTGAACTTTTCGTGCAGCTGTCCTACGATAATGAGACATACGCCACACGATTCAGCATTAAAAAATGAAATTGTGTTTTCATAGATAATCTCGACCGCCTAAGTTATGTCGACATAAGATTGAACTTTCCAGCGTTATGCACGACAGTAGATATTCCTCGCGATGGCACCACTCGAGCTTTTCCTGGAATCACCCTGAGCAGATGATAACGAGGAAATTCAAAAAGATATAAAAAAACACGGTGACTATTAGGCAAGCATTGCAGGGGATCTGCTAAATAGAGTAAACAGGTTATTCCGTCTCGTATCGATCGTTTTCAGAAGCCTGATACTTCTTGAACTTTTCGTGCAGCTGTCCTACGATAATGAGACAAACGCCAAACGATTCAGCTTTCAACTCTGAAGTTGTGTTTTCGTAGACAATCTCATCCTCCGAAGTTACGTTGACGTAAGATTGTACTTGCTAGGGTTATGTACGGCAGTAGATATTCCTCACGATGGCACCGCTTGAACTTTTCCTCAAATTTTCCTGATTATACGGGAACGATAAAAATCAAAAAGATATAAAAAAACTAAGAGACTTTTATCAAAACATGTCAGGGAAACTGCTAAATAGAGTAAACGCGTTATTCCGTCTCGTATGGTTCCTTTTCAAAAGCCTGATACTACTTGAACTTTTCGTGCAGCTGTCCTACGATAATGAGACATACGCCAAACGATTCAGCATTAAAAAAAGAAATTGTGTTTTCTTAGACAATCTCGACCTCCGAAGTGATGTCGACGTAATAATGTACTTTCCACCGATATGCAAGGCAGTAAATATTCCTCCCGATGGCACCGCTAGAACTTTTCCTCAAATTTTCCTGATTATACGGGAACGATAAAAATAAAAAAGATTTAAAAAAACAAAGTGACTTTTATCGAACAAGTCAGGGAAACTGCTAAATAGAGTAACCGCGTTATTCCGTCTCGTATGGTTCCTTTTCAAAAGCCTGATACTACTTGAACTTTTCGTGCAGCTGTCCTACGATAATGAGACATACGCCAAACGATTCAGCATTAAAAAAAGAAATTGTGTTTTCATAGACAATCTCAACCTCCGAAGTTACGTCGACGTAAGTACGTACTTTCCACCGGTATGCAACCGAGTAAATATTCCTCCCGATGGCACCGCTTGAACTTTTCCTCAAATTTCCTGATTATACGGGAACGATAAAAATAAAAAAGATATAAAAAAACAAAGTGACTTTTATCGAAACATGTCAGGGAAACTGCTAAATAGAGTAAACGCGTTATTTCGTCTCGTATTGATCGTTTTCAAAATCCTGATACTTCTTGAACTTTTCGTACAGCTGTCCTACGATAATGAGACATACGCAAAACGATTCAGCATTAAAAAAAGAAATTGTATTTTCATAGACAATCGCAACCTCCGAAGTTACGTCGACGTAAGAACGTACTTTCCACCGGTATGTACGGCAGTAAATATTCCTCCCGATGGCACCGCTTGAACTTTTCCTCAAATTTTCCTGATTATACGGGAACGATAGAAATAAAAAAAAAAATATAAAAAAACAAAGTGACTTTTATCGAAACAAGTCAGGGAAACTGTTAAATAGAGTAAACGCGTTATTCCGTCTCGTATGGTTCCTTTTCAAAAGCCTGATACTACTTGAACTTTTTGTGCAGCTGTCCTACGATATGGAGACATACGCCAAACGATTCAGCATTAAAAAAAGAAATTGTGTTTACATAGACAATCTCAACCTCCGAAGTTACGTCGACGTAAGATTGTACTTGCTAGGGTTATGCACGACAGTAGATATTCCTCACGATGGCACCGCTTGAACTTTTCCTCAAATTTTCCTGATTATACGGGAACGATAAAAATAAAAAAGATATAAAAAAACAAAGTGACTTTTATCGAAACAAGTCAGGGAAACTGTTAAATAGAGTAAACGCGTTATCCCGTCTCGTATGATTCCTTTTCAAAAGCCTGATACTACTTGAACTTTTCGTGCAGCTGTCCTACGATAATGAGACATACGCCACACGATTCAGCATTAAAAAATGAAATTGTGTTTTCATAGATAATCTCGACCGCCTAAGTTATGTCGACATAAGATTGAACTTTCCAGCGTTATGCACGACAGTAGATATTCCTCGCGATGGCACCACTCGAGCTTTTCCTGGAATCACCCTGAGCAGATGATAACGAGGAAAATCAAAAAGATATAAAAAAACACGGTGACTATTAGGCAAGCATTGCAGGGGAACTGCTAAATAGAGTAAACAGGTTATTCCGTCTCGTATCGATCGTTTTCAGAAGCCTGATACTTCTTGAACTTTTCGTGCAGCTGTCCTACGATAATGAGACAAACGCCAAACGATTCAGCTTTCAACTCTGAAGTTGTGTTTTCGTAGACAATCTCATCCTCCGAAGTTACGTTGACGTAAGATTGTACTTGCTAGGGTTATGTACGGCAGTAGATTTTCCTCACGATGGCACCGCTTGAACTTTTCCTCAAATTTTCCTGATTATACGGGAACGATAAAAATCAAAAAGATATAAAAAAACTAAGAGACTTTTATCAAAACATGTCAGGGAAACTGCTAAATAGAGTAAACGCGTTATTCCGTCTCGTATGGTTCCTTTTCAAAAGCCTGATACTACTTGAACTTTTCGTGCAGCTGTCCTACGATAATGAGACATACGCCAAACGATTCAGCATTAAAAAAAGAAATTGTGTTTTCATAGACAATCTCAACCTCCGAAGTTACGTCGACGTAAGTACGTACTTTCCACCGGTATGCAACCGAGTAAATATTCCTCCCGATGGCACCGCTTGAACTTTTCCTCAAATTTCCTGATTATACGGGAACGATAAAAATAAAAAAGATATAAAAAAACAAAGTGACTTTTATCGAAACATGTCAGGGAAACTGCTAAATAGAGTAAACGCGTTATTTCGTCTCGTATTGAACGTTTTCAAAATCCTGATACTTCTTGAACTTTTCGTACAGCTGTCCTACGATAATGAGACATACGCCAAACGATTCAGCATTAAAAAATGAAATTGTGTTTTCATAGACAATCTCAACCACCGCAGTTACGTCGACGTAAGAACGTACTTTCCACCGGTATGTACGGCAGTAAATATTCCTCCCGATGGCACCGCTTGAACTTTTCCTCAAATTTTCCTGATTATACTGGGACGATAGAAATAAAAAAAAAGATATAAAAAAACAAAGTGACTTTTATCGAAACAAGTCAGGGAAACTGTTAAATAGAGTAAACGCGTTATTCCGTCTCGTATGGTTCCTTTTCAAAAGCCTGATACTACTTGAACTTTTCGTACAGCTGTCCTACGATATGGAGACATACGACAAACGATTCAGCATTAAAAAAAGAAATTGTGTTTTCATAGACAATCTCAACCTCCGAAGTTACGTCGACGTAAGATTGTACTTGCTAGCGTTATGCACGGTAGTAGATATTCCTCACGATGGCACCACTCGAACTTTTCCTGGTATCACCCTGAGCAGATGGCAACCAGAAAAATCAAAAAGATATAAAAAAACAAACTGACTATTAGGCAAGCATTACAGGGGAACTGCTAAATAGAGTAAACTGGTTATTTCGTCTCGTATCGATCGTTTTCAAAAGCCTGATACTTCTTGAACTTTTCGTACAGCTGTCCTACGATAATGAGACAAAAGCCAAACGATTCAGCATTAAAAAAAGAATTTTGTATTTTCATAGACAATCTCAACCTCCGAAGTTACGTCGACGTAAGAACGTACTTTCCACCGGTATGTACGGCAGTAAATATTCCTCCCGATGGCACCGCTTGAACTTTTCCTCAAATTTTCCTGATTATACGGGAACGATAGAAATAAAAAAAAAGATATAAAAAAACAAAGTGACTTTTATCGAAACAAGTCAGGGAAACTGTTAAATAGAGTAAACGCGTTATTCCGTCTCGTATGGTTCCTTTTCAAAAGCCTGATACTACTTGAACTTTTTGTGCAGCTGTCCTACGATATGGAGACATACGCCAAACGATTCAGCATTAAAAAAAGAAATTGTGTTTACATAGACAATCTCAACCTCCGAAGTTACGTCAACGTAAGATTGTACTTGCTATGGTTATGCACGGCAGTAGATATTCCTCACGATGGCACCGCTTGAACTTTTCCTCAAATTTTCCTGATTATACGGGAACGATAAAAATAAAAAAGATATAAAAAAACAAAGTGACTTTTATCGAAACAAGTCAGGGAAACTGTTAAATAGAGTAAACGCGTTATTCCGTCTCGTATGATTCCTTTTCAAAAGCCTGATACTACTTGAACTTTTCGTGCAGCTGTCCTACGATAATGAGACATACGCCACACGATTCAGCATTAAAAAATGAAATTGTGTTTTCATAGATAATCTCGACCGCCTAAGTTATGTCGACATAAGATTGAACTTTCCAGCGTTATGCACGACAGTAGATATTCCTCGCGATGGCACCACTCGAGCTTTTCCTGGAATCACCCTGAGCAGATGATAACGAGGAAAATCAAAAAGATATAAAAAAACACGGTGACTATTAGGCAAGCATTGCAGGGGAACTGCTAAATAGAGTAAACAGGTTATTCTGTCTCGTATCGATCGTTTTCAGAAGCCTGATACTTCTTGAACTTTTCGTGCAGCTGTCCTACGATAATGAGACAAACGCCAAACGATTCAGCTTTCAACTCTGAAGTTGTGTTTACGTAGACAATCTCATCCTCCGAAGTTACGTTGACGTAAGATTGTACTTGCTAGGGTTATGTACGGCAGTAGATATTCCTCACGATGGCACCGCTTGAACTTTTCCTCAAATTTTCCTGATTATACGGGAACGATAAAAATCAAAAAGATATAAAAAAACTAAGAGACTTTTATCAAAACATGTCAGGGAAACTGCTAAATAGAGTAAACGCGTTATTCCGTCTCGTATGGTTCCTTTTCAAAAGCCTGATACTACTTGAACTTTTCGTGCAGCTGTCCTACGATAATGAGACATACGCCAAACGATTCAGCATTAAAAAAAGAAATTGTGTTTTCATAGACAATCTCGACCTCCGAAGTTATGTCGACGTAATAATGTACTTTCCACCGATATGCAAGGCAGTAAATATTCCTCCCGATGGCACCGCTAGAACTTTTCCTCAAATTTTCCTGATTATACGGGAACGATAAAAATAAAAAAGATTTAAAAAAACAAAGTGACTTTTATCGAAACAAGTCAGGGAAACTGCTAAATAGAGTAACCGCGTTATTCCGTCTCGTATGGTTCCTTTCCAAAAGCCTGATACTACTTGAACTTTACGTGCAGCTGTCCTACGATAATGAGACATACGCCAAACGATTCAGCATTAAAAAAAGAAATTGTGTTTTCATAGACAATCTCGACCTCCGAAGTTACGTCGACGTAAGATTGTACTTGCTATCGTTATGCACGGCAGTAGATATTCCTCACGATGGCACCGCTTAAACTTTTGCTCAAATTTTGCTGATTATACGGGAACGATATAAATAAAAAAAAAGATATAAAAAAACAAAGTGACTTTTATCGAAACAAGTCAGGGATACTGTTAAATAGAGTAAACGCGTTATTCCGTCTCGTATGGTTCCTTTCAAAAGCCTGATACTACTTGAACTTTTCGTACAGCTGTCCTACGATATGGAGACATACGCCAAACGATTCAGCATTAAAAAAAGAAATTGTGTTTTCATAGACAATCTAGAACGATAAAAATCAAAAAGATATAAAAAAACAAAGTGACTTTTATCGAAACATGTCTGGGAAACTGCTAAATAGAGTTAAGGGGGTTATCGTGATTTTTACATGGGTTCACTATTTAATTGTTATATCATAAATTATTTAAATATAATAATGTAAGTACACACGGATAAGAAATGTAAACACTTTCTGAACCGAAAAACGCTATTGTCATGAGCATGCAAGGTAGGTGCAAAAACTTGGCAACGGACCAGGTACCGCGGAACTCCCCCAAACTACCTCTAAAAGACGTAAAAATCGCAAAAAAAATCCTATTCTGCCGTTTTTGAGAATCGCGTTAATTTTATTATCGAAATACAATTTTGAGCATGCAAGGTAGCTACGAAAAAATTGGCAACGATGCAGGTACCTTGGAACGCCCCCAAACTACCCTTAAAAAACGAAAAAATCGCAAAAAAAATCCTATTTGCCGTTAGGATGCGTTACGAAAACTAGACATGAAAAACTACGTAGCGCACCACTTTAGACTCACTCCATCATCGGTCAGGCTCGGTATTAAAGACAATAAAGCCAAATAAATGCGTTTGCTTGATCATATAATAAATCAAATTGTTTTCCTTATGCACATAGATTAATGGAATATATGTAATTTGTCGGCAAGTACACTTTGAGTGCATACGAATGTTCTGGTGGTTCCGGAACATCCGTTATAAAAACTATTTAAAATATGTTATTTTGTCAGCGTATAAATTATAAAAGTAATTAAAGAATAAACTTATTCACAGATTTTAAGTCGTACATTTTTTCAAAAATGATAATGAAATGAAGTTTCAATAACAGCTTTTCAACACATTAGCCCCAGGGTTATTTTTTTTACGCGAATGGATTCTACTTTTTGCTTTATAATTATTAATAGAAAAACAATTTTTAATGTATTTATAGAATTTTAATTGAATAGGAATTTTTAATAACACTGACAACGATCATGAAAATGTTTAATATCTTTATTTTAATCTTTGTGACATTTTTTTTCAATAATTATAACGGTCTTTCGATTTACGAAAAATCTTGAAGCGAACATACTGGCGACATCTCTGAGCAACGAGCATAAGCTTGTTATGTCAACAGTCAAACTAACCTCTTCTCTCTGACACGTCGAGAAGTTGCGCGTTTCATTTCATTTAACTCTGCCGAACGTTTAAAGTCTCATCCATATTCGTTTTGGTTTGCAGCGCAAAAATTATGATTTTGTACATTTAATTAACGCATTTAACGAATTAATCAGAAACGACTATTCCGAGTTATTTTCGTCTGTTCTTTCCGAATTCGTAGAAATAAAGTTAAAAAAAACATTATTTCCGTGAAAAAAATTTTGTAACTTTGTTAATACTTATTCTGGCCTAGAATAGATTAGACCAATCGATAGAGGGGCTTAAGAAACGTAAAATGCCGCCTACCCGGTGTCGATATTTCAATTCAATCATTTATTACAATGCTTGAAAAGTGGTGCGTCGGTAAATTGTCACTCGGTATATATATATATATATATATATATATATATATATATATATATATATATATGTATATATATATATATATATATATATCTATATATATATATATATATATATATAAATAATAATACCCTATTCATTTGCGGTTAGAAACAAACCAAATTTAGCCTAGAAATCAATGTACTGGGGGTTTGCCACCAGCTTCTTGATAGATCTAGGTAAGTTGGTAAAATCCAAACGTTTATCATTACGATTCTGTTTTTTTTTGTTTGCTCACCGTATTCAACAATGGCGTCGCGCCCTTGTTGCTGCCCATTACCACCCTATCCTATAGAGTAGTATCTAGCTCAAGCCCGAGCTATTAGGTTTTCTATAATCTAGGCTTAAAAGTGAGCAATTTAAATCTCTTAGAAACTAACAGTTGGGTCTTTTATTGGTCGAGCCGACATAACAATTTAAAAGAGCACACTCGTTAATAGTGAAATAAATGATTTTGGAGTCAGTATTTTTTTTTTCTTGTTGAAAATATAGACTTGAAAATTGAATTTATTGGTGATATTCAAGAAAATGAGAAGAAAAAGTAATACGAAAGGTACATAAGGTAATTTAAAATTCATTTAATTTTTTTACATTTTTCAATGTAAACTCATACAATTTTAATGGTTTTCAAAATTTTGTAGTGACATAGACAGTAGATTAGGCCTAGTTTAAAATAAAACGCATGTTTCTATTTACCTCTAGGGTGAAAAAAATAAAAAAGAATTTACATTTTAATCACTTTCTAAAAATGGGGGTTCGAGCGGAGCGAGTAGGGGGTATCTTCCTAGTAAATATAAATATATATAAGAATTTTGTTGAAAACTGGAGCAATAATTATAAATTTTGACATTAAAAATTAATGAAAGGTATCACTAAATTAATTTTGAGGAAGCAAACCCTGTTGAAAAAAAACATGTTTTTACTATATGTTAATTACACGTGATAAAAACATATCTTTTTACTATATGATGTTTCGTCTCAATTTAACATATGATAAAATTTTTGTGTAACGTCCTAAAAATACTTGATGAAACATGTAATAAAATCATGTGTTAAAAACATGTGATAAAATCATATGTTAAAAACGTTTTTTTTGTAAAATCAACTCCTGGCGAGTTAGACTTATAAAAACTATTTTAGACGCCAAAAAATACACATAAAATGGACGATTTTCGACTGTAACTTGACAGTATTTAATTTTACACAAAAATATTCATAAGTTATAGATAATAGTTAAACAAAACTTTTTCCTATTTAAGATTTTCATGTAAAATAAATAATACCTGACGATTTAAATCTATAAAAACGATTTTAAACACCAAAATATACTATAACGGTGTACTTACATTCGACTAGGTACAGCGCTATTGTAGATCTCCAACGATGACTAAATATGGATAATTATTGCATGCAAACATATATATTGATATATTTTATCACTACGGGTAATCGCACGGGAAGTGGAAAACAACCAGGTATTTTAAATGATTACTCACGGCAATTAGTAATAAGACTTTTACATTTATTACAATTTAAATTATAGGTAGAGAGATATTTCGAATATATATATATATATATATATATATATATATATATATATATATATATATATATATATATATATATATATTTATTACAATTTAAATTATAGGTAGAGAGATATTTCGAATATATATATGAAATCAGTAACTACAATGGTTATGTTGAGCGCTAGCTAGTTTCGGTACCAGCAACCTAACTACTTTCCTATCATTTAACAAATTAACAACGCGAATAACGAACTGAACTTTCGGTATTTCTGCACGACGATGACGACGACGATGACTTGGTGTTGCAGCAACGTGCGTCAAGGATGACGAGACGTATGAAGCCCTCACAAGGTGTGCGGAGCCTCCAGGGCTGTACTCTCCATGGCAGCAGGTACACAACACAACACCGGAGGAGGTTAGGTTCTGCTACTCCACCAGATCAAGACTACCAGTGCATCTAGGTAGGATCAGTGATTTACCCATATTCCATGTTATTCCTATATTAATTTTTAGCCTTGTGTTGTTGCAGGTCTCAAGTAGACGAGCAGCAGGACTGATGTGAAGCACTTTCTCTCCAGGTGCAGCTGTTCACCCAGAGGAGTCCGTTGCTTTCATGCAGTTCCGCCTTTTCCTAGTGTGTCAACATTCAGAGGCATTTCTTAAGGGGGCTAGACACCTTCTTTCTCTGAAATAAGAAGTCACATTTTAATACATAAATGTAAACTAATTATTTCATACTTTTTACATATAAAAGTGGGTATATTTACCTTACCTTAAAACTTTCTCCGATGGGCCTTTTATATGGCCCAGAACCATAGTCATCGATGAAACAAGTTTTTTCACTATCCGTAAGCTTTGAAATTTTCCTGTGGATGGATTGACTTCAGATAAGTAACAAAAGTACCATAATCCGCAAAAGAAAATTATTTACAATCAGGAAAAATATTCTATGAAACGAACAATCGTTTTTGTTCGGTTTACGCAAGCGACGTACTCTACAATGACGACGACTATTTTTGTTTTCTCTACGAACAATGATAAACGATTTCTTGTTCACAGCAACATATGAGTATTCGATTGAGCTGGTAATACAATTCTGGGTTCTAACAAGGAGATAGCCTTTCTACTCAACATGCTGAAGCTACGGCTATGCACGTTTTTCATGTTCATGCGTAGCCATGTGGCGTACCTTAGTCTGTTTTCCTCACATCTATCGCCAGCTCATTCATACACTCTTCATCAACAACCCTCATACCTACTACTCCGACAAATGGCAGTAAGTATTCTCCCCATGACTAAGGTAGCAAGAGGTTATACAAGCGGTTATGCACAATTTGGGATATTCCTACTAATAGCATAATAGCCTCGGCACCATAACGAAGTTTCGGCAGGGGTGTTTCGATAAAATGGGGCGGGTTGTTACACGTAAATCGAACACGGACAATTCTACCCGTCATAATATCTACCTAGTCCTGGCAGCACAGACAAAAAATCTGCTGAGGTTTCTATTTTAGGTGATAGTGATAATCGAGGTATTTGAAATCACGGCGTAACTCTACTATTGGCTCTATCCGTACTATCGACAATTATTCTAGACCAAAGACTTGTTGAGCAATAGAGGCGTCAGGCAATTATTTTATATCCTACGACAACTAATTAGGGAACAAACCTGCGACACCGACAATCGTGCGAGGAAAGTTGTATTAGAGGGGGTGGTGTGACACGTTTCAGAGATCAGGCGTGATCTCTTTACTTTTCCCGTGCTCTTAGCATCGACAACAAATGTGCTAAGGGCATTGATTCGGGGCTAGTGGTTTGGTGCCTCCTCTACTTAGGAATCTTTCTACTTCTCTTCTCAACTCATCGACTATCCTACGAGGAAAAGAGCATAGGGGTCGATTTTTGATCTTTGACGACAAGCTCATTGATCCTAAAAAAACGAGCCTCTGGCTTAACTGGCGAGAGAGCCTCCCTAATTATTTCAACAAGATCCATACGTTTCGATAAGACGAGAATGTTTCGATAAGGGCCTGATGTTTCGAGGTCAGGTCGATTCAATAAAGGTGTTTCGGTAAGCTCGAGGTGTTTCGATAAGATACGGGTGTTTCGATAAATTCGAGTTGCTTCGATAAGATAAGGGTGTTTCGATATGTTAGAGGTGTTTCGATAAGATAAGGGTGTTTCGATAAGGCACAGGTGTTTCGATACAGCAAGGGAGATGGAATGAAGCGAAAGAGTTTCTACGACCCTGAAGGGTTTCGACAATGGTTGCGGTGGGATCCACCCTAACGCCTGCCCGAGGACAGAGGAGCACTCCGTCCCGGTGCGGAAGTCGGCTGAGGGGCGGCACTCAACGCACACTCCCTCCTTTTTCGACAATATTCGCTCACACATGTCCTTGTGCTCGCGGCCGGCTTTCCACACCGAAACAGAATGTGCCTCGCCTGGGCCGGGGACATTGGGGATACCGATGCCCTGTCTTGTGGCAGTTCCAGCACCTATCTATTTTGCCCGAGGTGGAGGTTGAGGCGACAGAGAGGGCTGGAGAGCTGCAATTGTCCTGCAGCTTCACTGGGCAGGCGGCAATGCCGAGGGCTGGATCAAGCGCTCTCCTGGCCTGATGCTACTCGACCTTCTGTCGGTCGATGGCTGTTGGGGACGCAAACTGCTGTTCCCAGTTTATCTGGATCCTGGCCTCCTCCATCTGCCTCCTCGTCTCCTTCCGCAACTCCGCCTCTCTCATCCGGAACGGCTTCATGACCGTGTCTCTAATGATAGGGGTGGCGGTCTCCGCGAGCTAAAGAGATCCCTGGATATAGGTGGCCCAGCTACCCTTGGGAGGTCGCTGAGGTTGTTCCCATCAGGGACAGTCTGGACGCCCCGGTCATGTCGGAACACAATATCCCGCTCCTCTAATACCATCCGGGATTTCCTACTCCTTCCCCTTGAGGTGGAAGGTTCCACTTCCGGCATCTCCTTCGTCTTCTTCTTCTCTCTCTTCCTTGACAGCTTCGGCTTGGCCCCTGTGTCCTGGGATACTGCCGGGGGACTTTCAGGTACAGAGACCCTGATCGTCAACCCTCCTACGAACGCCGACCCGGCGCCTAGCGGCGGGTCATACAGCAGCCCCTCCATAGGGTCAGGCTCCCTGGATGCCGAGGAAACACCTGCCTCAGTGGATGTGAGCGCCTGGTGCGGCAACCCACTCAGGGCGGTGAGGCCATGTGCCACGACAGTGGCAAGAGGCTAGTGCAACCCCAGCGAGCCCCAGGGAGCGTACTGCTGTCTACCCACTGTGACGCTCGAGAGCAGGCCGGCCGACAGGGCCTCCTTCCCTTCCCCAATCCCCGGCAGCTCCTCACTGGACGGGACGTCCACCAGGAATTCGCTGCCTGATGTGGTAGCGATCCTCTCCTCCGGTGGTGTTTCTTCTGGGCGACGCAGAGGTTGAGGGGCAGACTTTCCGCAGCCTCTTCCTCTTCCTCTTCCTATCATCCTGGCTGCCCTTGGAGGTTGAAGGTTTGGAATCTGTGGGTGGTATGAGGGTATTGACATTTGGTGATATAAAAGGTTTCAAATCGGATATGTGAACCCTTGAGATGCGGTGACTTTCCACGTCTTTCAACTCATATATGACAGGTGATAATACCTCTTGAACTATGCAGGGTCCAGTAAACTTCGGTGTCCACTCGGCGGCAAAGTTCTGGGCCGCTGCCGACAACATATGATTCCTACGAACTACTAAGTCACCGACTTTAAACGAAATATTACGTCGATTCTTGTTGTAATACTTCGCTTGCTTTTCATTAGCAATTTTCAACTGTTTCTGTACTAGGTTGTATATGGTTGGGAGACGCTTCAGTCGATCCGCCCACACTTTCGAATCACCTATTTCGACGACATCATTATTTTCCTATTGTTCTCGCAGGGTCGTAACCGTGCGAGGGTTTCTGACAAAGTTTAAAAACGCGGGTGTCAGCTTCGTCGAGGAATGGACCGTAGTGTTAAGTGCATACGCGAATTCGTGAAGTGAATATCCCAATTACGATGATCCTCCTTCACGAATATAGACATCATTATTTTTAACGTACGATTTACTCTCTCAGTGGGGTTGGCTTGAGCATGATACGGGATAATAGTGGTCTGAATAACCCCCAATTCCTCTAACCGCGACGTCATTAGGCTATTGGAAAACTCAGTGCCATTATCCGTCACTAAATATTTAGGGCAGCCCCACCGAAAGACGACTAACTCGTCAAAAGCTTTCGTGATTAATTGAGCGTTGGCTCGACGAAGGGGTTTGACTTCAACGAATTTGGTAAATAAGTCTTGAAAGACTAGTACATAACGATATTGCGGCTTACTGGGCGGAAATGGCCCCATGATATCCGATGCGACCACTAACCATGGGCCTTCTACTTCCCGTTTCCCCATTAGGCCCGCGGAGGCCTGTTGCGAGACTTTGTGCATTTGACAGTCCAAGCATTGCTTAACGTACCTAGCTACATATTTACTGATCGAGGGCCAAAAATACATCTGGGAAACGCGACAACAAATCTTCTCTACCCCCAAATGTCCTGTATGGGGGGATTATGGGACTCAAATATTACCCGTTCCCTATCTGCCTGCGGAATGACTAATTTCCATCCATCCAAATCTGTGACCGTATCGTCAATGAGCTGGTTGGGACAATGCTCATACAAGAGATTGTTTTCTATCTTCCAATCAGGAAACTTGGATGGATCTTGTTTTACTATATCAAATCGACGTGAGTACCATTCGTCAGGCTCGACTACCCCTACTACTGCTACATCATCAACATCCTCGTCGAAAGCTCGGGACAGCGCGTCTGGGACATTATTTAATGCCCCTTTTCTGTGCACAATTTTAATGTTATAGGCTTGGAGAGCGGTAGCCCACCTGGCCAAGCGGCCGGTTGGGTCTCTTAGATTATGGAGCCACAGAAGACTGCTATGATAAGTTATGACCGTAAACTCTTCTGCTAACAAATAACCCCTAAACTTTTCTACTGCCCACAGGACTGCCAAGCACTCTTTTTCCGTAACGGTATAGTTCCTTTCAGCCTTTGTTAGAGAGCGGCTGGCATACACTATGGGATGTTCCCCATCCGTGAATTCCTGGCTGAGCACGGTTCCTAATTGCCGATTACTCGCGTCAGTTTGTAGTGTGAACGGTAGATTTAGGTCCGGTCGCGCCAAAACGGGAGCTTGCGTAAGCAGAAGGCGTAACGTATCAAATGCCATCTGCTGCCCCCCCTCCCATGACCAACGAACGTTCTTTTTAAGGAGCTCATTCAGGGGGCTTTTCAATTCGGCTAGGTTTTGAATGAACCTAGCGTACTACGTTACCATTCCTAGGAAACTACATAACTGTCTTAAATTTTTCGGGGGTGGAAAATTTAAAATTGGTGCTATCTTGTCTGAATCTGTTTTCAACCCTTCCTTATTCACGACAAAATCTAAGTATCGAATTTCAGAGCAGCATAGATTGCATTTATCGCTGTTCACTTGCAACCCTACCTCTTTTAGTTTCGAGAGAACCTTTACTAACAAATCTAGATGTTTCTCAAAAGTATCAGTGGCGATAATAATATTGTCCATATATACGAAGACTTCAGGTTGCCATTCTGGCCCGAAAATATTATCCATTGCCCTTTGGAAACTCGCCGGGGCATTGGTTAATCCATAAGAAAGACGAGTAAATTGGAAAAGACCCTTGCCTGGTATCGCGAATGCCGTAATTTCCTTACTAGATTACTCTAGGGGAATTTGATGGCAGGTTCGTCTTAGATCTATTTTCGATAAGTATTTTGCGTTCCCTAAATTATCTAGCAAACTATCCATATGCGGGAGAGGATAAGCAACCTTGTTAGTGGCTTTATTAACCGGATTATAATCAATGCAAAACCGAATGGACCCATCCTTTTTTGGTACTATTACTGGACAACTACTCCACAGACTTTCAGAGGATTCGATTATACCCTCTGCTAACAATCGATCTATTTCTGCGTGAGTTGCTGCTAACATTTTTGGCGAAATGCGTCTAGCTTTCTGTTTTATTGGGGGGTGACCCTGCACATCAATTTTATGTGGCGTTATTCGTGCGGCAGCTGTGCCGCCGCCCGAAGTTTCGAGAAGTGGGTCTAGCTTGACACGCAAAAGTATTCTCTCCCCTTGGGATTGCTCGGCTACCCCATCAATGGCGGCTACTGCATAGACTGCACTAGTGTCCTGGTTTTTGGGATAGCAGGGATGAATGATACCTTTCGGGGTGTACCAAGTTCGGTCCTCGAAATTTATTCGCATTTGCAAGCGATGTATGAGGTGCATTCCTAATATAATGTCATAGGTAAGAGAATTCGATACCCTAATGCTAGTGGTGATTTCCTCTCCGTCTATTGTAAACGCTAATTCGACTTCACCTACTATTTTATCCTTTTGGCCGTTTACCATGACCATGTAAGTTGAACAGGGTGTTATTTTTGATTTTACTAACTTGGCTGGTTTTGGGCCCAAGAACGAGGCTATCGAACCACTATCGAGCAGTGCTGGGAAAACATGACCATGAATTTCGATACTAACATAAAGAATATTGTCAACATGTCCTATCACTGCTCTTTGGTTCAGCGGCGGGGAGGTAAAACATGTTTTGCTAGTTCTTTCTCCGATTGAATCGGAGACCCTACTGACGCTAACGCACTACTATTTGGCGACGGGGACTCTTGTTTTTTATTCCCTTCCGTCGTCCCTTTCGTCGTGTTGCGGCAGTTTGGACACGTTGCAACAACAACTCCAGGGTATCCACATCTATAGCATAGGATTCGTCGCCTTTCTCTGCAGCTCCTTGCCCAGTGTCCTTATTTCTGACATACCCAGCATTTGTCGGATGCCGTGCTATTTCTCCTCAGTGTTTGAGAGGCTGTTGAGTTGTTGGCGGCTGGCGCTGGTTGGTACGCTTTCGTTGTCGCCTTCTTTTTCTCCTGCGACTTGCTGGTTTCCTGGGACGGCTTCAGCCTTGGTGCTGTGCCGCTTGGAGGTATTTGTTTTCCTCCTTGTCGTTTCGGTATTGGGTAGTCCTTCGCAACTTCTTTTACCGCAGCCACATTTTGTTCGCCTTCCGTTTCGATAGTGTTTATGACCGCTGTTTTCGTTTGTTTTTTTATTAGGCATGCGAAGTTGGGAAAAAGTGATGCTTCTTGGAGAGGCGGTGGGCGATATGTTTTTTCTTTTTCCTTCCTCACCTCCACTCTTTGTCCCAATTTTTGCCATTCCTCGAACGACTTAAACTGTTCTCTAAATATGAAGCGGTAGAGTGAAGTTTCGATATTCTCTTTCGAGTTGCGCCTCTACCGTCATTTTTGGTACTATTTTGTCCAACAACAATCTTAAATTTGAAAGGAAGGTCAAAATTGGTTCCTCTGGCCCTTGCGTTCTTGATCGAATTTCTTCCTCGAGGCGAGCTTGGAAATCTGGAACCCCATATTGCAGATGAAGGGCTGCGAAGAAGTCTGACGTCGACTTCCAATTTCTACTTAACGGCCTTGCCTAGTACCGGGCTGCGTCTGACAATATCGATGGAATCAATTTTAATATTTCCCCATCAGTTACGCTTAATGAGTACTGACACTCTTTAATTCTTTCTATGAATTCTTCAACGTCCTCTTTATGTCTCCCAGAGAAGCTAACCTGCCACTTTTGTAATAGAATGCATGTTCGTGTTTCTCTCTGGAATGTAGTATCAAGATTCGAAGAACGTCTTGACATATCTGCCATTGAGGGTTGCGAGAATGAGGCGAATCTTGGATCATTTTGAGAATTATTACGATCCTCTAGTAGGAATACAGACTGGCCATAGGTTGTTCCGTAACCTATCGGCGGATAGTATCCTTGCGGTGGAAACATGGGTGGATAATACCATGGATAACCAGCGCTCGGAGGGTAGAAACCCATGCAACTATCAGCTCCTTGATGGAAGCCTGGCCCTGGAAACGACGATCTGGCGTTTTCAACCAAAGATTGGTGAGTGTTGAATCCTGCAGCGCCAGTTGAACCTGCCGGATTCTGACAATTTATCGACGCCTGGGTATATCTTATTCCACTTGAAGTGGATTCGTTTGCTAACGATCGACTATCACTTTCCTCGGGGTCTCTGGTAGCCGAACCAGGAAGCTGATGATTTGCTTCCCTGAGTGTGTTCGCTTTCAACCGAGGAGGGTACAACCCCTGTGACTGATTAGTTTCGATACGAGAGATTTTGCTTTGCGCAACCGAAGTTTCGATATTCCTAGGGGCATAGTTTTCGAAATGTACCTGCGCCGCAGTGCGTTGTGGCACGCGCGGCGGTATAACCTGGAATGTTTCGGTAGGGGGAGGTAGCTGATGGAATTGAGGACGTTGGTCTTGAGGGAAGTGATGAGAATAGTGCTTCAAACCAACAGGTAGATTGGCTTGTGTTTCGAGAATCTGGCTATTATTGGAGAGAGGATATAGCATGGATTGTGCACTCGGTTGGTAGTTCAAATACTGACTAAACGAGTTTCTACTACCGGGAGCTTTTGGTCTAACCTCATATGGGCGTGGTGTAGCACCAGTGCTCATCACTGTCATTGGCTGGCTGGTCTTGGAAGATAGTCCAGTGTAAATTGATTTGTTCATCCTCTGTGGATTTTCAGCATAAAGTGTTGATACCATGCTCGAGGTTACACTACTATCTGCATACTCGTGGCCACAGTCTCCATTTGGGCAGATCGATCCAATATCTCCGTCATTGTTGAGTTGGAGGCTGGATCCTCCACCTCGACGGCCTCTTCAAGCCCAGTATTCGTAGTCACGCCCATAAAAGACTCATCGTGCTCTAGTCCCGGCACTAAACATCCCCTCGATGGATCGTTATCCACTAGGATATTCCAGGGGGCGGCTCTAGCCCCAAAAGTTCGACGCAAGTCAAATCTCACTAAACGATCGATTAGTTCCGGCATACTTCCTTCTCTACTCAACCGACTACTCTTCAGCGCCTGGAACATCTTCTCTCGACTATACGATTGGAAAACCGATTCTAACCGATCCCTCTCGGTAGCTACCTCTGGCTGATTATCTCTCTCGACATTCGACACCATTTCGATTACAATAAATAACTACTTAATTTTTATTCCTACAACGACGAGTAATAAAATAAAATAATAAAAAAAGGTTTTATTATTTAAGAGTGAAACGAAGTTCACCCTTCGCTTTCGTAAGCGCAAATGCTCAGGAAGCCAACTGACTTGTTTCCACGGGATGCCACTAAGGCTCTCTCAATTCGAGAAATGAAGAAAAAAAACTGAATAAAACCAACCAAGCAAAACAGAAAAGTAAAAAAATATTTTCCAAACAGGCACTGCTAAAATCTGTTGCTAAAGAGCAACAGACGCCAAGGAAAAAAAAGGAAAAAAAAATAATACTGCAATTGACTGTATCTGAGTCAACAGCAAACAACTAATGGAAAAATAAGCAATCCAACAAAAAAATATGATGTGCCCAAGTCAATCAGTTAACAACGAAGCAACTATATCAAAATCTCTGTTGTTTCTGATTGCTTGCCCCGCCTACAACAACCAACTTACTACGATAAAAAAAACTACTAACTACAACTACTAAGTTCACTCTATGTGTGTAGCAGGCCAAAGAAAAAGGAAATTATCGTATCTTAATTGCCTTATTCTACCAATAACAACGAGAAAAAAAACTAATAGTTTCGATACTCACTTCGCTATATGCTAAAATAATTTAAAAAGATAGCAGCTAGTTCAAATAAATAGCAATAGAGAGGTTTAAAAAAAAATGCAAGCCGAAAGCCAAACTAAAATTCGAGCTAAAGCCGAATTTAAAATTCAAGTCGAAAGCCAAAAAGAAAACAACAACAAACAAAATTCAAATCAGCCGGGTTTAAATTCTATTCGATGACCAAACTAAAATTCAAATCAAAAACCAAATTCAAACTAACCTGAAACCAAAAAAAAATTTGTACCGGACGCTACATGAAAAGCCAGCTAAGCAACTTGCTATCAAGCACGAAAGCAGAAAAATGTTTTGCAATAGGGATGTAATTATGTTGTACAACCTCTAGCAAGGGCACAACTAAGTTCTTATGTGGGAAGATGCTAGGGGGTTTCGTCTAGACCGTCGAAGGGATAACTTTTACTATGTCACATAGTATAGAGTGGATCAGCTGATACTAGCTAACTGTCAGTGTTTCCATAATCAAGCAAATCGACATTAAAAATTTCTGGCTTGATTCCTAAAAGGTGTATTCTACCAATTTATTTTAAATAGTAATTTGCTTCCACAATTTGATTTAAAGCAGCCCACCCTTAACTACACGCAAAGATATTGTAAACAACACGTTAATAGTAATACCAATTTAAATAAGATATTCAATGTCAACTATAGTTCCAATATTCTACCTAAAAATAATCGCCGCTTAAATACCGTTTTCGATAATATTCGAATTTAAAAATTTCGAAAGATAAAATTAAAGAATAACAACTTGCTAAAAATATTATTTAAACGCAAAAAAAAAATGATAAATATATAATTTTTTTTTTCAAAAATTTATTGCAATAATTTCGAAATTGTTTATTTAAAAGTCACCATTTTTAATATCACTTTAGAAGCAATAACCTTGTAAATAGTTCTTTAAAAAAAACAATAATTTAAGTATAATATTCCAGAATGATAATTTATAAAATCTCTTATTCCGAAGAGACCAATTTTTAAATTACTATTTAAAAATAATAATATTCTCTATACATTACTTGACAGAAATAAAATTTTAAAGCTGTGTATTTAAGCGTGATGATATTTCAAATAATTCTTCTCGATAGCTATGTACTATAATAGCTGTACAGGAGAACATGTCTCGCGCACAGCGGACTCGCGGAATGTAAACAAACCGAGTTTCGTATACATGTATTACTCGTGTATATCTCGAAAATCGACTAATTATTTTCGACCACTATACGAGACTATTTTAGTTTATTCTATATTCGAGTTTAATAAATATAATTTATTTTTATTAAAAGTAATAAATCCCCTATTGTGCATAAACTCCACTTAGTTGCCACTTTGTTTCAAACAACAACAACAAAAACAATTTTCTGTTTCAACTATGGTGCCAGTAATTAAAAGCCATAGGTACCCAAGCGCATAAATAGGTGTTTCGATAGTGTGAGGGTGCATTTGACGGGTTGTTAATGAAAAGCATATATTAAAGAATGAGCAAGCAGATATGAATAAAAACAGATGTGTATGAAAAGAAAGATATTTTCAAATAATATTATGCATAAATAATTGAGATAAATAATTAAAATAGTAATGCTATTATTCGTGCAGAAATGCGCTGCGTTCTATGTCAATTACTGAAGCATGTTTCGGTACTATAATTGTGAGAGCGTGCAATAATGAAAGTTTCGAAATTTACTAATTTTCTACAAATTTTTCCTTCTATAATTAATAATTTATTATTTGACAATTTTCTCCTCAACGAGATGTTTCAATATTATTTTTAGCAATTATCAATTTTTTTAAATTTCGTGACGAAATTGATTTTCACAAAAGTCTTCTATTTATTTAGAAGACTTTTGTGACGTAACATCTACACAATGTTTCGACAAGATTTTTCTAACTACCATATGATAGAAAAGCGAGAAAAATGTCAAACATACAATTACCAAAAAAAATTTTTCTTTAATTTCAAAAATTACACACGCTCAAACTTTTCTAAAATGCATGAACACTTAACTTTTGTCAGCGACGCCTGTTGCGTCGCCTTCTCGCCGCGACGCGAAAATTTTCAAAATGGCCGACTGAACCGATAGCGTCGGTTTGGCAAAGGCAAAAATGGCTATTTACCCGTTTCTCTGTCTCGCGCGTCGGTATCGCCGAATTACACTTTCTTCACTCGCGATTCGCGGGGCCCACGTTCTGGGTGCCATTTATAACGGTGTACTTACGTTCGACTAGGTACAGCGCTATTGTAGATATCCAACGATGATTAAATATGGATAATTATTGCATGCCAACATATATATTGATATATTTTATCACTACGGGTAATCGCACGGGAAGTGCAAAACAACCAGGTATTTTAAATGATTACTCACGGCAATTAGTAATAAGACTTTAACATTTATTACAACTAATTTAAATTATAGGTAGAGAGATATTTCGAATATATATATATATGAAATCAGTAACTACAATGGTTATGTTGAGCACCAGTTAGTTTCGGTACCAGCAACCTAACTACTTTCCTATCATTTAACAAATTAACAACGCGAATAACGAACTGAACTTTCGGTAGAGACGGGTGCGAGATCAAGCGCGACTCGCGAGCGAACGTTTCGACAAACTTAATACTTATACGCGGTTTCGATACGAGACGGACGCGGAGCGATACAATTCACAACGTAAATCTTCAGTTGGCTCTAGGCGACGGCTAGAGTCTGAGCGCATGGCGCGAGAGAGAGACGCGATACAACGTGGCCGTGGCCTACGAAACTCACCAGCTCGAAGCTGGAGCTACGGTGCCGGTGTCCTCTGACGGCCGCCTCGACGATGATGGTGTGCGCAGCTAGTCGACTCGATACAGCTGGGCAACGGCGGCGGCTCGTGCTCCCACTGCTGCGTGGCTCACGTATGGCTTGGCACCAGCTCTGCGTCCTGACGATTGAGTTGGAGTCGGTGTCAGGCCTCACTTCGCGTGCGCAGCCAGCGAGTGCACTCTACCACTTAAACGGTACGACAAACTTATGGCTTTCGGAGCAATGCCGGTTGGCTCGAGAACGGAGCAAGTTGCGCGCGTGCTACTGTCCAACATGGAGTGGCCGAGCAACGCACGCCGACGGAAGAACGAGCCCTCAAGTCCCCGCGAGCGACCGCCACCACTCGTTCTTGTTCGGGTACTAGGCTCTCTCTCTTTCTCTCTCGCTCACCCATGACGCATGTGACGGCAGCGCGCGGCCTAGTATTTACTTGCGCGCCTGCCCCGGTGTTCTGCACGACGACGACGACGACGATGACTTGGTGTTGCAGCAACGTGCGTCAAGGATGGCGAGACGTATGAAGCCCTCACAAGGTGTGCAGAGCCTCCAGCGGCTGTACTCTCCATGGCAGCAGGTACACAACACAACACCGGAGGAAGTTTGTTTCTGCTACTCCACCAGATCAATACTACCAGTGCATCTAGGTAGGATCAGTGATTTACCCATATTCCGTGTTATTCCTATATTAATTTTCAGCCTTGTGTTGTTGCAGGTCTCAAGTAGACGAGCAGCAGGACTGATGTGAAGCACTTTCCCTCCAGGTGCAGCTGTTCACCCAGAGGAATCCGTTGCTTTCATGCAGTTCCGCCTTTTCCTAGTGTGTCAACATCCAGAGGCATTTCCTAATGGAAAACAAGATAAATACTGTTCCTCCTTATTGTTTCTTATGCACCTACTTCCTCATCTTTACTTATTTACAGGTGTGAGCAGTGGAAACGCATAAACATAGTCGAGAACGGGGCCAGTGGCGCTCCTGCGCCACATACCCTTGGCATCTAATGTGTTTTGTATCTTGATTCTATCTTCTACTGCATATGTCGTTTCGAAAGTGTCCATTTATTCATACCACTAATTCTATTCTCCTTCTTACAGGTTCACCTAAGCTGCCGCCTCCCCATGTCAGGGAGAGATCAAGAGGAGAGTGAACTCAGCTCCCTCGCATCGCAGCACTATCACTAGAATGGGGGATGGCAGGAGCAACGTCATCTTCCACAGGAACAGGGCATGGTTGCAGCACGAGGAGCTCGCGATGTTCCTCCGCAAGAGTACTGTCTTCGCTTTTCTAGTGATCTGACAGGTAACAGTGGTAGTTAGGGTGTCGTATGGGTTACTTGGGCCCTCTTCTTCCAAGCATGCTTTCCTTTGAGTTAGGATTTCCTGTTCTGGATGCTTAACCAGAAACGAGCCCCTACAACCACAGTTGAGGTTTTTCTTATCTTTTCATTACTCATTGTAATGCTCAGAAAGTGAGCGTTACAATACATAAAATAGTCAATTTTTGCTTATCGTACAAAGAATTGATTTCCAATAGAACTCTTAAATACAAAGGATATCGATATCGTTTAAATACCAATAGAAAAACTAAAACAATAACTAACAAAAACTGTTACATAAAAGCTGTCAAAACTTACAATTTCGTGTCATGATCTAGAGAACTTAGTATATAGTAAAATCAAAATTAGAACAATGTTTAAAAATTGCCTTGTTAAAAATCTATAATTATGTTATCTTACTGTTTTGATAACAAATAGAAATTTCATATAAAATTACACAGCTTAACCTGTTAACTATGTTCACAGAACCTAAGCGATTGAACTAAGAGAACCAAAATTGCCTAATATTATAAAAGTACATGTTAAAGTAATATCATATTACACAAAGAAAACTCTAGTGTAATGTATGAGTTATAGATTTTGTAGTATAGTAAAGTTCAATATGTATAAAGAATTAAAATGAAAACTATTAAATAGGCAAGACTCACTTATATATACAATAGATACCTTGAAATGAGTTCTTATACCCTGACTAAACTTAGAAATTAACTCGATGAGCTAATATGACCAGCAACAACTGCTTACCCGTATTGCATCTAACCACACACACAGCACTTTTATGATATCCCCCAGTTCCTAATTATCCATCCCCTCACAATCTAAAGCACTAGCACTTGAAGATCATCGTAGAGCTAGGAAAGCTGCAAAATGAGGCTGGATAGCCCAGAGCGGGCACTACTTCATAGATGCCAGTCTGCTGAGAATTATCTAATAGCCATCTGAGAGGAAAATACTACAGAGATCGACATGCGTGTCTCAATCTCAAGGAATGCCTCACCGTAAACGCATGAATAGATCAGTCACTCATCTAGGAAACAAGCGAGGAGAGTTGAGCACCTAGAAACCACATATGACTAATGAATAGATGACATAAAAGACATTACCATATAAAAGAAAAGTTTGGTTGTTGTTCACTATTCTCGGTGCACCAGCTACCTCTAACAATTAGAGGGGAAAGACTGGTGGAACTTTCACTTGTTGTTTCATTGCTGAAAATGCCTCCATTCTGAGAGTCGCTGAAGGCACCAGCAGCAGTATAATCTTTTATAAAAAAAGTCTATTTAACATAAATAAACAAACATTTTTTAACAAAATGTCGATATTTCAGGAACAGATTTCGTCAGTACAAACAATTATTGATAAAACACAGGGATCTTTTTTCATTAACTACCGATTTCATTTTTCAAGATAAGATTTTGTTTCTTAATTTATTTCATTGTTACTTGCCGAAGAGAAATTTCATAATTATCCAAAACCTTCAAAGTTAAAGCAAATTTAAAAAATTTGGGGTCAGAGACCTTTAAAATGCCGAAAAATCGATTTTTTATTACATATTTCACCAAAAAACACTTGTACAATATGTCCCAAATTGTTTTAAAGCATTATCCATTTTTCTTTTCAGAATATACACAAAACATTGATAAAGCTTTCTATTTGCTTTTTGTGTAAATTACATTTATAGCACTGCGTGACTTAAGTCCCCACTTATGTTACGCATATCCGTGCGATAAGTAGTCGATTATTTCACCGTGTTTATCGCACTCGCTACGCTCGTGCGCTAACCTCACGGTACCCCAATAGACTGCTTAGCGCACGGATAGGCGTGACAGCGAATTAAGGCATGCAGTGTTATAAAAAATTGTACGATACTAGTGCGTTAAGTAAACCATTACACGCCGTGATAGGACCCTCGCTACGCTCGGGCCCTAACTTCACGTCGTGACATAATGGGCCACTTATCGCACTTGTATCGTAATGTACTATTTTTCCCTTGTATAGATAATATTGATTTGTACTATTTTTTTTGTTCATTTTTCTTTTTTTAATATATTTTAAATTTTCATTCTACATATGTATATCGCGTAACCAAATTATACTGACATTGGATTTTCTCCCTGGAAAATTGTGAAAAGTTTGGAAAAGCGGTGAGTCTAAGGGATTTGGCGACCGAGGAACACAATGGTGCAGTCAAAATTGACGTAGTACAAAAATAAAAAAGATAGCAAAATTATTTTTTCGAAAAATATTTAAGGTTTGGTTTTTATGTCCATTTATCGAAGTTCATTAAGTTTAAAGACCATACCGCCTTTGACCGACCTCGATATCGATATATTAAGTTAAAAAATTGACAATATATTGCTAGTATATTGGAAATATATTGGGTAGCATGTGGGAACTATATTGCCAAACCTATTGGCGATATGTGTGAGATACCTGTTTGGCACAATAATTGCAATATATTGGAAATAGGCTTTGCAATATAGTTCTAATATACTAGCCATATCTATTGCCAATACATTACCAATGTATATCCAATAGTTTTTATTTCTACGCAGGTATGGCTGAAAGTATAAAGGATTCCGTACGGAAAGCGTTGAATTCGAATTTTTCGCACATCATTGACAGAAATTCACCTAAATTTAATACTAAGTTTCCCCTAAGTAGAGCATATTTATCACTCTTTTCCCAAACTTAGCTGAAACTTAACATTAACTTTGTATGAAGTTTTACGTAACTTAATCATAAGATTTCAATTTGGTTTTCCAAACTTTCAAAGAGATGAACTGAGGCAATATAAATATAAACATATGAAGTATTTCATAAGGCGAGTGACAGATTCGTATTTTTACACGAACATGGGCGGAAACTAATCTGAAGTTCATACTAAGTGTTCCGTCGATGGTTGTGACAAGCCTTTTCTAAAGTATGGCTGAAAGTATGGCTTAAAGTATGGCTGAAAGTATGGCTTACAGTATGGATGAAAGTATGGCTTAAAGTATGGCTGAAAGTTGTCGTGTAGATTCCGTAAGGAGATCCTAGTATTCGAATTATTTCCACAATCTTGCCTGTAATTCACCTAAATTTTGTATTAAGTTTCTCGTGAGTAGAACGTATTTATCATTATTTTCCTAAACTTTACCGAAACATAACATTAACCTTGTATGATGCTTTACGTAATTTAATCGTAAGATTTCAATTCGGTTTTCCAAACTTATAAAGAGTTGAACTGAGCCAAAGTTAATATGAACATATGAATTATTTCCTAAGGCGAGTGTAGGATTCCCATTTTTACACGAACATTGACGGAAACTAATCTGAAGTTCATATTAAGTTTTCTGTCGATGGTCGTGACAAGCTTTTTCGAAAGTATGGCTGAAAGTATGGCTTAAAGTATGGCTGAAAGTATGGCTTAAAGTATGGCTGAAGGTATGGCTTAAAGTATGGCTGAAAGTATGGCTGAAAGTATGGCTTAAAGTATGGTTGAAAGCATGGCTTACAGTATGGATGAAAGTATGGCTTAAAGTATCGCTTAAAGTATGGCTGAAAGTATGCCTTAAAGTATGGCTGAAAGTTAACGTTTAGATTCCGTAAGGAGATCTTAGGATTCGAATTATTTCCACAACCTTGACTGAAATTTATCTAAATTTTTTGTATTAAGTTTCCCGTGAGTAGAACGTATTTATCATTATTTTCCCAAACTTTACCGAAACATAACATTAACCTTGTATGATGTTTTACGTAATTTAATCGTAAGATTTCAATTCGGTTTTCCAAACTTTAAAAGAGTTGAACTGAGTCAAAGTTAATATAAACATATGAAGTATTTCCTAAGGCGAGTGTAAGATGCGTATTTTTACACGAACATGGGCGGAAACTAATCTCAAGTTCATACTAAGTTTTCCGTCGATGGTTGCGACAAGCCTTTTCTAAAGTATGGCTGAAAGTATGGCTTAAAGTATGGCTGAAAGTATGGCTTGAAGTATGGATGAAAGTATGGCTTAAAGTATGGTAGAAAATATGGCTTAACGTATGGCTTAACGTATGGCTTAAACTATAGCTGAAAGAATAGCTGAAAGATTGGCTTAAAGTATGGCTGAAGGTATGGCTTACAGTATGGATGAAAGTATGGCTTAAAGTATGGCTGAATGTTGTCGTGTAGATTCCGCAAGGAGATCCTAGTATTCGAATTATTTCCACAACCTTGACTGTAATTCACCTAAATTTTGTATTAAGTTTCTCGTGAGTAGAACGTATTTATCATTATTTTCCCAAACTTTACCGAAACATAACATTAACCTTATATGATGTTTTACGTAATTTAATCGTAAAATTTCAATTCGGTTTTCCAAACTTTTAAAGAGTTGAACTGAGCCAAATTTAATACAAACATATGAATTATTTCCTAAGCCGATTGTAAGATTCCTATTATTACACGAACATTCACGGAAACTAATCTGAAGTACATATTAAGTTTCCTGTCGATGGTCGTGACAAGCTTTTTCTAAAGTATGGCTTAAAGTATGGCGGAAAGTATGGCTGAAAGTATGGCTTAAATTATGGCTGAAGGTATGGCTTAAAATATGGCTGAAAGTATTGCTTAAAGTATGGCTGAAAGTATGGCTTACAGTATGGATGAAAGTATAGCTTAAAGTATGGCTTAAGGTATGGCTGAACGTATGGCTTAAAGTTGGCTGAAAATTAACGTTTAGATTCCGTAAGGAGATCATAGGAATCGAATTATTTCCACAACCTTGACTGAAATTCAGCTAAATTTTTTGTATTAAGTTTCCCGTGAGTAGAACGTATTTGATAGTTCTTTTTCCAAACTTTACCGAAACTTAACATTAACCTTGTATGATGTTTTACGTAATTTAATCGTAAGATTTCAATTCGGTTTTCCAATCTTTAAAAGAGATGAACTGAGCCAAAGTTAATATAAACATATGACGTATTTCCTAAGGCGAGTGTAAGATTCCTATTTTTACAGGAACATTGACAGAAACTAATCTATAGTTCATATTAAGTTTTCTGTCGATGGTTGCGCAAGCTTTTTCTAAAGTATGGCTGAACGTATGGCTTAAAGTATGGTTGAAAGTATGGCTTGAAGTATGGATGAAAGTATGGCTTAAAGTATGGCTTAAAGTATGGCTTAAAGTATGGCTTAAAGTATGGCTTAAAGTATGGCTTAAAGTATGGCTGAAAGTTAACGTTTAGATTCCGTAAGGAGATCGAAGGATTCGAATTATTTCCACAACCTTGACTGAAATTTAGCTAAATTTTTTGTATTAAGTTTCCCGTGAGTAGAAAGTATTTATCATTATTTTCCCAAACTTTACCGAACCATAACATTAACCTTGTATGATGTTGTACGTAATTTAATCGTAAGATTTCAATTCGGTTTTCCAAACTATAAAAGAGTTGAACTGAGCCAAAGTTAATATAAACATATGTAGTATTTCCTAAGGCGAGTGTAAGATTCCTATTTTTGCACGAACATTGACGGAAACTAATCTGAAGTTCATATTAATTTTCTTGTCGATGGTTGTGACAAGCTTTTTCTAAATTATGCCTGCAGGTATGTCTTAAAGTATGGCTGCAAGTATGGCTGAATGTATGGCTTGAAGTATGGATGATAGTATGGCTTAAAGTATGGCTTAAAGTATGGCTTAAAGTATGGATGAAAGTATGGCTTAAAGTATGGATGAATGTATGGCTTAAAGTATGGATTAAAGTATGGCTTAAAGTATCGCTTAAAGTATGGATGAAAGTATGGTAGAAAGTATGGCTGAAAGGTATCGCTTAGATTCCGTAAGGAGATCGTAGAATCCAAATTATTTTCATAGCCTTGACTGAAATTCACCTAAATTTTGTGTTTAGTTTCTCGTGAGTAGAACGTATTTATCATTATTTTCTCAAACTTTACCGAAATTTAACATTAACCTTTTATGACGTTTTACGTAAATTAATCTTAAGATTTCAATTCGGTTTTACAAACTTTAAAAGAGATGAACTGAGGCAAAATGAATATAAACATATGAAGTATTTCCTAAGGCGAGTGTAAGATTCCTATTTTTGCACGAACATTGACGGAAAATAATCTGATTTCATATTAATTTTCTTGTCGATGGTCGTGACAAGCTTTTTCTAAATTATGCCTGAAGGTATGTCTTAAAGTATGGCTGCAAGTATAGCTGAAAGTATGGCTTGAAGTATGGATGATATTATGGCTTCAAGTATGGCTTAAAGTATGGCTTAAAGTATGGATGAAAGTATGGCTAAAGTATGGATGAATGTATGGCTTAAAGTATGGCTTAAAGTATGGCTTAAAGTATGGCTTAAAGTATGGATGAAAGTATGGTAGAAAGTATGGCTGAAAGGTATCGATTAGATTCCGTAAGGAGATCGTAGGATCCGAATTATTTTCACAGCCTTGACTGAAATTCACCTAAATTTTGTGTTTAGTTTCTCGTGAGTAGAACGTATTTATCATTATTTTCTCAAACTTTACCGAAATTTAACATTAACCTTGTATGATGTTTTACGTAATTTAATCATAAGATTTCAATTCGGTTTTCCAAACTTTAAAAGAGTTGAACTGAGCCAAAGTTAATATAAACATATGAAGTATTTCCCAAGGCGAGTGTAAGATTCGTATTTTTACACGAACATGGGCGGAAACTAATCTCAAGTTCATACTAAGTTTTCCGTCGATGGTTGTGACATACCTTTTCTAAAGTATGGCTGAAAGTATGGCTTAAAGTATGGCTGAAAGTATGGCTCGAAGTATGGATGAAAGTATGGCTTAAAGTATGGATGAAAATATGGCTTAAAGTATGGCTTAACGTATGGCTTAAACTATAGCTGAAAGAATAGCTGAAAGATTGGCTTAAAGTATGGCTGAAGGTATGGCTTACAGTATGGATGAAAGTATGGCTTAAAGTATGGCTGAAAGTTGTCGTGTAGATTCCGCAAGGAGATCCTAGTATTCGAATTATTTCCACAACCTTGACTGTAATTCACCTAAATTTTGTAATTAGTTTCTCGTGAGTAGAACGTATTTATCATTATTTTCCCAAACTTTACCGAATCATAACATTAACCTTATATGATGTTTTACGTAATTTAATCGTAAAATTTCAATTCGGTTTTCCAAACTTTTAAAGAGTTGAACTGAGCCAAATTTAATACAAACATATGAATTATTTCCTAAGCCGATTGTAAGATTCCTATTTCTACACGAACATTGACGGAAACTAATCTGAAGTTCATATTAAGTTTCCTGTCGATGGTCGTGACAAGCTTTTTCTAAGGTATGGCTTAAAGTATGGCGCAAAGTATGGCTGAAAGTATGGCTTAAAGTATGGCTGAAGGTATGGCTTAAAGTATGGCTGAAAGTATGGCTTAAAGTATGGCTGAAAGTATGGCTTACAGTATGGATGAAAGCATGGCTTAAAGTATGGCTTAAAGTATGGCTGAAAGTATGGCTTAAAGTATGGCTGAAAATTAACGTTTAGATTCCGTAAGGAGATCATAGGAATCGAATTATTTCCACAAACTTGACTGAAATTCACCTAAATTTTTTGTATTAAGTTTCCCGTGAGTAGAACGTATTTTATAGTTCTTTTCCCAAACTTTACCGAAACTTAACATTAACCTTGTATGATGTTTTACGTAATTTAATCGTAAGATTACAATTCGGTTTTCCAAACTTTAAAAGAGATGAACTGAGTCAAAGTTAATATAAACATATGAAGTACTTCCTAAGGCGAGTTTAAGATTCCTATTTTTACACGAACATTGACGGAAACTAATCTGAAATTCATATTAAGTTGGCTTAAAGTATGGCTGAAAGTATGGCTTAAAGTATGGCTGAAGGTATGGCTTAAAGTATGGCTGAAAGTATGTCTTAAAGTATGGCTGAAAGTTATCGTTTAGATTTCGTCAGGAGATCGTAGTGTTCGAATTATTTCCACAACCTTGACTGTAATTCACCTAAATTTTGTATTACGTTTCTCGTGAGTAGAACGTATTTATCATTATTTTCCCAAACTTTACCGAAACTTAACATTAACCTTGTATGATGTTTTACGTAATTTAATCGTAAGATTTCAATTCGGTTTTCCAAACTTTAAAAGAGATAAACGTAGCCAAAGTTAATATAAACATATGAAGTATTTCCTAAGGCGAGTGTAAGATTCCTATTTTTATACGAACATTGACGGAAACTAATCGGAAGTTCATATTAAGTTTCCTGTCGATGGTTGTGACAAGCTCTTTCTAAAGTATGACTCAAAGTATGGCTTAAAGTATGGCTGAAAGTATGGCTTGAAGTATGGATGAAAGTATCGCTTAAAGTATGGCTTGAAGTATGGATGAAAGTATCGCTTAAAGTATGGCTGGAAGTATGGCTTAAAGTATGGCTGAAAGTATGGCTTAAAATATGGATGAAAGTATCGCTTAAAGTATGGCTGAAAGTTAAGGTTTAGATTCCGTAAGGAGATCGTAGTATTCGAATTATTTCCACAACATTGACTGAAATTCACCTAAATTTTATATTAAGTTTCCTTTGAATAGAACGTATTTGATCTTTCTTTTCCCAAACTTGACCGAAACTTAACATTAACTTTGTATGATGTTTTACGTAAGTTAATCATTTTTACCCTGCAGAATATCTACAAAAATAATGGCAACCTCCAAAGTACCGCGGAAGACGTCCAAACTATCCCTTAATCACGAAATAATTGCAAAAATTCTTTGGAGGTGTACTGCGATACTTTGGGGATTGCTAATTTTTTTTAACTATATTGCATGCTCAAAATTATATTCCGATACTAAAATTATCGGGAATCTCAAAAACGGCGGAATTAGATTTTTTTGCGATTTTTCGTACTAAAGTGGCAGTTGGTGGTCTTCCGCGGTGCTTTGGGCGTTGCCAAATTTTTTGTAGATATTCTTGATTGCGAAAATTGAATTCCGATAATAAAATTATCGGGGAGCTCAAAAACGGCGGAATTATATTTTTATTGGCATTTTTTCGGACTAAAGGGGGGTCCTCCGCGTTGCATTGGAGGATGCCAATTTTTTGGTAGCATTCTTGTATGCTCAAAATTGTATTCCGATAATACAATTATCGGGGAACTCAAAAACGGTGGAATTAGATTTTTTTTGTAGATATTCTGCATTGTCAAAATTGAATTCCGATAATAAAATTATCGGACATCTCAAAAACGGCGGAATCAGATTTTTATTGTTCGTGTAAAAAAACGGATCTTACACTCGCTTTAGGAAATACTTCATATGTTTATATTAACTTTGGCTCAGTTTATCTCTTTTAAAGTTTGAAAAACCGAATTGAAATCTTACGATTAACTTACTTAAAACTTCATACAAAGTTAATGTTAAGTTTCATCAAAGTTTGGGACAAGAATGATAAATACGATCTACTTACTCCAAAAATTAATACAAAGTTTAGGTGAATTTCAATCAAGGTTGTGGAAAAAATTCGAATACTACGTTCTCCTTACGGAATCCAAACGAATACGTTCAGCCATACTTTAAGCCATACTTTCATCCATACCTTAAGTCATACTTTAAGCCATACTTTCATCCATACTTCAAGCCATAGTTTCAGCCATACTTTAAGCCATACTTTCAGCCATACTTTAGAAAAACATTGTCACAACCATCGACAAAAAACTTAATATGAACTTCAGATTAGTTTCCGGTAATGTTCGTGTAAAAATAGGAATCTTACACTCGCCTTAGGAAATACTTCATATGTTTATATTAACTTTGGCTCAGTTCATCTCTTTTGAAGTTTGGAAAACCGAAATGAAATCTTACGATTGGATTACGTAAAACATCATACAAGGTTAATGTTATGTTTCGATAAAGTTTGGGAAAATAATGATAAATACGTTCTATCACGGAAAACTTAGTACAAACAATTTATGTAAATTTCAGTCAAGGTTGTGGAAATAATTCGAATCCTACGATCTCCTTACGGAATCTGAACGTTAACTTTCAGCCATACTTTAAGCCATACTTCAGCCATACTTTAAGCCATACTTAAGCTATAATTTAAGCCACACTTTCATCCATACTTCAAGCCATAGTTTCAGCCATACTTTAAGCCATACTTTCAGCCATACTTTAGAAAAAGCTTGTCACAACCATCGACAAAAAACTTACTATGAACTTTAGATTAGTTTCTGTCAATGTTCGTGTAAAAATAGGAATCTTACACTCGCCTTAGGTAATACTTCATATGTTTATATTAACTTTGGCTCAGTTCATCTCTTTTGAAGTTTGGAAAACCGAAATGAAATCTTACGATTAAATTACGTAAAACATCATACAAGGTTAATGTTATGTTTCGGTAATGTTTGGGAAAATAATGATAAATACGTTCTACTTACGAGAAACTTAATACAAAATTTAGGTGAATTACAGTCAAGGTTGTGGAAATAATTCGAATACTAAGATCTCCTTACGGAATCTAAACGATAACTTTCAGCCATACTTTAAGCCATACTTTCATCCATACAGTAAGCCATACCTTCAGCGATACTTTAAGCCATACTTTCAGCTATTCTTTCACCTATACTTTAAGCCATACGTTAAGCCATACGTTAAGCCATACTTTAAGCCATATTTTCAACCATTCTTTAAGCCATACTTTCATCCATACTTCAAGCCATACTTTCAGCCATATTTTAAGCCATAATTTCAGCCATACTTTAGAAAAAGCTTGTCACAACCATCGACGGAAAACTTAGTATGAACTTCAGATTAGTTTCCGCCCATGTTCGTGTAAAAATACGAATCTGACACTCGCCTTATGAAATACTTCATATGTTTATATTCACTTTGCCTCAGTTCATCTCTTTGAAGGTTTGGAAAACCAAATTGAAATCTTATGATTAAGTTACGTAAAACTTCATACAAAGTTAATGTTAAGTTTCACCTAAGTTTGGAAAAAGAGTGATAAATACGCTCTACTTACGGGAAACTTAGTATTAAATTTAGTTGAACTTCAGTCAATGTTGTGCGAAAAATTCGAATCCAACGCTTTCCGTACGGAATCCTTTATACTATCAGCCATACCTGCGTAGAAATCAAAACTATTGGATCTACATTGGTAATGTATTGGCAATAGATATGGGAAGTATATTGGCACTATATTGCAAAACCTATTTCCAATATATTGCAATTATTGTGCCAAACAGGTATCTCACACATATCGCCAATAGGTTTGGCAATATAGTTCCCATATGCTACCCAATATATTTCCAATATACTAGCAATATATTGTCAATTTTTGAACTTAATATATCGATATCGAGGTCAGTCAAAGGCGGTATAGTCTTTAAACTTAATGGACTTCGATAAATGGACATAAAAACCAAACCTTAAATATTTTTCGAAAAAATAATTTTGCTATCTTTTTTATTTTTGTGCTACGTCAATTTTGACTGCACCATTCTGTTCCTCGGTCGCCAAAACCCTTAGACTCACCGCTTTTCCAACCTTTTCACAATTTTCCAGGGAGAAAGTCCAAGGTCAGGATAATTTGGTTACGTGGTATACATATGTAGAATGAAAATTTAAAATATATTAAAAAAAAGAAAAATGAACAAAAAAAAATAGTACAAATCAATATTATCTATACAAGGGGTAAATAGTACATTACGATACAAGTGCGATATGTGGCCCATTATGTCACGGCGTGAAGTTAGGGCCGGAGCGTAGTGAGGGTCCTATCACGGCGTGTAATGGGTTACATAACGCCCTAGTATTGTACAATTTTTTATAAAACTGCATGCCTTAAGTTCGCTGCCACGCCTATCCGTGCGCTAAGCAGTCCATTAGGGCACCGTGAGGTTAGGGCACGAGCGTAGCGAGTGCGATAAACACGGTGAAATAATGGACTACTTATCGCACGGATATGCGTGACATAAGTGCGGACTTAAGTCACGCAGTGCTATAAATGTAATTTACACAAAAAGCAAATAGAAAGCTTTATCAATGTTTTGTGTATATTCTGAAAAGAAAAATGGATCATCAACTGATAAGAATTTTTCCATCGGTCTTACAGTCTTACAAATTAAATTAAAATAATTAATATTTATGGCAGTCAGATTGCCCTTGTTTATAATCACCCCCGCAGAATCTGAAATAAAAACTTAATTAAAACCTGGAAAAAAACTTTGTTAGCAAAGGACGATCTGACTGCCCACCACCACCACATTGTCCGACGTTTCGAGCCTGCTCCGGCTCCTCCTCAGGGACTGAAATAAAACCCGCGGTACACCTCCTTATATACCATGCACCCATACCCCTTTCTTTTCTCTTACCCCACCACCCTCCACATTCCCCTCTCCAACTTGCCATTCTCACTTAAATTAATAAAGAATGATAAATGTTATCTAATTTACTTGACTCTATCATTAAATTTACATTATTCCGATTTCTTAGAATGTGAATACTTTCAAGGCTTTCCCTCTTATATTTATTCTTAATCCCCTGTTCCAAAATATCCACACTCCCAAAATCGAAAAGAATGCAAACTATTTAAACAATGTTCTTTCAAACCCGATGTACAACTTGAGCTGCGTAAACTATATTGATGTTCATATATTCTCTTTTTCAAATATCTACCCGTTTGACCAATATAACAACCATTACAATCCCTACAATTAATTTTATAAACAACTCCCGATTTCAAACATTTATCATCCTTGTCTTTACAATTACTAAATAACCTTTCTAAATTATTATCATTTCTAAAGAAAACTTGAATATTATGTTTACTAAAAACCCTTCTAATCCTTTCCGACAAACTTCTAACATATGGTAAACTAAAATATGCATTCTTTCCATTTCTATTCCTTGTTTGATTATCTACCCGCTGCTTCAATCCACCATTATAAAATTCCCACACTCTCTCATCAATCATTTTATCAATAAATTTTACGGGATAACTATTTTTAATAAATGTTTCTCTAACTAAATTTAAATTCTTTTTCCTAAAATCATTATGTGACAATTTAATCGCTCTGTCAATGACACCTTTGATCGCACCTGTCTTGTTTCCGAATTGGTGGTGAGAATCAAAATTTAAAAATCTACCTGACCATGTAGGTTTTCTATACCAATCTAATTTCACTCTATTATTATTACCTCTAATGACTCTAATATCTAAAAACTCAATTGATAATCTTTCTCAACTTCTTTTGTGAATTTAATTCTATCATGGATAGAATTAAACACATCCACCATTTCATCCACAAAACATTCTGGTACAACTGCAAAAATGTCATCAACATATCTTTTAAAAATAATTGGCTGAAAAACCAACTTAGACAAAGCAATACTTTCCAATTTTTCCATTACTAAATTGGCTATAACAGGTGACAAAGGTGATCCCATTGGACAACCATATCTTTGTTCATATAGACTATTATCAAAAGAAAAAATTGTGTTTTTAAAAACCAAATTAAGTACCTTTATAAATTCATCTTTTGTTAAACTAGTATGTACTTTAATTTCAGACCATTTATCTTGTATAATATCATTCAACAACTCTAAAGGTATATTTGTAAACAAAGATACTACATCCAATGAAACCATCCTATGATCATTCGGAATAATAATATCTTTCATTATACCATAAAAACTCCAACTATCTTTAATATATGAATTTGTTTTACCCACTATCTTGAACAATATATTAGACAAAAATCTAGCAAGTCTATACGTCGGAAAATTTATCGATGATATTATTATTCTATATGTCAACTGTTCTTTGTGAATCTTAGGAAGACCTTTGCTAACAAAGTTTTTTTCCAGGTTTTAATTAAGTTTTTATTTCAGATTCTGCGGGGGTGATTATAAACAAGGGCAATCTGACTGCCATAAATATTAATTATTTTAATTTAATTTGTAAGACTGTAAGACCGATGGAAAAATTCTTATCAGTTGATATTAAATTGCAGTCGACATAAGTAATATTTTTAATGATAAAACTAAGGTCTATTAAAGGTGGGGTAAAATGTTTTTTAGAGATATATATGGGATTTATGGGAAGGTGGTGAAAGATTATTGCTCAAAATGGGTAAAAATGGTTTTAAGGATTGTAATTTTAAAGGAGCAACTCACTTTTCTTGTAAGGTGTAAAAAATCAAATATTTTTCCTAAACATATTGGAAAAAAATTTGATGATAAGGGTTTTTATCGGGATTACAATAAAAGAGTTTCTTATGATCTACGGAAAAATATTTTCTTTTTCAAAAATAAATTACTTAACTTAGAAATTAGAGATCTGAATTTTGAAATTAATCGTTTGAATAAATATTTATTAGAGCTTGAAAGATATTTATATAATAAAATAGAACAGAATGATTTGCAAGAATTTTTTCGTGGTCAAAAGAGGCACTTTGAAAAAGTAAAATATAACCATAGGAGTAAATTAAAAAGAAAATTTGAATATTTAAAGGATAGAAAACACTCTCAGGTCAATCAAACTAACAATGTTAATAAGGATTGGTTTAGAAATTTAACTGACAAAGTAATACCAGAAGAAGTGGTAAATATCATGTCAAAGGGTGCTAAATTTGGAATATCATATTCAAGTAAATCTCTTCCGATCAAGAATATCATCGCTGAGGTAGAAAGTAGTATGAGTAGTTTTAATCTGGAGTTTAAAAAAGAATGTAGGAGTTCTTTAGTTAAAGTTGTTGATAATTTTAAAAGAGAACATAGATTTGATAATTATTTGAACAGTAATTTATTCCATGAATTAAAAATAACGAAGAAATTCTTGAGAGAGAATCCGAATATGATCTTCCAAAAAGCAGATAAAGGAAATGTAACTGTAGTTTCAGATAAAAGGGATTATATTAATAAAATTCAACTTATGTTGGAGGATGATACCACTTATGTGAAAATTAGGAATCCACATATCAATAGACTACAAGATAAATTGAAAGAATTATTGATGCATTGGAAAACAAAAGCTTATATTAAAGATAGTATGTTTAAATATTTAAAATGTGAAAATGGCACTGTAGCTAAATGTTATGGGCTTCCTAAGATTCACAAAGAACAGTTGACATATAGAATAATAATATCATCGATAAATTTTCCGACGTATAGACTTGCTAGATTTTTGTCTAATATATTGTTCAAGATAGTGGGTAAAACAAATTCATATATTAAAGATAGTTGGAGTTTTTATGGTATAATGAAAGATATTATTATTCCGAATGATCATAGGATGGTTTCATTGGATGTAGTATCTTTGTTTACAAATATACCTTTAGAGTTGTTGAATGATATTATACAAGATAAATGGTCTGAAATTAAAGTACATACTAGTTTAACAAAAGATGAATTTATAAAGGCACTTAATTTGGTTTTTAAAAACACAATTTTTTCTTTTGATAATAGTCTATATGAACAAAGATATGGTTGTCCAATGGGATCACCTTTGTCACCTGTTATAGCCAATTTAGTAATGGAAAAATTGGAAAGTATTGCTTTGTCTAAGTTGGTTTTTCAGCCAATTATTTTTAAAAGATATGTTGATGACATTTTTGCAGTTGTACCAGAATGTTTTGTGGATGAAATGGTGGATGTGTTTAATTCTATCCATGATAGAATTAAATTCACAAAAGAAGTTGAGAAAGATTATCAATTGAGTTTTTTAGATATTAGAGTCATTAGAGGTAATAATAATAGAGTGAAATTAGATTGGTATAGAAAACCTACATGGTCAGGTAGATTTTTAAATTTTGATTCTCACCACCAATTCGGAAACAAGACAGGTGCGATCAAAGGTGTCATTGACAGAGCGATTAAATTGTCACATAAAGATTTTAGGAAAAAGAATTTAAATTTAGTTAGAGAAACATTTATTAAAAATAGTTATCCCGTAAAATTTATTGATAAAATGATTGATGAGAGAGTGTGGGAAATTTATAATGGTGGATTGAAGCAGCGGGTAGATAATCAAACAAGGAATAGAAATGGAAAGAATGCATATTTTAGTTTACCATATGTTAGAGGTTTGTCGGAAAGGATTAGAAGGGTTTTTAGTAAACATAATATTCAAGTTTTCTTTAGAAATGATAATAATTTAGAAAGGTTATTTAGTAATTGTAAAGACAAGGATGATAAATGTTTGAAATCGGGAGTTGTTTATAAAATTAATTGTAGGGATTGTAATGGTTGTTATATTGGTCAAACGGGTAGATATTTGAAAAAGAGAATATATGAACATCAATATAGTTTACGCAGCTCAAGTTGTACATCGGGTTTGAAAGAACATTGTTTAAATAGTTTGCATTCTTTCGATTTTGGGAGTGTGGATATTTTGGAACAGGGGATTAAGAATAAATATAAGAGGGAAAGCCTTGAAAGTATTCACATTCTAAGAAATCGGAATAATGTAAATTTAATGATAGAGTCAAGTAAATTAGATAACATTTATCATTCTTTATTAATTTAAGTGAGAATGGCAAGTTGGAGAGGGGAATGTGGAGGGTGGTGGGGTAAGAGAAAAGAAAGGGGTATGGGTGCATGGTATATAAGGAGGTGTACCGCGGGTTTTATTTCAGTCCCTGAGGAGGAGCCGGAGCAGGCTCGAAACGTCGGACAATGTGGTGGTGGTGGGCAGTCAGATCGTCCTTTGCTAACAAAGTTTTTTTCCAGGTTTTAATTAAGTTTTTATTTCAGATTCTGCGGGGGTGATTATAAACAAGGGCAATCTGACTGCCATAAATATTAATTATTTTAATTTAATTTGTAAGACTGTAAGACCGATGGAAAAATTCTTATCAGTTGATATTAAATTGCAGTCGACATAAGTAATATTTTTAATGAAAAAATGGATCATGCTTTGAAACAATTTGGGACATATTGTACAAGTGTTTTTTAGTGAAATATGTAATAAAAAATCGATTTTTCGTCATTTTAAAGGTGACCCCCGTAATGAATGTTTTTGGGTCTCGTCGATGGAAAAATACAAAATCATTTATTATTCAGAAGGTTATAACCATAGCCGTGGTTGTTCATAAATTCGTGAAAATGGTAAAAGAAATGTATTTTTTAAATTTGCTTTAACTTTGAAGGTTTTGGATAATTATGAAATTTTTCTTCGGCAAGTAACAATGAAATAAATTAAGAAACAAAATCTTATCTTGAAAAATGAAATCTGTAGTTAATGAAAAAAGATCCCTGTGTTTTATCAATAATTGTTTGTACTGACGAAATCTGTTCCTGAAATATCGACATTTTGTTAAAAAATGTTTGTTTAGTTCTGTTAAATAGACTTTTTTAATAACAGATTAACTATTTATATTATTTGAAATGGCTTAATTACATTACAGCTATTGCTCTTATATATTTTAGACAACCTCTTGATTTAACACTGCTTTAATTTGGGAGTCGCGCATGAACCTCGTTAACTAGAAATACGATTTTTGTTACCATTAAGGGCGTTCTCCTCGGGCACTACAGTTTGTGGCTCAGCGAGAGCACAAACTATACCATGGGCGTCGTTCTGTCTCTCTCGCTCTCGTGCACGTCATCTGCTATTTGTATTTATAATCATTAATATCTTTTTAAAAAGATCGGCTTGACACATATTTGATAAACTTAATAGAAAGAGCCGAATTTCATCTTCCTTAAGCTATGTTTTTCTTTTTGAAGTCCAGTTTTTTTTAGGAGTAATACTATTACTTTCTGTCACATTTGATATAGCACTCATTTACTCTCACGTAAAAATAACCATTTTCAAGAATTTTTTTCTCAAAAATTTGTTCCGCAATGTATGTAAACAAACATATGGTATCATTTATGTGACTTTGAAGAATATTTTTATATTTTTTTCAGAAGCTTTTTCAGTTTTTGCAATATGAAGAGAACTACCTTAATAGAAGTTTTCCTTTCAATTCACATTCTGATTATCTATTTACGTTACAGTTTATTGAAGATTATAGGTAGATAGATCTGCTTTTTTGTATGAACTTTTAATGTTCAAAGCGCGAGAACTTTTAATGTAAGGCTGCGAAGCGACAGCATCTCTAATTTTGCAATTTTTTCAACAAACAATACTCTTGGGCATCATAGGGTAGAGTGTTGTGCTGCTCTAGATGTTTTAGCGAAGCCGATAGATTTATTTAAGCACGAGAACTCTTTACGCAAGGATACGTGGTGCCTGTGTACGCGATTTCTTGATTTCTAATAGAAAAACGCTTGTGTTTAAAAGGGTAATGTGTTACCAGCCACCTGAGCTCATCGTGGGGTTAAAATAATATTTTAAGCCAGAAAATCCTTTACATAAATTTTGACGACGGTCGTGTAACTGTTTTATCGTTTTTTTATTGAATGATCCATTGATGATTAGAAGAATAACGCGCTTGGGAGGATGAGAAATTCATTTTAGCGCAAGAACTTTTGTCGAAATACTGCAAGGCGGCATCGTCCGTAATTTTTCGAGTGAGCTTGTCGCTGCATGGCTGTACAGCTGTTTACGAGTCTGAAAATAAAAGTTGAACTGGTGACGAAACGAAATGAACGCTTCCCGGGTTTTCATCAAGAAATTCCATGGTTAACATGATTTAAACTAAAGATCTTTTCATGTGACGCTCTAAAATAGCAGTGCCGTCGATTTCTCGTTTTTTGTAAAGACTAATGACAAAATCAAAGTATAAAATAAAAATATTTTATCATGCTTTAATTCTGAATACGTAAAATAATAGGATAATCAGATAATTTTTTAAACGAAAAATTATTTTCATATTTTATGTTAATTTATTTATTTAGTTTAAAATACCTAAAGTATAAAAATTCAATATAAAAATTCAAATGCAACGAGTATAGTAAATCTTCACGCCTATTCTTTATGACCAATCTAAATCAATTTTCAAATGTTGCACAACATCGAGCCCACGATTTTTAAGAAAGGAAATACATGACTCGCTCTGTATTTATCAACAAGAGAAATCAACTATGATGCGTTCATAGTTTCACTAGCTTTCGGCCGATCGAACGAAAGCTTTCCTCGCCAGCTGTCTTGAAAATGAGTCCAGTACTGAAATCGACTTGTCACAGAAATGGCTGAATTCTGTTTATAAGGTAAATCGAAGTCGACAAAAACAGATTTTGAAATTTGCAGCTCGCTCAGTTTTCCAGGGCTTCTATACGAAACCAACGTTCGTAAGTTTTATTTGATTATAGCCAACAATAAAATGGCTTGCATCAAACAAAAGAGCTTAAAATTTTGCATCGAATACGATTTTGAACTTGATTCCGTCGAGTGCAAAGTTCCGAGATAATTAATCGAAAAGAAATAAACGCTGTTGGAGCGAGAGACACGGGAAGCATACCGCAGCGCGGGAGGAAAGTCGGGGGCATGTTCATTTCTTTTCGATTAATTATCTCGGAACTTTGCACTCATCGGAATCGAGTAAAAAATCGTTTCTGATTCAAAATTTTGCGCTCATTCGTTTGGTGTAAGCCATTTTGTTGTAGACTAAGCGGTTCTCGAGATATAAGTAAATAAAACTTTCAAACGCTGTTTTCGGATAGAACCCTTGGACCTAGGAATCTGCAAATTTCAAAATCGGTTTTTGCGACCTCGATTTACCTTATAACCAATATGCAGTCATTTCTGTGACAAGTCGATTTCACAGCGATTTTTACTGCGGACTAAATCGTTGCGCTCCTCGATTGCTCCGCTTTCCCCTTACCTCCCGCTTCCGTAGACGTACTCCGTAGCAACGGTTTCCCCCCACTCTTTGCCGCGGCGGCTGCCGCTCGGCTCGCGCCGCCGCTCTGCCAGGGCCGACGCTATGAGGGAAATTCCACTGTGCTTAATTGAGGTGTGGAAAACTTGCCGGAAAATTTTCGGGACCAAGTGATCTTGACTCAGTTTTTCACGCTGATCACGTTTGTATATAAATGTTGTATTGTTTCACAATCACCCTGTATATAGATATATCATCTTATATATAGGGAGCGCTCACAGCCACGTGGGTCGCATGCGTTTTTTCGCTGGTGCGAACTCACTATACGCAGCCTATAACCGAGATGGCCGTTACGGCTGATGTACTCTGCGCGTACGCAGCACCAAGCCAGATTACCATTGACAAATGCACCAGTGTTGAGTTTTCTCTTTTTGTTTTTCTCCTATTCGCTGTAATTGTGTATATGTGCTTGTATATATATGTATTAGTTACACGAACATCAGTGAGCGATTAGTCTACAGTTTTCGTTAAACTTTGTAAAATTTAACTTTATATTTTTGTATTAATCGGGAGTAATGAAACGGTATTTTTCCGTATGTTATTCAAAAGAATTTTACTTAACACAAAAATTTCAAATACAAAAGTTCTTGATAAGATTGAAATAAAATTTTTTCTGTCCTCCGGCCGGAAAGCGCCAACTTTACGGCCGCTGCGCGAAACGAAGTTGCCGCTTTCCGGCGCCGTCGGGCAGAAAAATAGTGTACACACCTTGGCCGGTAAAAAAGAAAGCCTCAGATCACATGTTTGTCAACCTCGGCTTCGCCTCGGCCGACAATTACATGTGATCTGAGACATTTCTTATTTTACCAGCCTAGGTATGTAATATACTATTTCTATTCAACATTTGCATAAATAAAAATAAAAACTATTATTATAATTCAAATAGAAATAATGAAAACAATGTTTTTAATTTTAAATATGATTGCAATCATAGTACTTATATATTTAATATTCCTATGTGTACTTTAATCATATCAATTAATAATTAATTTATATGAATCATAGACTATTTGAAAAGTTATCTGCATATAACTATATTTGTAGTAGAATAAGGCAAATTTTCTACAAAAAAATTATAAATATGTAATCGTAAATGCATAATTTTCATTTAAATTTTACTGCAGAGATGTATTTATGTGTATTCTAATGATAATAACGATGAAAATAAGTATTACAATTAATGCAATAATAAAATTATAAGGTTTTTCTAAGCATTGCGGTCGTGCCTATTATGTAAAAACGAAGTTTTTACATAAGGAGGAGGCGGGCGACGAGCAAAGTGATGAGCAGGTGTGTGCGGCGGGGGGGGGGGGGGCGTATCGAGCGCAGCGAGACACGCAGGGGAGCTCGGCCCCCCTAGTTAACTATAAATTATTGGAAAAAAGCATATACAGATAAGGCGACCCAGCCATCTCCAACAACGGAAGCCACGCAGTCAACCCCAGAAGAATCAACAGTAGTTCAAGTAACAATGGCCAACTATTAAATATTGTAATGTTACTCACCAGTTGAGGAGACGACAACAACCTTGCAAAAAAGACTGTACTGGCATTAAGTGCATTGTAGCAGAGATCAGGAAGAAGTCACCACGAATGGCAGAGAAGGCAGAAATAGCTTTCTCCAGCTAATACACAGATCCTCGTAGCACAACTATAGGAAAATGAAGAAGCCCGAGTCAGAAGCAAGATGGCCTAAATGTGTGTTTATGTATGCACTGGTCTCACTTAAATGTAAACATTGAAAACATAACCGCGAAGGTAACAGCTAACTTTACAGACAACGTCGGCGGGTAACTCGGCCCGACCTCGTAGATAACAGCGTGGACAGCAGCAGGCGGTCTTCCTTGTCGTAAAAGCAACAATCACCACACTCTCACGTAGAACTTCTCTCGTCGTAAGCCTTTATTTAGAGTGCCGGACAACGCGGCATTCAATGACTGCGGCGCGCCGCGCGCACATTTGTGATAAGTAGAGAGAGCGCAGGTGTCGACAGCCACAGGCCCATACTTCACAGCGGTTCTGGCTCCCCCCTCTCTTCGCTGCCCCTTGTCACATGTGCGCACGCCGTCATCGAAGCCGTGTTAACCGGCGCTCTAAATAAAGGGTTACGATGAGGGATGTTCTACGTGAGAGTGTGATGATTGTTGCTTTTACGACGAGGAAGATCGCCTGCTGCTGTCCACGCTGTTATCTACTACGAGTTTGGGTCGAATTACCCGCCGACGTTGCCTGCAGAGTTAGCTGTTACCTTCGCGGTTATGTTTTCAATATTTACATCTAGGTGAGACCAGTACACACACACATTCAGGCATTTTTGCTTCTGACTCGTGCTTCTTCATTTTCCTATAGTTGTGCTACGAGGATCTGTGTATTAGCTAGGGAAAGCTATTTCTGCCTTCTCTGCCATTCGTGGTGACTTCTTCCTGATCCATGCTACAATGCACTTAATGCCAGTACAGTCTTTTTTGCAAGGTTGTTGACGTCTCCTCAACTGGTGAGTAACATTACAATATTTAATAGTTGGCTACAATATTTAATATTTAATAGTTGTTACTTGAACTACTGTTGATTCTTCTAGGGTTGACTGCGTTGCTTCCGTTGTTGGAGATGGCTGGGTCGACTTATCTATATATGCTTTTTTCCAATAATTTATTGTTAAAAATGAAAGGTTTTTCATCAGAGAAAGATGCAGTAGGGTCAGTTGGTAAAGCCGTATAAAAGACCAATGCTTTTTCATATTACCACCCAGGCATATACGACTAAGCTAGATTTAACGAATTTTGCTATTCTCTTATAATGTAATAGCTATTGCATTTTGGTTTATTTTTATAAAGTACATTATTCTCAACAGAAATAGATTGAATTTCAATTAATTCAGTAGAAGACAATGGAAAGCATTTATAATTATTGCAAAATTTTGATATTATTTATTAAATAACTTTACATAATAAAGAGCTTTGACAGGTGCCAGTCTTCGATTAAAATAGTTTATTGGGTTTTGTTTAATTTAATATTTATGGATTGCAATTTTCTATATGTAAAAGTACAAGCCATTGTTACATAACTTACAGTGAAAGAGAAAACCCAAGCAGTATTGCGCTAAATTTACTTTGTCAGTGAAATATAGCTTACAGTTTGTAAAAGGCTATCTAAGAAATATAATATTGTTTTAAATTTACAGCTGCATTTAACGTACAAGCTGTAAGCTATATTATAATGATCAAGTAGCATTTAGCAATAATGTATGGATTTCTTCTTTCGCTGCAAGTTATACAACAATAACTTATAATAAAAAAAAACATAGAATGACTTATATTTACAGTTCAAGACACGCACAACTGATATTCCATTTTTGTTGTTGTTATGTCTCGGGTAGCAGTATGAAAGAATACTGAAATTTCATGTGACTTTAGATCTGATTTTATGGCTGCTGTTCTTTCAATACCATACTTATGTTTAACGAATAACATGTAAACCAGTACTATCAAAATTTTCTTACTTTTATTAGTATCGCAGTAAGGTGAATTTCAACATGGCTTATTTTGATTGGTAATGATCAGTGGAAAAGTGTTGAGTGATACTAATAAAATTTGATTAGAGTTTATAAAATTTCTCATAATTTGTATGATATATTTTAAATTGTTCGTAGACGTATGACTTAGAAAATTGAAAAAATTGGACATCAGACGAACTATATTGGATACGCTAGTTTATTCCAGTCTGGTGTTAAGCTGGAATAAACTAGCATATCCAATATAGAGATTGAAGTTTTTACCTAATTGTTAATGCTAGAATTTAAATACTTCTTAACTATTATAGTTTAATAGAAATGTTCAATTTAATAATAAAATGCGTTATGTAAATATAAAAATTCATTTTTAATTAGAATACTTTGTTGTCAGCCTCTTTATCAAGCCTATTAAGGGGATGTGCAACCCTAATTTCAATATTTTTTTAAATCAACATTCAAACATTTATTTGGAGAAAGACGGCTGTCAAGCGCTCCGTACACGCAAACACTATATGCAGATATGCAGATTTCTTTCTGGATAATTCTATTGATATTGGCGTGAGTTATGCTCGTTTGAAAAGTAGGTCAATTGTAGATTCCTCCTTACCAACAGTACGGTTTTTATTTAATTCAATAAATTCTCATCATTTTTTTGGAAAAAGACGTCTGTCAAGCGCTCCGTACACGCAAACACTATATGCAGATTTTTTTCTGGATAATTCTATTTATATTTGCGTAAGTTATGCTCGTTTGAAAAATAACGTTGGTACTCACATCCCCTTAATTAACACATAATTTCAACAGATGTTTTTAACACATGATTTAATCATATGTTTTTAATACATGATTTTATCATATGTTTTTAACACATGATTTTATCACATGTTTTTAGCATATGATTTTATTACATGTTCCATCAAGTATTTTTAGGACGACCTACAAAGATTTTATAATATGTTAAATTGAGACCAAACATCATATAGGAAATCATATGTTTTTATCATGTGTAATTAACATATAGTAAAAACATATATTTTTTTTCAACATGGAAGTGCCAATGAATTGACAGCGGTTTTTTTATTATTACTCTTTCTTTATTTTTATCTGTTTGATATTATTATTATTATGACGGCTATTATTTTATTATTTGTGTGACTAGCGGATTACTATGTTTTTTATGAAAAGTGTATTTTTACCAACATTTGTAATTTATACCGGATTATGGAGCACTACGGGTCTTTAGTCACTGATCAGTAAATATAAAAAAAAACCGCTGCCAATTCATTGGCACATGACTTTCTCAAACTTAATTTACTGATTACTTTAAGTAATTTTTAATTCTAAAATTTAAAATTATTACACGAATTTATGACACAATACTAATTACATATATTTGTTAAGATTAAATATTATTAATTTTTAAATTACGTATAAAATATGAATAAAATAACGGGTGTGATTTAATTTTCAAATTATGTATAAAAAATGAATAAAATAATTGATTATAATATTGAATTGAAAACATTCTAAAATTACTAAATAACGTTTACTTCCAATCATATTTTCTTGATGAAATTTTACACTTAAATTGCCTATATATACCACATACATTGATAGAAGGAATAGTCTGAGAGAAATTCGCGATTTATTTGCGAAGAAATTTTTTCATTACGTTTGACTCAAATGAATGTGACCTTGCCCTTCACGCAAGGTTGGGAGATATTTAGATGCTTTGGTTTGCGCGAGCCGCAGCTACGTGTTGAGGCTTGGCTAGTTCGAGCCTCGTACACTCGTACACACACATAAGTCCATGCGCACGCACACGCTCATGCATACGCACGCGCGCTGGCCGTTACACCCTCCGTCCAGACGCGGACTAACCCTCGGAGAGTCTGCTCTGCTACCTCTCGTTCTGCATCTTCAATGGGAGCGCGCGTTCTCCTGAAAAAGGGCGGGGTATTTGCGCAAAAGAAGAAGGAAACAATTCAATTAACAAAATATAACGGGGCAAACCCCTCACTTATTTTCCACGAAGAGGGGGCTTACACCCGGGCTGGCGGGAAAACTAGATCCGGCGGTGGTTACTCGCGGTTGTGAAACCACGGCCGTGATTTGTCGTGTCGGGCGGCGTTCGTGTACTTCCCGTCCTTAGACACGCCCGGTCGGCCGCAGTAATAGCAACGACGACGGGACCCTCCCGTCGTCGATGCCGCCTTGCCTCTTCGTGGCTCGTGGTGTGGTTGCTGGGGCGTCGGCGGTACGGCTTGCCGCAGCGCCGCGGCCGGTGCCATGGTGGTCGTCGCCTCTCCGGCTCGGCGGACGGCCTCCCGCCGTCGTTCCTCAGCCGCTTCGCCTCGCTTCCTTGCGAGCGAAGAGTCTCGCTCGGCAGCCCGGATCTCTTCCTGAGCTCGGACCGCCGCCTCTTCGACCACGCGGCGCTCCTTCCTGGCGCGCCTGGCCGCCGAGAGCATTTCCCGCTCTTCCCGCAGGCCTTCAATGCGGGCCGCTCAAGGCCCGGCGAGATCTCGCCCGTACGGCGTCTCCACGAGGAACCGATCCCAGGCCTGGATCGCCTCTCCTTCCGCCGCCCAGGCCTGGCGGCTGGTGGTTCGCTCCCTCTCGAGGAGGCGCTCCAATGAACCGCAGCAGGCCATCATCGGCGATGGCGTGACAGGCTCGGCCGTAGTCGACGCCGTGTCCTCGAGGAGCAAAAAGTGCATTAGTCGGAGTCGTTAACCACTCCCGAAGTCCTGCTCTTGTTAGACGCCTACGCACGTCTTTGCGCGCGAGTTGATCGGGACGAAATGTCTCGATTTAGTTTCGGCTCTAGCCGCTTCGTGGAGCCATTCGATCGTCCTCGGGGATTCCTCAACTCGGTCGTCGCGCTAGCCATCGCGTGCGCTTTATTCAGAACCGCTCGTTTCACGATGCAAACCGTTTTTCGCGGGCGTCCTCGGGGACGCTCTTCTACCGGACGCGCGTTGCTCGGCAGCGCTCCGCCAACCTCAGGTGGGTCGCTCATCACCGGGACGCTTATTTCTTACCTTGCCGGTCGCGTATCCTCGATGTCATCTATTTCTTCGCCCGTTCCATCGCTGTCTTCACCATTGTATGATTTCAGATGAAAGACACGAAGGAACTCTTCGCTCGTGTCCTTCTCGATGACTCTCATCGTATTAGAGCCGGTTACCTCGGTGACCTTTAGCGGACCGGCATACTTCAGGGCTAACTTCGCCGATATTCCTTGAGCTGCCGAAGAAAGGACTCTGTTCCTTTTAATGACGAGATCTCCTAGCTCGTAAGATATTTCTCGCCATCTGGCGTTGTAGTATGCTGCTTGCCGCCGTTGCTCATCGGCAGCTTACGCGGCAGCCCTCTTTCGCAGACTATCCATGTCTCGCAGCCGCTCTGCCCACGTATCAACGGCCTCGCGCTCTCGTTGCTCGAGCGCCTCGCGCTCTCGTTGCTCGAGCGCCTCGCGCTCTTGCTCGCGTCGAGGCATCGCTGGGGGGAGCAGCTGCCTGCCGTAATTGAGGGCGGCCGAGCTCACACCGGTCGAACCGTGCACGGAGTTGTACAACGAGAACATCAGCTCAGGCAATTTTTGGTCTCACTCAGCATGAGATTCCTCAATCAATGCGATTAGACGTGTCTTCAACGTCCGATTCACCCTCTCTACTGGGGGTTCGCCTCAGGGTGGTACGGCCGAGTGGTTGAGTGATGAACACCGATGCCGGCGAGGTATTAGTCCACAGCTTTATTCTTAAATTCCATGCCATTATCGGACAAGAATACCTCCGGAGTGCCGAATCGCAGAATCACCCTACCCTTGAATTCTTTCAAAATAGTCATCACATTAGCTTTGCGAATGGGTATACACCCAACGCAACGAGTAAAGAGGTCTCGGAACACTAGGATGTATTCATGACCGAGCTCACTTTTCACGAACGGGCCAATTATATCTCCCGCAACTAATTGCCACGGCCCGTCGATAACTCGCTGTCCCATTAGACCTGCTGACGGTCTTTGCTCAACTTTCGTCTGTTGGCAAACTTGGCATTGTTTTACATATTTCCTCATCGAGTGGTACATCTTCGGCCAGTAATAAAACCTGGCCGCGGGCTCGTACGTTTTATCTCGGCCTTGGTACCTGGGGGTCAGATTGTCGTAGGATTCGCGGAGTACTTCACGACGATATTCCTGCGGCACGACGAGTTTCCATGCCTCGTTGTCAGCGATTGCTGCTTCTAGTTCTTCGTGCGCGAGTAAGTAAAATAGTCGACCCCCTACTACTTTCCACCTTGGATGCGTTGTAGGGTCGCGAGTAACTTCGGCCAACCAGGTCTGGTACCACTCATCCCAGGTACCGTCAGACCACGTGCTCGTGCATATGACGAGGTCGCCGTCCTCCTCGTACATGCGCGAGAGCGTGTCAGTCATGGTTCATCGCGCCTTTGCGCTACTCCACATCGAAAGAATGTCCCTGCAATTCGAGAGCCCATCTCGCTAACCTTCCTGTCGGGCTATGCAAGCTATGCAGCCACTGCAAGCTGCTATGGTTTGTCACGACCTAGAAGGGATACCCTTCAATGTACGGGCAAAACTTCTTGATTGCCCAGATCACTGCTAGACATTCGCGCTCCGTGACACTATAGTTTCGCTCAGATGGCGACAGTGTTACTCGCTCCAGTTGGTCGATTATCTGTAGCAGCACCGCGCCGATGCCAGTGTCGCTTGCGTCCATCTGCACGACGAACTGAGCATCGAACGAGGTTCTGGCGAGAACAGGGTACGAGGACAGTGGGGCTTTTATCTTCTCAAAAGTCTCTTGCTGCACGTCGCCGCATTCACATTGCCGATCCTTCTTTGTTAGCGCCGTGAACGGCTCGGCTATCGTGGTAAAGTCTTTCAAGAACTTTCGGTACCAAGTTGCCATTCCCATGAAGCGGTGCAATAGCCTCAAGTTCTTTGGTACCGGAAAGTTTATCATCGGCTCGATCTTATCAGGATCCGGCCGCAATCCGTCTCGGTTAACGAGCACACCGAGGTATTTGACTTCAGTCTTACCAAACACACTCTTCTCGCGGTTGGTAGTCAACCCGGCCTCTTTGATGCGCTTCAGCACGTGCCCGAGCCACTTCAGGTGCTCCTCATACGTCTCTGTCGCGATGATGATGTCATCGAGGTATGAGAAGGCATATGGCTCGAGCTCGGGACCGATGACTTTGTGGACTAGTCGTTGGAACGTCGCTCCGGCCTGGAACAGACCATACGGCATTCTCGTGAACTGATACAGGTTCAATCCGGGCATTGTGAATGCCGTCATCTGCTTCGATTCCAGCGTCATCGGAATTTGATGGTACGCCGAGCTTAGGTCGAGCATCGAGATATATTTGGCGCTCTTCAGCTTGCGCAATATCGCGTCCATGTACGGCAGTGGATACGCATCTGCCTTCGAAACCGCGTTCAGTTTCCGGAAATCGATGCAGAAACGATAGTTGTCGTTGCTTTTCCGTATCATAAGGACGGGGCTAGATCACGCGCTCGTGGAGGGCACGATTACCCCGGTTTCGAGCATCTCTATCACCTGATGGTGCATATCCTCTTCGAGCTTCTCGGACACCGGGGGGGGGGGGGGGTAATATCGTTGCTTTACGGGACGTGCACTCCCCACTTCAATGTAGTGGCTCGCCCACGTAGTACGGCCGAGAGCTTGGGCTTCTCTGCCGAGAATTCGGCCGACCAGCTCTGCTATCTCTTGGTGCTGTCCTTCGGAGATGTCATCCAGGCCGATTGACGCTACCTCGAGCGCCACGACGGATGAGACCCCCACGACTTCCAAGTCAACGCCCTTATCCGCCACGCTAACGATCAACTGGTTTTTGGTGGGGACGTGGATTGTGCCAAAGGCTCTGACAAAGTTGGCGCGTAGGTAACAATCCACTTTGTCGTTCGGAAGCACCGCTACGGGAAGGTCTCGCTTCACGCCAGCCACCTCGAACGGCAGCTCGACACAGCCGGCGATAGTCGCTGTCTATCCCCCGACGACTTTAGCGCGGCGGCCGTAGCTCGGCATCACTGGCCGGCCTAGCGCGAAGGCGAGCTACAGTCCTACCTCCCCCATTACGGTGCGTCATGCTCCAGTATCGTAGAGGGCACGGAGTCTGTAATTTCCTATCGCGACCTGTAGCCATCACCTCGATTCCTGATCGTGGTCGGCTGCCATCTCAGCCGTTGTCTGATCGGCTGCGGCGTTCGGTTTTGGGGCGGGAACTTCGGCAAACGAAGCGGATACCCCGCTTACTTCGTCTGCAGTGCGTTTCTCGCACACTTCTGGCAGTTTCGGCGAATTACGCTGGGCGCGCATCCATAGCCTGTCTTCCTAGGCGGTCGCTTCGCACGATTCTCATCGCTCGAATCGCTACTGGAATCAGACTTTCCACTTCGCTTCGTCGGTCGCTTGCCGGTTCGCTTGGAGCTACTTTTTCTCCGCGGTTCCCTTTTCCGTTTATCCCGATTTCGGGGCGAAAGGAGTGCCGGTGGAGAAGACGGCGTGACCGGTGGCGGTTGCATCGGTTGCATCTGTTGTATCCCCTCCAAAACCACCTTCGTGAACCGCTCTATCGTTTCGTCTATCGTCGATGTTTTCCGTGGCAGCGGGGTCGGCGGCAGCTTTGTCTCTACCGCCGCGACCTTCACCTTGGATGGAGCCGGTTTGCGGGGTTTATATGCCCACTGCGGGTACACAGACGACTCGGGCAGTGGCGAAGACTTGAAGGACTTTTCCGCGTCCACTGCAAGCTCCGCCTCCATTGCTAGGTCGAGCAATGTCTCGACATCCTCGAAATCACTCCGCCGAATAAGCTGCTGCAGTCGCAGCGTCATGTTCCGGTGTAGCGTCCCCAGCTTAAAGTCGAGCGTCGGCAAAGGCTCCATCTTTCGCATCATCGCTTCGAGGCACGTAACGTAGTCGCGCACGGACTCTTCTGGTCCTTGCGTCCTCAAAGCGACCTCGTGCGCCAGCCGTAGCTGCACACGGTCCGTCATGCCGCACCATCACCGTATCCGACGGCAGAATTTCTCCCAGATGATCCAGCTCGTCCTGTCGGATCACACCCAGGTACTGCTACACTGACGAATAGTTCCGGAAGGGCACTCAGTATCTCCCCTTCCGTAAGTTTGGTTAATACCCAATTTTCCTCGACTCGCTCGAGGAAGGTGTCTATGCTCTCCCCAGGATCACCGGTGAACTTGAATCCCCATCGGCGCACTACTTGGCGGATATCTCGAAGTCCATCACCCATCGTTCAGTTTAATTCTTCAAACGGCCTTGGCATAGACCGTCCTTTGAGGTCGCGCCGTATCTCAGAGTCAGCCGATTCTAATGACTGGCTCTGTGATCCACCCTGCCCCCCAGGCACCACCGAGACCATTTCAGCGCGACAGCGAGGTAGTAGATGGTGGCGGCCTCGCATCAACCAGGGGCTGTCGTAGTCTCGGGGTAGTCCGTTGTATCGAGGTCGGCAGCCCTCGTCCGCCGATATCTTGCCGAGGAGGCAAGTTCCTCATCTGCGTTTCTTCTCGCAGATTCTCTTCGTTTTGGCCGGCGGGTGTGAGGTCCGTATAAGTTACTCGGCCCATCGCTTCGGTGCGCTCCCGCCGGGTGGTGTTGGCGTTCGGATGGTGAGTTGAGTTGGCGGCCATGATCCGCGTCGATTCTTCGATTTGCCGAAGTTTCTTATCAACCGCTGCCATGTACACGGCCCAGTAGGTTGGTACCTGAAGCATCGTGCCGTCTGCCATTCACATCTCGAATCCATTCACCTCCGTATGCTGGTTGTTGCTCTCGTCGTGGTACGCAGTTTCGTCTTCCCTGTCGACTCTGGTTGCTTCTGCAGCCCATTCGCAAATGCGTTCAAGGTTTCTCTGGACTACCTCATCCGTTTTTAAAACCTCGAGTGGATGCGATTCGTCCGACGTGGAGTTTGCCCACGATATGTCGTGTTCGGAGGCGTCCGTTCGATCCAGGAACCTGCGGCGAGCGTTCGCTCGTTCTACCCACGCGGAATGCTCGTCGTCAGCGGCTACGCCTTCAAAATCTTCAGAGTAGTAGTCGCCGACTATCCATTTGCTGATCCACTCCAATTTCAGGAACGTTCCGCCGTTTATCTTCAGCCAGAGCGCCTGGACGTGTGCAAGTAATGCATGCACTATCCAATACTGACGTCGAAGAGTAGCAAGTGTCAATTGGATACCACCATGAAGAGTACGATAATGAGCATCCTACATTATTAATGTAGTAAAATGACAATCAGCAGGTAAAATAAGAGGATGCTTAGCATCTTCTTTGAGAAGAGAATGTGAGAGACGACCGCCCACCCTGAGCAAATGATTTTGTATCAAGAGGTTTAACGATAAAAGTGTACTTTTCGTTGAAAGTTTACCCTTTCCTTTTAACTGTTGTAGTTCGAGGTTAAAAAAGCGGTTTGAACTAAATAAATCAGACAAAGTTTGGTGTTTTCAATCTCACTAGCACTGACCTCCTCAAAGGACGGAGTAGGGTGGTATAGTAGGGATTGAAGAACAGTAAGAAATCTAACCACTGAATTTGAAGTCGACTTACACTCTAATTTCGAGCCGATTCTACGAATGTATCTGAAGCAGTACGAAGCCATTCGTAACAATTTATCTAATTCAGAGTACTTATCAAAGAGACTTCAAATTCCTGGAGTATTCTCGACAGAATTTGATGTGACCTTGCTAGCGACTAGGGTATGACTAGGATGAAGATTCAGACTATTTATGGTGAAGTTGACCTCATCGTGAGAACTCATCCACGGTTCATGGCTCTCAGCAAGCCAGGTGGGACCTTTCCACCATAGATTATGGGAGGCTCATTTTGAAAGCTCAATGCCTCGTGATATAACGTCAACGGGATTATCGCTAGATCCCACGTGATGCCAATACGCGTCAGGTAGCAGAGTGTGAATCTCCGAGCATCTATTGGCTACGAACACGCCCCATCTAGATGGATGGTCTTTTAGCCAAAAGAGCACATCAGCAGAGTTTGACCATAGATGAATACTATCAACCTTTAGTGGAAATGACTCGATGCAAGTGTGAGTCAGTCTAGCAAGTAGCAACGCGGCGCACAGTTCTAAGCGAGATATACTTAGCGTTGTAGGCGGAGCTACTCACGTTTTGGTCACTTGAAGAGTGACTAGAACCTCTTGTGTTTGAACTAAGCGTAGATAGATTACTGCACCATATGCAAATTTGGATGCGTCTGCGAATCCATGAACTTCAATAAGATCGGAATGTGGTGTGTATCGACTCCAACGAGGGATCTTGATGTAACTAATAAAATGAAGATCTTGCAACCATGTTTGCCAACGATTAGCAACATCGAGAGGAAGGTCTTCATCCCAACTGACTTTAAGAAGCCACAAAGATTGCATGATGATCTTAGCGGTAATCACTATAGGGGCCAAGCACCCCATAGGGTCAAAGAGCCTAGCTATTCTTGAAAGGACAGAACGTTTTGTAAATGATAATTTGATCGGAACGTCTTCGATGTGAAAGCTAAAGTAATCTGTATTAGGTTGCCAATCTATACCTAAAATTGGTACAGATATTTCTGATGCAAATAAAATAATGAAATCTGCAGCTAACATACTTGAGGGTAAACATGAGAGTACTTCAGCATTATTTGAAGTCCACTTCGGAAGATTGACATGACCTTATTTAAAGAGTTGAATTAACTCATATTGTTTCTTCAAAGCTTCGTCAAACGAATGTGCACCAGAAAGCACATTGTCAGAATACATTTCTAACAGCTTCAGCTGCGATCGGGTACGTTTTGCCATAGTCATCGGTAAGTTTCAAGAGTGTGCGTATAGCTAGAAAAGGCGAACAGGCCAACCCATACGTCACTGTTGTCAATCGACAGACCTGAATGGGTTCACTCTTGTCAAAACGCCATAAAATCGATTGAAAGGGTTGATCAACTTGTTTGACCCCTATTTGTCTAAACATTTTCTCCACGTCAGCTGAAGGAGCGATCTTGTACCTACGCCAGGCACAGATCAAAGCGACGGAATTTGTGAAGAAGATTAGGTCCAATGTGAAGAAGATCATTGACCGAAACTCCTGTTTTAGATTTACTTGAACCGTTAAACACATTACGTAATTTGGTTGTCGTACTAGTTTCCTTTCACACACCATGATGTGGTAAGAAGGCTTGAGATTTGTTAGATAATGAACCAAAATCTGAAGTGAGTGACATGTGACCTAGGTCAATGTACTTTTTTATGAAGTCAGTATAAGCTTGTTTGAGTTTCCGTCCTTAGTGAAGTTTGCTTCGAAAAGATTGAGTGCGCGTAATGCGGCAGAATGAGAGTTCTCGAGATGAGCAGAACTCAACTGGTTTCGACTTTTCTAGGGTAGACTTACTATATATTGCCCTGTTTCATCTTGACGAGTAGTTTTTTGATAAAAATCCTTGCATGCTTGTTGGTCATGTGAGTAAGATTTTTTGACGATAGATATTTCCTCCGCGCTCCAAAAATCTTGTACGAGCTCCAAAAGTTTGGCTTCATTCTCGCAGCTGTTCGAACAATGAAGAGATGTTGATTATAGCCCTATTTCTGAGGGTGACGAAGAGAGATTACCTGCCAAGAGCCATCCCAGTTTGGAGCTAAGTGCAATAAGGTGGAGGCTTTGGCCCTTAACTATTTGGCTTTCAATGATTTGCGCATAATCGCTAGCACTGAATAGAATATCGATGCGTGAGGGTTCGAAGTACGTGGGGTCTTCTAGCTGCAGCCCTCTTAAGTACTCGAAGTTAGAGATACCACCTACGACGGGGGGCTTATAAGAAGAGATTTTTGGCAAGACAATGCCATCAACTTCCAATGAGAAAGTCGAATTGAAATGAGGTTGTATAGTAAGACAAGCTACCTTAGAAGAGGTAGCAGCTGTCTTTTCATCTATCCTTGAATGTGCGTGTGACTGGTTCTACAATTTAGAGAAAGCAAGTTACACAAAGCTTGTGTAACAAGTGAGATTTGAGATCCAGGATCGATCAGTGCACGAACTTGAATTTTGGTTCCGTTAGGACCAAGGGCGTTAACCCTAGCGGTAGCTAAAAGTACTCCTGTACATTTATTACTGACTCCACTATTAAGGAAGACTGCTTGAGAAGCAGATTGATCGTCTTCTGAAATGACGAGATTGCGACAGTTTGGGCTAGATGAGCTGGACACTGAGTCAATCTGATCAGTCTGCGATGAACTGATTACTTGATTGCTGTCAGTATGCACCAAAGTGTGATATTTAGCTTTGCAAAGAAAGCATCGATACGTGGAAGTACAATTTCTTATATGGTGCTTCCGAAAACAATTAAAGCAAAGATTAGCAGATTTAAGAAAGTCTTTCCGCTCGGGAATTGACTTATTGAGAAATTGTTCACATCGATTTATGTAGTGAGGTTCATTACATAGCGAACATTTTCTTTTATGATTGGTTTTCGTGTTTTGAGGTGAAGCTTGATGAAAGTAAGCCGAATATGCATTGCCATATTCTGGCTTCCGAGATTTTGGATTGTTAGATTGAGTTTTAGGGTGATTATTTGGAGACGATTTAGTGCCAGCTTCGATGGCCTCTAGAGTGAGGGTTTGACTTCTAAGAAAGGTCTGAAATTGCTCCATTGTCAGTGGATCGACACTATCACCTAGATGTCTTTCCCATTCTTTACGTATATTTAAATCGAGCTGCTTGAGCGAAAAATGTACCATTAAGTCATTTCCTAAAGAAGCCGCTCTATTAAGGGATGTTAGATTAGCTATTGGGTTAAAAAGCTCCCTGTAGATGCGTTTAATTTCTGACGAGATGTCTGACTTCATAGGTTTGACTGAGAAGATTTCTAAAATATGGGACCTAACAATACGACGTTGATTTTCGTAATATTTAATTAAAGTTGTCCAGACTCGTTCATAATTATCACCCGAAATGGGAAGAGATTTAATTTTCTCAAGTGCCTCACCTGTAAGGTGAGTGCGAAGATAATGCAATTTCATAACAGGTGATAAGTCCTCGCGACGACGAATGATGGCGTGAAAGACGTCCCTAAAATTTTCCCAATCAGAGAAATTACTTGAAAATTTTGGTAAGTCTATCTTAGTAGTTTTGAATTTTTAATCGGACTTCAACGAGCCAATCTCTTATGCGTTAGTCGAATGTCTATTCTCAAATCGAGAAAGGTAGATTTTGTTTAAGCTTCCTCCTCTCTCGATAAGAATTTTTTGACAAACGGCGACACACATAAGAGAAAAATTTTTTTTATTTTTATTTTTAAGAATGAATAACTATTAATTTCGGAATAAAATATAATATCGGGGAGTTTCGTCCTTGTCATACTTGGTGGACTCGTCAGGAAGACCCAAGTAGACATATCTTCGACTCCAAAATAATGAAATTACTGTGAATTCTTATAGTGTGTAAGTTGTAATTTTATATGTGAATTTGAAAAATTGGTTGCCATCTAGTGTTAAAAGGTTGGAACTAAGATTATACAAGAAAAGGCATTTTAGTGTCCGAATGCCATTTGATTCTAAATATGTTGTAAGCGCTCGTGGTGCTATCTTAATAGTTTTGAATTTTTAATCGGACTTCAACGAGCCAATCTCTTATGCGATTTGAGAATAGACATTCGACTAACGCATAAGAGATTGGCTCGTTGAAGTCCGATTAAAAATTCAAAACTATTAAGATAGCACCACGAGCGCTTACAACATATTTAGAATCAAATGGCATTCGGACACTAAAATGCCTTTTCTTGTATAATCTTAGTTCCAACCTTTTAACACTAGATGGCAACCAATTTTTCAAATTCACATATAAAATTACAACTTACACACTATAAGAATTCACAGTAATTTCATTATTTTGGAGTCGAAGATATGTCTACTTGGGTCTTCCTGACGAGTCCACCAAGTATGACAAGGACAAAACTCCCCGATATTATATTTTATTCCGAAATTAATAGTTATTCATTCTTAAAAATAAAAATAAAAAAAATTTTTCTCTTATGTGTGTCGCCGTTTGTCAAAAAATTCTTATCGAGAGAGGAGGAAGCTTAAACAAAATCTACCTTTCTCGATTTGAGAATAGACATTCGACTAACGCATAAGAGATTGGCTCGTTGAAGTCCGATTAAAAATTCAAAACTATTAAGATAGCACCACGAGCGCTTACAACATATTTAGAATCAAATGGCATTCGGACACTAAAATGCCTTTTCTTCTATAATCTTAGTTCCAACCTTTTAACACTAGATGGCAACCAATTTTTCAAATTCACATATAAAATTACAACTTACACACTATAAGAATTCACAGTAATTTCATTATTTTGGAGTCGAAGATATGTCTACTTGGGTCTTCCTGACGAGTCCACCAAGTATGACAAGGACGAAACTCCCCGATATTATATTTTATTCCGAAATTAATAGTTATTCATTCTTAAAAATAAAAATAAAAAAAAATTTTTCTCTTATGTGTGTCGCCGTTTGTCAAAAAATTCTTATCGAGAGAGGAGGAAGCTTAAACAAAATCTACCTTTCTCGATTTGAGAATAGACATTCGACTAACGCATAAGAGATTGGCTCGTTGAAGTCCGATTAAAAATTCAAAACTATTAAGATAGCACCACGAGCGCTTACAACATATTTAGAAGTCTATCTTAGGTAAAGATTGAAACGAAACGTTAGTTGATTGAGCATGACTTGTAGTAACTGAGGCAGCATTCGAATTAGAGGAGCCTTGAGTGGCATTTCTTGCTCTAACAACCTTAAGTAATCAAGAAATTCTCTTCGGCGGTCAAAACAGCTATCCTCAACCAGATCACAGAGATTAGTTGTAAAATAGACATGATTTTTATCAAGATCCTTAATGAGAAGGATTTTCTCGTGATTTAACCGAAAAGTCGTATAATTTGTCTTAAGTCCGGTGAGATATGATTCCGCATAACCTTCCGTCATATTATCTTTACCCTTAGATTTGAAATTATGAAAAGAATTTGCAATTTTAACTTGCAGGGTAATCTGCGTATCATGCAACACCTCCATTTTGAGATCGAAAGTAATTAAGTTAACAACAAACTTGACTATTTAACTTTGGTATTGAGTTAAGAGGGTGTGGTACTCATGTACTCTATTTTACCGACAGAACACGGTAAATTCTATATTATTAAAATAAATATATCGAATTACGTCTTATAAAGAGGTAGTTGCCCTGCGCAATGTAATAATTTACCAACCTACGCAGTTTTGAGCTAAAATGTCAACGGCACCCTAAAAAATTTTGCGAACAAAAATAAAAGAACCAGAATGACGAGACGAGTTACAAGTTTTAATTTAAATAAAACTGGAACGATACGTATGTCCAAGTATTAGGACGAAGCATCTGAGCCCAATCGGATCGGCGGTGTGAGCGAAGCAAATGGACTCGCCCGAGCACTGCTCCGATCCGTTGGTGTGCGCCCCCTGTGGCGAATGTTGAACTCGTCTGCCTCCGAAACCTCTTGGCTTGGCGTATTCGATTTATCGGACGCTACGCGTCCTGATAGTCGTCCACGTGAAGACGTCTCTTCCTCCTTCGTGAAAAACTTCCTGTATTCCCGATGAACGCCTCGCTCCTTGATGTTGCAGCGAGCGATCCCCACGCGAGTACTCCGTGGCTTGACTTGGGTGAGTCCAGTAGCGTGTACACTGCACGCGGGTACTCCTTGGCTTGACTGATGCTGACCCCGTAGCATGTAGGCTCCACGCGGCTGGTCCTTGAATTGAGAGGCGTGAACCCCGTTTTGACTCGTTGCACTAGCCGGCAACGATTAAATGATCATCGTACGATCGCGATGATTCTAGAGCTGGTTTTACAACGCACGCTCTTCTACAGAAGTTGCCACTTATGGCTCTTGACTACAACAAGATAGCTGCCGATCACCGTACACGCAGTGATTCTAGAGCTGGCTTTACAGCGCAAACTCTTGGCGATGTCTTGGAGTCGGTAGGCACGCACACTCCAAGGCGCTTTCAGAGATAGGGAGAATAGCAATTGAAGTTGCTATTCCCCTAGGAAGACTTAGATATTGGCTTCCTAGCACGCGACGGCGAGACGAAAGGGAGAGAGACAGCAACGAACGCGCGAGGGCGGCATGCGGGAGCATGCGACTGTGTTGGCCACCTGTTGGGAAGAAAAACTAGCCCTACGCCACTCGAGAGTAGACGTAGAGCGTAGGAATAGTTTTCTTCTGTGATGTGGCCATGGCGATGTCGTTCTCCTCACGATCCGGCTCGAAGGACCAAATGTTTTTTGTAGTATTAAAAGGATCACACCACCAGATTCTACACTCCGTAGAAAAACCAATTTGATCTACTCGAATTTCGAATTTCGAATTTTAATTTTTAATTTCGAATTTAAAAAAAAAAACAAAAAAAAATGTTTTCCCCAATCAAATTTCCTGCACGCTCGTCGGTGGCAGGTATTCGAGTTTTCACACGTTAAGGGGGCCAGTTGTAACGGGGTAATTATTGGCGTGTTTTCCGATTTTCCGAAGTGGAGTTGCCGATGAACGGCGCAGAAAATTATAGGCGCGAGCACTTGCTCGTGCCGACCCTCGGTGATCTCTCCTCCTAGTCTGCACTGCTGCGCGCCGTCGCTCGCCGTCGGCTGCTTTCAACAGCAGCCGCATTTTCCGGCGTTACAACGCGCGACTTCGTCGTCGCGCTTTCTCTCTCTGGACGTGCTGTCCCGTCTGCTCAGTAATGCTATATAACACGCGTACACGTCTATAAAACACTAAAGTTTATTGCCCCTCGGGCTGTTACTTCCTAAGTACAATATATGCGCGGCGCGTGCTATTAGTACGCGCCGGTCCGGGTGGTGTGCCCGCAGACGCGAAATACGTGTGTGCTTGGCCGCACACACGTAAGCGCATAAAAGCGGCTCGCGCCAACGTCGGCCAATCGCCGCGCACGATCGGCGCTCTTACGCGCGTCGGCGGCATCGCTCGCTCGGCCGCATCCCGTTCTCAGGACGTACGTCATCCGCGGGAAGAGCGCGCGTTCACCTGGCCAAGACTTACCTCCTGCAGAGTGTGAAGCCTCGGCGTAAAGACGGGTGCCGGCTCGTCAGCGCGGGCTCTTACGTCTCTCTCTCTCTCTCTCTCTCTCTCTCTCTCTCTCTCTCTCTCTCTCTCTCTCTCTCCCGCAGGATAGTCTACCGGGGCCTTTATTTTTCTCTCTCTTCATTAACGACTTGCCGCAGTCACTCAAATATTGTAGCTATCATCTTTACGCAGATGACTTCATGATTTGCGCCCACTGCGAACCTCTGGACATTCCCGGTACCATATGTAAGGTAAATCAGGATCTCCAACATATCCCGCGATGGGTAACAAATAACGGGTTCGTCATCAATTCTGAGAAAACCAAGGCATTATGAGTCGGTAATTGCACATTTATCAGGCGGATAAAGGCTAGTATGCCTCTGTCACCAATCATTCTCAACGGCCAAATAATCTCACCAGGTGATTCTATTAAAATCCTTGGAGTAGCGTTCGCCACACTGTCTTGGAACGAGCACTACCGCGACGTGATCAAGAAGTGCTTCGCCTCTCTTGCTGGACTGCGTAAATGTCAGGGATACCTGACGGAAGAAACGAAGCTAACACTTATTAAGACCCTCGTATTTCGGCACCTCGACTACTGCGCAGGGGTCCTCTCCGATATCTCTGATGAATACGAGCGAAGGCTCAGTAAGTGCAAGCAGGCGGCCCTCCGGTTCGCAACGAATACTAAAATTTTCGAGCACATAACACCCGCCTATTGCGAAACCCATACGCTGAAATTCGAAGGGAGACGAATATTTTTATCTACATGCTCTACATACTGCATGCTCGCTAAGATCCTGCGCGAAGGTACGCCTTCCTACCTATCTAAAATATTTAGTTTTGTACCTAGTGATAAGCCGGGAAGTTTGACACGTCCGTTAGACCTTGTCATACCTAAGATCTCGACAGCAGGGTATCGCAATTCATTCAGAATTAGTATAGCTTACGCATGGAACGGCCTGCCACCCAACCTTAGAGAATTGTACACACGTCCCTGCTTCAAAGCGAAATTACACGAGCACCTGTTAGCGACGACTCTATGATTCACCTCAGTATTATTTAATTTTTTTACTATACCAAGTATTATTAGTCTCAGTATTATATAACAGTATTGTATTACGCATATTACGCCTCAGTATTGTATAACGACTTATTTTGTCTTTTCTTTATGTGTTCGTTTCTTTTTTTTATTCCTGCGATTAACATGCGGCTATTTACATATTTTTGTAAACACAATATTTTACCTGCCTTTAATTATTTTTTACATTTTTTTTTCTCTCGTTTTCTACGTTATCAAGGGTTTCTTGCGCCCTCGGCAGTTCTAATGTATTTATAATTTATTGTTTGTAAAACAGTATTTTGGGATTGGCTATATCGGATCTTGAGTCCTTAGTCAATAATAAAGCATATATTCTCTCTCTCTCTCTCTCTCTCTCTCTCTCTCTCTCTCTCTCTCTCTCTCTCTCTCTCTCTCTCTCTCTCGAAGTAAGCCGGTAAGTGAAAACGTCTTCTGCCTAGCGCTCTGAGTTATTTACACATTATTTACCTCTGCTTCACTCCCTGGAGTGCATCTTTTTTTAGGAAAATAGCCCCGCCTGGCTCTCAAGCTCCTCGCCTAAGGTTGCATGCTCGGCGATGCATATCTATGAGTCTGGGGACTATTTTCCTGGACCAAGTGGCAACATAACCTCACACTGCACACCGCACTCGGACTGAGCGCCTATCACTGGTCACCAACCACCGCCTGTAGTCTTGCATCACAAAATCAGCCTGCGACATGCATCATTGTTGTACCATTGCACTGTCGCCCACCACCTAGCTGCGTTTTCATCTCATCACCGGCACTGCATCGGTCACCATCCAACTTATTCTTCTGCATCGCTGCATCCACCTGCTGGTCGTTCGATGTCAGCTGTAAGGGGCTAACTAATTTGTGCATCGTTGTCTGCTAGTGCACGACGTCTCTCACAGCTGTGTTTTAAGATACAAGTTTTTTGCGTGAGTCAGCATTTTCTCTGCTTCTGCCATGCGCATCTGATCTCGCGCAGCTTGAGTGCGATCTAAGTGCCCTCATCACAGTGACTCGCTAGCGAGCTTACGCTTAGTTTTTCGTTTTGCAATCTACCTTACCGGCGATCGCTATCTTATCGCGTGTCCATGCCCAGTTACCTTTGGGCAAAACGGCAATATTAAATTTTAAACTTGTATCTTAAACTCGTATTTCTAAGGAGCGTGCCATTGGATGAATGAGGAAAATCAGTGTTTGCTGTAGCGTGTATAAAGTGCAGTGTTTTATTAGTTTTAATGTATTAGTTCTAACGAAAGTAATATTTTTAGGTTAGGTGAGTAGATATAGCTGTATTTTTATTAGGAGATCGATAATTGTTGCGGTAATTAAATTGATATTGATTGATAAGCTAGAGATTGATTATAACATGAAAAGTTGTGTTCATTGTAAGAAGCGTATTGCGTACAATCGAGTCAATTGTAGTACATGCGGGCGAAAATTACATCAGGCGTGTGTTTCTAAGTATTTAAATTCTCCTAGAGTTTTTGAATGTTGCATTGAGAGTTTTTCTGTGTCTGCAGTTTCTACAGAAATTTCTTCTGACGCGTCGTTAAATCGAAAATCTGAACAGTGTGTTGCGCGCTCTGCTACTATTGCTACTGTCCGAGGTTTTAATCCTGACCTGTCTGTTTTATCTGTGTCTTCAGATAATTCTTTGTCATCGCCACACTATAGTAATCAAGCTTTTTCTACTGCTTCCATTATGAGTCAGGGTGAGCAGACAATTCCTCTTCCCCCTAATTGGGATGAATTGCAGCAAGCTCAGCGTGATGGTATTCTTTATCGGTTGTTGCTAAACAACCAAAATACTATTCAAACGTTAGTTAATGAACAAAAAGAGATTCGTGAGACACAGAGTGAGCATGCAAAACGTCTAGACTCTTTGGAAGTAGCAGTTGCTAAGCATTCTACTGAAACTAGTCAAATTAAAGAATTGAGAAACCGTGGATTACCTACCACGGAAGTTAAAGTTAATGGCATTCCTACTACCTGTACTGTACCTATTAATGATTTAGCTATTAAGATTTTAGATGTTTTGAATTTACAATCACTCGTTAGTGATATACTCAAAGTGAGATTGTTAAAGCAACGTAGCGAGAGTAATGTCACTAATATTGATTCAGCAAACTCTTCTCAGTTCAATGAGGTTAGGACAGGCAATAAATACTTTTCGTTTGTAATTAAATTTAAATCTTGTACTATTCGTCAGCATGTACTTGAAGTAAAGCGTGCGCATGGTGATATTAAATTTAGTAATCTAGTTAATAGTTCTATTGATAGTAATGTTACGTTGTATGAGATGTTACCTTCTGTTATACATGAATTGAAAATGATTGCCAAGAAGAAAGCGACTGCTTTAGGTTACAAGTATGTGTGGGCAGCTAATGCTACAGTTCTTGTCAGAAAGACTGATAAGTCACCGATAATTGCTATTTCCACTGAGGATGACCGTAATCTCATCGTATGAGATTCGGCCGAACCACCAAACCATAGGAATTTAGTTGAAAGACACTCCGTTGGGTTCGCCAGTATTAATGGAAATTCTTTGCATGCCCACTTATCTGAAATAAAAGATTTAATTATCACTAAAGAGTTGGATGTTCTTTCTATATGTGAGACCTGGCTAACTCCTAAGATTCCAGATAGTAATGTATATATCGATGGGTATATACTATTACGTAATGATAGAGGTTTACCTGCTTCTAGTTCTAAACGCAGTAATAAAAACCAAGAAGCTTTTATGCAAGGTGGAGGAGTGGCTTTGTATATTCGTCAGAATTGGACATATAAGGTTTTGTTAGAACCTGATTATAAGGCAGTATCTGAAACGGAGTATTTGTTGGTTGAAGTTGGACTAACCTCCAATGAGAAACTTCTCATTGCATCTGTCTATAGACGACCCAAAGGTCATGCTTTGTTGTCTTTTTTTTAGATGCTTGATAGCTTAACCAGCAGTATTCCAATACTATAGTCCTAGGTGATTTAAATGCCAACTTATGTAGTTCTTCATTTTATTCGGATTCCCTTAAGTCACTTATTAATGATTATGGCTTCTACAATGTGCCTTTCGGTCCTACTTACCATATAAATCCTATTGGTTCGTGGCTCGATGTTATTTTAGTTGATTCTGTTGATAAAGTTCAAGCATTTGAAAAGTCTTCAGTACCCTTTATTGGTCACCATGATTATATCATACTAGATTATAAACTTAAGCATAAGCAATTGGTTGTTAAAACTGTTCGATCTAGAGATTTTCGGAATTTTGTGCCATGCAATTTCAACAAGGAACTTAAAGATCGTATTGATACGTCGAATTTGGCAACTCACACTGATGTCAATGACATGCTACATGATTTTCTAAGAATAGCGGTTAATTTACTTGATATTCATGCCCCCTTTGTAGATCGTGTAATTCGTAGAAATCCTGTGCCATGGATTGATGATCCACTTCGGGAACGTTGTAAAGCGAGAGATAGACTTTATCAAAGAGCAATACGATCAAATAGCAATACGTTATTGAGTGCCTATAGATCTAGTCGTACTGTGATAAAGCGTGATATTACTTTAGCACGTGAGAAGTTTTTGGGAGATAAACTTAGGCAAGCAATTGATCCTTCCAAAAAATGGGCCTTATTATCTAGATTTGGCATTGTTGGTGCTCGCCCGTCTTCGCCTCTTACTACTTTCAATGCAGCGGATTTGAATAGGTATTATGCCTCTGTTGCTACTGCCTATCCATTGTGCTCTACTCAAGAGCTTGATGACATTTTAGGCATTCCAATTAATACGGAATTGCCTGTATTCACGGTTGAGCCATTAAATTCTATTGAGGTTCTTCAGACAGCTATAACTATGATTCCTAAATGTAAAGGACGGAGTGTAGATAATTTATCTCTTAATTATCTTAAAGGCTCTATATGTTTGGTTTCAAATTATATGACTGATATTTTTAATACATCATTATTAACAGGTAGCTATCCGGAAATTTGGAAGCAAACTTTGGTAGTACCACTTAAAAAAATACCAAAACCATTATCTCCATCTGATACGCGGCCTATTGCTAATTTGTCGCACTTTGCAAAAGTATTTGATAAGTTGGTCACTAACCAATTGATAAATTATCTTGAAGATAACAACCTTCTTTCGCCTCAACAATCAGGTTTTCGTAAGTATTACAGTGCACAAACGGCTTTATTGAAGGTTACAGATAATATTAGACGTGGTATTGATCTAGGTTTAGTTACTATTCTATTACTTTTCGATTTTCGAAAAGCTTTTGACTCTGTCAGATATTCGATTTTATTGCGAGTCATGCGTGAACTAAACTGTTCTGATGAGTTTATCATTTGGTTTCATTCGTACCTTTCCGGTCGTTCACAGGCAATAGTTGATTTAAAAGGTTTTTTAACTGACTTTGTGAAACTTACATCGGGAATTCCTCAAGGTTCAAATCCAGGTCCAATTGCATTTTTAATTTTGATAACGTGCATTGTGAAATGTCTGGTCTATTGCGTTGACACCTGTATGCTCTTTGCTGATGACTTTCAGATTTATTTGCAATGTAAACCAGTTGATTTACCAAGAATCATTGTTATGCTAAATGAAGAAGCATGCAGAGTTTATAATTGGTCTGTTGACTATTGTTTACCATTAAATTTATCTAAGACTGCTGCTATTCTGTTTGGCTCTGACCAAAATCTTAGGCTGGTAAATTACATCATGGCTCTGCCAAAGATTGACGTTAATGGTAACCATATTGAATTGGTTCATTCAGTGAAGGATCTAGGTGTTGTTCTTTCGGATACCTTAACATGGAACAAGCATATTTCACAAATTTGCTCAAGAATTCATCGGGAGTTGAAACGACTGCGCTATCAGCAAACTTCTTATCTATTAGTTTGAAGAAACAGTTGGCTACCTCGTTAATTTTTCCTCATTTTGATTATTGCTGCTTAGTCTTCTGTGATTTAATAGGTTACTTGAATGAGAAGCTGCAAAGATTGTTAAACCATGTGGTCGGATTCATTTTTCGGCTAAAAAGGGATGCTAAACTTGTAAAGTTTTGACTACGGCTAAACCTAGTTATCTTATACCATTTCTTCCCAAACTCAGTGATGATGTTAGGCGATCTAAGAGAACGCATACTGTTGCTTCTTCTTCTTCGTTTAATATCCCGACTCCTAGCACTACGACGTATGAAAAGTCTTTCAGTTTACAGGCAATGAAGCTCTGGGATTCTATTCCCTGTGCTATTAGACTTAAGCCCACGCTTGATTCATTTAAGATTGCCACCTTTAGTTATTTTTTGCGACTTGAGTATAATTTAAATGAAATTTAATTTGTTGCGTTTTTTAGTTATAAGTTATTTTGTACATTTTTATTTAAATATTGCTTTACCCTGAATTATTTTCCCTTATATTTTTTTCTGAACTTTGTTTAGAGAGAGCTTTAAATCATTCAATTTTTGTTATAAATCGTGTTATTTTCGGGTTATTATATTAGTGCGTTATTTTGTTATTAAGTTGTACTTAATTTACAAGTGTAAAATTTTTGTAAATTGCTATACGGTTCAATTGAACCTTAGCAAAAATAAATGTGTTATCAATCTCTCTCTCTCTCTCTCGCTCTCTCTCTCTCTCTCTCTCTCTCTCTCTCTCTCTCTCTCTCTCTCTCTCTCTCTCTCTCTCTCTCTCTCTCTCTCTCTCTCTCTCTCTCTCTCTCTCTCTCTCTCTCTCTCTCTCTCTCTCTCTCTCTCTCTCTCTCTCTCTCTCTCTCTCTCTCTCTCTCTCTCTCTCTCTCTCTCTCTCTCTCTCTCTCTCTCTCTCCTCTCTCTCTCTCTTTCTCTCTCTCTCTCTCTCTCTCTCCTGCACTGCTGCAATCTTCTCGGCACTGCACTATCTCTCGTTCTCTCCATGTCACTGCACTATCTCTCGTTCTCTCCATGTCTCTACTCTCTCTCTCTCTCGCTCTCTCTCGCTCTCTCTCTCTCTCTCTCTCTCTCTCTCTCTCTCTCTCTCTCTCTCTCTCTCTCTCTCTCTCTCTCTCTCTCTCCCTTTTTCGTTTACATGCTTCGATTTGCGCGTGCCGTAGCTACGTGTCGAGGCTCGGCTAATTCGAGCCTCGTACACTCGCACACACACATACGTACATGCGCACGCACACACGCATGCATACGCACGCGCGCCAGCCGTTACAAACTGTCAATATAATGAGATTTATCTTTATGCGTATATAAGTAATACACATGTACATGCAGCTACTTGTATGAGTTTATGTACTAATACATTTTTCCGCTAGATGGCTATCGTTTGACTAAACATTTACTAAGATAAGTTCGGTTTCTGCTATATATCGCACTTCTAGTCTTTTTAAAACTATCATCTTTTTGAATATTATTACATATTTACACCTTATTAACTCAACTACGACGTCTCAAAATTACTCAATGAAGAGAATCAAATGTAAGGATCAAACTTAAGGATCTTGCTCATCCATTGAAGCACCTCTATCCTGATGTACCTTTAACACCCTCTATATATCTGTGTAAAGATTTTTACAATCGTGCCTTAGAATTGGTTAGTAGCACTGACAATGAATTTACAACGGATAATGAAGTTACCGACAACGTAGTCGATAAAGATGAAGATTTTTTTTACCAAATACTCCAGAACGCATCGAAGAATTTAATAATGAAATAAGTACATCTTTCTTAGGTTCTGTATCGCCTCATAAGAGAAAAAATCTTATACGTGAAAATTCAATGGAAAATTAAGTAAACAAGAAGAAAAAAAATATACTTTCAACATTGTCTAATGTCGTCAATGTGAAATTGAACAATGTTTATGACTTTTCTATAAAAGCAAACGAATCAATTGCGTGCCGTTGTACAGAATGGGTACAAAATGTTGGTTTAGTCTTGCAAAAGTCTTCTACGGTATGAGAAAAAATAAAAATTCTGATTTTGCTGTCCTCATCCTTAACGAAAAATGAAATTTCATCCTTATTTCCAGACATAACAATGTACATGATAGAAAGAGCGAAAAGTCTTGCACAAGAAAAGGAAGTTCGTTTGGAACCAGAAGCATACACAGGCCATCCGATTGACGAAATGACCGAAAATATTTTTATGGAATATTATATAAATGACGCTTTTAATTGTTCAAGACAGTGTCCTAATAAGAGTGACGTTACAATAAATGATCAAAAGGAGAAGAAATTTAAAGGTTTTCTTACCCGAAGTCTGAGACATATGAAGCATATAAAGATGATTACTCCGAATTCAGAATTGGTCAATCGAAGTTTTATAGTTTGCGACCAAAATATGTCTTACTTAGCCCCATCAAAGAAGTTTGCCTCTGTATCTATTGCGCAAATTATGATTTATTTCTTACGAGCTTAATTAATTTCAGAGGGAGTAATGTTACATCAATCTGTTCTGAGGCATCTGCTTTATGTTATTTACAAGAATGCAAAATTTATCCAGGCAGTAACGGAATTGCGTTTAGTAATCTAAGACTGCAAGATATAGAAGGCACAGAAGAAATTACGTATGCTTTGTGGGATAATGGTAACTTGATTAAAAAAACAGTGTCAATTTCTGCTTTTAAAAAGGAACTTTCCGTTTGGATCATGAATGTTAGTACTCACATGTATGTAAAAAATATACACCACAAAGCTATAAAAGCGGAAAGAGAAAATGCTAAAAAGGATATCATATAGTTCTTCAAATAGACTTCGCTGAAAATGGAGAGCTGTGATTCATAATAAAGCTGTTTAAGAAAATCATTGTATTAATGATCAAATTTCTATTTTCACAGCAGTATCTTATCAAAGGGATTCGACACAAAGTTTGACAGTCATAAGTGATGACCGAAAACATAATTCAGCGTATGCTTTGCCAGCAGTAGAAAAAATTATAACCTACTTGAAGAACAATTGTCGTGATTCAATAAAAAAAAAATTACCATTGTATCAGACGATGCCACTATCTACTTTAAAAATCGCTTTCAATTATATGAATTAAAATGAGCACCATTTGATATAAAATGGTTTTTCTATGCTACTGGGCACGGTAAAGGATCTGTAGATGGTGTGGGTGGACTTATAAACCATTATGCTACTTCGCATGATCTTCGAGAGCCCCATGAAAAATCCATTCAAAATGCTCATAATTTGGTAGAGCACGTTCAAAAACATACAGATGCAATTAAAATAATAAATTTACAAGACGTTGACGTAAAAGAGTTTAGAAAATTAAAAAATGTTGATTGGCTTGCTACTCCTAAGTATCTAGGAATTCAAGAAACTCATTTATGGATTAAAGAAACACATAATGATAAAGTACATTGTTTGACAGCAAAGGCCACTGATCGTCCCCTTACTGAAGTAAGAACAATGAAACAAAAAAAAACAACGGTAGTTATAAAAATAAAAAATCTAAAAGACAAAAATAAAAAATAAACTACATACATATGTGTATACCTGTATATTGCTTACGCACAAAGATAAACACCTTTATATTGACTGTTATATCATTGACTATATATAAGCGTTGAGCGTGAAAAATTTATTTATGTTTGTTTAAATAATGGACCTCAACGCACGAGAGTTCTCGTTTGTTGAGGTAGATTATTTAAATAAATATATTACTACGAACATCTCTCAAAATTACAATATATTTGTGTGTTATCTCATTAGTGATCGCTATCCCAGGGAAATTCCCCCGAATCTCACGAATATGTCTAGATAGGTATTTACGTCCTCTATCACGACAAAAGAAAATTTAGAAAAAATAGGCTTTTTCGAGCAAAATGCATTTTTCTAAAAATGGCATTTTTCAGTAAAAAGTACATAATTTGTACATTTTTTATTTTTTTTTAATAACATAAAGAACGCAAAAGAGGGCTCAAACCTTAGTGAAATTATGTGTTACACGCAAAAACGCTTAAAAAACTGGTGAAGCAGTAGCTGTTCGAAAATTACATTCAGAAATTTTTTTTCTAAGTAAGTATTTATTCTTATTAGCAGCAAATGGTAGATTTTCTTCTAATTTTTGCCTGGTCTGCAGGTTATGACCAATCTTCTACCAAGGTCAAAAGGTATTTTAGTCAATAAATTTTGATAACAAACACCTTTTTATTAATTTGATCTTCAATTCAACGTTCCGGACATTTGGCTGTCCCTCTTCAAGAATCTAATGACAATTCAATACATACGTTTAATAAACCAATAATTAAACAAATTACAATTAAAAATTAAAGTTATGTACAAACTTACAAATAAATACATTATTGTAGTCAACGTTGTTTTGCGGGCAACAATCCGCTCGTCAGTAAGGAGACCAAAATTCGTCATTATTTATACACACTACTGATAATAATCATACAATAAATTTCCAGAACATTCAGATATTAGACACCGAAAGCAACAAAGGAAAACGAATTTCCTCTGAAGCATTATTTATTCATACTCAAAAAAATGTTATTAATAAGCAATTTGAAATAATCAAACTGCCAAATGAATATCATACCTTGATAAATAATTGTGAATTTCTGGTCTCTATCTGATATGATGTCAAAGTATCGATGTGAAGTGGTATTAGGAGCGCACGTATGGTGAAAGTCTAACGGCGCTTCGCATAGATATACACTAATCATATACAAGTTCATCTAGTCAAGACTATTGGTGTCACTTCCTCCAAGACGTGCTTTCCTGCTACCTCTCCCCGCTCTCGGACGTTCCCAATGTGTTTTACCCCACTCCGAATCTGAGGATAGTAGTCTGTGTGATACACTGATACTCACATACAAAAAATTTTAGTATATAAGTGTGAACATTGTAATATAGCGTTACTGACGAGCGGATTGCTGCCCGCAAAACAACGTTGACTAAAATAATGTGTTTATTTGTAAGTTTGTACATAACTTTTAATTTTTAATTGTAATTTGTTTAATTATTGGTTTATTAAACGTGTGTATTGAATTGTCATTAGATTCCTGAAGAGGGACATAGCCAAATGTCCGAAACGTTGAATTAAAGATCAAATTAATAAAAAGGTGTTTGTTATCAAAATTTATTGTGGACCCTTTACGAAACAATGGTACATAGTTACCATCCCTTATATTTTTCCTTATTCTTTCTCAATTTAGAACTCTTTATAGTACAATATTACGCATCTTGGGAGGACAAGAGAAGAGAAGTCTAGAGCTGCTCTAGCAGGGGTGGTCCTCCGTTCTCCAATACATACTTGGCGGGCCCGACGGTTTGCAGTTCAAAGTGTAGACATGGTCAATTGGTCATTTTCATGTAAATATTCATATGTTTAAATATCAGGTAAATTGTATAAACCGATTGCTTTTACTTATTAAATACTGATCCGTGAATCTAGTTAGTAATGTGTAAAGCTCTTTTCATTACCTATAGGCTATAAATTTATATGAATTTTTCAGCGTTTAAAAAAAGAGACACGCAAGCTCTTTTCAATGTACATTATAAATTTATATGAATTTTCTAGCGTCTAAGAAAACGAAGACAAGGATTAATATGTTTGGTAATAAAAGTAATAAATCATGTTTATGCACACAGTACATGTAGAATTATTGTACTTAAACGGAATCAATTTTAAAAATTAGAGCGACCGTAATTATTTATAGTGCTCATTTAGTATTCTATATTTATGGAAAAAATAGTCCATCTGTAAACTGCAAACCGTCGGGTCCGCCAAGTATGTATTGGAGAACGGAGGACCACCCCTGCTAGAGCAGCTCTAGACTTCTCTTCTCTTGTCCTCCCAAGATGCGTAATATTGTACTATAAAGAGTTCTAAATTGAAAAAAAATAAGGAAAAATATAAGGGATGGTAACTATGTACCATTGTTTCGTAAAGGGTCCACAATGTGTTTGCAAAAGAAAGGTTTTATGGAGATACATTGTGCTCACGACGAAGAAAAATAATGTTTGTACGACGGGTGTAAGATTTTACAGTCTTATTTGATAAATAATCCCTCAAGCCAACTTCTACTATTATACCTATGTTCGTCAAGTTAACTTACGGATACTTGACTACAATAAATTGATTTCAGTACTTTCTTGTGTTTAATTTTTATAGAAGGATAAAGAAATTTTAGTACATTTCTGAGAATAGTCATATTTCGGAGAGTTGTTGGCATTACTTGACTATCGATAATAGATTTCACAACTTTCGATTGTTTAATTTGCAGTGAACAATGTGAATGTATTTATATACAATTTCTTGAGCATATAATTGGCTCGAAGAAGTAAAAGACTTTTTCGCTAGTATTTATTTGATTTCTTTTACAAAATCATAAATATTATTATTTTATAGATTATACAGAAAAAACTGATACTTGCCTTATTTTATACTTTCGTAGAAAGTTTTATTAACAATACTATTTGTTTTACTGCGATTGTTTTAAAAAAATATTTATAGACTCTCGTTAAAGTTCGTGGTACAGAGTTTGACACATGTCGAGGGAGGGGAAGAGGGGTGGGAGAGGATTGGAGGGAGAGAGAGAGAGTGTGTGAGGGGGTGGGAGATAGATTATACAGAAAAAAACTGATACTTGCCTTATTTTATACTTTCTTAGAAAGTGTTATTAACAATACTATTTGTTTTACTGCGATTGTTTAAAAAAAATATTTATAGGCTCTCGTTAAAGTTCTTGGTACAGAGTTTGACACATTTTGAGGGAGAGGAAGGGGAAGGGGGTGGGAGGGAGGGTAGTTATATAATTAAAATAATTTTCGCCCACACGGGCGTAAAGTACGTAGGTACTATAAAAGTTTGTAGGAGTGTGTGAGCTATTGGGCCTCTTGGGCGTTATGTAGTACTTTATACCCGCCGGCTGAATAATTTTGATGTTACAACGTGGGCGTAAAATGTAATTTTACACGCGAGGTACGAAAAGTTCTTATGGCCGGTACTTGACTACAATTAATTGATTTCAGTACTTTCTTGTGTTTAATTTGTATAGAAGAATGATAAAATTTGAATACATTTCTGAGAACATAGTCATACGGTTTTTCGGAGAATGGTTTGCATTACTTGACTATCGATAATTTATTTCACAACTTTCATTTGTTTGATTTGTAGTGAACAATTTGAATATACTTACATATAATTGGTTGAGCATATATAGATTATACAGAAAAAACTTCTATACTTAATGCCTCGTAGAAAGTTTTATTAACAATATTATTATTTGTACAGTCATGAAAAAAATTATTACCATTTGTAGAGAGAGTGCTTATTGAACAGATGAGATTAGAATTAATAAAAGGACTATAGATAAATTGTGTTGTTAGAATATATTTAAAAAATTAGTTTTTTAAAGAACGTGTTGATTGTTTTGAAATAATATTTAAGCTCTCATTAAAGTTTTTGGTACAGTGTTTGACGGATATTGAGAGAGAGGGAGAGAGGGAAAAAGAGGGGGAAGAAAGAGAGGGTGGAAGAGAGAGAGAGGGCGAGAGGGTGATAGAGAGGGAGGGAGAGAGAGACTAATACTTGCCTTAGTCTAAACTTTTGTAAAAAGTTTTTTTAGATAGATTTCACAACTTTATAAGAGAAAATAATAATTACTGTTACGTCCGGAGACGTATTATAAAAGTTTAGAATTTCATTTTATAAGTTTATTTATATCAGAGATTTCCTTACACATAAAAGCGGGAATGCAATTTTTTACAAACACAGCATTTTGCTCATGCGGCGCCGTGACGTAGTAGATCATCACACTTGCGAAAAACAACGTACGATATTCTCTTTAAGGTCAGCATTTCTCAATGCCATCGCCGAATCGTATACGACTGACGAAGTTTACATTGCAAAATAAGATGATCTCGATTTACTGTCACCGGGCTCATCTTTAACCTAATTTACTTATGCATTAAAAAGCCTCCGCATGGGCCGCTCGAGTTAGTCACAGCGTACAAGAAACCTGGCGAACTCCGTGTACCTCTGCGACATCGAGAAGTTGAAATCGTAGGCCTTACACATCTAGTAAGCAGATTTTATAAGTTATTGAAATTGTAATCGTAAGCCTTACTCGTCTAGTAAGCAGATCGTATAAGTTATTTATAGTAAATTTATAAAAGCAAGTGTAAATTGTAAACGTTAAGAGCAATTATAGAAAAGAATTGTAATTGAAATTACAACGCATCGATCTACCAGAAGCCAGCAGATTGTATTGGTAATAAATTATTGTATTTTATATAATAAACCTACATAAAACCAATTACTATTTATTTCCACTCATTCCGGACTTCACAACATAGTGTCAAAACATTATGAGATTTGTTATAGTATATTATTAATAATAACATTATTAAATGGTAGTATAGTTATTCGCAAAAGTTTAAAATTTGAATGTTTTTTAGGGGCTCGATAAAATGATAGAAAATACTTTAAAAAATAGTTTGTAAAAGTGTTTATTATAATTGTTTCAAAAAAATATTTATAAGCTTTCAGTCAAATTCTTTGTAGAGAGTTGGACAGTTGTTGAGAGCAAGATTGTTTGGATAAAAACATTAAACTTTTATTAGTATTTCAACAGAGAATTTAAAGTTGTTAAAAAAGATAACAATAATATATTTTTTCTTTGTAGCTATCGCAAGGAATAAAAGAAAAAAGTACAAGTTCTCAGAATTACAATACAAATCTCTGTATCACCTGATTCTCTTGCTTTTATAAAACTCGAAGCTCAAAGTTAGCTGAGAAGTTGAGTTCTCATGTCAACTGCTATTTCCACAGCAGCCGGCGGTATAAAATTATTGAAAACCACTCTTTCGCATCTATTTCTCTGAAATCACCTAGTCCTCTAGCCTTTACAAAATGTGAAACTCAAAGTTTGCCAAGTTAACTACCCTTACGTAAGAGCACCTGATACTAAGTTTTTTCACAAAACACTCTTATGCATCCATTTGCTCTTGTTTTTTTGACAAGTTATTATTACATTTTAAATTTGTACTAAAATTTACCTCTAGCCTTCTATTGCACATTTTAAAGCTTGAATTCGTTTCATTATTTTGGTCTCCACATATTATTTTTTGATAATATTTTTTTTTTCATCATACACATAATCTTCTAAAATTAAAAACACGATCAGTTGATGAATTAAACATTATTATTATCTGTATCTTGTATAGAAAAATACGTAATAAAAACTTCTCTGAAACATTTTGACATCTCCTACTGTGAGAAAATCATAATATAGATTAACGGAGCACTTTCATTCCTTGAAATTTTCGCAATAACACATAATTTTTGCTCTTTTCAGTACTTCCATGTTCATTAGACATAATCTTTTCATTGGCACTTGAATAAATATGTACAACAGCACACCATTGATATCGGCTAAGTTTTTTAAAGATGACAGATGCTTTTTAAACCAAGGTTCAGACCAATATTTCAAATAGGTATCATAAATTATATTGTATATTTATATCCTCACGTGTTACTCAGCAATATTTTCTTCTATATGCAAAAGATAATTATTTATTAATACACACTTGAGCTATTTTCAAAACATTTGAAACTGATTTTTAATAGAAGTTTTAAAATTTGAGTATAAACACTTCATGTAACACGTCATACCAGCAATATATTTGATTTATTATTAGACAAAACACTGAAAATTATATTGTATATTTATAACCTCACGTGTCACTCAGCAATATTTTCTTCTATGCAAAAGCTTATTATGAAGTTTTTGAACATCATAACACATAATTATTTATTAATACACACTTGTACTATTCTCAAAAGATTTCAAACTGATTTTAAGTAGAAGTTTTAAAATTTGATATAACACTTCATGCAACACATTTTACCAGCATTTTACTTTTTTATATTACACTAAACACTGATTAGATGTCATTTTTTAATCACTATGTTATTTGTTATCAATAACATTTGATTATATGTGCACTTCATGCAACACATCATACCGGTATTTTATTTTATTTATTACACAAAACACTGATTAGATTTCATTTTTTAATAATCACAACATTTTTATTATCAATATAATTTTCAACTAGATAGACGAACTATGAAAATCACAATTTTCTTTTCTTATTTTGAAAAACTTTCTTCGAAACATAATACTTTTTTCGTACTTTGAGTCCAATACTATCTAAATAAACATCTTAGTTGTTGTTTGTTTTATGTGTTATTCATTGAAAGCAATGAAACTGTCATTTTCTTCCTTGACGTACAAGTCCTCTATTCGTCCTGTCAAATATGAAAACAAATTTTTAATATTCTTCTAAAATTATATCTCATGAAAAATTTTCATGTTGAGGATATATACATACATCTTGAAAAATATTGTATCGTAAATATAGTATTTGCCTGCTCTTCCATAGGCTAATATTGGTTTGGTTTTTCCTTCTAGAGTAGTACTACATTCTTAGTATCTTCTTTAATATAATTCTATTCCTAAGCGTCTGTTCTTTTATTAAAATAACTTTTTCTTGTCCATTAATAATAAAATAACCAGCAGGGTCATGAGGGCACTCGTTCATTTTTGCAAATTCAAAATTAGATTTTTCAGACAGTACACAATTAGAACTCCTCAACATCATTGGCTGTATTACAAATTCAAAATAGAATGAATAAGGCTTTCAGCATTTGTCTACGTTGTACAACCATCCAAGTCAATTCAAAATCGAATTTCAATGACTGTAAAAAAATCTTGTATAATCTGTAAATATAAAAGAATTCACACAAAGTATCAATTTTTTAAAAATGATTGTAGCCATTTAACATTTAGCTGTTCAATACTTATCTAATAGAATTTATTTGCCCCTTTGATGCACGAATTATTATTGGTTGACTTTCTTAGATCTTTGAATATATTAAATCAATAAAATATATACTTTCATCATAAAAACAATTTAACGCGCGGTGATCGATATGTTTTATACACAGACTGATGCGTATATTGAAAGATGCGAACAACTATTCACAACCTAAATTCAAAATAAGTAGAAAATATATAAGTTACAACATAATAATTTTATCATGTGTACGAATGGTACAATTTTTTTTAGTTATTATAAATAAATCAGATACCTTCTAAATAGTGAAAGATTTATGTATATAATTATCTTGAAATTGACAAGTCGCGAATGATGATATTTATAAATAATATTATTCACCTCATTTTTTTAAACTCCAAAAAAATCTTGTCGACTATCTGTAAATAAAAAATTCTCAGAAAGTACAAAAGTATATCAACAACAAAACACAATATTATAATAACAAAAAGTTCTTGTATACTTATCTGATATTTATATACCTATACTATATCAAATCAGATCTCCATAACCTACATTTATACGTATTATTATAATTTATGCAGCGCGTAACATAATAATCCCTCTCTCTCTCTCTTGGTTTTTTTTATATATATAAATAATATATAAAGGTTAGGTTTACGTTTACGACCAGACGATAAAGTACTGGTATATATATATACATTTGAGCTAGACTACATATTTCTAAAAGTATCTCTAGTTATACTGTATATACATATGGGTCGTTCCTGAACTTTTTTTAAAAAGTGTGCGCGGGGGGGTCGTCGATTTTGTCGACGATTTTTTTTATGAAAGTACATATAAAAAAAATAGCTTCTGCAAAATTTCAGCCCCTTATCTCATTCCTAATTCCTGCTGGAATTTTTTTAAACCCTGATTTTCACCTGTTTTTAGCCAGTTTTCAAAAAATTCTAAAAGGCTGAAATTTTAACAAAATGAGGTCGGTGAGGTCTCATTTTTTTGTCTTTCTTCAAATTTTAAGAAAAAAAAATACATTGATATGAAATGATGATTTAGGTTTTATTGGCGATCTGTGATATGGCCATTGCATTTCATCATTTTTAGATCATCTTTAAACCTCTATATCTCGTAACTGGTTCCACATTTTTGAGCTCACTAGGTCTCATTTTTTTTTCTCTCAACGAGACCTTTAATTTCTTTTTTTGAGGACCTAAATTGATTGAATAGACTTCAAGATACAGCCTTTTGAAGTTGACGTTTTTATCAAAAATCGCGAAAATCAACCGTGTTCATGGTCACAGTGTCAACCGAATTTTAATTAAAAATCATTAACAAAAGTATTTTTCATTAGAATATGATGTTATCTAACTATACTCTTTTCCTATCATAGGAAAAAGTTAAAAAATAATTTTTTGTCGAGCATTATAATATCTAATTTTTCGATACCTAAAATAATCAAAAATGGCTCTCTACTGACATGAATTCTATCATCTTATAATTATTTTTGACACGTATACGTAACATAGATACAAAGGTGATTCCTAGACCTTTAAAATCCGTAGTCGCTGATTTTTCTAGGACCACTAGAGCCAAAGTTATAGCCGTTTTTATAAAAAGATATTTTTCAAGTGGTAAAATTAGAGCTTGTGAAATATAGGAAAAGTTTTATTTACAAGATCAACCATAAGTTTGGCATAATTGTCCTAAAAAAAGTTGAGGCTACATATTTTGAAGATCTTAGGCCGTGTCTACACTATGCGAGAAGCACGTGCGATCAGCCCAAGCGATGCGAGCAAGCAATGCGTGTTGGACAAAATCTTTAAAATACTTAAAATGATAAATAATATCATTTCACTACGATATTATTGACGATATTATTTATCGCTAAATATAGATCTACTAACTGATCTACTACGATTGTTCGGGATTGAAGTATCCAAAGTGCCCGCTAGATGGCAAGCGTCCGATGCGCTCCCACTATGAAAAACATCACCCAGCGGGCTTAAATAGAGTCCTGCGGCGCCTAGTCGCTACGTGCTTTATGCACATTCCTTTTACCTTACCACTTTCCGTTTTACCTATACAATGCCTTATTGCGTGTTTACTCGTACGCATAAGCGTTCATACCTTTTTCTGCAATCAACTATCACTTTCGAGTAGAGTTGGTTGCATAGACTCTTGAAGTCTAATTTTTCCGTTTATTTTTTCTCGCTGACAAACCCTAATAATATAAACTCGCGTTTAGGTTCAATCGTGTACAACGATATTATTTATCATTTTAAGTATTTCAAGTACTTTGTGCAAAACGTATGGCTTGTCGCATGCGCGCACCGGTTGCGCTTCTCGCATACCTAGTATAGACATGGTCTTAAATGCAGGTTTTCTATAGTTTTACGTGCGTTATACGTATAAGCTCAGGTTAAATGAAACATACATAGATAGTTTCATTTAACCTGTGTTGACGTAAGTTAATAGATGACAGACATCCATTTTTCTGTGCGAGACACCCGTGAACCCGTCATCCGTTACACGACACACGGCACGGAATGTCCTTAAACAATGAGTACAAGTTACAATAAAAAATGAAATGAATATTTCTAAGTAGAATTGTGAAGGTACTTGAGCAGAACTATTACCAAGTATATCAGTATTGGTTCGGTTGAGTTTTATAAATTGTACAATTGTGTTTTGTAAGTGTTATCTTCTCAGGAATTGAAAGAAAATGATGTGCTATATTGGTGAATTGCATGAGGATGATAAATGTCATTTAGAGCATTACACACGAAATAAATCTCTTAATCTAATTAGTAATCTTAGTAATGAATTAAAGCTGTATTTATCATTTAGGATTAAAAATTTTGATATTAATGTAGAAAATAAATTTATTTGCGACCATCATCTTCATAAATATGATACTCGATATTCAAGTTGACAAAGGAAGTGTTGCAATTGTTTTAATAATCATTCAAAATCCATTGAGAATAATTTAGTAATGATTAGTGCTGATAAATGTGATAAATTTCGTAACATTTGTAATATAAATTTAGATCCAGGTAATAAGTACTGTAAAAACTGTGAGTTCAAAATTACATCAATAATAACAAAAAATGCAGAAAAAGATGAAAACACTGGGAATGATGGTTTAAACGTAAATAATAATGAGCAGCTTTCTTCAAGTATTCAAGTTTCTTCAAGTAGCCAAGTGTGTACATCAGAAAGTTCAGAAGATATATTATTGAGCCAAGGATTTCAACGTTTAAATAAAATGCTCGATGGATTTGATGAACCTCCTCTTAAACGAGAGAAACTTAGTGATTATCGCTTGGAAAATAAAACATACAGTGTTTTAGAATCAATGAATACGAAATTTTGTACAACAGTTAATAAAACATTGAATCTTAATTTGCCAACTCAATGCAATCTTAAACAGCTGCAAGAGGATAGTATGTCATTTCACGGAATGATTGGAAACATAATTAAGTATTATAACGAAGAAACTAATTTGGGTTAAAAAATATCGTTATTGACATTACTTCCAAATCATTGGAAATTTGAACAAGCAAAACATTATTTCCAATGTTCACGTTATATGTTTAATAAAGCAAAAGAACTTAAAATTACTGTAGGTAAGTTAAAAAATGGGTTGTAATAAATTCTTAATATCTTGATTATGGACATAGTGTAAACATATAGAGTCGATAATCCTTTATACATTAGGTTACATATATTATATTACACTTGAGAATTATTAATAGAAAATTTTAGTTTAATTTATTAAAATCTATGTAATTTTTGTTCAAGCAACTATAATGATAAAGGGTACCCCTATAAAATATTTAATTTAAAATCCTCATAATTATTTATTTATATTACTCATGTATTATTACTTAAGTATTATTATTTATGTATTACTTACGTATTGCTTACGTATTGCTTAAGTATTGTTTACGGATTAAGTAAAATAATACATGAATTGTAATTTAAACATTTAAATGAAATCCGATTTAATTAGAAAGAATCTATATTTGAGAAATCTCAATGTTCTCTCTGTTTACAAGCTGTAATCTCATATTTTTTTTTTAATTTTTTAACATTGAGGAACGGGAGAAAAAAATAATTTCCACAAAATGCGATTTCTAGGCCTTACTGATATAAGGAGGGGAGATAGGTCCCCGGAAAAATCGTAGAAAATTCTTTTCTTAGTATACTTCTATGAAATCACTGTCATTTTTCGCTTTCATTAATAGTGGCATTTTGCTTATCTTAACATGGGTACCCTTCGTTATTCATTATTAGATAAAAAATAATAAAGTAATTATTGGATTTTAAAAGACCTATTAAAATTAATATAAAAAAAAATATATAAAAAAAATAAATTAATTCTAAACTATTTCTTTTCTTCCAATATAACAAGTCATAGTAATTAAAATAGAATAAACATTGAGCTAACTTTTATCGTCTTGATAATCGTTAAATTAAAAAAAATAATATTGTTATTATGATTTTATTTTGTGATTAAGTATACACTATTTGAAATTAATTTCAAAATATATTTTTCCAGGTGTCTTAGGAACTATTAAGCGTAAAGTGTACAGCATTCATTCTAATGAAGTTAGAGAATCTGTAACTCAGTATTATAGAGATGAAAACAATAGTAGAATATGTAGCGGCATTAAAGATTGCATCAGTGTTAAAAATCCTATTACTAATATCACAGAGAAGTTACAAAAAAGACTGTTGATGTATAATTTGAAGGATCTATACAACAATTGGGTGGAAGAAGAATATGAACAGCATTTTAAAGATCAGCGCAAACCAGGTATCAGTATATTTGCTTCTTTAAGGCCAAAAGAATGTATTAGTGCTGGAGCACCTGGTACACATACAATTTGTGTATGTCCTATACACCAAAATGTCAAATTAAAATTGTCTGCCATCAACAAAAATTTAGCCTACCGAGTAATTTTAAATGATTGTGTTTGTTCAACAGATTGGAGCGATTGTATGCTACATCTTTGCGAAAACTGTCCTGGTAAAGCAGAAATTCTGAAAATATTGGAATCAAGCTCATGAGAAGATGTTTCAGAGATTGAATATCATAATTGGGTAAATAATGCTGAATCACAATCTAATAATAGAGTCAGTCTTATTATGGTAAAAGAACCTACAAGAAATTTTATTATAAATTTAGCCAATGACTTATGGAAGTTAACAAAGCATCATTATGTGACTGAAATGCAAAAATGTTATTTAAAACATTGCAAAACAATTATTACTCCAGATACATGTATTATACTTCAAGATTTTGCTGAAAATTTCTTATTTGTTTGTCAAGACTCGATCCAAGCATTTTATTTTAATAATACACAAGCAACTGTACACCCGTTTGTAGTGTTTTATAAAGAAGACAATAAGGACAAATTACAAACCTTATTTGTATGTGTTATTAGTGATTGTTTAAAACATGATGCTTGTGCAGTTAACGCTTTTCAAGGGCAACTCATTGCACTTCTAAAACGAGATTTTCCGTTTATTGAGAATGTACATTATATGTCAAATGGAGCACCTACCCAATACAAAAACAAGTAAGAGTACTTTTATTGTAGTATATTAATACATATTATATGAACAAAATAGACACCTTTAGATTTTTGTTCATTAAATGACCTGAAAAAATTTAATTTTAATTATTAAGAATATGTCAAAGTAATATTCTGAAAGTATATTTAATTTGTGTGAAAAACTATTTTGAGACCCAGAACATCAAAATCCATAAAGATCCTGGACCTGCAGGTTACACCCGAGTTAAAATTTTACATTATGTAGAAAACAGCTTTAAAGATAAAATTACTAAAACAGTTCTTTATTTTTTCTGTATATCAAATTTAAAAAAAGCAACAACTTCTACGATGCAAGTTCAAATAATTTGTATTACTATGTACGCAATATTAAACAGATTTATTTTATTTTTTATAATTTTTACCTTCAAGATAGTATTTATTTACTGTAGGAACAATTTCATTAATATCTGCCATCATGAGGAGGATTTTGGCTTAAAAGTTAAGTCGCACAACTTTTTTTCTACTAGCCATGGGAAAAGTCCGTGTGATGGATGTGGAGCAGTGGTTAAATGAACAGTACGCAGGGCATCCTTACAAAGAACATCAGAAAAACCAATTTTAAATCCAAAAGACATGTATGATTACGTTAGTGAAAATATTGATGGAATAAGGTAAAAATAATATAATTTAGATTATTTGACTATATTATTTGATTATGTATTTGAATAATAAATCATTATGTGTTATAAAAATATAGAATATTTGGTTTTTAGATCTATTTGGGTGAGTCAAGAAACAATTGAGAAAAGGCGTAAAGTACTAGAATGCCGTTTTAAATTGACCCGAACTATACAGAATACAAGAAAATATCACTGCTTTATACCCTTTGATGATTCAACATTAAAAGCAAACTTACTTCGTTTGATAATGATTATAAAATAGTTAAAATAAAATGAATATTACAAAAAAAATTTTACTTAAATTCTTATTTTCAACTTTAATTATCTATAAAGTCTGCATAGGTAATTTAATCAACCTAAAGCCATTACTCTCGCTTGCTCGCGTCGCATGCGCGCATGGCTTGCTCGCATCGCTTGGGCTGATCGCACGTGCTTCTCGCATAGTGTAGACACGGCCTAAGATCCTCAAAATATGCAGTCTCAGCACTATTTTTAGGACAATTATGCCAAACTTATGTTGATCTTGTAAATAAAACTTTTCCTATATTTCACAAGCTCTAATTTTACCACTAGAAAAATATTTTTTTATAAAAATGGCTATAATTTTGGCTCTAGTGGTCCTAGAAAAATCAGCGACTACAGATTTTAAAGGTCTAGGAACCACCTTTGTATCTATGTTACGTATACGTGTCAAAAATAATTATAAGATGGTAGAATTCGTGTCAGAAGAGAGCCATTTTTGATTATTTTAGGTATCGAAAAATTAGATATTATAATGCTCGACAAAAAATTATTTTTTAACTTTTTCCTATGATAGGAAAAGAGTATAGTTAGATAATATCATGTTCTAATGATAAATACTTTTGTTAATGATTTTTAATTAAAATTCGGTTGACACTGTGACCATGAACTTCAAAAGGCTGTATCTTGAAGTCTATTCAATCAATTTAGGTCCTCAAAAAAAGAAATTAAAGGTCTCGTTGAGGCAAAAAAAAATGAGACCTAGTGAGCTCAAAAATGTGGAACCAGTTACGAGATATAGAGGTTTAAAGATGATCTAAAAATGATGAAATGCAATGGCCATATCACAGATCGCCAATAAAACCTAAATCGTCATTTCATATCAGTGTATTTTTTTTCTTAAAATTTGAAGAAAGACAAAAAAAATGAGACCTCACCGACCTCATTTTGTTAAAATTTCAGCCTTTTAGAATTTTTTGAAAACTGGCTAAGAACAGGTGAAAATCAGGGTTTAAAAAAATTCCAGCAGGAATTAGGAATGAGATAAGGGGCTGAAATTTTGCAGAAGCTATTTTTTTTATATGTACTTTCATAAAAAAAATCGTCGACAAAATCGACGACCCCCCCGCGCACACTTTTTAAAAAAAGTACAGGAACGACCCATATATATATATATATATATACACACGCTGGGTCGTATGGGGTCACGTGACGTTATACATATCATGTGATCGGAAACGGATATAGGTCTTATGAAAGAAAAGGAAAAATTTAAAGATTGGAATCGGCCAGTCTGATTCTTTGATACTTAATATCTCTTAAATGAGACAATATTTTTGAATAAAACCTTTAAATTTCTCTAGTTTAATGAACATAGATTTCAACAAGTGTATAGCTAAATATTTATATTCTGTATAGATAAAATACAACGTGATCAAAGTTTTCGCGCACTCATATCAAAGAATATAGCGCACGGGCTCACTCCTTAGGCCTCTTCTGCATTTCACTGTTACTTGCCTTCGGAGCGCTCCCACGCTCCTTGATAATTTCTACAATTAATTCTCCTACATATTCCTTATCAAAGTTTTTTGCAAAATTTCTACAAAAAAATTTAAAGACTCCTGTTGCTCAGATTGATAATAGTTTAAAATTAAATGAAAAAATAGATAATATCCAAATTCCGTTGGATCACGAGATTATGAGTTTGGATGTTGTTAGTTTGTTTACTAATGTTCCGGAATATCTAGTTTGTAATGCTATAGGAAAGAGAGGGCACCAATTATATAATAAGATAAATATTAATTGTTCTGAATTTCTTCATGTTATAAAGCACATTTTAAATAATAATTATTTCCAATTTAATGAAAAATTTTACAGACATACTTTTGGATCAGCTATGGGTAATCTCATAAGTTCGATTCTGTCGGATATAGTTATGGAAGATCTAGAATCTTATTGTATTAGCAAATTACAATCAAAACCGATATTTTACTTTCAATATGTAGATAACATTGTGTTGTGTATTAATAAGAATAACATAGAGGACACACTTAATATCTTTAATTCCTATGACACGTACTTACAATTCACTGTCGAGCGATCGCAAAATAATAGTATTAGTATTTTAGATCTAGAAATTATTGAGAACCAACAAAGAAAGATTATCACAAATTGGTATAGAAAACCAACCTTTTCAGGACGATACTTGAATTACAATTCACACCATCCTCTAAGTAATAAAATATATACTGCCTCGTTGATCGAGCAATAATGTTATCACATAGTAGTTTCCATAAATCCAATATTTCTTTTATAAAAAAAAGTCCTACAGTAGAATGATTACCCACACGACACCATAGATTTTCATATAAAAAAACGGTTAAAAAAGATAAAATGTGAAAAAATAGGCTACAAATAAACAGTTGCAATGAAAAAAGATACATAAGTCTACCGTTTGTTAAAGAACTTGAAGTTTTCATAAAAAGTTCTTTTAAGAAATGTAATACAAATGTTGTTTTTAGTACAACTAATAAATTAAATAATATTATAATATTAAGGATAAAAATCAAAAACGTAATAATGCGAATGTTTTTTACAAAATTAAATGTACCAATTGTAATGCGTCATATCGACGCCCTAGACGAAGAAAATCTCTTTTTGGTTTCGTGGCGAAGACAGCATCTAAAATTTGCGACGAAAATAATCCTCTCTTAGATTTTTCCGACGAAAAAGATCTTCTTCAATAATTTAACGACGAAAATAATCCGCTCGCACATTTTTCCGACGAAAAAGATCTCCTTTAAAGATTTTGCGGCGAAAACAATCCGCTCGCATAATTATGAGAACATTTTTTTTATTTAAAGCAACTTGAATATGAAGCAAGTTTCCAGAATTTACTTTATATTGAAATAGGTGACAAGTTTTTCCGAAACACTTCATAAATATATTTTGATACAGAAACATTATTTTAATGAAATTTTATATTATTTATTTACTTATTTAACAATTATAAAGGGTTAAATTATAAGTTAAAAGTACCAGAGGTAGAATGCCGAAACATAGAAAGCATAGTTTTTGCCGGAAAATTGACGAAGCAGATTCTTTTCGTCGCAGAAATGCTAGATAGGATACTCTTCGCCGGAAAATTTACGAAGGAGATTCTTTTCGTCTCAAAAATGTAACATAGGATACTGTTGGCCGGAAAATTTAGAAAAGAGATTCTTTTCGTCTCAAAAATGCTTGATAAGATACTCTTCGTCGGAAAATTTACAAAGGAGATTCTTTTCGTCTCAAAAATGCAAATAGGATACTCTTCACCGGAAAATTTACGAAAGAGATTCTTTTCGTCTCAAAAATGCTAGATAGGATACTCTTCGCCGGAAAATTTACAAAGGAGATTCTTTTCGTTTCAAAAATGCAGGCAGGAGATTTTCTTCGTCTGGGGCGTCAATATGTAGGGCAGACAGGCAGACGATTGAATATAAGAGTAAAAGAACATCTAAAAAAATATTCGGATGGAGAACAAAATTCGTCATTATTTATACACACTACTGATAATAATCATACAATAAGTTTCCAGAACATTCAGATATTAGACACCGAAAGCAACAGAGGAAAACGACTAAAAACCAAACACAAAATATAATGAAATTAGTAACTAATTGTTCTGAGAAAACGCAAGAGGTAATTGCTAATTCTATATTGCAAAACAAAATAAAAAATGTATCTGACAGAAACAGTGTTATACTTAGTTCTGGTGGTCGTAAAAGAAAATTAAATCTTCAAAAAGCAAAGGAGACTACTGAATTTTCAAAAACACGATTAGATGAGTATAAAGTAGAAGCAGGCTAATCTTCACGGGGTATGAAAAAGGTTAGCAAAGTTTATTCGAAAGCCGGCGGGTAGAAAGTCAGTACCAGTTGGTTATGATAAACATGTTTCGGAAAAATCTAAAGAGCTAGCACAGTTGTACAAAGTAGATTCTCTAGAATTTGAGGTCAGCCCTTCAAAAGAAGATAAAGTTAAGAATAAAAGAAATGATGTTATTAGAGAAAAAAGACCCATAGTATGGGCTGATACTGAGAAACTTATAGAAACAATCATAGACAAACGTAAAATTATTGGAAACTATGAGATGAAGGTGATGGCAGATGGCGGTCAATCATTTTTCAAAATTAGCATGTCGATAATTCCTGAGAATTATTTAGATTTAGAAAGTACTGATAATTGTGATGAGGATGAAAACACAGAAGAAGAAGATAACTTTGAAATCGAATTATCATTGCCAAAAAAATTAAAACTATGTGATGATAAAAAAAGTTTGCTCGGAGTTCATAAATTATTTTTACTGTGTATAGTTCCTCAAATTAAAGAAACATATTCTAATATAAAAGTTTTATTCGACCTTATAAAACTGAATGAAATATATTGTAAATTTGTGTCAGACTTTAAAATTATTCTTACAATAAATGGTCAGCAGACGGCAACATCGACGTACCCATGTCCATACTGTTTCATCACGCTTCAAGATTTGAAAGATTATGCAGATTTGAAAAATAAACAAAATAACATTGATGGGTTAAAAACTTATGGAGAGTTGAAAGAAGATAGCTACAAATTTAGTGAGATTTACAGTCAAGAAAAAAAGTTTGCTAAAAATTGTAACAGTACAATCAATCCACCATTATTCGAAGAAGATGACGACACAAGTGTCCTAAAAAATGTGTGATACCAGAATTACACATAATGCAAGGTATAGTCAACCATCTTTTTTTTAATGGTTTAGTACACATGGTTGGTCGGGAAAAGGCATTATCTTGGCCTAAAAGTCTAAATATTGTTACTGAGAATTACCATGGCGAAGTATTTGGTGGAAACGGTTGCAGACGACTTTTAAAAAATACTGATAAAATATTTGAATCTGAAATATGTCAAAATGGTGATAAACTTCGATTCATTCCAATTATTGAAACATTCAAAGCATTAAATAAAATAGTGGAATGCTGTTTTTCAACAAAAAAGATCGGTGAAAATTTACATGAACATATCGAAAAATTCAAAACAGTTTATCTGGCAACCGAAATATCGGAAACATTAAAAGTTCATGTACTAGTAAGTCATTTGGAACAGTGCTTCAAAATATTAAATACTTCAAGAGGATTAGGTAATTGGTCGGAGCAGGCTGGTGAGGCTATTCACCATGAGTTTTTGAAATATTGGCAACGTTATAATGTAAGATCACTAAATCATCCATCTTACTCAAAACAATTGCTGAGTGCTGATGTGGAATTTTCATCTGAGTACATTTAAATTTATTTCAAATTTGTTATTTACTTTGTCATATATAATAGTTAATTGTTTGGTTTTCCTGCATAGGCAATGAATAATAATATTTCGAAGGTAGTGAAAAATTATTTTCAATATATGGTATTTGTTGGTTCGTAAAATAAAATTATTTAAGTGTATTGTAAATATATAGAGATGTAAAGTTATATATGCTATATGTATATTTATTCTTTAATAAATTCATCTGTGTACATGTATAATTTTATTTTATTTTTTTTTACATTTGTATTATGAAAAAGAAAACAAATGAAAATTTTATGATTTTTTATAAAATTGTCTATATTTCGATAACAGGGTCAGCAAGGATTTTAGTTTTCACGGATTTTGTTTCTAAAAATATTAACTAACAAAACCTCCTATCCAGATTTTTGTGCGTTTTTAGGTTAACTTTTTTCTCCTGCCCGAACAACGTGTAAGTGTAAACAATATGTTAAGTTTCAGGAAGCTGAGTAGCAATATATTTGCATCGTTTTTTTATTATTGATGTTTATATTAAAAAAAATTATGGAAAATAAAAAAGGCAAATACTTTGTATTTATAAGTGTTGTATTTTTAATATACAGTAAATCTAGTAGCAGTACATTCTTATTATACAATAAATCTGGTAGCAATACATTCTTCATTTTTTTTCACGTACAATCAAGGCGGTAATTTCGGTATCAAGTTTACATTGATCAATGTTAATAAAGGATTTTCTGAATTAATTTTATAGCAATAATAATGGTGATCGAAGTACAAAGTTTGAAATTCATTAATTTTATAATAAATATGAGACTGACCATTGATTGTTGCACAAAATATATTTGTTATTACTCCGAATTGAGGGCCTTCTTCGATTATTCTACAAACAATGACCATTCCCGTCATGAATTGTTTTCCACGAATTTTAATGTTTTTTAAGGTGTTGACAATGACGTTCTCTTCTAATTCTGGGATTAATATTTTTAATTCGGCGTATGCATTCTGTTTGTTGACTGGACCAAGTATAATTTCTCGAGCTAAATTTCCCCAGTGATAGATCTTTCAGTTCCTTATTTTTTCTCTCCCACTTTAATGTGGAATAGTGTACTGGAGGACGATTGAGAAGTAGAATTCTTTCGTAATGCGTCCAAATATGCATTTTCGGTTTGAGTTTACCAAAAACCTGCAAATATAACATATTGTGCTTATGTATCTGACATTGGACCTCTTCTACTTCTCCCTTATTCAAAGTGGGGGATGTAATAATGAATATTATTGTCCGCAGACAAACATACAATTTCCAATAATCGTTTTGGCCGGTATTAAATCACCAATCATCAAATCGAGGTACCTTGCAAGACAAAGCATTTCTGCTGCCGATTGTTTTAATTTCAATTTCTGACCTTCTTTTTTGGATGCAATCCACTGCAAAGGCCTAGGTTTATTCGATTTCTCTGCTTCTCCATAGGGAAAACTTTGTATCCTACTCTTTATTACGTTTAAGGAGATGATTTTTTTACGTATTAAGACTTCCAGAACTTTGCTAATGGAATACGGAATTATACCTTGATATATATCGTGCATAATATCAGCAAATATATTTTCTGCGACGTGAAACTTATTTAAATTATTAAATACCCAACGCTCCTTTATGCCTGTGAGAACAACGTCGTTTTTTAAAACGTCTTTTTCGTAGAATTCGACACTTCTGACCATATTTTTATTTTCCATTACCATTTGCTGACATTCTTGATACGTAGCCGAGCATATTCTACAGTATCGAGTTGCTGTGAAACTTTCAGAGAAGCCGCAAATGCGGTTTACTCCAATTAGTAATTATAATTCCTTCTTGAGATAAAACGTTTAGTTCTTCAATTGTTTTATAAAAAACGCGATTATTTTTACATTTCTTTAAATGCTTGGAGTGCACTATTATGGAGATAAAAATATTATCGACTTTGCCAGCTAAGTGTGGCTGTAGACACGCTAATGTAATGTAGGCACCTCCTAATTTTTGCTCACCAGAATGACTACCAAGCGCGTTGCCTACTTCAAATTCATCAAAATACAGAAAAATTGGTAAAACAATTTTTTCTTTATTTTGAGGGACATACTTCTCCAACCATAGGTTTCCTTGCAGAAAATGGGAGAGATTATTATCTTTTGCAGTTTGCAATTCTTGCATATAACACTTGATTGCTTCAAAAACTCCTGGCAATTTCCAAAATATTTTTAATGTGTTTTTCAAAGGCACGTGTGTAGCAAATACAACCTTTTTTGGATTACAGGTTGCTCATTATCTTGCAATTCAAAAAATATATCTTCTCCAATTTTGAAATTATCTGGTGGAGTATAAGCACATATTTCCTCGTATAATTTAAGCCGCATATGTTCCGTCCAAAAATTTTTAAATAAATCTTTGCTCTCTTCTAGGATATAGTGAAATTTAAAACAATTTTGTTAGCCAATAAGTAATTGAAATTCATTTTTAATTTGAAGTTGCATGTATGGAACGAAATTATTGGAAAGAAAGTCACTGAACATTAATATGACGTCGTTCACAGCTTTTTTTGACAATAAAGGATTATTATAAAGTGACAACGTAAATTTTAGCACTTCTGAATCTAATTGCTTTCTCAATGTGTTTATAGGGATGGTATGCAGCTGAGAAATATCCATATTAGAGTGGTTATATTTTTATGTACCAAATTATAAAAAATATATTTCGCAATACAAAAAAAAAAAACAGATCTAGTCGTCCGCCTATCTAGTCATGTAGTTTTCTAGTCTATATATATATACACACACCTCTACTTATGAAATCAGTCAAATCGTTTATTTTTTCAGTAGCAATCACATATACGTTTATTATAAGACTATAAATACAATAAATACACTTGGAGGTGATAATATCGTTATGTATGAAATCAATCTAGTCGCACATTAATCTAGTCATTTATGTCTAATCAGCCAAGCATTCATTTTTAACACCTACTATTAAATTTATATTCGAGTTTAAAAAAAACTAATGGTACAAAAAGTAAATAATCATTAAATAATTATAGTTTGTTTTGATAAATTTTATGAAAGTATAAAAAAATATACTAGTTTAATTGTTCAATTATGGCTGTAACAGTTGCATGTAAACCTTTCACTTCAAGGCCATACACTTGTTTTTCCATCTGAGAGACTTTGTCCGCAGATAATTACATAAGGCCGAGGAATGAGAACTTGATCGCTATACAGTTTTAGTAAATTGTTGTGCGCCTTTCTTAACGTCTCCTGCGGTTTATCAGTTTCCTGAAAGATATATGTGAATTTAATATATTATAATATATATATTATAAGCAGAGGTGTGCCTGAATCGGCCGCAAAATTAACACGATTCAAATATGAAATTTTGCATATTATGATTGAAACTTTCTTAACTACAATTTGAATCATTTGAATCGAAAATGAATCGCGTCCAGACGATTCACCGTTTGGCCCACTTCTGATTATAACATACACAAAGTGCAATATATACATTTAGTCATCCATATTCTAGTCAAAAGTCATGAAAAAAATTTATCAATCGTTTCACAGGTACTGCACGTAATTGTTTACGAAAAATACAAACCTGTAAATGAACAATGAAACTTTGTAATGTTTCGCGTTTTTGAGGGGTCCAGTTTTGTTTTGTTGCTGATTTTTAAGTTACTTTTGGTGTCCTCTTGAACAATAAGGGTAACAATGTGAGTGCTGCAGTGTTATTGTGTTCTAAAATATTACCCAATAAGTGATTATTCAGATTTTAAGAACTAAAGAAATTCTATTTTTTTTTTTAATAATTTGAGTTACGTACCATTTTCCAATATAGTACCATTTTCCAATATAATACCGATTTCCAATAACTTATTTTTTATAACTACATCCCTCTTTTGTCCCTTAGCAAGTGGGATTATTTTAGGAGCTAATTTTATCCGATTTTCGCAAAAGATTTCGCTCGCTTTGTTAAAAAAAATTTTGGAATCTGCGTTAATCTGTAAAAAAGATAAGTATTAGTTGTATATACGTGTGACCGATATATGCATAGCTATATGTCATATATGCAGAGCTATATAAGACTCATTAAAGAGGACTTGAGATAACTGTAAAATATAAGAAAAATTAATCATTACCAATGTATAGGCAGATGGGTGACCCAAATTTGGCAGTTCTTGTACGATCTCATTTAAGTCATTTACAGTGTACATTCTTTCCGCTCGTCAACTCCATTAGAACACCATAACTGTAAAAATTCATCATCGATGAATTTTACCTGAATTTTTATTTTTTTCAAACCCTCTGACTCGTAATCATCTAAAAAAATATAAAATTATTACTTAATATTGTATTTCAATAGCAGTACAAAAGTAATACATTTCGATACTAGTGCGCGGGATGGACGATTCTTCGACTCGTGTAGGGGCAATCTCACGATCTATAGAATCATCTCCAACACGTGTATTGTACCGACCGATATATTTCGAAACAACCAGCGACAAGTCCGATTTCACGCACGCAGTTAAGAAAAGTGATTTTTAAATGAAAAAGTTTTATTTAAAGTTCTGCAATTACCATTAGCATTAGACGTTCTTTTCCTTTTTTGAATTTTTAATCTGCCGATGGCAATTTCTTTTTCTCGTAATTTACTATAATAAGAATATAAAGCTCCACCTGCACTTTTGTCCGGGGTAGCTGCTGCATAAAAACAATCCTTTAAGAACTTCGGAAACAACGCACACACTAATTTTGGCAACTCTTCAAATTGTTGTGATGATATGCTGTGAATAAATTATACAAAACTTAGTGATAGTAACATGTAGTATATTCATAGTAAAATACGATATAGTTCGGGAGTTTTATCAGAAAATTTCACAATATATTTAATTTATTTTTATGGCAAATGCACCTATTATTTATAGTTAAACAAAAATTGTCAGATTACATGTAGTACACATATATAGTAAGTATATTCAGTACTCAACTAAATAACACAGTTAGCTTGTAGCCTAATCTTCTCTAATAGTTAATGTTCAAAATTTAATAGTTAAAAATGTTTCTATACTTCTTAATGACAAAGTTACTTTTTGGGAGGGTTAAAATTAGCATAAAATTATTGTTATGATAAAACCGATTTATATTTTATGATAGTTTCTTAATTAAATCTACTATATTTTTTGGTATAATGCATACTTAGTGATATTTACTGATAATTATTTGCTCGATAAATTTCATGCTCAACAATCAATCGAGCAACTTTATTCTTTGAAAAATAAGTCTGTTTTTTCTTTTCTAATAATAATAATCTATTTTTCTCCACACTCTCAAAATCATAACAGGCAATCATAAAATTCCCATCATAAGTGGAATTTAAAACATGAAAAATATAATTTGAATTTCTGTTAGTTGCGTTACCTAAAAGGCGATATACTAGCGTGAGAATAACATTACGATATGTGTGACTTGAGTGATCCATTATTGCACGACGTAAGATTAGTGCCCGAGTGCAGCGGCGGCCATAAGCACGGTGCAATAATGGGCTACTTAAGTTACGGATAGGCGTGACTTAAGTCCGGACTTAGGTCAAACAGTGCTATAAAATGTTTATGTTGCGTAAAAAGATCACACGAAAAATAGTTTTTTATATGATGTGTACAATACTTGCCTTAATGTAAGCTTTTTTATGCAAGTAAGTGTGTGCGAAATCAAACTGCGCACACAGCGCTAACAAGTTTCTACTTAAAACATAATTACCATTGGATGGTTCAACTGCTGCTCTGGGAGAGTGCTGTACAGGTTTTTGTGTTAAAAAGTTTGAGTCATCAATTAACACGTACTTTTCAGTTCCTTCTTGATAAGAAGCATTTGCATGTAATACAGTCTCAGCAGGAGCACTTGCACTTGTTGTGGTAAGTTCTAAGATGTCTGCATCATCATCAACATTTATAATATCTGCATTCCAAACAAGAAAAATATTACTTCAAATAATTAAAAAAATATTAGAGAAAAAGAATTATTTACAGTTCTTGTAGTAAAATATTCTATGATTACATTGTTTTTTACTCAAAGTTTATTAATTTTATTGTCTTATTATCTGAATTATTGACTTTGTAAACCAAAGATATGAAAGAATATTTCGATAACTAAGATAGTAAAATCAAGAAAATTGTTTAAAAATAAAAATTAATGATTTATTTTTAATCCAAATTATGTTATGAATTTAACTAATTACACGTTTACCAATAATATGCATTCCATAATTATAGTTTACTATGTTCATCATTCTGTTAAAAATTAAGAAAATATTTTAATATTTAAATCAATTACTTAAAATATGTTTCTCTACAGCTTAATGAAATTAAGAAAATTGTTGGAAACTAAATTTATATACCATACTTATTTAAATCATTTAATTGTAAACCAATGAAAAAGTTCTAATATCTTATTCAGTAAAATAAAATAATTAAAGTAAGTACGGAAATACATTTTGTCTTCAACAGTTCATGTAACTTCACTAAGATTTCATGAAAGGTATTTTAGTTCATTATTACAGATATTACCACCATTTTTTTGATGATGATTTTTTGTAATGAAAATTTCTATTAGATTCCACAAAACTAAAAATCTCATGAGCTTCATGAAATTAGAAGAAAATGCTGTAAACTAAAATTCATGTTTCTAACTCACTTTCATAATTTTATCACAAATTACTAAAAAAAGTTATAATGCCTGTAATAATGAACTGAAATACTTTTATTAAAAGCTTAGTGAAATCACAGGAACTGTTGAAAACTAAATTTTATGTATCGTACTCACTTGAAACATTTTATTGTCAAACGATGAAAAAATTCTAATATTAGATTTCATAAAATAAATCTTTCTTATAAGCTTAATAAAATTATATAAGTTGCTGTAAACTAAAATTCATGTTTTGAACTCATTTTCATGATTTTATCACAAATTACTAAAAAAAATTATAATGCCTGTAATAATGAACTGAAATACTTTTATTAAAAGCTTATTGAAATCACAGGAACTGTTGAAAACTAGATTTTATGTATCGTACTCACTTGAAACATGTTATTGTAAACCGATGAAAAAATTCTAATATTAGATTTCATAAACTATATATTTCTTATACGCTTAATGAAATTAGATAAGTTGCTGTAAACTAAAATTTATATTTCGAATTCACTTTCATGATTTTATTACAAATTAACTTAAAAAGTTGTAATAATGAACTAAAATACTTTTGTTGAAAGTTTAATAAAAGTAAAGAAACTGTTGGTAACCTAAAATTCAACTTAAAACTTTTTATCATACTAAGTACACAATCCATTGGCTAATCGACACTAGATAAGAACAATAAATTTCAACAACTTTTATACTTCTATTTATCTATATATTATTCTTATATTAATTCTATAAGCTGTAATGAATCATAATTACTAAAATATTTCACTTTGTAGAACTGTAGCTGATAAATTATTCAAACAATATCCAACTATACATAAGATATTAAAATAAAAATAAAATCAAACCATTCAATGCATTTGAAGTCTGTACACACAAGGAAGCAGGGAGTAGTGGAAAATCGAAAAGATTCTCACTCATTTTAACATTTGTACATAAAGAATATAAAAATTATTAATGTGATATGGAAAAATGTGATTATACTTGAAAATGTGCATTAGGTTATGTGTCCATTATGTAGGTTAGGGTAAAACTGGTTAAATAAATAACTTAAGAACCATACATCTTTTTATTATGTAAATAATGTAAATAATATAATAAAATATACCTGTTTATTTACAAATATGCAGTTATTTATTAATAAATGAGGCAGCTTCACTTATAGGATGTTTCTCTATGCAAATGTATAATCAGAGAATATAGAATGTATTATCATTCAGTATAGAAGGCCAGATCGGCCGTTTTCGTGAAGCCAAAAATAAGCGTTAGTTCAGCCCCCATGAGGCAGGCGGCATTACATTCGCCTATGCTTAAGCATATACTTATTACGTTATTCCAAGGGTCGCGATACGAAAATCGTATGAGGTTTATGGAAATAAAGCATAGAGTGCGTAATAGGTTTTTCGTATGTCATCTACCGAAGAATTACAACGAATCAACCTCTAGATGGCATGGATGTTGTGTTTTTTTTACAATGATTGTAGATATACGATATTTACTACAAAACATTGGGCTTTAAGCAATGACAAGGAATGAGAAATTCTCATCATTCAAGTCGATACGTTTTTCTCAAAAAATTTCTTTCCGTGTAGGAGCGCACGTATGGTGAAAGTCTAACGACGCTTCGCATAGATATACACTACTCATATACAAGTTCATCGAGTCAAGACTATTGGTGCCACTTCCTCCAAGACGTGCTTTCTTGTGAATATGTTTTACCCCACTCCGAATCTGAGGATAGTAGTCTGTTTGATACAGTGATACTCACATACAAAAAATTTTAGTATATAAGCGCGAACATTGTAATATAGCGTTACTGACGAGCGGATTGTTGCCTGCAAACAACGTTGACTACAATAATGTATTTATTTGTAAGTTTATACATAAATTTTAATTTTTAATTGTAATTTGTTTAATTATTGGTTTATTACACGTGTGTATTGAATGGTCATTAGATTCCTGAAAAGGGATATAGCCAAATGTCCGAAACGTTGAATTAAAGATCAAATTAATAAAAAGGTGTTTGTTATCAAAATTTATTGAGTAAAATACCTTTTGACCTTGGTAGAAGATTGGCCATAAGCTGCAGACACGTCAAAAATTAAGTAAGGATTTTCTCGGAATTTTTCGGCATTGCTGAACGCATGAAATTTTGATGCAACAATAAAATTAAAATATATATATATATATATATATATATATATATATATATATATATATATATATATATATATATATATATATATATATATATATATATATATATATATATTGGCATGCAATAGTAATTCGAATTTAATCATCGGTAGAAAAATCTACATGACGCTGTACCATGGTTAAATCGTAGATACACCGTTATAGCATGTATGTATGTAGATATGAAACCAAATTTTGTCCCCGGCATAAATCTTGAACGAATGGGCGGTATTAAGTGAACTTTTGCATGCACCTTATGTATGTCTTAACTTAGGACTGATTAAATTTTGGAGTCAAATGGATGGCTTTAAGGTCTATTTAAAAAAAAATAACAATTTTATAAACATTTTTCTTTCGAAGATAATTTTCTTTTTTTAATTTTTTTAAAGATGTGCCAAATGGAGACGAATAAATTATGTCTTTTAAAATTACTGTCGAGTTATTTTTGACTTAAAAATGCGGATTTGAAACAGTAGTAATTTTTTTAGAAAAATTAAATCGTTTTATGAATTATAAATAACTTTTTCGGCATTACATCTCAAATGTAAACCGATATTCGCAACGTACATTCTATTTCCTTCTAAATTATCCCTGTTGAAAATATCCATGTGGATTTTACATTGATTTCCACATAGAATCCATATGGAATCCATATGGAATCTATACGGATTCCATATGGATTCCACGTGGATTCCATGTGGAAATAAGTTCCAAATCGTCCTGTGGATTTCCGCATGGAATTCCATATAGATTTCTATATGAATTTTTCTACAAATATTTGTAAAGCAAAATCCGTATGGATTTCTATGTAGATTTCCATGGAGAAATCCAGGTAAAAGACGACATGATCCATATAGATTTCCATATGGATTTCCATGTGGTAATTTAAATGTTTATAAAAATGTTTATTTATAAAATTTAAAAATTTTTTTACTAGGGATACGTTTTTTACCATATGAGTAAAGCATAAAAAATTATAAACTATAATTTCCTCTTATGTAATTCTTCGAAAAGATTCTACAGTACTTGTTGCAAAAATATGTAAAACAAAATATAACAATTTTATAAATAAACATTTTTGTAAACATTAAAATTACCATATGGAAATCCATATGGAAATCCATGTGGAAATCTATATGGATCATGTCATTTTTTACCTGGATTTCCCATGGAAATCTACATGGAAATCCATACGGATTTTGTTTTACAAATGTTTGTAGAAAAATTCATATAGAAATCTATATGGAATTCCATGTGGAAGTCCACAGGACGATTTGGGACTGATTTCCACATGGAATCGACATGGAATCCATATGGAATCCGTATAGATTCCATATGGATTCCATATGGATTCCATGTGGAAATCAGTGTAAAATCCACATGGATATTTTCAACAGGGATGCATTTCAAAACTAGTTACTAGTAATTGCTTTCTTAAAGAGAAAGCTTTTTTGACTTACAATTGAGAATTTGAAAAAGTTGAAAAAGTAGCAACTTTTTCAAAAAATATAATAGTTATATGAATTCTAAATAACTTTTTCGGCATATTCTTACAATACACTTAATTCCCTCTCTATTCATGTCTTTTGCGACTATTTTGAAGTTATTTTTGAGTTGAGAATCCAGATTTGAAGATTTTATCAACTGAGAACAATATTATGCTTTTTTAATGAATTGAAAAATTTCTTTAACTATTTCTATTGAACATATACAGAATATAAACACGGTAATTAAAATTTTTATGCCGAAGGAGACCGAATAGTCACTTTCTAATATAACGGGGTAAGTGCCGGCGAGAAAATGGCAGCCGCTGTGCCCACGCGTCTCTTTCTCTATCGGACGCTCGCTTGAGGAGATGAAGCGCGCCTTCCTCTCCCTCTGTCGCTGCCTCTCATTCGACGGTCGGCCCGGCTGCTCCTCATGTAACCGGTCGCGTCGCTTGGCTGCGCTGCTCTCTGTCTCTCTCCACACTGCACCGCTGCACTCTCTCTCTCTCCGTCAGCACTGCCCTGCTGCTCTCGCTGCTATCTCTCAGCACTGCACTACTCTCGCTGCGCTCTCTCTCCGCACTCGTGCATCAAGTTCCGCTCTCTCTGCCCGCTCGTCACTGCGAATTCAAAAGGGGAAGAAGTACGTGCTCTCGGCGAGGCTCTCCAGCAGCTAGTCGCAACAGCGACAAAAGCAATACTAACTGCTTTTTCACCGGTCGATACACGAGAGCATCTCCCGGCCTTGCCCTTTACACAAGGCTGGGAGATGTTTACCTGCTTCGGTATTCGCGCGTATCGTCGCCGATCGAGGCTCGTCACGTTTGAGCTTCGTACACACGCACGCGTACATGCATGCACACGCACACGCCCACCTATGAGCCGGCCGACACACTCACGGTCCAGACGCAGACTATCCCTTGGAGAGTCAGCTTTATTACCTCGTGTTCAGCGTCTTCGATGGCGGCGCAAGTTTTCCTGAAAAGAAGGGCAGGGTACATGCGCAAATAAAGGGACCATTCGATTACAAATATACTGCGGGGCTAACACCCTCTCTTTATTCATATCCTGAAGAGGGGGCTTACACCCGGATTGGCGGGGAAGGTATCTTCGGCGGTGGTCACTCCCGGTTGTGGAAGCACGGGCGCATCTTGACGTCCTTCCCCACGTTCGGGCATTTCTAGTCGGCGGAGGCCCCTGCCCGACAGCAGTGCTTCTGCACGAGCAGCGCGTCTCTCGCCTGGATCTCCTCTTTGGCATAGGCCACCGCCGCTCGGCCTTGCGGCGCTCCCTCCGGACACGTCGGGCCGCGGAGATTAGATCTCTGTCTTCGCGTAGGCCATCTATCCGGTACGCCCAGGTTTCGGCAAGCTGTCACCCGTAGGGCGTGTCGGCGAGGAAGGCGTCCCAAGCCTGCAGCGCCTCGTTTTTACGCGCCCACGCCTGGCAGCTGGTCTCCTGCACCTCCTAGATGAGACGCTCCAGCAATGTCCAGCGCTCCATCATCGACGCCGGCGGCGTTGTCTCACCCGGATGCGGTGCTGTGGCTTCGGGGACGGAGGTTTTCGGCGAGGTCGGCCGATCGGCCTGATGGGCCTTCCTCCGCCGTCGGGAGGGCCCTCGTGGATTAAATGCGCCGGCCGTCCTCGGCCGGCGTAATGTCGGCGCTGGAGTAGAGGCGGTGGGTGGGGGAGAAAGCGCCAGTACTCCAGCTGCCTTTGGCAGTTCCTCTAACACCACCGAAGTCGGGACGGCGGGCTGTACTCGCCCGAAGTACTCGATGGCGCATAGTACGCCGCACACCATCGCTTCGGTGTCCAAAACGCCGGTCACGGCGCTTGGAACCACCGTTTCTGCTGCCATCTATAATACAAAGACCCGAACGAAAAAGGATATTAGTTGGAGCTGTTAGCAACTCCCAAACTCATGCTCTTATCAGACGCCATCACACATCGTTGCGCACAAGTTGACCGGTGGGACATCTCGCTGTTTACCTTTGTCTCTGATCGCTTCGTGGAGCCTTTCGGTCGACCATGGTGATTTCTCGTTTCAACTGTCGCTCTAGTCGTTGCGTGCCCTTTGTTCGGGACCGCTCATTGCACGACGCGAACCGTTTTCCGCGAGCGTCCCCGGGGACGCTTTTCGACTGGACGCGTATCGCTCGGCGGCACTCCGTCATCCTCCGGTGTGTCGCTCGTCACCGGGACGCTTGTTTCTTCCCTCGGTGGTTGCGTATTCTTGAAGTCGTCTACTTTGTCTCTCGTTTCATCGCTGTCTTCACGATTGTATGAATTCAGATGAGAGACACGAAGGAACTCTTCGCTCGCGTTAGACGTGTCTTCAACGTCCGATTCACCCTCTCCACTGGGTTCGCCTCAGGGTGGTATGATGGAGTGGTTGAGATCGGACAAAAATACCTCCGGAGTGCCGAATCGCGAGACCACTCTCTTCTTGAATTCTTTCAAGACGGTCTTCACATTAGCTTTGCGGATGGGTATGCACCCCACCCACCGAGTAAAAAGGTTTCGGAATACTAGGATGTATTCATAACAGAGCTTACTTTTCACGAACGGGCCGATTATATCTCCCGCAACTAATCGCCACGGCCCGTCGATAACTCGCTGTCGCATTAGACCTGCTGACGGTCACTGCTCAGTTTTCGTCTGTTGGCAAACTCGGCATTGTTTTATATATTTTCTCATCGAGTGATACATCTTCGGACAGTAGTAAAACATGGCCGCGCGCTCGTACGTTTTTTCTCGGCCTTGGTGCCCGGTGGTCGGATTGTCGTACAATTCGCGGAGTACTACTCGACGATATTCCTGCGGCACGACGAGTTTCCATGCCTAGTTGTCAGCGACTGCTGCTTCTAGTACTTCGTCCGCGGGGAAGTAAAATGATCGAGCCCGTACTACTTTCCACCTTGGATGAATTGAAGGGTCCCTAGTAACTTCGTCCAACCAGGTCTGGTATCACTTATCCCAGGTACCGTCAGACCACGTGCTCGCGCATACGACGAGGTCGCCGTCCTCCTCGTACATGCGCGAGAGCGCGTCGGGCACATGGTTCAGCGCGCCTTTGCGCTGCACCACATCCAAAGAGTGTCCCTGACATTCGGGAGCCCATCTCGCCAGCATTCCTGTAGGGCTGTACATGCTGTGCTGCCATCGCAAGCTACTGTGATCAGTGGCAACCAAAAAGTGATACCCTTCTATGTACGGGCGAAAATTCTTGATCGCCCAGATCACCGCCAAACATTTAGAATAGAATAGAATAGAATAGTTTTTATTTGTAAATTACAAAATAATTAAGTTACAGTCTACCATCCCGCATTCGCCCAGGCTCATGTCTGTGAGGCGGGCAAAACCCAATAGGCAAACAACGTTGGGATAAATCCTATTAGGAAAACCCGCCTCAGGACGGTTCAAAGTATTGAACATAATTAACATTTGTATACATTATATCGCAATCGTATAATCATCACAAACATAGTCAATGGCAATCGCCAAGTTACGAAGTATCACATAATTGAACTTACAAGGAAAGTACCCGAACTGTCAAATTAAAAAAAATTCCAAACCCATATTAAAAAGTAGACCTCCACGAGAGATTCACGAAACCATTTTTTTATCGGCTGAGAAGCGCTTTATAAGGGTTAAAATCACCCCTAAAGTTTACCCCCAAGAAACGTTTTTTTGATATATCTCGGCTTCTACTTAACTTTTTTTAACGAAACAAAATGGAAAGAGTTTCTTATTAAAAAGTCAAGAAATCCGTGGTAGCATGAACATTAAGGGTTGCATCCCTTATTTTTTAGAAGGTGAAATTGTGTTTTTTTAAGAATAATTTTTGTTGTGAGAATTCATAAAATAATTCAAAATAGCTCAAAACATTATTTTTGCCAACTACAATAAATAACAGTTGGTGTGTTTGGGCATTCTTCGCGGAACAACCCCTTAAGAGGTGGTAAACCACCCCTAACACAAATGAATTAGGTATATTTTTTGGCAATTATTTTTTTCTTTAAAATGGGTTCTTGAAGTCGTTAATCGGAATCTACAGTTAGATCCACAATAAAAATTTGAAATAGTGAATTCAATATGGCGAAAAGTTTTTTAGAAATATTTTAAATTCCACGAAAAATAGTATGTAGACCCCCTAACGGAAATTATATTATGTAAATAAGTGTATAATAATGTAACAATGTTTTGTTATGTTATTCTATTATTTATTATTTTTTTATCATACACTTGTTTATCGTACGATAAATAAGTGTATGATAATGTAGTTGTTTGTAAAAAAGTGTAAGAAAACATAACAAATTGTACTTTTCTACTAGATTTCGGACGCTTTTACATTTTACCACAGTTTATACCATTTTTTAATAATATCTTACTTTTCCTTACATTTGTCTACGTTTTATTACTTTTTAATTTGTACTCTTAATTCAAATTTTATAGGCATTCTTACACTTACGTACATCTTTTTACATTTTATTATATATTTGTACTTTTAATTACATCTTTTTACGTTTATATACAAATTTTGATACACATTTTACATCGTATCACATATTTGTACACTTTTTCAAATAGTTCATAATTATACTTTTATAATAATTTATAATTGTGCTTTTATTTAAATAAAGCTATAAATAAAATATTTTCAAAGATGTAAAGAAAAAATACTAAAACGTAATAAAATGTAAATTATTATGTATTAGAAATATAATTAATATATGTTACAAAATGTAAGTTACTGTATAAAAGTTTAAATTTTTACAAATTCTTACAGATTTTTACAAATTATTATCTTTTAATACAAATTCTTATACAATTCTGCCAATTTCTAAGCAGCACAACGACCAATTTTAAATCCTACGGGTCAGCCAGCAGCAGACGGCAAGCTAGCTAATTATTCTGACGATCATGGATTATATGTTTTACAATAATGATATTCATGAAAAAAATGTTGTAAACATAGCGATTTTTTGCACCATGAACATGTTATAATCGCTCGTTTACCACAAATATCGCATGTAATAAAATTAGAATTGAAGCAAAATTTTTTGGGTTTTCAATTTTTTCTGGCCTTTCATGAATGTAACCGGCGGCGTACCAAGCATATTTAAATAAATTTTGAAACCTGGGACTAATAATTGATTATGTACTAATGATTATGTACTAATGAATGCATTTTGATTATATTATTTCTATCGTGTAAGTTGAGATCCTCATTTGTTAGAAATATCATATCCGAAAACGTTCGAACGAAGTTCTTCTACATTCGAAAACCGTAAATATCAAGCGGTTGAAGTTCACTTGTTGTTCTTTGTGGAATTTGTAGAATCGTTAAGGTTTTATGTTCCGGTTTTACTTTATAAATTATATCTAGGCAGTGACCTCTCCATGAATCAAGCAATAGGGTACTTGTTATGGTAGTTGATGGAAAATATACATCTTGCGCCCAAGTTTCAACATGTTCTTTAGTCAATTTACCTGATTTCGATGCCATTACATAAACATTTTCTGCTGCAAGTAAATTTTTTCTGACTCCAGTTCCAAACTCTCCCTTTGGTTCTTGCATGACTAGAAAGAAGGGTGATAGAAGTTTTCCTTCAGCAGATACAGTAGGTTGGATAGTATAAGAATGAGTTGTCGAATGCACTGATTGCACTATACTCTCTACACTTTTATCTCCTCTAAGATTATGGGTTCGACCACTGTGTATTTCGTAAGTAAAACCACTTTGGTCGGAGTTATAAACACGTTTTGCATCATATTTTATGATGGCATTTTTTACTCTATTGCGAAATTCCTGTTTTTGTGCTGACCATTCTTCTGAATCATCTATAGATTTTTTAGTAATAATTTTTGTTATTTTTCGAGAAACGATATTAAATCGCCGTTTAAATTCATTTAACCAGTGTCTAGAAGCTCTAAATTCATTGAAGTTTAACTCTAATGCCTTTTCTTTTGCCATACGTCTTACATCAATGTCATGAATGGATATTCTATTCGATCTGGCTACGTTAAATTTTTGTAAACAATATTCCTCAATTTTTTTCAATTTATCGATCCTACTTCCTCCTATTGCCACTTGATCTCTCCATCTATACAGCTGACGTGCTGTTTTTAATTTTTTGAATCGATTTTGGACTGTTTCAAATTTTAACTTGTTTTTACTACTTAACCAATACTCCACAGCTTGCTTTTTGTAGTCAAAATTAATACTCTCTGATTCGGTCCTACATTGATTTTCAGTTTCGGGTGTTATCATATCTTCTGCATCGATATCTTCATGTAAATCATCTGCAGGTATGTCATCGTAAGGTTCGTAGGTATCATCATAATATAGAAATTCTTCCGTTTCTTCGTAAATACTACGATCATTTATACTTGATATTATAATATTATACACTATATTAGCAACATATCTTTCAGCGTCATTAACAGGTAATTTCTATTCTTGATCTTGAAACATACTGTTTAAAATAAATAAAACATTCATCGCATTTACCAAATTCATATTTATGGAAAATATTTTCTTTCTTCTTTTAGATACGTTGAGTCGCAGTATAAACCTATAAAAGTTTTAGTTATTATAGCCTTTTTATAGCCATAACAGTATAGGAATGTACAATAGTATGAATGTACAGTAAGTGTAAAAAGTATTCAGACATCGAAAACTTTTGAGGAAAACATTTTACTAAATTCCTTTGTAAGTGCATGGGAATTCGTTATTGTTTGTCAATGTTTTGTCTACAAGATACACTATTTTATTAGCATTAAATAGTTGCTAAACGTTATTATTATAAATAAAGTACTACTTCTATTCACTCGTATGAATATTTTTTACACTTAACTTAACTGATTAAATCGTCAGTATGTCATATTTTATATATTAGAATAACAGTAATGTAACAGTAATTCTAAAAATTAAAATCAAAACATAATTTTTACTATCATAAAATAATTCAATGCATGTATTAAGAGTAAAGTTTCACTATCAAAATATTTACAATTGGTACAATAAAGATTCTATAATAGATTTTTACTGAATTTGACTTTCTTAACTTCGGCCACTTGTTCAAAATTTATTGTATATTTTGACGAGTTTTATATTTAAAAATGCCGCATTTTATTTAACTTTTCAATATTATATATATTATATCCTTCTATTAGAAATATTTTGAATAATTATGTAGAAGAAAGAAATTTCAATTATATGGTTACTTACGACTATTATTATTGTTGTTATCATTCAATTCAAATAGGATTTCGTACTCGTAAAATGTTTACTTGCCATTAAAAAATATGATGCAAGTACCTCCAGACACTTATATTTTCAATTAATACCCATAAAATAATGTTGACATTGAATATTAATTTAACACGAGCGTAGAAAAACGTTCAGTAACGTATATTTGTTTTCGACTGACCGATGTTTCACTTATTTATGAATAAAAGAGGAGGAATCGGGAGATAAGCCATATGAATGCAAGTGTACGTAATCTTGTATATTGCGCAATAACCATGAATTGCTATAATTATCATTATATTAAAAATTTTGTTCATATTAATTTATATTAATAAATCATAAATAAACTTTTCTTATTAAAACCTATCATAATTTCAACAAGCATGAAAAACTCTCCTAGCTGAAATTATAAAATATGAAAGAAAATAAGAAAATACTTATAAAATGGAATAAATTGTCGAAAAATGTAAGAAATCATACGATACTGGATTTAGGGCATATTTAACAAGTTGTTAAAGTTTCTTACATTTTCTTTCAATTCCTTACGTTTTCTAAATATTTCCTTGTGTAGCTTATTTTTATGAGATTATAAGGAAGTATTTGTTAGAAAAATCTGTAAGAATTTGTAAAAATTTAAACTTTTATACAGTAACTTACATTTTGTAACATATATTAATTATATTTCTAATACATAATAATTTACATTTTATTACGTTTTAGTATTTTTTCTTTACATCTTTGAAAATATTTTATTTTTAGCTTTATTTAAATAAAAGCACAATTATAAATTATTATAAAAGTATAATTATGAACTATTTGAAAAAAGTGTACAAATATGTGATACGATGTAAAATGTGTATCAAAATTTGTATATAAACGTAAAAAGATGTAATTAAAAGTACAAATATATAATAAAATGTAAAAAGATGTACGTAAGTGTAAGAATGCCTATAAAATTTGAATTTAGAGTACAAATTAAAAAGTAATAAAACGTAGACAAATGTAAGGAAAAGTAAGAAATTATTAAAAAATGGTATAAACTGTGGTAAAATGTAAAAGCGTCCGAAATCTAGTAGAAAAGTACAATTTGTTACGTTTTCTTACACTTTTTTACAAACAACTACATTATCATACACTTGTTTATCGTACGATAAACAAGTGTATGATAAAAAAATAATAAATAATAGAATAACATAACAAAACATTGTTACATTATTATACACTTATTTACATAATATAATTTCCGCTAGGGGGTCTACATACTATTTTTCGTGGAATTTAAAATATTTCTAAAAAACTTTTCGCCATATTGAATTCACTATTTCAAATTTTTATTGTGGATCTAATTGTAGATTCCGATTAACGACTTCAAGAACCCATTTTAAAGAAAAAAATAATTGCCAAAAAAATATACCTAATTCATTTGTGTTAGGGGTGGTTTACCACCTCTTAAGGGGTTGTTCCGCGAAGAATGCCCAAACACACCAACTGTTATTTATTGTAGTTGGCAAAAATAATGTTTTGAGCTATTTTGAATTATTTTATGAATTCTCACAACAAAAATTATTCTTAAAAAAACACAATTTCACCTTCTAAAAAATAAGGGATGCAACCCTTAATGTTCATGCTACCACGGATTTCTTGACTTTTTAATAAGAAACTCTTTCCATTTTGTTTCGTTAAAAAAAGTTAAGTAGAAGCCGAGATATATCAAAAAAACGTTTCTTGGGGGTAAACTTTAGGGGTGATTTTAACCCTTATAAAGCGCTTCTCAGCCGATAAAAAAATGGTTTCGTGAATCTCGCATGGAGGTCTACTTTTTAATATGGGTTTGGAATTTTTTTTAATTTGACAGTTCGGGTACTTTCCTTGTTAGTTATTCTTCAAACTAGCGATTACAGATTGAATTCATCACATTGCTTTATTCATACGATGTACGTCAGAAGATTAATCACAAAACGATTTTAGTACTGTTATAAAAATAGCAGTACACGTCTATATTCTATTTGCACATATATACAGTCGACATCGCCTGACCTTTGCATCAAGTACTTCCTAAACGCCGCTTTGAATTTACTCGCCGAGGAAACATTCTTAATATCGCGAGGAATCGAATTCCACAGTCGCATACCCTGGGACCAGAAAGAATCCAGCCCTACGTCAGTTCGTGATGATGGAACTATAAGTTCTCTGCAGTGAGTTCTACTCGACGTTCTATCTTGGCACTTTTGAAATAAGGGAGCTAGGTACACTGGCTGACCCAAATTTATAACTTTGTACATTAAAACCGCTGCAAAATATGCCCTTCTCTCCCTTAAGTCAAGCCACTCTAGCTTATTTCTATATGGGCTGATGTGTTCATCTTTCTTAGCACCACTTACATATCTCACACATCAATTTTGCAATATTTGCAGTTTCATTTGAAGTTCACGCGTCACGTCAAGATACACTAGCGAGCAGTAATCTAAATGAGACAACACGAGAGAGCTTGCGAGCTGCTTACGTAAGATCTCGGTGGTGCAGGATCGAAACCATCTGAGTCCGTATAGGGCTCTGTTAACCTTTCGGCTAACTGCATCCACTTGCGCTTTCCACGTTAGTTTCGAGTCCATTACAACACCGAGATTAGTTACAGTGTCGACAAAGGGGACGAAAACGTTGTCCTGAATCTCAATGCCAGACAAATGCATACCCCGTAGTATGTTAATATTGTGATTAGATCCAAAAATAATAGCCTTAGTTTTTCTTACATTGAGACTGAGGGCGTTGTCGACGGCCCATGCCGCCACTGCTCTACCTATAATCGACAAGTGTCGTATCCCTTCATTCAGCTCGTCTATGGTTGTCTGCGTGTAAACTTGTAAATCATCTGCATATAGCAGGTGCCCGACACTACTCGATTGAAATTTGTGCTCCGTAACACTGTATTTCGCTCCGCCGGCGAAAGTGTTCGGCAGGCGAACCCCAATACTTGCTCTTGTCCCTCGATTACCTGCAGTAGTACCGCGCCGATGCCTGTGTCACTCGCGTCCGTCTGCACGACGAACTGAGCATCGAATGAGGGCCTGGCGTGAACGGGGGCCGATGATACTAGAGCTTTGATCTTCTCAAATACCACTTGCTGTGCGTCGCCCTATTCATATCGCCGGTCCTTTTTCGTTAGTGCCGTGAGCGGCTCGACTACAGTTGCAAAGTCTTTCAAGAACTTTCTGTACCAAAACGCCATCCTCCTGAAGCGGCGCAGCTGCTTCAAGTTCTTTGGTACCGGAAAGTTGATTATCGGCTCGATCTTTTCCGGATCTGGCCGAAATCCGTCTCGGTTGACGAGTATCCCGAGGTATTTGACCTCTGTCTTGCCAAATACGCTCTTCATAAGGTTTATCGTCAACCCGACCTCCTTAATTCGTTTCGACCCGGAACTCCCAAATTTTCATCTGATTTTCGATATGATAACTTTTTATGTTTCAAGTGTTTAAAAAACTTGAAGAATATGATTTCTGAAGTAAAATTTTATGTACTTTCAGAATTCGTCCTCCAAATTGCAATACCATCAATATTTAAAAAATTAGAAGCCATTTTAGTCAAAAATACACGGTTTTCTGGAAAAAAATTTTTTTTTGATCGAAATTTTCAAATCGAAACAGAATTGATCCGTGAGTCTTACCAGCGAAATTTGTGGAGTAATTACCTATACTTTGTAGTGGCATTAGTTTGAAATCGAATTTCAAAATGGCGGCCACGGCAATGGTTATTTTTCAGCGAATATCTCATAAAATACTTTGCGATTTTTTTTCTCGAAAAGGATTAAGGATTATGTATAAATTAATAATCGCTCTTAAGCAAACCATATGGTAGACAATTGGTTACAAATACTTTGCGACCTTTTTTGTCTAAAAGGATTAACTTTGCAAAAAAATGTTATACAACAAAAAGTGCTTAGAATTAGTCGAAAAACACATGGAAATTTTTTCAGAATTTTTTTAGATCATATTTCGATTTTTGAAAAATGGTTAATTCCGAAAAATCCAAAAATTATGCGAAAAATTCTGAAAAAATTTCCACGTGTTCTTTGAATAATTCTAAATACTTTTTAATCTATAAAAAATTTTTTGCAAAGTTAATCCTTTTCAAGGAAAACAATTGCAAAGTACTTTATGAGATTTTCGCTGGAAAACGACCATTCCCGTGGCCGCTATTTTGAAATTCGATTTCAGACCTATGCCACTTCAAAGTAATTACTCAACAACTTTCACTGGTTAGACTTACGGCTCAATTCTATTTCGGTTCGGAAATTTCAATCAAAAAAAAATTTTTTTCGAGAAAACCGTATTTTTTTGCTAAAATGGCTTATAATTTTTTAAATGTTGATGGTATTGAAATTTTGAGGACGGATTCTGAAAGTACATAAAATTTTACGTCAGAAATCATATTTTTCAAGTTTTTTAGATATTTGGAACATAAAAAGTTATCGTATCGAAAATCAGACGAAAATTTGGGAGTTCCGAGCCGAAACGGGTTAATGCGCTTTAGGACATGCTCGAGCAATTTTATATGCTCCTCGTACGTCTTTGTCGCAATGATGATGTCATCGAGGTATGAGAAAGGATGCTCGAGCTCCGGACCGATAACCTTATCCACGAGCCTTTGAAACGTGGCTCTGGCCTGGGACAGGCCGTACGGCATTCTCGAAACTGATACAAGCCCAATCTGGGCACCGTGAATGGCGTCTTTCAATTTCAGTGTCAGCGGAATTTGGTAGTACGCCGAACTTAGGTCGAGCTTCGATATATATTTGGCGCTCTTCAACATGCGCAATATCGCGTCTATGTACGGCAGCAGGTATGCATCCTCTTTCGATACCGCATTTAGTTTACAGAAATCGATGCAGAAACGATACGTGTCATTGCTTTTCCGTATCGTAACAACGGGGCTCGACCACGCGCTAGCAGAAGGCTCGGCTACCCCGATTTCGAGCATCCCGATCACCTGACGGTGCATATTCTCCTCGAATTTCATGGACACCGGGTAATATCGCTGCTTCACGGGGCGTGCACTCCCCACATCAATGTGGTGGCTCGCCCAAGTCATGCGGCCGAGAGCTTGGTCTTCTCCTCCGATAATTTGACCGACCAGCTCTGCCATCTCTTGGCACTGTCCTTCCGAGACGTTCTCGAGGCCGATAGACGATATCTCGAGCGCTCCGACGGATGAGACCCACGCGACTTCCAAGTCAATGCGCTTATCCGCCACGCTCACGATCAACTGGTTGTTGATGGGGTCGTGGATTGTGCCAAATGCCCTAACAAAATTTGCGCCTAGATAACAATCCACTTTGTCATCCGGAATCATCCCTACCCGGATGTCTTGCTTTACGCCAGCTACCTCGAACGGCAGTTCGACATAGCCGGCGATAGTCGCCGTCTGTCCTCCGACGACTTTCGCGCGGCAGTCCTAGCTCGACATCACTAGCCGGCATAGCGCGGAGGCAAGCTGCATTACGACGCCAATGACTGTGCCCGACGCTCCTGTATCATAAAGGGCGCGCAATCGTAAATTGATGATGGCCACCTGCAGCCACCATCTCGATTCCTGGTCGATGTTGGGCGCCGGCTCGGCCGCGGTCTGCTCGGTCGCGGCGCTAGGTTTTGGTGCGGGGATGTCGGTAGATGAAACGGATACCCCTCTCTCTTCGTCTGCGGTGCGTTTCCTTCAGCGAATTACGCCTGGCGCGCAGCATCCATAGCAGCTAAAAGCCCCTGGCGCTGGTGCATGTGAGTCACCTGTTCTCTTAGTCGGTCGCTTAGCACGTTCTTCGTCGCTCGAATCACTGATAGAATTCGACTTTCCGCTTCGATTTGTCGCTTGTTTGCTGGATCGATTGGAGCTACTCTTTCTCCACGATTCTCTTTTCACTCCGGACCGATTTCAGGGTGAAAGGGATTCCGGTGGAAGAAGCGGCGGGGTCGATGGCTGTTGCATCCATTGCATCCCATCCAGAATCATTTTCACGAACCGCTCCATTGTCTCTTTTATCGTCGCTGTTTTATGCACTAGCGGAGTCTGCAGCGTCTTTGTCTCTATCGTCGCGACCATCACCTTTGACGGCACCAGTTTGCGGGGTTTGTACGCCCACTGCGCATACACGCACGACTCTGGTGGCGGCGGAGGCTTCAAGGACTTCTCTACCTCCACTGCAAGCTCCGCTTCCATTGCTAGATCGAGCAAGGACTCGATGTCCTCGAAATCACTCCGCCGAATAAGCTGCTATAGTCGCGGCTTCATGTTCTGGTGTATCGTTCCTGGCTGAAAATCGAGCGACGGCAGTAGCTCCATTTTTCGCATCATCGCTTCGAGGCACGAAACATAATCGCGCACGGACTTTTCTGATCCTTGCGTCCTCAAAGCGACCTCGTACACAAGCCGTTGTTGCACGCGGTCCGTCACGCCGCACCAACGCCTTATCCTTTGGCAGAATTCCTCCCAGGTGATCCAGCTCATCCTGTTGGATCTCACCCTGATTTTCGTGTATTATAAAATCTTTTCGCCCCTCTGAGAACTTTATATTGGCTAATTAAGAGTGACTCCTTTGCTAGAAAATTGATGTGCGGTAAAAACAATGTCACGAAGCCTATTTCGTTGATACATACATTTTTTCGATTATTATTATTATTATTAGACCACAAGCGTGAAACTAATTATCGTAGAGGTGTGCTTTAAAATTTATTTTTCATCATTTTTGAGATCAGCTAATTAAATTTTTTTTGCAAATTTCGTCAAATATACAAAATTAAAATTCTTTGTTTTGTTTATTACGGTAGCAAAAATTAGAATTTTCAATAAAATCAAACTGGCCCTAAAATTACTTAAATTTCTATCAAGGTCAAAGTGAAGGTCACTGTCATTTCCTATTTTGGAAGTATGATACTTTTATCGTGATATTTTGCTGAAGAGTTCATTTCTCAAAGATATATTTCAATGAAATTTGCAAAATGGGACCGTACCAAATTTGAGTATACATTTCCCGTCCACCTTATATTTAAAAAAATATTTGTGAGACATATTTAAGTTGTTTGTAACAAAAACTATACAAAAACACGTAGAGGATTTGAAAAATTAATATTAATCAAGCTGTAGACTGAGATAAGCAAATTTTGTCCGAAAAATCAGAAGTTTGACCTACATTCTTAAGGTCAAAAAACTTTTTTTATGGACCACAGTATTTTTTCTGTATTAAGTATTACATTACCTGTCAAATCCCGTTTGCCTTATATTTTTATCTATTTTTTTTAAAAGCTATATTTTTTGACAAAAATAAAGTCAAAATGCCACACTGTGCCTTCACTCTAAATGCAAAAGAAGAAAACTTGGAAGTTAAAAGTGTAAAACGTTAGTATTACTCTTTACGAAGTATAAAACGAACATTTTCTACTGTATAAAGAGTTCTTTCTACGTTTTACACTTTATACAGATTAATTTAATGAATTTACTCTTTCCACAAAGATTAAAATATACTTTTTCTACTTTACAGTTGCGCCGAGATTTGAAAAGATTAATTTCGTTTATTTACACATTTTACAAAGATGAACATATACTTTTTCTACATTATAAAGTGTAAAAATATGTCTCGTAATTCTAAAAGATTAAGTTCATCTATTTACACTTTTGAAAAAGATTAAATTATATTTTTTCTACTTTTTAAAGTGTGCAAGGTTGAGTCACACTTCTAAAAGATTAATTGCTTGAATTTACACTTTTGACAAAAATTAAAATGTACTTCTTCTACTTTGTAAAGTGTAAAAGGTTTAGACATTATTTTAAAAGAATAATTTAGTAAATATACACTTTTTCAAAGATTAAAATGTTTCTTTTTAACTTTCCAAAGAGTAACGACCATATTTAATGTTTCAAAAGATTATTTTAATGAATTCCCTTTTTAATGGGTCCTAGTCAAGGTGGTTCTTTCATCAATCCCGATAGTCAAAGCAGCGCTAAATGAAGAGGGTACCTAATACCCTCTATACCTATAAAAAACCATAGTTGAAATGTGATTTATTTATTTAAAATGATAGAAATAGTCAATGTATTGTAAATAAAGTGCATTTTACATGACTAAGATGGCTTTTTTAAAAAAAATGTCGATATTTTAGTAACACCACAAACAATTTGAGTTTGTAATTGTATTCACAATTTTACTCCCCATTGTCAAATGTAAAAATTGTTGTTTTGGTCAATTCTGACCAGATCCGTTGGGAGCAGGAAAGAAAATAGACTACGATGATAAGTAGTTGCAACGTTTCGTCGACGGGTTTGTCGACCTCTTCAGGCTTTATTAAAAAAATATATAATAATATAATTAACAGAACGAGCTCACGCTAGTCTTAACTTACGATGGTTGAAAAAATTTTAAAAAAATGCGAAACGAATTACCTAAGTTATCGCACAGCGATCCGTCGAGTAATGTGAAAGTACATAGCAACATGACATATATATATATATATATATATTGGCTTCCTACCAAAACGTAAACAATAACAAATTTTGAATTAGACCGAGAATATACTTTACTTTTTATGTAACAGCTTAAAGATAGATTTGTATTCTCTACTGAGATTCTGTGTATCTTCTTTTTTGTTTATTGTATTTGGTGTACTGTTAATAAATAACATTTCAGAAATAAGTCTTTTATTATAGTTATTTTCAAAATGAGCTCAAAATCGATGTCATCTAATAGAACTTTAAACTACTACAGCAACCACCCGATATCATTAAAAAAGAATATAGTTTTTAACTTGATTGATAGAGCTATCCTTTTATCAGATAAACGTTTTCATAATAGAAATATATTGCGGGTTAAAAATATACTTAAGGCCGAATCCAACTCAAATCAGACAGCCCGCGTATGCCTATTTCACCTATCAGGTTGAAATAAAAATATTTATGTTCTACTCGAAAAAATATTTTACACGTGTTTTTTTATTTTTTTGTTTCATCAAAATTTCATGCGTTCAGCGATACCGAAAAATTCCGAGAAAATTCTTTCATTGAGAAAAAAAATTTTCAATGTAATTTTCAGACTGCTATTGTTTCAGCAGTTTTTCAAGCTTTTAAACGTGTAACACATAATTTCACTCAGTTTTGAGCCCTCTTTGACGGCCTTAATGTCATTTTCAAAAAAAATAAAAAATCCACGAGCTATGCACTTTTTACTGAAAAATTCATTTTTTAGAGAAGTGCCTTTTTCTCGAAAACCCCATGTTTTTTTGCACAATTTTTGTTGTCGTGATAGAGGACGGTAATGCCTAGCTAGACGTATTTGTGAGATTCGGTACTTTTTTCCTGGGATAGCGATCACTAATGAGATAACACACAAACAAATTTTTCACGCTTAACGCTTATATATAGTCAATGATATTAGAGTCAATGTAAAGGTATTTATCTTTGTGCGTATGTAATATACATGTACGTGCGCCTACTTATAGGAGTATATGTACTAGTACATTTGTCCGCTAGATGGATATGGTTTGACTTAACATTTACAAAGAAAAGTTCGGTTTCTGCTATATATCACACATCTCGTCTTATTTAAAACCATCATCTTTTGGAAAATTATTACATATTTACACCTTATCAACTCAACTACGATGTCTCAATATTACTCAACAGAGAGAATCAAATGTGCAGACTTTTAGACAAACACAAACAAATTATTTACAAATCTAGTTCCGTACGTTTAAAACAACTTGAGAATCTTGCTCATCCATTGAAGCACCTCTATCCTCATTTACCTTTGACACCTTCTACATATCTGTGTCAACATTGTTACAATCGTGCTTTAGAATTGGTGAGTAGTACTGACAATGAATTTATAACGGATAATGAAGTTACCGATAACGTAGTTGATAGAGATGAAGATTTTTTACCAAGTACTCCAGAACGCATTGAAGAATTTAATAATGAAATAAGTACATCTTTCTTAGGTTCTGTATCGCCTCTTAAAAGAAAAAATCTTATACATGAAAAATCAATTGAAAATTACGTAACAAAGAAGAAAAAAAAATACTTTCAACATTGTCTAATACCCTTGATGTGAAGTTGAACAATGTTTATGACGTTTCTATAACAGCAAATGAATCAACTGTATGCCATTGTACAGAATGGATACAAAATCTTGGTCTAGCCTTGCAAAAGTGTTCTACGGTATCAGAAAAAATAAAAATTCTGACTTTGCTACCTTCATCCTTTACAAAACATGAAATTTTATCTTTATTTCCAGAAATAACAATGTATATGATCAACAAATCGAGAAATCTTGTTAAAGAAAAAGGAATTTATTCAGAACCAGATGCATATTCAGGCCATCCGATTGATGAAAACATGGAAAAAATTGTTATGGAATATTATTTAAATGATGATTTTAATTGTTCAAGACAAAGTCCTAATAAATGTGACGTTGTTACAATTAAAGTTAACAATAAAAAAGAGAAAAAAGTTAAGCGTTTTCTTACTCGAAGTTTAAAAGAGACGTATAAAGTATTTAAAAATGATTATCCAGAATTGAGAATTGGAAAATCGAAATTTTATAGTTTGCGACCAAAGTATGTCTTACTTAGCCCCATCAAAGAAGTTTGTCTCTGTATCTATTGCGCAAATTATGATTTATTTCTTACGAGCTTAATTAATTTTAGAGGGAGTAACGTCACAGAGTTGGATGAAAGTCGGTCACAAATAATAAATGCAACAATGTGTTCTGAGCCATCTGATTTATGTTATTTACAAGAATGTAAACTATGTCCAGGGATTAAGGGAATTACGTTTCATGTTTTAAAACTGTAAGATGTAGAAGGCACAGGAGAAATTACATATGCTTTGTGGGATAATGGAAACCTGATTAAAAAGACACTATCAATTTCTGCTTTTAAAGATGAACTTTCGGTTTGGACCATGAGGGTTAGTACTCACATGTATGTAAAAATATACAACGCAAAGCTATAAAAACAGAAAGAGAAAGTGCTAAAAAAGACTCACATCATTTAGTTCTTCAAATAGACTTCGCTGAAAACTGGGCTGTGATTCATAATAAAGCTGTTCAAGGAAATCATTGGGTTAATGATCAAATTTCTATTTTCACAGCAGTCTCTTATCAAGGGGATTCGACACAAAGTTTCGCAGTTATAAGTGATGACCGAAAACATGATTCAGCGTATGCTTTGCTAGCAGTACAAAAAATTATAAAATTCTTGAAAGAAAATTGTTGTGATTCAATTAAAAAAATTACCATCGTATCAGACGGCGCTGCGAGTCACTTTAAAAATCGCTTTCAATTAGATGAACTAAAACGAGCACCGTGTGATATAAAATGGTTGTTTTCTGCTACTGGGCACGGCAAAGGAGCTGTAGATGGTGTGGGTGGACTTATAAAGCATTATGCTACTTCGCATAATCTTCGAGAGCCCCTTGAAGAAGCTATTCAAAACGCAAATGATTTTGCAATACATGTTCAAAAATATACTGATGCTATTAAAATAATACATTTACAAGATGCTGAAATAGAACAATTCAGAAAAGAAAAAATATTGATTGGCTTACAACTCCAAAGTATCCTGGAATTCAAAAAACTCATATATGGGTTAAAAAACATGTGACGATAAAATACATTGTTTGACAGCAAAGACCGCTGATCGTCCGCTTACTGAATTAAGAACAATGAAGCAGAAAAACAAAGGTAGTAAAATAGGTATACAAATGAAAAAAGGTATAAAAATAAAAAATCAAAAAGACGCAAATAACAAATAAATACATAGTTATGTGTACCTGTATATTACATACACACAAAGACAAATACCTTTACATTGACTCTAATATCATTGACTATATATAAGCATTAGGCGTGAAAAATTTGTTTGTGTGTTATCTCATTAGTGATCGCTATCCCAGGGAAAAAGTACCGAATCTCACAAATACGTCTAGCTAGGCATTACCGTCCTCTATCACGACAACAAAAATTGTGCAAAAAAAACATGGGGTTTTCGAGAAAAAGGCACTTCCCTAAAAAATGAATTTTTCAGTAAAAAGTGCATAGCTCGTGGATTTTTTATTTTTTTTGAAAATGACATTAAGGCCGTTAAAGAGGGCTCAAAACTGAGTGAAATTGTGTGTTACACGTTTAAAAGCTCGAAAAACTGCTGAAACAATAGCAGTCTGAAAATCACATTGAAAATTTTTTTTCTCAATGAAAGAATTTTCTCGGAATTTTTCGGCATCGCTGAACGCATGAAATTTTGATGAAACAAAAAAATAAAAAAACACGTGTAAAATATTTTTTCGAGTAGAACATAAATATTTTTATTTCAACATGATAGGTGAAATAGGCATACGCGGGCTGTCTGATTTGAGATGGATTCGGCCTTAAAGAGAACTCATATCCACCAGAGTTTATTGACAAACATATAAGATCTAGACTATTTAAAATTCGTTTTCAAAATAAAAGAAACAGTCCTGTAAATACTAACCGACACAACATTAAAGTATCACTTCCATTTTATTCAAAATTTTACAACAATTGTTCAAAATTTTTACGGAAACACAATATTGTAACGATCCCAAATATAGTTAATAAATTCTCAAAACTAGTTGTTCTTGGCAAAGATAAAACCAACAAACTCGAGCAAACGAATGTGGTTTATGAGTTCCCTTGTAAAGATTGCAATGCACGGTACATAGGCGAGACAAAACGTGCCCTAAATAAACCAATTGCCGAACATCGCAAGAATAATAATGATGAGTTGGTTGTCAATATACATAAAAATGAATATAATCATGAATTTGATTTTGAAGCAGTAACAATTAGAGATATTGAAAATAACTATAATAAAAGACTTATTTCTGAAATGTTATTTATTAACAGTACACCAAATACAATAAACAAAAAAGAAGATACACAGAATCTCAGTAGAGAATACAAATCTATCTTTAAGCTGTTACATAAAAAGTAAAGTATATTCTCGATCTAATTCAAAATTTGTTATTGTTTACGTTTTGGTAGGAAGCCAATATGTATATATATATATATATATATATATATATATATATATATATAAGTCATGTTGCTATGTACTTTCACATTACTCGACGGATCGCTGTGCGATAACTTAGGTAATTCGTTTCGCATTTTTTTAAAATTTTTTCAACCATCGTAAGTTAAGACTAGCGTGAGCTCGTTCTGTTAATTATATTATTATATATTTTTTTTAATAAAGCCTGAAGAGGTCGACAAACCCGTCGACGAAACGTTGCAACTACTTATCATCGTAGTCTATTTTCTTTCCTGCTCCCAACGGATCTGGTCAGAATTGACCAAAACAACAATTTTTACAGCACAAACAATTATTGATAAAACAGTATAATTTTTTTTTTCTTAACCGATTTTAATTTTCAAGGTCTCATTTTGTTCCTTAAGTAATTTCATTTGCATGAATTTATAAACAATTGGTTATAACTTTCTTGGTTTTGAATAATTTAAAATTTTTCCTTCGACAAGTCTCCATGAAATTACTTAAGGAACAAAATGAGACCTTGAAAATTAAAATCGGTTAAGGGGATAGACACCTTTTTTCTCTGAAATAAGAAGTCACATTTTAATACATAAATATAAACTAATTATTCCATACTTTTTACATATAAAAGTGGATATATTTACCTTACCTTAGAACTTTCTCCGATGGGCCTTTTATATGGTCCAAAATCATAGTCATCGATGAAACAAGTTTTTTCACTATCCGTAAGCTTTGAAATTTTCCTGTGGATGGATTGACTTCAGATTTGAACTAAATTACTCCTGAATAGTATAATTCTCATATGAGTGTAGGGATTTTTGCTCTAATGAGAACAAAAAAATTGTGCTGTTTTTCAAGAGTTTTTTTTTAATTTTTTTAAATTTTTTATATTTTTTCATAACTTTTCTGATGTAAAAATTTTTTCCGACATTTAATCCTTAATCCCTACACTCATATGAGAATTATACTATTCAGGAGTAATTTAGTTCAAATCTGGAGTCAATCCATCCACAGGAAAATTTCAAAACTTACGGATAGTGAAAAAACTTGTTTCATCGATGACTATGGTTCTGGACCATATAAAAGGCCCATCGGAGAAAGTTTTAAGGTAAGTATACCCACTTTTATATGTAAAAAGTATGAAATAATTAGTTTACATTTATGTATTAAAATGTGACTTCTTATTTCAGAGAAAAAAGGTGTCTAGCCCCCTTAAGAAACAAAAAAGATTAAGATGTTTTATCAATAATTGTTTGTGCTGTTTCTAAAATAACGACATTTTTTTTAAAAAGTTATTTTAGTCATGTTAAATACACTTTATTTATAATACATTGACTATCTCTATCATTTTAAATAAATAAATCACATTTCAACTATGGTTTTATCAATTTTAGGTACCCTCTTCATTTAGCACTGCTTTGACTATCGGGATTCATGAAAGAACCACCTTAAAGAGTGAATTCATTATTTTATACTTCCGAAACCCAATTGTCTCACGTGACTGCCGTTGAAAAAGGTCACCTTTTTAGTGTTTTTACCGCCCGTTACTGCGAGCAGCGGGCGTTTTACGATTTTTACCGCTCGCTACTACGAGCAGAGGGCGCTTTTCGATTTTTACCGCTCGCTACTGCGAGCAACTGGTGCTTTTCGATTTTTACCGCCCACTACAGCGAGCAACGGGCGCTTTTTAGTTTTTACCGCCCGCTGGTCGCAACCGGTCGCCTTCGGCTCTATTAATAGATTTAAAGATGCGAAAATCGTGCTTGCGGTAGAAAAAAACATTTACATAACTTTGTGAAGGCAAAATAAGTGTATATATAATTACATGCTGGTGAGTCATAAACGTTTAAACTTTAAAATATTTATCTCAAAATTGAGTGAGGGTAATTCTTACTATATTCATTTCTTAAATCGCGATTATTAGAAAAGGTAGTTCAAACTCAAATATAATTTAAGGTAGTTCACCAGCAAATTGATTATCTTTAAATTTTTTTAAAAATTAGTGTACACCCGACAGAAGTTGATTCTTTCCGAACGTGCCTAGTCAATTTTAAAATCCTGCAATCTCATTGGACGATTTGAATTTACTTTTTCCATGATTAAATAATTTATTATAGGTTGTTTGTATGTGTAATGAAACACGTGGATCCTTTTGAGCAATTAAGTATTTTATTAATTTACTATCAGTCGACGTTTCGGAATCATTGTAGGATTCCCTTTTCCAGAGACTAATTAATTAAATTAACTAACACATACGCCCAATTTCATAGCAATGTAGTTGCTCGTCAATACAAAAAGATTGAACACGTCTCTGGAAAAGGGAATCCTACAATGATTCCGAAACGTCGACTGATAGTAAATTAATAAAATACTTAATTGCTCAAAAGGATCCACGTGTTTCATTACACATACAAACAACCTATCAAAGTTGAATTGCGAGCAGTCTGAAAGGACAAAAAAATCATTTGATTAAATAATTTATTCATGTTTGTAAATTCAATATTTTTTGCTTTCTCCTAGAGGAAGCTTTGTGATAGTAATTTTTTGAGTTATTGTAAAAACATGTTATAATTGTTTTTCGAGGTGTTAGGAATCATAAGACATGATTTTTGAAAAATGTGTGTGTGTGTGTGTGTGTGTGTGTGCGAGTGTGCGTGCGTGTGTGTGTGTGTGTGCGTGCGTGTGTGTGCGTGTGTGCGTGCGTGCGTGTGTGTGCGCGTGCGCGGGTGCGTGTACGCCTGAATCTCAGTTTCAACTTGATCGATTTTGACCGGTCAGGTCTCATTTTTTTTTTGTTTTTTTTTGTGTGATGGCGGGTCAAAAACTCGCTTTTTGATTCGCCAATGCGTTTTTGTTTTATTTCGAATTTTCGATTTTCTCAAAATTGATTTTTGCTTTTTTTAATGATAAGATAGAAATATTTGAATCGAATGGATAGTATTCGGAAGGGCATTAAAATACCTATATTTTCTAAAAAAAAATTTCTCCCGCTATCACGGTTCTTTTGTTATTAACAAAAACGTGTTTTTTTTTAAAGCTTATAACTCCTAAACTAAACGGCCAATTTTCTTGAGAAAAATCATGATAGTGCAGAATATAAATAGCTATAACCTGTGAAAATCTGAATTCATTTTGTCGACTAGTTTTTCAGAAAAAAATTGAAATGTGAAAAAAATGAGTTTTGTATGTCTAACGATTGCGGGAGTAAAGTTGACTTAATCTCTTTGAAATTCCTTTTAGAGGTAGGTTTTGGATAGCTCTCGGTTGAGTTTTTTGGGTAAAATGATTTAAGGTTAAAATTTTTTTTTAACTTTTGTTTCAAATCGTAATTTCTCGAGAACGGCTCCATGTATCAGCTCCAAATTTATAGACAATTTTGTACGTGATATAGATAATATGTGTGAGATTTTGCATCAAGATTGTACAACTACTTTTTCAGATATTTGATTTTGAATATTTTCGTATTTTACAAAGCTATTTTCTTTGTCGCATGATAACGAGAGAAAACAAAAATTGGTTTAATCATGTTGAAATTTTGTGGAAATGTAGAGTCTATATATTATCGTATAAGTCCTTTAGATAAAAGAATTGTCTCTTGATTTTTAGAGATATTTAGGGTTAAAATTCTTTTATGGTTTTTTTCAAAATCGGAATTTCTGATTGACAACTTCATGTATCAGCTTGAAATTTATAGACTATTTTGTATGCGATATAGGCAATAGCTTTGTAAAATTTCATCTATATTATATGGATATTTTTTGAGAAGTTTGATATTTAATATTATATAATTTTTAAAAATGACTTTGTTGTTGCACAATATAACTACATTAAAATTGTTTTAATTTCTTTGAAATTTGGTGGAGATGTAGAGTTTGTATATTATTTATTAGAAGAATTCTTAGCGTAAAACAATTCGTTTCTGAATTTCAGAGATACTTGAAGTTCAAACTATTTTAGCCCACTTTTAAAATCGTAATTATTCGGGAACGTATTTATGTATACTAGAAAATAGAAATGACATGCGCTATGCGCTTTGCGCCGATGCGCGCGTGTTGTATACCTGCTTTTGTTTTTAATAGCCATTTATTATTTTTAAAGTTGGAACCTTTTTCTTAGATCGGAAATTGCGGAAAGAGCACACAATTACGGACGGCAGACTACTAGAGACACGTACCCTATGTGTAAAATTTCACAAAGAAAATATAATTTGAAGTAAAGGTTATTTAGGAATTTTAAAAGGTTTTGACGATAATATTACAATCAATTATTTTATTCATTTTTCACACATGATTAAAAAAAAATCATACTGTTACGTCTTTGACGTATCTCTAAAATCAAATTAACAATGCATATTTATCGCCAGTAATTTTCTGACATAAAAATGTCGTATATGCGAATTTTGACAACGTTGCTTTTTAATGCAAGCGGCATCACGCTGAAGCGAGCGAACTTTACAACGTTGCAATTTTTTAATACGAGGCAATCGTGACGTAGTTGCGTATTATATTTTCTTTAGAATCAGCATTTCGTAATGCGACTACCAAATTTAATACGATTGGAGACAATTACATCGCCAAATAAGATGATCTCAATCATCTTCAACCTAATTTAATCGCTTAATAAATACGGCGACTCTCAACACACAAATTAGTAATTGTGAACAGATCGCGAGCTCCGTACAACTCCAGCCGACAATAGGAGCAGCTAATAATTGTATACAGGCCAATACGAGCCTATAGCGTTTTGCGGGGTAATACATTGATCGATTAATTTCAATTTCATTATCTACAATATTTGATTCGCTAAACCAACGCGGTTTTATCAAAGTCTACAGAATAGATTAATTCAATTATTTGTACTTGCGATTTTGTATCAGTTCATTGTAAAAGATTATTATTTAAATTCATAATTAAATAAAAGTAAAATTGTTGGAACAGCAGTGTATTTATTTCAAAGACCTTCACCAGGGAAAAAGGTAATACAACCATATCAAATAAATAACTAACTAAGCATATAAGAATAAATTCCTCGAATGTCAAGACTTAACAATACCTATTATTTTATTGATATTTTATACATAATTTAAAAGTTAACACTTTTTAATCCTCATAACTGAATTTAATTATAATTATCTCATAAATTGTTGCAAAAATTATAAATTTTGTTATTAAAAATTCATTAAAGGAATAAGCAAATTAAGTTTGAGGAAGCCACGGGCCAATGAATTGGCAGCGGTTCTTATTATTTAAATTTTTTGTTATTTCACTCTTATTTTATTCAATTTGTTTAAGACTCAAATAATTACTTTTAATATTAATGATTTTACGTATTCAGCTGATAAAACAGGATTAATGATAAAGTATGAGTATTACACTATCTTCATAAAAAACAAAAGCAAGCAAAATATTATGTAAACACAAATATCAGTGGCAGCTAATAAAAACATTTACATAACTTTGTGAATGCAAAATGAGGTTATTTATAATTACTGTTCGCGGCAAAAATGAAACAAATTTATCATATTATAATTTTTTCCATCGATTGAACATCTGCAGCCAACTACTACACATGCCTTGTGGAGCCCACGTTGTGTCTTTTGTCAGAATTTCTATGCATTGAAGGAAACCTCTCTATTCGCATTTTTAATAAATCTTCGGTATTTTTCCACCTCAAACTGACCACAAAAGTAATAAATCATATTTCGATCTTTACCACACTTCTGATTTACGATAAGACTTTTTGTAGCATTGTACCTAACACAAGCCATGTCATAAGCATGTTAAAAAAAGATATATTGCTTATACCTCCATCCAGAGTACCTACACGCGCTGACGGCGGGCAACAGTATATCTTTTGCAAATTTTTTGTTTTCATTTTTTGCTCAGTTTTGTTTTAAAATTCTGGCAAGATCTCTGGGAAGTCTTATGCCGTCATGGCAGGTACAAGCAATGTATATTTTACGATGCAGGAACTCGCAAAACCAGTATCGGTGGCTGATCAGGGTGAGCAAGTGGGCCCGCAGACATCATCATTATGTGACCGCAGCTCCTCACAGATCGGCGACTTGACCTGTGTTGGATCCAATGCTACAAGCAGTCATGTCGCAAATCACAAGTGTAATAAAGATCGAAATATTTTTTGCTACTTGTGTGGTCAATTTGAGGTTCAAAAATACCGAAGAATTATTACAAATGTGAATAGAGAGATTTTTCTTGAATGTTTTGGCATAGAGATCCTTCCAGAAGACACAACATGGGCCCCACAAATCATGTGTGGTACTTGTCTGCAGATGTTAAATCGATGGAAAAAATTTAAATGTCACAAAAGTAAGAGAGATAAAATTTTAACATTTTCGACACCAACTAGATTGCATCAACCATAAACACGCGAGGACTGCTACTTTTACGTGACTGTGGTTTGTGGTTTCACCACAAAGACTTAATCAAAGATAAATTACGCAAGCGTATCTTCAATGACGAAACCAGTTTTGGAATTATACGTCAATGCCCCCGATGAAGAAAAAATGGAAGAAAGTTCGTTTGATGGTCATAAATCAATGGAAGTAGATGAACAAGATGTTAAAGAACGCGATTTACATGAAGATGACATCCAAGCAGATAATAATGAGGAATACGAAGATGAAGAGACTGAAAGCGAGCAAAAGGAAGACAGTGTACGTGAAGTAAACGAAAGCGATGACGAGTACGTTCCAGTTGGTAAGAAGTGAGATCAAAAACCCTTTAATCAGGCGGAGTTAAGCGATTTTATCCGAGATACTGGTGTATCGAAAGATATTGGAATTTATGGCCTCAGTACTTATAAGGCGAGGCTTGACATAACCAGGGACTAAATATTCCGTATATAGAGAGCGGGAAAAAGAATTCCGGAAATATTTTACTCTCGATGAAGATAAAAAGTTACTGTATTGTGTGGACGTTAGAGGTCTGCTAAATGAAATGAAAGCAAACATATATCAACCCAATGAATGGAGACTTTTCATAGATTCTTCACAATGCAGCTTAAAAGCAGTTCTGTTGCACAACGGAAATAAGTACGCGAGCATTCCAATAGCTCACGCTACTAAACACAAAGAATCTTATGAAAATGTGAAATACATCTTAGATAAAATTAATTATGCAGATCACAAGTGGCAAGTCTGCGGGAATTTGAAAATCATTTCTATCATACTAGGACAGCAGGCAGAATTCACTAAGTTCCCATGTTTTTTGTACTTATGGGATAGTAGGGATCGTGTGAAGCATTACGAATAAAAAGAATGGCCAAATAGAAGTGCACTAAATCCAGATAGTCGCAACATTATTCGAGAACCATTGATCAAACAATTAACAACTAATCAATCGGTCAACAATTCTTCTTCCTCCATTGCATATAAAGCTAGGCCTAATGAAACAATTCACAAAAGCTTTGGACAAACGTGGGCAATGTTTCATATATTTACGTAAGCAGTTTGAAAAACTCAGTGATGCCAATATAAAAGAAGGTATTTTCGATGGTCCGCAAATTCGTAAAATGTTTAAAGATCAAAACTTTATACATCACATGAATGAGATAGAAAAGTCAGCCTGGTTGAGTTTTAAAAGTATTGCTGAAAACTTTTTAGGAAATGATAAAAGTCACGACTATGAAGAACTTGTCAATGGTGTGCTCGATAACTACCAACGTTTAGGTTGTTTGATGAGTGTTAAACTGCATTTTTTGCATTCTCATTTGCAGTACTTTCCAGACAACGTACGTGATTACTGTGAGAAGCGTGGTGAAAGTTTTCATCAAATTTGAAAGTAATGGAGAGAAGATACCAAGGAGTGTTGGGTGTACATATGATGGCGGGCTACTGTTGGATGTTAAACAGAGAATCTGAAAATAAAGGTATTTAAAGAGTCAGAGACCCGTTGCATAGATCGTTTGAGAATAAAATGGTTTGTTATAAACGAAAAAAAAGTTTAAATAACTTTTTTTTCATTAACATTTAAAAAACTGCACGATGGTTTTAGGGGTTTAAGAGTTTAAGGTTTAAGGGTTTAAAGGTTAAGGGTTTAAGGGTTAGGGGTTGACTGGTTAAGGTTTTAAGGATTAAAGAGTTAAGGGTTTAAGGATTTAAAGGTTAAGGGTTTAAGGGTTAAGGGTTTAAGTGTTAAGGGTTTAAGGGTTAAGGGTTTAAGGGTTAAGGGTTTAAGGATTTAACGGTTTAAGTGTTTAATGTTTAGGAGTTATGGGTTAAGGGTTTAACGGTTAAGGGTTTAGAAATACCATTGATGATATTCATGATATCAGTTTTCGACAATTTTCTGCATTTTTCCGCAATTTTTAGTCACTTAGAGTGATTTACAATCAGAGGATAAAAGGATCGAATGGATTGTATTCTTATTCAGCGAGTCAAAATACATTGGAATATGAGTCAACTGGATTCGAATACCTTCTACTATTCACTGATGGACTTCATAAGTCCAGTTTTCCGCAATTTTCCGCTTTTATAGTATAATTTATGCAAAATCAGGGGCTGACGGAACAAAACGGATAGTGGATTCGTGTTCAGCACGTCAAAATGCATAAGGATATAATAGTCAGTGTTCTGTGAAAGACCATTTTTGTTGTCTGCCTGTGTTATCTATACATATGTTTGTTTTGTGTTGCCATGGTCTCTAATTGCTCGGTCCGGCAGAACTCTGGTGCCAAGCATCTTGAGAGTTTAAATGATATGTATTATTCCCGGACTCTTGGTTGTTGGTTGTTCGGTATCCATCCGCGCGGTATTCATTGCTATCTCGGCGGTTGCTGTTTTATCGGCCCCAACCGTTCATTTCCCTCTAGGAACTCGGCCTATAACGCTGGTCTCGGCCATTATTAAATCGCGGCTCTTTACTTCCTCGTCGGTAACCCTCTTCTCTTCTGTAATCGGGGCCGCAGCCTCGCCCATGATTGTGCCCGCGGTCTCTTCTATCCCTATCGCCTCGATCGTAATTCCTGCTCTGGTAGTTGTAGCGGCTTCCTCTTTTATACCCGCCTGGTTGTCGCCTACTGTCATAATCTTGCGATGGTAGCCCGACCGAGTTTATGTTACGTGATCATCTTGCGTCATTTGGTCTTTAGCGGTGCTGAGTAGGTCACTGTTGCGGGTGCTGCAGCTGGATAAGTAGCGTATACTACCGGCTGCTGATTCACCGCTGGCGCTTGAACTACCTCGTTATCAATTCTCTATTTATTGACTCGACCTTACCTCATTGCTTTCTCTAGGGCAAAGCATTCCCCATGGGTATGCCCTCTAGTATTGCAGTACTCACATAGCTTCGTAACATAATTTTTCTTTCTACATTCATCGTCTCTGTGAGAGGAGGCCCTACAATATTCGCAGCTCACTTTCGCCTTTGTTAGCCCAACCGTAGCATTTTGCTCGTTCCCCGTCGTCATCGCGGAAATTTTTGTAGCCAATTCCTATAGTAGGGTGTCTGCCGACGTAACCCTGCTCGTAGTAGTTCCCTCACTGATTTTTCGCACGCCACATCGCGCACTTATCTTTTACTCGACCCTAATTGCTTCCGCTATTGCCCCGGTCCAGTTTCTGGAGGACTTTGTGTTACACCTGGTATTGCAGGTTTCCTCGTAGCTCGAATAAAAATTGCTCCTGTGCTTCTGCTACGCCGCTTTCCCGATACGTAATTTTCTGGTCTTCCCCCAGCGAATTATCGGTGGCATATAAATTCCTTAGTTTATTCAGTGGGGCTTCTACCCTTCCCTCAATTCCCCGGCACTCTCTTCTGGCCTCTGGCTTATCACCTTGATCTCCGCGGTACTTATATCGTTCGGCTATAAATTCGAGCGCTTTCTCGACGAAAGTGTGTTGGCTGGCATCGTTCATAAAGTTCTCGTATGCTTTGCCCTTTAGCTTATAGGAAAAAGCGTTAAGTATTGCCTGGTTGGCGGACGATCCATAATTCCCAAGGACCTCTTTCACGGAGTTACAAAAGTTTGCGGCCGGGGCCGGGTTGCAATCGTAATGGGGCAATTGGGCCACGGCGTGCCGTATGCTGGCCTATGCTTCCGGTTGTCTGTATTCCGCCGGGCGTACCCGTTCCTGATAGGGTAATTCGGCTTGTACGTATCCACGTGGATCGCCGTATGAATTTCCATATTGTTCGCTGGGCCTTCTAGATCTTGTGTGCGGTAGAACAACTCCGCCGGCAGATTGCTTTGTGGGTCATCGTATGAATTTTCGTATTGTTCCATAACCCCGTCGTTCCGCCGCTTCCAGTACCTGAACTCCTCGCATACTCTGTATTCAGATTCTTGCTGGATGTAGTCATAATCCCTATTGCGAGGGTTTTCCAGCTTGAGTTCAAGGTATGCTAGATTTTGCGGATGATAATGGATAGTTGATGGCCCTTCCTCTTTCTTTGTCGAACTGAATCGGCGATCCCTTGTGAACTCCCATCACAGCTTGTATTGGCCGCTGCAATCCGGTTCTCTCGGTGTATGTTTCTCTGCTCCTACTTAGGCCTTGCTCTTAGTGTGGTATTGAGCACTTGGCTTGGATCATCTCCCTTATTTGTCGCGGGATCTTCCCACTTGTTTTTTACGTCATACTGACAGAGGGCGTTCAGTGATGTAGCTGTTGAGTTCCTCGTCTTTCTTTCTTTATCCTGATATAGCCTATACACATGCCGATCCGACTGTTCGGCGATTTCTTTTTCATCTTCGCTGAGCCCGTTAAATCCTCTGTTACGGAGATCTTCGAACTTCTTCATTACCGATTCTATTACATCTAGGTGCTGATGTTCAACTGCCAGTTCTACTGCGGCCAGGGCCATCTGGAGCTCGACCATTGCTTTTATTTCTGAGGTAGTTGCGGCGTGGCCCCATGCTCCCAGCTCCTTTATGGACTTTCGTGATTCATTGCGAATAAGTGCTGCCACATCGTCTTGTTGCGGCCATGAATAATCCGGGCCCTTACCGTCTCCGGCATTGATCTTACTTTTACCCTTTCCGAAATTCAACATTGCCACGAACTGGTATAAGGGGAAGGAAAAATCGATCGTCGATGGCATCTGGTTCAAAGGAAAAGAAAAATCGGCGGTCGATGGCAACTAGTCTATGGACGTCGCTATGCAGCGGCGCAGGGCATGAGCAGATTAATGTGTAAGAGGAGTTTATTTAACAGTGAAGGGAGAAGAAATTATTTGTTAACTATGCTATGCTACTGTTATTTCTGCACGCAAGTTATTTATGCACGGAGATAATCGATATTTGCTTTGGTATTATCACTACGAGAATATATAGTTACTTAACTATACATTGTACCACAGTGTATGAATTTTTTAGAGAAAAAAAAATTATTTCCGACGTTTAATCAATAAAAATTAACACATATGTAATTTTGTTTCGCGCAGCCTTTCGTAAAATTCCCACGCGGTAAAAAATGCATAATTTTGGGTAATTTAATTTTCACTTACTGGAAGCTGAACACAACGATCAAGAAGATGGCTCGTCTCATCCTGGCTTTCTTCCTCCCTGACCTTCCTGTCTTCCTGTCTAGGAGTAGTTGAAGTGGTTGAAACACGGCTTCGCGATTTTTAAAGTTACTTATTATTTCACACGGGAACCACACACCTAACACCAAAATGTGACGCGTGAGGGGGTATCTTTAAGAGGTTGATTTTACGTGAAATAAGACGTCGGAAAGCAAGCAGTATAGGTAAACTGTTGGTATTTATTCAATACTCAAATGCGCGAGAGAGAGGTGTTCTAATCATGTATGAGTGTACGTATGCGGCGCGGATCAAGCGTAATGATTGTAGCTTCGTGGCTTCCTCGTGGATTGATGGCTGAAGACTCTGTTGTCGTCCTCTATCGTTCTAGAGTCGTCGTGTCGTCTAGACTTCTCCCGTGGCTATCAATCCTCCCGCGACGCCGGATGCGTTGCTTTTTATATCCGCGATGCAGTCCCTAATTAATCATAGGTGGAGATCGGCTGCACGTAAAGCTTCGTTCTTCCGCTGGTGCCGATCTCGCAGTTTTCGGCCGCTAGACCGATTTGACCGACTCCGGTTTCTTCGCGCCGTAGTCGCGACGCAGTGCCGAATGTTTACGACGCTTCGAACGCTGAATCGCGGCTTTTATTTCTATAACCGAATTTCTATAACAGGCACATTAAATTTGTAGTGCTTATGTTTTAAAATTAATGTTTAAAACGAACTTAATTTAATTCACGCATATATGGCATAAAATTGAGTCCACATTGTAAAGGGGATATCAAAAACAAGACAGTCTTGTAATTCAGACTCTTCGAAAGAATCATCTGAACGGTTGAATTACATGGCTTATATACTCTTGTCCATCCAATGTATTAACAGAAAGCACTACCGTCGCGCCGCATAGCGGTGGTAAAGGGGGAATTGTCATGAGCGGCTCTCAATAAGCAAGCTTCGGCTATTTATCCGGTATGCGGCGCGACGGTAGTGCTTTCTGTGAATATATTGGATGGCCAAGAGTATATAAGCCATGTCATTCAACTGTTCAGATGACTCTTTCGAACAGTCTAAATTACCAGACTGTCCTGCTTTTGATATCTCCTTTGCAATGTTGACTCAATTTTACGCCATATATGCGTGAATTAAATTAAGTTCGTTATAAACATTGATTTTAAAACATAAGCACTTCAAATTTAATGTGCCTCTGGTGTTATTAAATTAAATATTAATAAGCAACATTGAGGGAATATTACTCCAACAATCAGTGCTATACGGGAACATTCGTCTAGTGCTAATATATATTGTACAAATATTCTTGCAATATTGCAAAATCATGAGAAAAATTAGGATTAAAATGTAATTCTAAAATTAATATTCCTTTCGTGTTGATAAACATTGGCGAAATATTGCTGCAATATTGCTGTGCCAGAGAGCCTGATCCATTATTTTAAAAAAGCAATGGAAAAACGGAAATCGTGGTTTGCAGCAATATTGCTCCATGGTTGCATATATACTTAAGTTGAGGGAACATTAGCGAATATGGAGAATATATCGAAGCAATATTGATGCAATATTGCTCCAATATTGAGTGCTATAGGGGTAAAGGCTGAATCATACCTGCTGTGTCTTTCGGTATTATTTTCAACTTTAGGTTAACATATGGTGGTATAACCTCTCTTGCTGTTTTTTCACATTGTCCGCTCCATGAATCCAATAATAGAACTGGAGAGTCTCCGTCCTGTGGTAAAAATATTTCTTGTATCCAAGTTTGATGTAATTCTTTAGATAATTTTCCAGAGGTTGATGCTTCAACGCGTACATTTGTTAGTAAAAATAAGTTTTCAATAACACGTGGTCCAAATGTCCCAGCTTTTTCCTTTATAACTATAAATAAAGGTGGTAGTAACTTTCCTTCCGCAGATACAGTCGGTTATATTGTGTAACTATGTGTTATAGAGCAAAGAGATTGAGCAACACATTCTACTTTTTTTGCGCCTTCATAACACAGTGTTCTACCACTGTGCATCACCAAATTAAATCCACTTTGATCTGAATTAAAAACATTTTGTGGACCGTATTGGGAAATTAATCCACTAACATCATTTCTAAAATTCTCGCATTGTTGCCGTAAATCTTTCATGTTATTCACAGCCGAATGAGTAACAAATTTAGTTATTTTTCGGGAAACAATATTGTGTTTACTCTTAAACTGCTGTACCCACCAACGAGATGCTTTAAACCATGGCATTTTCAACTCAATTTTTTTTTGTGGAACCCATCTCTTCAAGTCTATATTGTGGACAGTTATTTTAATTGCTTCTTGAAATTTATCAAAAGTATACTTCGAAACTTGGTATAATATTTCGTGTCGATCACCTCCTGCTTCCTCTTGATCTTTCCACCGATACAATTGCTGAATTGAAGCCACTTCTCTGAATTTTTTTTTTACACTTCCTAATGACAAAGGCTTTGTTTTTCCACTCTGCCAAAATGCGACCGCTCATTTCTTATAATCGTAATTTATTGGTTCCTCTCTATATAAACAAGCAGGAACCTCTGCATAATCTTGAGATGTGTCACTTTCATCAATAGATTGTGCAAAGATATCACTATTATAATCGTTAAAATGTAGTTGTATTTCGTGATCAATTTCAATAGGATTATCAATACTATGTCGTATTATATCTTCTATATAATCATGTAAAAGTTGTTCATCTATCTTCGTTTACTTTTGAATGGTCAATTTCGATTTTATTTGGATTAAAAGTTAAAGATAATAATGTAACGGCAGATATTGGATTAATAATCATGGTAACAAATCAAGAAAAAGAAATAAAATTATTGAATATAATTTCCACAGTATTACGTTGGTTACAACTTTATTCTATATACAAGTAGCATATATTGTAGTGGTTTCAAATTATTGGTAATCTACTACATTTTTTGGTAATCTACTATATTTTCAGATTATTTATGAAAAATTGAGAAATCTATAAAAGCGGAGAAATATGTATAATTCCGCAATTCGGAAAGTAAAAATATTTTACAGTTGATTTTAAGAATTATTTTTAGATGGCAAGAATAAAAAAAAAACGTATCGAATATTTTTAGTATACACTTGGATACACAGAAATCGAAATCAATTATAACTCTGTTCAAGCGTCAGCTGCCCTTACAAATGGTATATCACAGTTGTATGATGTATGAATAGAGAAATCAACATTAACCAATGAATAATGATTTTTTTGAAATGTCATACTTATAACACGAATACTAGTATATTATGCAATAAGAAAGTATAGTTGGGGATTATTCCCGCAGATGTCTATATGGGAGTAATAACTCGAGGAAATAATTGACTTTACTCTGTGCTGCATGTACCATGAACTGTATTAACGACCTAATTGTGTAGCCCCACTTTGTTATCATGAAAGACATCCCCCCCGCGGTTGTTACGACCATGAAATAACCTATGGGATCTACTTGACCAAGGCCATAATGACATACTTACACGTAGAAAATTTCAGTCTCTATGTCAGGTAAATAAAATATTGGTTCCTATTAAAAAAATCGAATTTGACCTTGAAATGACCTTCAAATTGGACCCCAAGGTCAAAGCGGGAGGCAACACTTGATGACATTGTCTAGTTATTAAAAACATTTTTTTAAATATGATTCTAACGAGAGAATAGCGTTAATAAATTAAAATTGGACACTGAATATTTGTATTTGTAAGGGCCGTTTTTACTCGCTATATAAACTCGAAAGAAAAAAAAATTAGAAACACGTGTCGAATATTTTTTGTTTCTCTTTCGTCTCATATAATCATAATAACTATTTATTACTATTTTCTATCTGAAACTGATGCGCTTTAATGCCGGAAATACCTATTTTTATCAATTCGTGGGTGGTTTTAACTCCCTAAACCAGCGAGTTGGCAAAAATAAAAAAAAAAACCCGTGTCGAATATTTTTTGATACTCTATTCACCAGCAAAGTTTCAAGGTAATCGGTGGTTCACACCAACCTTCCTCCCCTTGTGAGTTATTCCCTCTTCCAACTTGTTAAATGGCCCTTGTATGTAAATTAAAGATCGTCAGCGTAAAGTATGTATCCAATGTCGTTACTAAGAAAAAATCGTTGTACATCGTTGATATACAAACAGAACAGCAGAGGCCCAAGTACCGATCCCTACGAAACGGAAATCATGGTTTGCAGCAATATTGCTCCATGGTTGCATCCATGTATACTTACGTTGAGGGAACATTAGCGAATATGTCGAAGCAATATTGTGGCAATATTGCTCCAATATTGAGTGCTATAGGCATAGATGTGTATAGTTTCCGTTTCTGGAAGGACTTTGTTAGAAAGTTTTCAGATATAGTAATTTTACTCAAGTACAATGTTAATTTGCATGAACGAAATAATATTATAAGAATGCAATCTCTAACGCACAATCAGTTTTCTTCGCCATGATTTCAGGATGTATTTAAATATGGATGGTACAAAAATGACTATGCTGTGACTAAACCTATAAACTTTAAAAATCCAGTTGAATTTGTTTTAATACCGAACAAGAACCGATTTGTGACATATGTGGAGAAACAGCTATAATAAGATGTGCATGGTGTAAAAAACAATTATGTTTCAAGCATTTTTTCATAGATTTCTATTATTGTACAAAATATATACCCCTAATTTATTATTCGTGTGAATAACCATATTCTTAATTTATTTTGATTCAAGTGGTGTAAAATGCCGTTTTACGCATTGTTTTTGTTGCGTAAAAAATTTTGCGCACCCGGATGTGTAAAACACTTTAAAATCTATTAAAAAAATTATTAAAAATCGCATTTTACGCATACCGTATCAAAAAATAATGTTCGACACTTGTGTGTAAGGATTTCCGACCTCGTGTGATCGCACCACAGTCGGTGCGTAAAACCCTGTTTTACGCACTAGTATCGAAAAATACTATAACTGTATAGATATAGATAGTTATGTAAACATTGTATATTTTTCTTGTATAACGAATTTATTTATAAATATAATAAAGTATGGATAAAATTTTGAACTGCCATGGCTTTGATTTTTGATAATTTTAGGATTTAATTTATACCTACTTATCTTGATACAAAACCTATAGAATAAAGCACATCATTTTAACTACGTAGGATCAATAATTATTCATATCATACAAGTCGTGAAAAATTACAATTTATGAAAAAAATTTTGCTGGATCTATACTTCATATCTGATTTAAAATTTCTTGTCAACACAAATAATTTTCTAGATTTCACTTATTAAAAAAACTATTGGTATTAAATGGTGGATGTATGAAATGGTAATATTGTAGTCAAGATCGAATATCATTACGATGAAGGTTAAATCTCCGCATGATCCAAAATCGATGGCTTGTACGTAGCGAACTTCAGATGACCTTGAGATGTTAGGTAAAATAAGGCCCCGTGCCAGGATTTTTAACTCCTGCAATCTCCGCTCACGTAAATTTTTCTTAAACACCATATTGTCACAATTTAGTGTTGAAAACTATCAGTGACTTTGTAATGACTTCTGGGGTTCGCTTGATAAGAATATAGAACATTCACATCTCCATTTCCGCTAAAAAAGAAGAGTTTTATTTTAAAAATCGAAGTTGACCTTGAAATGACCTTCAAATTGGACCCCAAGGTCAAAGCGGGAGGCACCGCTTGATGACCTTGTCTAATTATGAAAAACATTTTTTTAAATGTGATTCTAACGAGAGAATAGCGTTAGTAAATTCAAATTGGGCACTGAATATTTGTATTTGTAAGGGCGGCTTTTACTCGCTATATAAACTCGAAGGAAAATAAATCAGAAACACGTGTCGAATATTTTGTGTTTCTCTTTCGAGTCATATAATGATAATTATTTATTACTATTTTCTATCTGAAACTAATGTATTTTTAATGCCGAAAATACCTATTTTTATCAATTTGGGGGTGGTTTTAACCCCCTCAACCAGCGAGTTGGCAAAAATAGAAAAAGACGTGTCAAGTAGTTTTGATACTCTATTCACCAGCAAAGTTTCATGGTAATCGGTTATTCACACCAACCTGCCTCCCCTTGTCAGTTATAAGCAGCTGCTCTAGCGGTGTCGGGCGGTGAAGTCCGGTCTTCGACTCAATCTAGGGAAAACTCAAGCCATTTTGTTCGCGTCACAGTACACAATTGCTCGTATTGATAAGCTGGGATTGCCTGGAGTTGATCTAGGACTCTTTCTTGGAAAGCTTTTTTTTGTTTGTATAACAGTAAAAGTAAATTGAGTGCATTATTCTTTACGCTTTATCCGATCGTGCACCACTGAATCACTTCATCAACTTATGGTATGGGCGCTTATTTTCCGGGCGCTCTTCACGACTACTGTTCCGTGATAACTCTCGATGTAACATATGACTGACAACTCAACTGCAAAATCTGCAGAACTAGTGTCTCAGGTACATCTTCGCAGTGAAACGGTATGATCATGCGACTCCCCTGCGGCATAGACTGGGCTGGTTGCTGACAGATTGGAGACGACAGTATTTTACTGCTGTTCTCTTATACAATATATTAAATTTTTTATCTCTGTCCTATTTGTACAACATGTTTCAGAAGCGCCAGTCGAGCCAACCCGTCAGAGGAGCACTAGGGACCTTCAGATTGCTAAGGTACATATCGATTTTGGTAAACCATTATTTAGAGCCTAAGGTGTTAAACTGTGGAATTCCCTTCCCGGGTGCATAAAACATTTACCGAGCCTTAATCTCTTTAAATGCTTTCTCCGTGAGCATCTGTTAGATCTTGACTAATTCTCTACATGATCCGACTATGATATCTTTTATATCATTAGTAAAATTATGACTGACTGCCATAGTCTCCATGTTATAAATTGTTAATTAAATAGTTCTTTCTATTACTTAATAAAGCTCATTGTGTTAGTTTTTTCTATAGATTCTGAGGTTTATTGCGTATGTGTGAATATCTTAAGAATTTATGAATTGCCCACTTGGAGGAAGACTACTGTGTAGTAGGGTTTTCCACCCGCGATTTGTCCTAATTCCCAGCAGACCGTGATAAGTAGCGCTGCCAACGTGGGGCCACGGAAAAGGCCGTGGCTTAGTGAATTCGAGATCGCGTCGTTTCGCTATTGCGGTGCGCACACACGGGGAAGACGGCGAGGGAAGAGCACTGGCCGCCATTTTGTTTTTAAAATTTGCGACCGCGTGGGTTTTGGAGAGTTGCATTTTCTTGAAGTTGTATTGGCCAGAGGCTTGAGCAATTCATTTTATTTGGTTGTTATTTTAATAATTTTCGCGTCGCGAGTAATTAAAATTGGTATTTTATGTAGGAGCCGCACCAGTAAGAATTTTTCTTCACGAAGAATTCGTGTAGGCTGTAGCTTTGAGTGAATGGGACAGTTTGCACTTGTGCGCGATTACGTTCTGCCGAGCAACGGAATCGAAGCAAATTGTGTGAGGTTTCTGATCGCGCAAAGACGGCCAATTTGAACGAATCACGCCCTGTAAAACAATTTTTAGGATTTTGCTTGGGCTTTTGCGCTTTCCAAAGTTTATTCTGTCAAAAAATTCCTTTACTCAGTCCTGCTTACATAATCACCCAGTCCAGGAAAATTTTGAGCCTCCGGGGTATTTACGTTAGACGAAGGAGAATTTTGAATTTGTGAGACGTTCGTAATAATGTTAATGTGTAAAAAAAAATGGACCTCAACGAACGAGTTAGGGCAAAATTTACTTTTTATTGCCAAGGTTTCGAGAGTGAAAAATTACGCTCCTCTTCAAGGCTACAATTAATAATTAGTGTAAAAACGTATACAGAAAATAATGTAGTAATAGAAAGAAGAGATAAATATCAGAGTTACATTCTATCAATTGGTGTCGTTAAAGAACAAATTTTGAGATAATTATGAAAAATACATATAAATACACTTAGTCGGTTGGACCAAATTGCCGAAAATATTACGAAAAATTAAAGTCGGAATGAGAAAATAATGACAATTAAAAACCAAAAACTTACATCCTTCCTTACGTCTCACTCTCATTATCACCTCGAGTACAATTTAAGCAAATGGAACTCGAAGAAATACTGAGAGAAAGAAGGCATTTATAGATTCGGTAAGCTATGTATTATGTAGGAAAAAAGGGGAGAAGGAGAAGCGCCAAAGGTGGGAGACACAGTCGCGGATCTCGCCCGAGAGTATCAGGAGGACACGACTAAAGGAGGTGGGTAACCACATACTCACATTTCTAACGCTAATAGAGCCACGCGAAAAACGTCACACGTAACACCTCTCCATCGTATGTCTCCCGGACTACATCCAACGAAACCCAACCATGTCATAGGAAAAGAAGGAAAAATCTGAACCGAACATACATAAACAAAATGCTAGGCCAAAATGCAGTGCTTTTTTTCTAAGTGTATCGTTTTTTTATAAGAGTTTTTGAGAAATTGCTTATCTTCTATATAGTTAAGAGTATTCGTATGAAAGTAAATATTAAGTATCTCAAAGAAAGAACGTTTGAAAAAATTAGTTTCATTATCTAAAATTTTAATATTGTTGAAATCAATTTTGTGACCAGCTTTCTCCTGCGTGTGCAGCTAATGCAGAGGTGTTTGAGCAATTTTTTACTGCCCTGATATGTTCACTCGCCCGCTTTTTTAATTTTCTTTTGCTCATGCCAATGTAAGTGGACGAGTAACTTTGGCAATCAATTTTGTAAACAATCCCGTTAGCATTAGCTGTACACACAGAAAAAACTGGTCACACAATTGATTTCAACAATATTAAAATTTTAGATAATGAAACTAATTTTTTCAAACGTTTTTCTCTGAGATGCTTAATATTTACTTTCATACGAATACCCTTAACTATATAGAAGATACGCAATTTCTCAAAAACTTTTACAAAAAAAAACAATAGACAGCATAAAAGTACCGCATTTTGGCCTAACAAGTCGTTTATGTATGTTCACTTCAAATTCTTCTTTCTTTTCGTATGACATAGTTGGGTTTCGTTGGATGGAATCGGGGAGGCATGCGGTGTAGAGGTGTTACGTGTGACGTTTTTCGCGTGGCTCTATTAGCGTTAAAGACGTGAGTATGTGGTTACCCACCTCCTTTAGTCGTGTTCTCCTGATACTCTCGGGTGAGATCCGCGACAGTGTCTCCCACTTTTGGCGCTTCTCCTTCTTCCCCTTTTTCCTACATAATACATAGCTTACTGAATCTATAGATGCCTTCTTTCTCTCAGTGTTTCCTCGAGTTCCATTTACTTAAATTGTACTCGAGGTGACAAGGAGGGTGAGATATAAGGAAGGATGTAAGTTTTTGGTTTTTAATTGTCATTATTTTCTCATTCCGACTTTAATTTTTCGTAACCTTTTAAGCAATTTGGTCCAACCGACTATATGTCTTTATATGTATTTTTCATAATTATAATATCTCAAAATTTGTTCTTTAACGACACCAATTGGTAGAATGTAACTCTGTTTCGTATTTATCTCTTCTTTCTATTATTACTTTATTTTCTGTATATGTTTTTATACTAATTATTCATTGTAGACTTGAAGAGGAGAGTAAGTTTTCACTCTTGAAACGTCGGCAAGAAGGAGAATTTTGTTTTGAAAAATTCTAAGTCGAGCTGCTCGCCTAGAATTTCGTTCGCAGCGTATACAATTTCCTGGTTGAATATTCGTGTAATAAATTCAATTGTATTTTAATCCTGAATTATCTAACTTGCTGTGCCCTGGGTTGGCAGTGAGGAAATTCATCTTTCTCGTTCGTTGAGAAAAACCAATAGTAAATTGCTATAAGCGATTTTTGTTTATTCGGAGTTTGATAACTTGGTGGTTCTGAGTTTTGTAATATTTTGTTCGCTGTAGCTTAGGGAGTAATTGGAAAGATTTACGGGAAGAATTTCGTGAGAGAATTTTATTTCGAGCGTGATAGTAAAATTCGTAGTTAAGAGTAAATTCTGTGATTTCATCGATGTTTGTTAAAAATTTAGTAGTGTCCTAGTGTTTCAAATTTTGGCTTCCCAGTTATGCTATAGCTACAGGTACGTTACGCGAAGAGATTATTGCACCAGTTAGGAGAGAATATCAGGTAAGGATTTTTGTATTTTCTTCAAAAGCTAAATCCAGGGAGCTGCAGCGAATGAAAGCGTAGATCGTGTTTCTGTTGCGATCAGAGTATTCGTTGACGAAGGAAGTACGGCCTCAAGTTGTTAGTCGTACAGTTATTTTCCCGGTCATTGTTCCTGCCCCTACCTTACATTGCTAAAGCTCAAGCTCGAGTTTCGTACACCAAACCTGCACCAGTTATAGAGTCACAAAAAGTTGGCCATCGGGGCCAATGGTAATGATAATGCTAGCAAAGTCCCTAAGCTCGCGGTTAACACAGCTCATAATGATTATATTAAGTAGCCCCTTGGAATTTAAGGATTGCGAGAGTGTCGCACATTAGAGCTTTATTTGGGAGAGCGGCCAGGTGATTTCTTTAAAATTCTACTTTAAAATTGTGAGTTACCGGAGTGATTGAGTTATGTTAGAATGCTGAGCAAATGTCGGCAAGCGAGCAAGTCAAAATAGTACATTACGCAACATAGACGCAAAGTGGGTGATTCACGCGGAGCCGAGTTTATCGCTCGAGCGAAACGAGGGCGACAATAAAGACGAGGGCGTGAATTACCTTGTGCTCGTATTGCGTATTCTATTTTTTTAACCAGAGTTAATGTTATAACGACAAGGATCAACCAAAGAATGTGTAGTTCAAGAGGATGGCGTTGAGGGGCCGAGTAGCGGTTCCAGGGCCGCAGGCCCTGGTGCGCGTACAGTGGGCGAAGCCGCCGCGGGAGGAGGGGTTAAGGGGGGCGGAGCCCCCCAAAAAAACAATACTCATAAAAAATTATAATATAAGCAAAAATGATAAAAGTTTTGTATAATCAAAATTTTTAAAAAGTATATCAATAAACATATGTTAATATTAGCATGTAAATAAAATACTCTCTAATTATTATTCCGTTGTATCATAACGTTTTCGATGAGCGAAATGTCAAAAGGTACAGCCTTTGTGTATATATGCGTGTTATTGTCAACGGTCCAGTTTGTATTCAAAAACTACAAGATTTATTATAATATCATTAAATTAGTTTTATGCATCCAATAGTTTATACTAAATAATTTTTTAGATATTGAATAACTTATTATATACTAAATAATTTTTAAAATAAGATTCTATATTACTTAAACATAAAGAGTACGTTTTTATATTGTAAATACTGTATTCATGACTGTACATATAATAATATTGTTAATAAAACTTTCTACGAAAGTATAAAATAAGGCAAGTATAGAAGTTTTTTCTGTATAATCTATAAAATAATATTTATGATTTTTTAAAAGAAGTCAAATAAATTCTAGTAAAAAGTCTTTTACTTCTTTTAGTCAATGTATGCTCAACAAATTATATGTAAGTACATTCAAATTGTTCACTGCAAATCAAATAAATCAAAGTTGTGAAATCAATTATCGATAATCAAGTAATGCAAACCATTCTCCGAAAAAACTGTATGACTATGTTCTCAGAAATGTATTAAAATTTCTTCATTCTTCTATACAAATTAAACACAAGAAAGTACTGAAATCAATTAATTGTAATCAAGTACTGGCCATAAGAACTTTTCGTACCTCGCGTGTGAAATTACATTTTACTTTATTACATAAAGTACTACTTAACGCCCAAGAAGCCCAATAACTTACACACTCCTACAAAACTTTATAGTACCTACGTACTTTACGCACGCGTGGGCGAAAATTATTTTAATTATATAACTATAATGCCTTCTTTTTATTTCTAAAATTCATAAGAATTTTTTCAGGTATTTACGAAAAGTCAAAGCCTATATAAAAAACTTACATAGTTACCAACACATCACTATTTTTCATTATTCCTCCTCAATTTTGAACTTTCTATAATATTACGCATCTTGGAAGGACAAGAGAAGTCTAGAGCTGCTATAGCAGGGGTAGTTCTCCGATCTCCCGTACATACTTGGAGGGCCCGACAGTTTGCAGTCAAGGTGTAAGGCATGGTCATTTTCATATAAATATTCATATGTTTAAAGATGAAATAAAATGTATATATGGGTTGCTTCTACATATTAACTACTGACCTATGAATCTATCACTTTGTTTTCAAATAGAAAGTACCCACCCGCGTGAAAATATCATATGAGATCTCATATGATATCCCGTATAAGATCTGATACGAGATATGCGCTGTCTGAAATTCTCATGTGAGATCTTATATGATATTTACACGGGGGCAAAGAATATAAAATATGTTGCTTATAAAACGGTTAGTAAAATGAAAAGGACTTTTGAGCAGGCTATAAATATATATGAATTTTTTATTTTGTTCTCGTTTAAAAAGGACGGACACAAGGAAAAATATGTTTGATAATGAAATATAAATCATGATTCTGCACATGTACGGATATTGTAATTATTTATGGTGGACTTGTAGGTATAAATATTGTTAATGAATTTATGCAAAAATTTAGTATTCTACATTTAAGTAGCCCACGTAACTGCAAACCGTCGGGCTCGCCAAGTACGTACGGAAGATCGGAGGACCACCCCTGCTAGAGCAGCTCTAAACTTCTCTTGTCCTTCCAAGATGCGTAATATTATAGAAAGTTCAAAATTGAGGAGGAATAATGAAAAATAGTGATGTGTTGGTAACTATGTAAGTTTTTTATATAGGCTTTGCTTTTCGTAAATACCTGAAAAAATTCTTATGAATTTTAGAAATAAAAAGAAGGCATTATAGTTATATAATTAAAATAATTTTCGCCCACACGGGCGTAAAGTACGTAGGTACTATAAAGTTTTGTAGGAGTGTGTAAGCTATTGGGCTTCTTGGGCGTTAAGTAGTACTTTATGTAATAAAGTAAAATGTAATTTCACACGCGAGGTACGAAAAGTTCTTATGGCCAGTACTTGATTACAATTAATTGATTTCAGTACTTTCTTGTGTTTAATTTGTATAGAAGAATGAAGAAATTTTAATACATTTCTGAGAACATAGTCATACAGTTTTTTCGGAGAATGGTTTGCATTAATTGATTATCGATAATTGATTTCACAACTTTCATTTATTTGATTTGCAGTGAACAATTTGAATGTACTTCATTTAATTTGTTGATCATACATTGACTAAAAGAAGTAAAAGACTTTTTTACTAGTATTTATTTGACTTCTTTTAAAAAATCATAAATATTATTTTCTAGATTATACAGAAAAAACTTCTATACTTGCCTTATTTTATACTTTCGCAGAATGTTTTATTAACAATATTATTATTTGTACAGTCATGAAAAAAATTATTACCATTTGTAGAGAGTGCTTATTGAATAGATGAGATTAGCATAAATAAAAGGACTATAAACAAATTGTGTTGTTAGAATATATTTAAAAAATTATTTTTTTAAAGAACGCGTAGATTGTTTTGAAAAAATATTTAAGCTCTCATTAAAGTTTTTGGTACAGAGTAGAAAATACTTTAAAAAATAGGTTTTAAAAGTGTTTATTATAATTGTTTCAAAAAAACATTTAACTTTCCAGTCAAGTTCTTTGCAGCGAGTTGGTCAGTTGTTGAGAGCAAGATTGTTTGGACAAAAACGTTAAACCTTTATTAGTATTTCAACAAAGAATTTAAAGTTGTTAAAAAAGATAACAATAATATATTTTTTCTTTGTAGCTATCGCAAGGAATACAAGAAAAACGGCTGCCAATTCATTGGCACGTAGCTTCCTCAAACTTAACTTTACTGATTCCTTTAATTAATTTTTAATTCCAATTTTTAAATTTAATACTTGATTTTGTATAGAGAGAATATGTTAAACGGTTTGTGAGTTTTTATTTTTACTCTTTCTACTTTTTATCATAAAAAAGCAATTATTATTATACAATTTTATATTTTACAAGAAAAAACTGCTGCCAATTCATTGGCTCTTAGGTTCCTCAACCGTAATTTGTTGATTCCTTTAATTAATTTTTAATAACAAAATTTATAATTTTTAAAAAAATTTATTGTATAATTATAATTAAGTTCATTTATGAATATTAAAAATTGTTAATTTTTAAATTTATTTATTTATTTATTATTTATTTATATCAAATTTATATAAATTTTGAGCTGATAAATAAAGTTATCATTTGAAATAGAAGTAAAATATCTATATTTTATAATAAAACAAATAGCTATCACAGTTGTTTTGTTATTAACAAAAACGTGTTTTTTTTTATATTTCATAATTCATATTTTTTAAGAAAAAACAATTTATAACTATCATTGTCCTTTTGTTATTAACAAAAACGTTTTTTTTTTTTAAAAAGTTCATTACTCACAAATAAATTATAATAATGCAGAATATAATGATGCATTCATAATGCATAATTTATAATTATAATAGATTATAATAGATATCATGTTTAAACATTTTAATTCATTTTGTTGGTTGGTTTTTTAAAAATTAAAAAAAATCATCGAATGCCTACTCAATGACATTTCCTCATTCCACACCACCTAGCGGTCGATATCACTGCGCGTTTTTTAAAAATAAAATATAAATCTTTTTTAATTTAGAGATTAAATTAATTTTTGTAACACATGAATGATTTTCGGTCTTTTCCTACATAAAAATATGTTCTAAAAAGTGACTTTTTTACCTATCGTGTAAAGAAATTCATTCTCTCCCTCTGCTCTAAAATTATGTAAAATCGCGAAAATGAATTTAGCATTGCTTTTTAGGTTCAAAAACGCATAAAATCAATACAAAAAAAATAAATAAAACCTTGAATTTAATGTTATCCCCATTTGTATAATATAATATTTAATTTTCTTTTTTTTTTTTTTTTTCCGAGGTACTAGGTGAATCTTCTTAGGCGGCCGTTCTTTCTTTGGAGGTTTAGCAAGAAGGGAGGCCTACTAAGACCATCACGAAGTATCGGACTTCGTCGTGTGAGGGATTCGTACCACCAGAACACCCAAAACCTATCCCTAATTCAGCCTCGACCTGGAACCGCCTTCGCATTACTTCAGGTCGGGGCGATTCTATAGGTGAATTCAGTAACTCAATTATAGGTTATCGTGTTTCTTCTAGAAAAATAACATATACATCTTTACTGTATTTGGGACAAATTTGTTTTTTTACGTTCAAATCATCTGCTCTTATCCATGTATTATTTTTTCGTAACATATTTGTATAATGTTCTTCATCAATGCTATTGCCATGATGGAATATTGCATTCGAAAGTTTATATATTTTGTTGTCAATATTTACATACGTGTTAGAAATATTTGTTATTTTACAGTTACTCAGTTTTACTATATCGTTTGATTCATTCATTGTAAATAACAGTAATTGTAAAATTAAAATTTTTTTTTCTTCAACTTTTACATTAATTTTTTGTTGTAGTTTTCCTTTGCATTTATTACATTCAGAATCTAATATTATCCAGTTATTTAAATTATAATAAATTATATCTTGTAGGTACTGTGATTGATTTAATTGTGGTATCGCTAATGTGATAATTATGTTATCCGTAATATTTGTTGTTTCATATTCACAAAGAGAGCAACTTATTTTTGTAATTATTTTGAGCTTAGTCGTTGTCCGCAATCTCAATCGTTTCTAATCTATGGTCATTTTTTTCTGTATAGCTTTCTATTGCCATAAACTATAAATGTATAAGAAATCGGAAAACGATAAATGCTATATTTTCCAATATGGGGACAAACTAATCCATAATTTCCTATGATATAATTTCCTATAATTTCCAATATGGGGACAAATTATCAAAACACTAGAAAATCCCTTATATGCGCACAACGCACGACGCACCGCACCGTGTAGGCGTGTATGCAGTAATACGCGATTCGTGACTAACCCACAGCTTGTTGAACCCGGCCGGAATACATACTGCACTATACGCTACCCCGATCGGAGCGCCACCTACTCCTATACTATTTTAATTATTCATCAGTTTTGAATACTTAAACTCAAGAATTCAATCTTGAAAATCCCAACATATTACATTTTGACGCCAATACTATATACTTTTATGATATACTGATGATAACATCATTGGAGTTGAGTTTTAAAAAAAAAATACGTTTTCGTTTTTGATGATAACTAAATAATCGTGATAGATAGAAAATTAATTTTTTTAGAAAATATAGGTATTTTAATTCTCTTTCGAATACCACCCACCCCATTCAGATACATAGAGCCGTTCTCGAGAAATTACGATTTTAAAAAAAAGTCAAAAAATTCTTAATCTCAAATATCTCTGAAATTTACGGACCAATCATTTTTCCCAAAGAACTCGACCGAGAACTAGAAAAAAAGCTACCTCTAAAAGGAATTTTGAAGCCATTAAGTTACTTTTACTCTTGCAATCGTTGGACATACAAAACTGATTTTTTTCATTTTTCAATTTTTTACTCAAAATCTAGCCTACAGAATGTATTCAAATTTTAACAGATTATAGCTATTTATATTCTGTATTATCATGATTTTTCTCAAAAAAATTGACCGTTAAGTTTAGGAGTTATAAGCTTATAAAAAAAAACACGTTTTTGTTAATAGCAAAAGAACCGTGATAGCTAGAAACTTTTTTTTTTAGAAAATATAGGTATTTTAATTCTCTTTCGAACGTTACCCATCAGATTTGAATAACTCGATTCTATCATTAAAAAAATCAAAAAACAGTTTTGAGAAAATCGAAAATTTGAAAAAAAAAACAAAAACGCATCGCCCCAATCAAAAAACGGATTTTTGACCCGCCATCACGCAAAAAAAAAACAAAAAAAATGAGACCTCTCCGGTCAAAATCGACCGAGTATAAGCTGAGATCCAGGTGTACACATACGCGCGCGCACGCACGCACGCACGCACCCACATACACGCACACACACACACGCACACACACACACGCACGCACGCACGCACGCACGCACGCACACACATCCATACAGACATTTTCTAAAATCATATGATACAAACTTCTAATACCTCTAATCTTGTTTATAGAGCGATTTAACGAAATTTAAAATTTTACGATTACAAAGCTTCCTCTAGGAGGAAGCAAAAAGTACAAGTTCTCAGAATTATAATTCAAATCTCTGTATACCTGATTCTCTTGCTTTTATAAAACTCGAAGCTCAAAGTTGGCTAAGAAGTTGAGTTCTCTTGTCAACTGCCATTTCCATAGCAGCAGGCGGTACAAAGTTTTTTAAAAACTGCTCTTTCGCATCTATTTCTCTGAAATCACCTAATCCTCTAGCCTTCACAAAATGCGAAGCTCAAAGTTTGCCAAGTTAACTATCCTTACGTAACAGCACCTGATACTAAGTTTTTTCACAAAATACTCTTATGCATCCATTTTCTCTTGTTTTTTTGACAAATTATTATTACATTATTAAATTTGTGCTAAAATGTACCTCTAGCCTTCTATTGCACATTCTAAAGCTGGAATTCGTTTCATTATTTTGGTATGCACATATTTCATTTTCATAATATTTTTTTTTCATCATAAACATAATCCTGTAAAATTAAAAACACAACCGGTTGATGAATTAAACATTATTGTTATTTGAATCTTGTATAGAAAAATACGTACTAAAAATTTCTCAGAAACATTTTGACATCTCCTACTGTGAGAAAATCATAAAATAGATTAACTGAGCACTTTCATTCCTTGAAATTTTTGCAATAACACACTTTTGCTCTTTTCAGTACTTCCATGTTCATTAGACATAATCTTTTCATTGACACTTGAATAAATATGTACAACAGCACAGCACTGATATCGACTTAGTTTTTTTAAAGATGACCGATGCTTTTTATACCAAGACTCAGACCAATATTTCAAATAGGTATCATAAATTATATTGTATATTTATATCCTCACGTGTCACTCAGCAATATTTTCTTCTATGCCAAAGCATATTATGAAGTGTATGAACCTCATAACACGTAATTATTTATTAATACACACTTGTTCTATTCTCAAAACATTTGAAACTGATTTTTAATAGAAGTTTTAAAATTTGATTATTAACACTTCATGTAACACATCATACCAGTACTATATTTTAATAGATTTTTTAATTTGATTTTTAATAGAAGTTTTAAAATTTGATTATAAACACTTCATGTAACACATCATACCAGTACTTTATTTTATTTATTACACAAAACACTGAAAATTATATTGTATATTTATAACCTCGCATGTTACTCAGCAATATTTTCTTCTATGCAAAAGCTTATTATGAAGTTTATGAACCTCATAACACGTAATTATTTATGAATACGCACTTGTTATATTTTCAAAACATTTGAAACTGATTTTTAATAGAAGTTTTAAAATTTGATTATTAACACTTCATGTAACACATCATACCAGTACTATATTTTATTTATTATTAGACAAAACACTGAAAATTATATTGTATATTTATAACCTCATGTGTCATTCAGTAATATTTTCTTCTATGCAAAAGCTTATTATGAAGTTTATGAACCTCATAACACATAATTATTTATTAATACAAACTTGTTCTATTCTCAAAACATTTCAAACTGATTTTAAGTAGAAGTTTTAAAATTTGATACAACACTTCATACAACACATTTTACCAGTATTTTATTCTTTTTATATTACACACAACACTGATTAGATATCATTTTTTAATCACTGTTATTTGTTATCAATAACATTTGATTATATATGCACTTTATGCAACACATCATACCGGTATTTTATTTTATTTCTTACACAAAACACTGATTAGATGTCATTTTTTAATAATCACAAAATTTTTATTATCAATATAATTTTCAACTACATCGACGAACTATGAAAATTACAATTTTCTTTTCTAATTTTGAAAAACTTACTTCAAAACAAAATACTTTTTTCGTACTTTGAGTCCAATACTGTCTAAATAAACATCTTAGTTGTTTGTTTTATGTGTTATTCATTGAAAGCAATGAAACTGTCATTTTCTTCATTGACATCCAAGTCCTCTATTCGTCCTGTCAAATATGCAGAAGACAAATTTTTTTTATTCTTCTAAAATTATATCTCATGAAAAATTTTCATGTTGAGGATATATAGATACATCTTGAAAAATATTGTGTTGTAAATAGTTTTTGCCTGCTCTTCCATAGGCTAATATTGGTTTGGTTTTTCTTTCTTGAGTAGTACTATATTCTTACTATCTTCTTTAATATAATTCTATTTCTATGCGCCTTTTTTTGTATTAAAATAACATTTTCTTGTTCATTAATAATAAAATAACCAGCAGAGTCATGAGGGCACTCGTTCATTTTTGCTAATTCAAAATTAGATTTTTCAGACAGTACACAATTAGAACTTCTCAACATTATTGGCTATATTACACATATTCAAAATAGAATGAATAAGGCTTTCAGCATTTGTCTACGTTATACAACCATCCAAGTTAATTCAAATTGGAATTTTAATGACTGTAAAAGAATCTTGTATAATCTGTAAATGTAAAAGAATTCACGCAAAGGATCAATTTTTTTTAAATAATTGTAGCCATTTAACATTTAGCTGTTCAATACTTATCTAATAAAAGTTATTTTCCCCTTTGGTGCACGTAGGTAAATTGTTATTAGTTTATAATTTATTATATAATTCTATTTCTATGCGTCTGTTTTTGTATTAAAATAACATTTTCTTGTCCATTAATAATAAAATAACCAGCAGAGTCATGAGGGCACTCGTTCATTTTTGCTAATTCAAAATTAGATTTTTCAGACAGTACACAATTAGAACTTCTCAACATTATTGGCTATATTACACATATTCAAAATAGAATGAATAAGGCTTTCAGCATTTGTCTACGTTATACAACCATCCAAGTTAATTCAAAATCGAATTTTAATGACTGTAAAAAAATCTTGTATAATCTGTAAATGTAAAAGAATTCACGCAAAGGATCAATTTTTTTTATATAATTGTAGCCATTTAACATTTAGCTGTTCAATACTTATCTAATAAAAGTTATTTTCCCCTTTGATGCACGTAGGTAAATTGTTATTAGTTGACTTTCTTAGATCTTTGAATAACTACTATTTCTAACCTATACATACTCTGGCGCTCTTTCGCTCTCTCTCTCTCTCTCTCTCTCTCTCTCTCTCTCTCTCTCTCTCTCTCTCTCTCTCTCTCTCTCTCTCTCTCTCTCTCTCTCTCTCTCTCTCTCTCTCTCTCTCTCTCTCTCTCTCTCTCTCTCTCTCTCTCTCTCTCTCTCTCTCCTCTCTCTCTCTCTCTCTCTCTCTCTCTCTCTCTCTCTCTCTCTCTCTCTCTCTCTCACCGTATCTATTCTGTCATCGCCATTCATTCATTATTAGTATATGTGGTTGGACAAAAATGCTATAGTATGTACGGTCGGAAGGAAAACGTATAGTATATGAATCTTATGGATAAACATGTAGAAATTTTAGAATTGGAAACCAGGCATAAAATTTTTCACTATTTAATATCTCTAATATTATAACATCTTTTTACATGAAACTTTTTGTGCAACATAGTATATCAAAATAGCATGTTGTTATTTTAATTTGTGTGAATATAAAAGCGATTGAAAATTGCAGTAAATATTTCAATTTCTCGAGCATCCATTTCAATGTATATGTAGCGCGGTCGACCCTCAGGCTTTTTCGATACTTGCCTTCGGAGCGCTTTCGCGCTCCTTGATTACATGCCGGTGAACCATAAACGATTATTTATCTCAAAATTGACTGAGGGTAATTTTTACTATATTCACTTCTGAAATCGCGATTATTCGAAAAAGTAGTTCAAACCCAAAATAATTGACCAGCGTGTCTGACTAATTTTATGTTTCTACAGAGCTCGCTCTAAATTAACTCAATAGAAAAGAAAAGCAAGTAAACAACACGCGCGCGTATCGCGCGTCATTTCCGTTTTCTAGTAGCATACACATAAAACTGTTTTCGAAGAATTACGATTTGAAAAGATCGCTAAAGCAGTTTTAACAGTTTTAACCTCAAATATCTCTGAAATTTATAAACTAATTCTTTTACACTAACAATTTATGTATAAATAGTATACAAACTCTACACTTCTATCAAATCTAGATCTCCATCAAATTTAAATGTAATTAAATTTTACTTTAGTTATTGTGCGACATAGAAAGTCATTTCCAGAAATGCCAAAATTTTAAATATCAAATATCTTAAAAACTAACCATATAATCTGGATGAGATTTTACATAGGTATTGCCTATATTTTTAATCTTGAGTATTTTTCTGTGATATAATGACGAGTTATTACTCATATACTAATAGTCATATACTATTATACGTGTAATTTCTCTAGTCCACCAGATTTCTAGTCATTTTTAAAATCCTTCTTATCTGTGATATATCTGTGATATCTCTAATTAAGTATTTTTAACTTACAATACAGTATTATTTTAGTTCCTAAGGATGACTGTGATATTGTAAATCAGTATTTAAAGTAGTATTTTAAAGAGATTAAAACTCATGTAGTCCAGTCAATGGAGCGAAAAAAAGGCTGTAACCTCCGAAATTCTGAAGGAAGAATCGATTCTTATGAAAATTTGGAATTAAGTATATTTCACCCTGTAGAACAGAATCTATATTGTGCCAAAGTATGCTTTTTATTTTTAAGGGGTGAAAACCATCCCTTAAGTTGAAAAATTCAAAAAAATTAAAAGAAAGGTTTTATAGATTGAATTCAAGTTTAAATATATAGTATAGGTATTATTTTACATTGTAGATTATATTTTACATACTATAACATAATATTTACAACATTTCAACTCTTAGAAACTACCCTTAATGACGGAAATATTAAAAAAAAATATTTTTTTGATCTTAACTTAACTTAAATCTGTTTAATACTTTATAGAATAATAAATAATTGAACACAATATTTTAACCCTTAGAAACCACCCCTATTGACAAAATATGCGAGAAAAAATAGTTTTAACGGTTTGAAATGTTTTAATCGTATTTGTATAGTAATTAAACATATATTTAATTAAATTATATTTCATCACTAGCAGGATACTGATTCATAGGACATATCGTTTTTTTCATTTTTCTTCGTAGCAATTCGGAAGTACAGTCAATTAAATGAAGTTCTTCTTCTTCTACAGTTCTTTCGTTACGAGTGTGCCTTGATTCAGTAAGCATATAATATAAATAATTTGAAAAACAAATATACGTTGTACCTCCCACTTTGCTAGATATAACTATTTGATCTTTAAATTTTATTTTAAGTCGGTTCTTTATTGTGTCTTCGTGAGGTATCACATCAAATGACTTCAAAACTTGTCTTAAATCTGCAATGGTGAATTGACATTCGTCACTTTCTAACATAAAGTTGTATATTTTTTCCATTGCTTTATCAACTTGATCTCGATACTTTTTATCACTTGGTTCTTTTATTTTTTGTAGATACTGATTTGTTATATTCTTACAACATTCATTCTGATATTTTGCTTTCAAGCTGATCAAATCTGGAGCGCCACTAACACGTTTAAAAATTTCACGATTATAATCATCGTCCAAAACTGTAAGCATTTTTAATAAATTAATGCTAAAGTCAGAAGACTTAATACAAATTATTTGTCTTCTCTGAGAAACGGCATATTTTTTTTGTTTTTCAATATTTGCCTCACACCGTCATATAAGGCAGTTCTCTTCCCAATCAAAAGAATCGTTTGAAGGATTTTTTTCAGTACTACAACATGAGCTAGATCTTCTTAATTTCCTTTTTACAGGACTTACTTGAGAATCGGGTTGGCCTTTTCTCTTACTCGATTTGATATTTGTTTTATGCATATAATTTCTTCTACATGATGGATGTACAAATAGTATGTCAGATGTTGTCACTGCTGAAAGTAATGTTCTTTCGCTGCATTTTTTAGAGTCTCCTTACCTTTGGGGGTTACACTCGCAAGATTTTCAGTGGTAGTAAAATTACAAATGCAACACATATTTTTATCAACAGTACTACTGGTACTTGCTACTGGTACTTGCTCCTCCATTTTATTGTCTAAGCAATATTTTACAATTATCCAATGTTACTATTAACATATAACACCTATAAAAATCATTTTTCATAAATAAAAATTAAAAGTAAAATTATAGTTTAAAAATATATTACATAATTGACGAAGTTTCCGCTTACCTGTACTATAAAAATAATCTTATTTTACGTTCGAAGTAATGGTTACAATCAATATACATCATTATCCATAGTATTGGTAAATAAGTAACGTAATATTAAAGATAATTTTTCTTCATTAAGTTATCAATGATCCATGTAAATTTGAAGAGAACATTCTGAAAAAATAGAACTTGTATAAAAACTATAAAACTAATCAGTAATATGTAAATCGTGTCAAATAATAAAGAACATGTAAATTGCATGTATAAATTTGAAAATATTGCCGGATATATTTGGTTTGCCAAACCGGTTTAGATGTGACTAGCCTTCCTTATTTTGGAGCAGGTAAAAGAATTTGAAAAGGTACGTTACGCATAAATACAATTGTGAAAAATATTATATTTCGAAACATCCTCTCTTAAAAAAACAATGGCAGGATGTTTAGTAACGCTTAAAAACTCAATTTGATTGGTTCATGAGTACATCCGGTTGAATGGCGTAAACATACAAAATTTTAACCTCAAAATTCTAACCCTCAAAAATCATAAAATGTTTTAGCGCGCGAAGCGCGCTGGATTTTAGTATCATAAAGAGTATGATTAAAAATCATTTTACACAGATATTATTACGAATTGTATTTTTTATTATTATAAACATAACAATCAACGTTGTCGTTTTTAGCTTAACACAACTACAAAATAATAACAGTGAAAGAACTGAATATATTATAAGTACAGCTTACCAGTTATATTCTGAATCAATATATATTCAGGCGTTTAGAACTTTAAGTAATTATTTTTATACAACATCACAACTACAATTAAACAATTTCAAATACGAACGGAGAAAAATACAACACGTCTTTCTTCTTTCGCTTTTAGATACATACTGGCTATATACGAATAGCGTCGACAAGCAGGTGTTCAAGCAGATGCTCCGTTTGCTCCGTTTGCTTTGTCTACGCAGGTATAGAGGATGGTACAATATATATATATATATATATATTTATATATATATAAAAAGACCTATACACGTTATTTCTGGTAATCTACAGGGTCCTATAGTTTATCTCTTCAGAGTTCCCTATATAAGCGCGTGACTAAAGAAATAATATCCCTGGGGTTATTGACTCTAGACGCGTCCCAGAAATAACACTTACGTACAGAAAAATTTCCGGGACGTCCCGGAAAAAACAGCGCGTCCCGGTAATAACAGCGATGTACAGTGTAAACGTCCCGGAACGAACCGTTGCAGATAAATATATATATATATATATATATATATATATTACTATCCTCTACACATAATGTGTCTCTAGGCTTCGTACTATCCTATATACCTACGTAGACATAACTAAACGGAGCCAATTTATATATATATATATATATATATATATATATATATATATATATATATATATATATATATATATATATATATATATATATATATATATATATATATATATATATAAAAATTCGAATGAATTCTATTTTTAATTTCTATTTCTAACACACACGCACACACACACACACGCACACATACACACACACACACACACACACACACACATTTTTGTTTTCTCTAGTTATCATGCGACAAAGAAAATAACTTTGTAAAATACGAAAATATTCAAAATCAAATATCTGAAAAAGTAATTGTACAATCTTGATGCAAAATCTCACACAATTATCTGTATCACATACAAAATTGTCTATAAATTTGGAGCTGATATATGGAGCCGTTTTCGAGAAATTACGATTTGAAACAAAAGTTAAAAAAAAATTTTAACCTTAAATATTTCTCAAATTTCTGGACCAATCATTTTACCCAAAAAACTCAACTGAGGGCTATCCAAAACCTACCTCTAAAAGGAATTTCAAAGCGATTAAGTCAACTGTACTCCCGTAACCGTTAGACATACAAAACTCATTTTTTTCACACTTCAATTTTTTCTCAAAAACTAGTCGACAAAATGAATTCAGATTTTCACAGGTTAAAGCTATTTATATTCTGCACTATCATAATTTTTCTCAAAAAAATTTACCGTTTAGTTTAGGAGTTATAAGCTTAAAAAAAAAAAAATACGTTTTTGTTAATAACATAAGAACCGTGATAGATAGAGAAATTTTTTTTTAGAAAATATAGGTATTTTAATGCTCTTCCGAATACCATCCATTCGACTCAAATATTTCAATCTTATCATTAAAAAAATCAAAAATCAATTTTGAGAAAATCGAAAATTCGAAATAAAACAAAAACGCATTGGCGAATCAAAAAACGAGTTTTTGATCCGTGATCACACCAAAAGAAAACAAAAAAATGAGACCTGTCCGGTCAAAATCGATCGAGTAGAAACTGAGATTCAGGCGTACACGCACACGCGCATGCACGCGCATACGCGCCCACGCACGCACGCACGCGCGCACGGACGCACGCACGCACGCACGCACGCACCCACCCACACACACCCACACACCCACCCACACACACACCCATCCACCCACACACACACACACACACACACACACACACACACACACACACACACACACACACACACACACACACACACACACACACACACACACACACACACACTGTACATGACAAGAATCTGATATGTTCTGAAAATCGCACCGAAAAAATACGATTAGTTTTTCAACGATAACTTCCTTAGTTTTGAGGCTATCGTAAAAAATCAAAATCCACTTTACAGGGAATTGTAACAGCTACAAATCCTATCAATATAAATATTTTTTAACGGGCTGTTTTCAAAATTTTGTACAATAAATCGCTTGAAAAGCATGGCTGATACCCTAACCTACTAACTTCTAACAGTTATAGTTCGGTTAATTTTTGTCCTACGGAAATAAAAAAAAAAAACAAAATTTTCTACGGGAACCATGCTAAATTTTTGTTATGTAACATATTTTTGTATTTCTTTTATTTTTCATGTGATTTTCAAAAAAACTGTAATTTTTTGAAAATTGAATTTTTCTTTTTTTTTGTTTAAGTTTAAAATTTATATAAAATATGCATCCTAAATCGCTGAAACTTTCAGGATATATTATAAGCATGTAAATAAAGTAAATTGTAGAAGGATAGCCTTTAATTTAAAATTTTTTAATTTAGAATTTTTTTTCTAAAATGTGAATTTTTTGAGTTATTTCATGTTAGACGATGCAAATTTAGTTGCCATCGGACAAGAGATGACATTTAAGCTGCCGTATCTCAGCACCCATTAGACCTACATAAATGAAAAAAAAACCAATCTTTTCCTTTTTTTATAAGCTTCATTTTCTTTCTAAGGTTTTTTTCGTAGAATTAAAATTTTCCGAGTTAATCGAGAAAAACCGCTGAAAAACATGTTTTTTTTGCAGAAAATGAATATATTCAATCACGAATAACTCAAAAAGTATTGGGTTTTCAAAAAAAGTATATATAACATTTTTTGCTTAGAGTTGACCCCTTTATCGATTTCTGCAGTTATTTTCAACATTTTATTTTTCACCCCCTTAAAGGGGTGGCTACCTCCCTCCCGGGCAAAAGTATACATTGACACAATATAGACTTTATTCTACACGGTGAAATACACTTAATTCCACATTTTTATGAAATTCGGTTCTTCCTTCAAGAATTCGTGGGTGAAACTCCCCATTGACTGGACTAATGATCGTCTAGAGCATCTAAGTATTTTTCCCGAAATGAAAATTACTGTATTATAATGTATTATTAATGCGATATTTTTGTAAGTGTATAAGTATTATTAATGCAAATATTTTAACCTAATTTATACACTAATTTACAATGTTTATTACACGTTTATAAAATATTTGTAAAATCTCATTTTTACAATAAATTACTATTACTATTATTACTATTACTACTATATTACATACAATATAGTCTATAAAATTCAAACTGACACATGAAGTCGTCATTAAGAAATTACGATTTTGAAAAATACATAAAAAAATTTTAACGTTAAATATTTCTAAAAATTATGAGACAATTCTTTTACCTAAAGGACTTATACGATAAACATATAAACTCTATATCTCAACAATATTTCAACATGATTAAATCAATTTTTTTTCCTCTAGTTATCATGCGACAAAGAAAATGACTTTGCAAAATACGAAAATTTTAAATATCAAATATCCCAAAAAGTAATCGAACGATCTTGATGAAAATTCCATAAATTACCAATCTCATACACAAAATTGTCTATAAATTTGGATCTGATTCATCAAACCGTTCTCGAGAAATTACGATTTGAAAAAAAGGTTAAGAAAATTTTAACCTTAAATATCACTGAAATTTAACCCAAAGAACTTAACCTAGAGCTATCCCAAATCTACCCATACAAGGAATTTCAAAGAGATTAAGTCAATTTTGCTAAAGTAAACGTGCTTCATACAAAACGCATTTTTTCATTTTTTATTTTTTGTCTCGAAAACTAGTCAACAGAATGGATTCAAATTTTTACATATTATAGTTATTTATATTCTGCATTATCATGATTAAAAAAAAAAATTGACCGTTTATTTTTGGAGTTATAAGCTTTTTAAAAGAAAAAACACTTTTTTGTTAATAAAGAAAGAACCGAAATAGCTAATGTATTTTTTTGGAAAATATAAGTTTTTTTATGCTCTTTCTAATACTATCTGTCCGATTCAAATATCTCAATGTTATCATTAAAAAAACGCAAAATGTATTTTGCGAAAATCGAAAATTCGAAACAAAACAAAAACGGATCGGTGAATCAAAAAGATGATTTCCTTCCCCCATTCACACAAGAAAAACAAAAAATGAGACCTGTCCAGTTAAAATCGATCGAATAGATCCTGAGATAAAACGGTACACAGACACGCACGCACGCACGTACGCACGCACGCACGCACCCACGCACAACCATACAGACATTTTCTAAAATCATGTGATTCGAACTCCTATCACCTCTATTCGTGTTTCTAGATCTATTTAACGAAACTTAAAATTTTACTATTACAAAGCTTCCTCTAGGAGGAAGCAAAAAGTTTTGTCACTTTTAATTTGGTTTAATATAGAAGCAAAAATTTAACGCTATTTTGCAAATATGTTTTGATACCGTAATATCATTTTCTGGTTATTTTACGTTATTATTACGTTTTACTTTCATACATATATAAGAGAAAACTAAAAAGGTGATCTTTTCCGACGGCAGTCACGTGACACAATTGTGTTCAAAAGTGTAAAATAATGACATCACTCTTCAACTAGAACCCATAAAAGAGGGAATTCATTAAAATAATCTTTTGAAACATTAAATTTGGTCTTTACTCTTTGGAAAGTAAAAAGAAACATTTTAATCTTTGGTAAAAGTGTATATTTACTAAATTATTCTTTCAAAATACTGTCTAAACCTTTTACACTTTAAAAGTAGAAGAAGTACATTTTAATTTTTGTCAAAAGGTAAATTCAAGCAATTAATCTTTTAGAATTGTGAGTCAAACTCTCACACTAAAGTATTAAAAGTAGGAAAATTATAATTTAATCTTTTTCAAATGTGTAAATAGATTAAATTAATCTTTTAGAATTACGAGACATATTTTTACACTTTATAAAGTAGAAAAAGTATATTTTCATCTTTGTAAAAAGTGTAAATAAGCGAAATTAATCTTTTCAAATCTCAGTGCAACTGTAAAGTAGAAAAAGTATATTTTAATCTTTATGAAAAGATTAAATTCATGAAATTAATCTGTATAAAGTGTAAAACGTAGAAAGAACTTTTTATACAGTAGAAAAGGTTCGTTTTATACTTTGTAAAGAGGAATACTAACGTTTTACACTTTTAATTTCCAATTTTTACTTTCGAATGGTAATTCATTTTGAAACAAAAAAAAACCGCTGCCAATTCATTGGCCCGTCGCTTCCTCAAACTTATTTTGCTTATTCCTTTAATGAAATTTTAATAACAAAATTTATAATTTTTGCAACAATTTATGACATTCTTATAATTAAATTCATTTATGACTATTAAAAAGTATTAATTTTTAAATTATGTGTGAAAAAGAAATAAAATAATTAATTGTAATATTATCGTCAAAACCTTTTAAAATTCCTAAATAACCTTTACTTCAAATTATATTTTCTTTGTGAAATTTCACACATAGGATACGTATCTCTAGTAGTCTGCTGTCCGTATTTGTGTGCTCTTTCTGCAATTTCCGATCTAAGAAAAACGTTCCAACTTTAAAAATAATAAATGGCTATTAAAAACAAAAGCAGGTATACAACACGCGCGCATCGGCGCAATGCGCATAGCGCATGTCATTTCTATTTTCTAGTATACATAAATACGTTCCCGAATAATTACGATTTTAAAAGAGGGCTAAAATAGTTTGAACTTCAAGTATCTCTGAGATTCATAAACGAATTGTTTTACGCTAAGAATTCTTTTAATAAATAATATACAAACTCTACATCTCCACCAAGTTTCAAAGAAATTAAAACAATTTTAATGAAGTTATATTGTAAAACAACAAATAAAGTCATTTTCAAAAATTATAAAATATTAAATATCAAACATCTCAAAAAATATCCATATAATCTGGATACAATTTTACACAGCTATTGCCTATATCGCATACAATATAGTCTATAAATTTCAAGCTGATACATGAAGTTGTCATTGAGAAATTCCGATTTTGAAAAAAACCATAAAAGAATTTTAACCCTAAATATCTCTAAAAATCAAGAGACAATTCTTTTATATAAAGGACTTATACGATAATATATAGACTCTACATTTCCACAAAATATCAACATGATTAAACCAATTTTTGTTTTCTCTAGTTATCATGCGACAAAGAAAATAACTTTGTAAAATACGAAAATATTCAAAATCAAATATCTGAAAAAGTAATTGTACAATCTTGATGCAAAATCTCACACATATTATCTGTATCACATACAAAATTGTCTATAAATTTGGAGCTGATATATGGAGCCGTTTTCGAGAAATTACGATTTGAAACAAAAGTTAAAAAAAAATTTTAACCTTAAATATTTCTCAAATTTCTGGACCAATCATTTTACCCAAAAAACTCAACTGAGGGCTATCCAAAACCTACCTCTAAAAGGAATTTCAAAGCGATTAAGTCAACTGTACTCCCGTAACCGTTAGACATACAAAACTCATTTTTTTCACACTTCAATTTTTTCTCGAAAACTAGTCGACAAAATGAATTCAGATTTTCACAGGTTAAAGCTATTTATATTCTGCACTATCATGATTTTTCTCAAGAAAATTTACCGTTTAGTTTAGGAGTTATAAGCTTAAAAAAAATACGTTTTTGTTAATAACAAAAGAACCGTGATAGATAGAGAAATTTTTTTTTAGAAAATATAGGTATTTTAATGCTCTTCCGAATACTATCCATTCGACTCAAATATTTCAATCTTATCATTAAAAAAATCAAAAACCAATTTTGAGAAAATCGAAAATTCGAAATAAAACAAAAACGCATTGGCGAATCAAAAAACGAGTTTTTGATCCGCGATCACACAAAAAAAACAAAAAAATGAGACCTGTCCGGTCAAAATCGATCGAGTAGAAACTGAGATTCAGGCGTACACGCACACGCGCATGCACGCGCATACGCGCCCACGCACGCACGCACGCACGTTCGCACGCACGCACGCACGCACGCACGTACGCACGCACGCACGCACGCACGCACCTAGCCACCCACGCACACACACACACACACACACACACCACCCACCCACCCACACACACACACACACACACACACACACACACACACCCACCCACCCACCCACCCACACACACACACACGCACACCCACGCACATATATCCATACAAACATTGTTCAAGAATCATGTATTTTGGTTCCTAACACCTCGAAAAACAAATATAACATGTGTTTACAATAATTCAAAAAATTTCTATGACAAAGCTTCCTTTAGGAGGAAGCAAAATACATTGAGAAAAATGGCTCTTAACTTTGAACTTGAATTTCCGTCTAGACGATAGCATTTCGGAGAAAAAACAATAGCACCATTGGATAGAGCAGGAAAAAATCTATCAATATATTTGTTTTATTTTTTTTTTTCGAGAGACTCAGCGTATGATTATGTGCGAGTTGAAGAGAGTGAATTTTACGCGAAAAAGACACCGCACGCACCCGCTGGCCGCTTTCTGACAGACGCTCCCATATATCTGGTTGTGTTAAAGGTTGTGGATAGGTTAATAAAGTAACTATTAATTTAATCAGAAAAAGAATGGCTGGTTTATTGAACTTATAGCTACGGCGCTTCCCTGCGCCATGCGCGAGATGTTACTTGTTCGGCGTACAAGGCTAGAGAGAGAAACAGGCAGTACGTATGTCGCGGCTGTATGTATGTACTTGTGACGGGCGAGTATTAACGAAGTCAGCGCAGCTTCGCTATGTGCGTACGGAAGCCGCGCTTACATGCGTATGCTCATATGTATAGAAGGTGAAATATTCACAATATCCAACACGCCTCCTTGAATTTTCGACTTTTATTTATAATATTTTATATTAATTTTAGCGCGTTTCTATTTTTAATAAATTTATCCTTACATAGACTCTTAGTGAATATGTCCGCAATATTTTTTTTCAGTTTCTATCTTTACAATATCGATAACACCCTTTTCGTAATTCTCATTTACATAATGTCATTGTACTTCAATATGCTTAGAATTTTTTGTTAAGTTACCGAATTTACCTAGTGCTACTGCGCCTGAGTTATCCTCGTATATGTTAACAGAATTTTCAAATGTCGTATTGAAGGCGTCTTTCAAGAGATTAATTACAAATAATATTTCTGTTGTCGCTTCAGACAATGCAATGTATTCAGCAAATCTTGAATTTTTAGTCACAGTTTTTTGTTTCTGTGCTTTCCAATAGATTATATTTCCAAACATTCTAATAACAAATCCGGTGGTTGACTTTCTGTCAATGTTATCGCCTGAAAAGTCTGAATCGACCATACAATCATGTTTATCCTTATTTGAATTACAACAATAAGTTAATTTTAAATGTTTCGTTTTGTATAAATATTTTAATATTCGCATCGCGTATTTAAAATGTGTTGAATCGTAGCAACTTTGATATCTACTTAAGTAGTTCACGCTGTAAGTTATGTCAGGGCTTTGTACCTGTGCTAATATATAATAATTCACCTATTAAGTTTCGATATTTTATTGTTTCATCGGTTTTGTTGGCCTGTTCAAGTTTTTAATTTGTTTCCATCGGAGTATCATACAGTCTTGCGTTTTCTAAATTGTACTTCATAGCCAATGATTCTATATATTTCTGTTGACTTAAAGTCATTATACCCTTTTTGTTGTTATATTCAATGTCAATTCCTATATATAATTTGATTTTTCCTAGATCTTTCATAACAAATCTTTTCATTAAAGCATGTTTAACTTCATTAATTTAATCTTTATTTTTACAGCACCTTAAGAGGTCATCTACAAATACTAAAATATATATAGTATCATCGTCTGTGTTATTTACATATAAACAGTAATCATAATTGCTTCTTATGAACCCAAGTTCACTCACGCATTCATCAAATGTCGCATACCAAGCCTTTGGGCTTTATCTCAATCCGTATAGTGCTTTTAATAATTTACAAACTTTATTTTTACCGGTTTCATAACCTTGTGGTTCATAAATATAAACTTCTGATTTTACTTTCCCGTTAAGAAATGCTGTTTCTATAACCATTTGTTCTAGAAACAGATTATTTACGCAACAATAACTTAACAAAATTTTTAACGTTTCCATTTTTCCTACTGGCGAATAAACATTTTCTTGATATTCTCTTTGTTCGAAACCTCTAACAACTAACTTAGCCTTAAGAGAGTCATCGCTTTTTCTTTTATAAACCCACTTTACATCAATAATCCTTTTATTTTGAGGTTCATCAACTACAACCCATGTATTATTTTTCTTTAGACATTCAATTTCTGAATTCATAGCTTTTTGCCATTCTTTAAATTCACTGGAGTTTAACGCCTCCTCAAATGTATTCGGTACATTTGCATTTAAATAATGTATATAAATATAATGTGCTACAGAGTTTCCGTATCTTTGTACCAGACTTTCTTTCTATTTGATGTTCTTTTAACATTTAAATATTCATTTGAACGATTGAAAGCATTATTGATGTTCTCATTCTCATTTACAATATTTTCAATTTCATCTTTATTATTAATTAAATTTTCATTGTCAAATCCATTTTCAATAATACTACTTGTTTCACTACTTGAATCATTTGATTCGTCTAAATTTAATTCGATAATATTTTCATCGGTAACTTTTTCCGAACAGATTATTTCAGTGCCATCTACGACAATTTGTACATGTCTGGCATTTATTATTTTATTATTTAATAAAACTCTATAACCATTGTGTGCATATCCTACTAATATACCTAATTGGGCTTTATCATCCCATTTTCCTTTTCCCAAAGCTTCTGGTTTTCTAGCGAAGGCTTTACTGGCGTACATTTTTAAGATTTTTACATTTGGTTTATTTCCAAAAAATGTTTCAAAAGGAGTTTTACTTTCATTTGAGTTGGCTATTGTACGGTTTTTTAAGTAAGAGACTGTTTTAACAATTTCTGGCCAATATCTTAATGGTATTTTGGCGTCTCTTAGCAGACATCTACCTATGTCCATAGACGATCTGTCAAATCTTTCTGCTACTCCATTTAATTGACGGACGTAGGGTGGGCAAGGTAATAATTCAATTCCTTTCTCATTTATAAACTGATAAATTTCCTTATTCAAATACTCTGTGCCATTATCACAATTTAATTTTTTAACTCTTTTATTAAATTTGTTTTCAACTAAATTTACATATTTTTTAAAACAGCTTGTAGTCTCTGATTTGCTTTTAATACAATCAAATTTACTACATATACTGTAATCATCAATAAAACTTAGAAAAAAATTTTCTCCACCAGAACCTGTTGTTCTGTGTGGACCATTTAGATCAGTGTGAATTAACTCTAAAATTTCTGATGTTTTACTTCTCTCATTTTCAAACGGTACATTAGTCATTTTACTTTGAATACAATTTGCGCATTTCATTACATTATTTTCTAATTTATCTGGTAAATTATCTACCAATTTATCTTTTACTAATTTGTTTAGATATTGGAAGTTAACATGGCCTAATGCTCTATGCCACTTTCCTTTTTCAGTTAATTTTACAGAGTTTACATATACATCATTTTCAAAATTCTTATATATGTAACTTTTCATAACATACAAATCATTTATTTTGTTTGCTCCCGCAACTAATTCTTTATTTTTGTTATAAATCTTTGCATTATCATTTCTACAAACTATAGTATTATTTCTTGTAATTTTTGCAACGCTTAATAGGTTTTTATTAATTCCTTTTACAAAATAAACGTTTTTTAAATCAATTAATTTTTCATTATGATAATTTTTGAAATATGTTTTTATATTGTCTACTTTTGTGGCCTTTAAATTTTTACCATCTGGCAGCTTTACTTCAATTGGATTTTTTAATACAATAAATTTTTCATACTTTCTCTCATCATTCACAATATGTTCAGCGCATCGGCTATCTAACAACCATCTGATTTCGTTGAATTTACCATTCTTTTCGCAATTATAATTATAAACATTCGTTTTCCTAGTTTTGTTACCACAATCTTTGCCGTAGCTTAGATTGTGATAAGGAGAAAACTTAGATTCAGCTTCGCTATAGAATACATCACTCACAATTTCACTTTTCACTTCGCTGTGATTGACCTTGACCATCCAGGTCTCAACTGCTGAGTCTTCACTGGGTTGACTGGAGTCTTCTTGCCTCTGCTGAGCTGCTCCTCTGCCATGACCACGTCCTCTGGAACTGCCTCGTTGATATCCTCGTTGGGATCCTCGTTGGCCTCGACTTCTGCTCTGGGATGCTCCTCTGCTTTGGAATGCTCCACTGCTCTGGCTGATCAATGGTGGTCTCCAACAGTCCTCCTTGAAATGACCTTCCCGGCCATAGTTATAACACTGTCCCTTTTTCTTGACGTTGAATGTACTTACATTCTTCCTTTTCTCGTTGTCAGGCACTGTCATAATTTTTTCTTGAATTTTTGACTTAACATAGTCTACTGTTTGTTGAGCTTCTGGGACAAGATCAATGAAACTCTCAATAAAGCTATAGCTTGCTGGTAGTGCTTTAATTAAATACATCATTTTTTCCTTTTTTGGTAATGTGTCGCCAGCTACTTTAAATTTGTTGCAGGCTTGTTCGAAATCTATAAAAAATTCTTCAACTTTCTCATAATTTTTGAGTTTAATATCTTCTAATTGACCTCTGCATATTATTTGCAGCGCTGTAGCTTTAGTAGAGTACATGCTCTTGTATTTTTTCATTATTTTGTAAGCTGTATCGCAGTTAATATATTCTAATTGTTTATCACTCACTGTGCTAATTAATATATTTCTTGCTTTCAGATCTAATTTTTTTCAGAGCCTCATCAACGTCACTAGCCTTTGTCGCATCTCGCACTCTTATTGCCTGATCTTTGCACTCTTTATATTCTAAAATATAATATTTAATAATCTAAATTCCCAGCTTGTATAGTTACCTCCATCAGAAATTGGGATATGTACATCATCTATTTTTGCGTGCTTTGCCATTTTAGACTTTTCTTTTGTTATAATATTTAAATCAATTACCTTTTTTAGTATTATAACCTTTTTTAGTATTTTCAGAAATGATTTTCTCAATAAATTTCTATCTTCTTCGTGAAGTTCAAAATCATCATTTTCTAATTGTTTAACTGACAATTCATCTAGTGCATTTTCTTCATAATTTTCTTTAATTAAATTATTGCCCATTTATTCTTCGTTTCCATTTTCTTGATTAAGTTTGCCTTTGTACATGTGCTTAACCTCAAAATTTATGGTTGTTGCGAAACACGTTTTGCCTACTGCGTGGCTTTACAATTTTTAATCCAACCTTTTCTTAGCAATCCTTGTTGTTTTTATATTATGCAATGCATATCTAATTAGCTTTTTGTTTCCTTTACTAATATTCATCAATAGCCTTCACATTTCCTTCAATATTTTTCACTGCGAACTTTTTACCTTCCCCGAGAGTCTGGTAGAGAAAAAATTAGTTTCATACTAACCACGGACTTCTACCATATTGAAGGTTGTGGATAGGTTAATAAAGGAACTATTAATTTAATCAGAAAAAGAATGACTGGTTTATTGAACTTATAGCTATGGCGCTTCCCTGCGCCATGCGCGAGATGTTACTTGTTCGGCGTAGAAGGCTAGAGAGAGAGACAGGCAGCACGTATGTCGCGGCTGTATGTGTAGCTTCGGCTAAACTCGTGACGGACGAGTATTAACGAAGTCAGCGCAGCTTCGCTATGTGCGTACGGAAGCCGCGCTTACATCCCTACTGAAAAAACTCATGTGAGATCTCAGGTGAGAACTTACATGAGATCTCACGTGAGATCTCGCGCCAAAATCTCATCTGAAATTCTGGACCACGAGCTGCTAAAATTCCTTCAGTGATAAAAAATCAGTTTCTGGGAAATAGGAGTCGCCTATTAGGTTACGCTGCCCCCCAGATAAGTTCAAAAATCTACGTCTTGAAGCGTTTTAGCCATTTTTTACATTTTTAGAAATTTTACACATGAGATCTCACGTGAGATCTCATGTCAAATCTCATGTTTCAAATTCCTCTCGTGAAATTTCACGTGAGATCTCACGTGAGATCTCATGTGTAAAATTTCTAAAAATGTAAAAAATGGCTAAATCGCTTCAAAACACAGATTTTTGAAATTATCTAGGGGGTGGCGTAACGTAATAAGCGACTTTTAATTCCCAGAAACTGATTTTTTATCATTCAAGGGATTTTAACAGCTCGCGGACCAGAATTTCAGATGAGATTTTGGCGTGAGATCTCACGTGAGATTTTTCAGTAGGGATGCGTATGCTCATATATATAGAAGGCGAAATATTCACAATATCCAACAGGTCGCACTCGAGGCCGTCCTTGTGTATCCGACAGGGATCACAGGGGAGCTGTCCCCAGATGTTGGCATCTCCGCTCCTTGACGCACGTATGAACTCATCGCCTACAATTTATTGTTAGAATTGTGGATACATGAACCAACCGTAGGCCCAGTGTAAGAAGCCGTGGCACGTATTTTTTCCGTGTTGCGGACGCTGGAGGTCCCGAGTCCTGACTGCTTGGATTGTGGCGTGGTTCAGCGAATAGAGAGACAGTGTCGTTGGGAAGAGGAAAATCGCCACCGATTTGGCCAATAGGCCCTTTAGTATAGTTTTTAGTCATTAATAGTAAGTCCGCCATGCACTTTTTCCTTCTCCCAAGGAAGAGTCATTCATTCAGATGTTTCTTTTATTTTTATTTCTTTCTGGGATTATCTTGATTAATCGACCACTGCTGTCTTAAGTTCTTTTCGTGATGGGAAGTTGATGGCCAATTCTATCAAGGTTGTTTATTTAATAAAAAATTAAAAAACAATTTATTCCGACGTTTTGGACACTTATTTATGTCCCTCTTCAGGTTCTAAGAATACAAAATTTAAAATTTAAAATTAATACAAATTGTCGTTTTACACCAATTATTACAGATTATCACAGTATGATTTTCGCAAAAACACTTACGTGAAACGTGTTGTCGATTTCTACTTTGTACGGAAGAGATTTTCTGCTCGTCAATAGCTTGACTATGAAAATTTTGGTCTTTTTATAAATAAGCTATTCGCATGTGGTCGTATTTGTATTGTCCCTTCTATGTCGCGTACAATGGGAGGGGATACAGTAGACAGTGAATGGCAGCGCGAGAAGGGAGCGAATTTATGTGCCTACAATAAGATGAATTCCAAATGTAACGAACGAGATGTACTAGGAGCACACGTTGAGTAGGAGTAACCACGCCCGATCTGTGCAAGTCGTAGCGTAAGCTCGACAGTTAGTTGTAACTGCATTGGCGGTGACCTCCCACCAATACGTGCGGTCATGGTACCTCCCTTCTCGCGCTGCCGCTCAGTATCTACTGTATCTCCTCGCATTGTACGCGACGTAGAAGGGTCCACGTGCGAATAGCTTAACTATAAAAAGACCAAAATTTTCATAGTCAAGCCATTGACGAGCGGAAAATCTCATTCGTACAAAGTAAAGTTCGACAACATGTTTCATGTAAGTGTTTTTCCGAAAATCAAACTGTGATAATCTGCGATAATTAGTGTAAAACGACAATTTGTATTAATTTAAAATTTTAAATTTTGTATTCTTAGAATCTGAAGAGGGACATAAATAAATGTCCGAAACGTCGGAATAAATTGTTTCTTAATTTTTTATTAAATAAACAACCTTGGTAGAATTGGCCATTAGCTTCCCATCACGAAACATTATTATTAACTACCATCAGCTTCAAGAATCAAATTAAATTATAATTAGTCCAAAGCTAACATTTTTTCTCTGCGTTTGTGATAAAAATATGGCATCCAAACTCTTGGAGATTTTTTTTCTTATTATTGTTGAACCATGAGAACCTGTTAAGAATCTGTTGAGAACCTGTAGATATATCAAGTAGATCCCGTTCAATCCTAAAATTTTTCTTGTTTTTCATTGATTGGAAAAAAATTGGTAAATGCTTGATGTCGGTATTGCAGAAATCAGGTCAGTATTCGAAACCACGAAGGATCATATATCTCTAGCAGAAAGGTGTATGAGTACTAATTACCACGAGGGTATAATTTTATGAAACAGAACGCAAATCTTAATACCAAGTTAAAATGCGTTTCCCAGAAGTTGTGCACTATTCATATAATTATTGTTATATATTTCTTTAATAACGTAAAGCAATCACGTTTTCTTAAATTATTCTGTTTTTTAGTTTATTATTTATTGACATTTATTAGTTTGTTAATTATTTATGTTTCAGAAGTTCTATTGAAAATGGGATGTGTTGGAATATGTGGATCGGATATCCACTACTTAGTTAATGGGCGCATTGGAGATTTTGTAGTCGAAAAGCCTATGGTTATTGGACACGAATCTTCAGGAACTGTCGTACAAGTTGGAAAGAATGTTCAGCATTTAAAGGTAAAAATATAAAAATTTTAAGTAAATATTTACGAAAAAAATAATAAATCTAATGTTGTTTGAAATAAAAGAAAGCATGTATGAAACATAAATAGGCACTATTTAGCCTATCAGATCGAACCAGCGTTGTTTCGGCTTGCCGTCTACGCTTATAGTCTGTGACGTGGCTCTTTCCTCGTCACATAAAAGTCAAGCGAGTATAGCGCGCACACGTGCCCTCCCTCTCCAAAGTGTAGTTCCCGTCGCCCCGCCGGCCTATCCGGTGCCTACGAAGCTGCGGTCAGCAGCAGTCGACGTGTGGACTTTAGCATCGTCCCGGCGAAAAGGACCCGGCACAAGCACAGCCGTCGCCGTACCGTGTTGCCACCGCCACTATAAGTGAGCCTGCGCGGGATTGCCAACGCCGTGGCCACACAAGAGTAGAGATGCTAGACGAAATATTTTATCCGGATTTTGACTAACTTCAGAGCGGTAAAAGTTAAGATTTAATCTTGACTCTGATCGTCTGAAGTTAGTCAATACCAGGAAAAAATATTTTGTCTAGCACTCCTGTGCGGTAGTCGTCTCGAGCTGCGCTCGTCTTGCGGCAGCAGCCATCAGGCTGTCATGCGAGCACGTGAGAGAGCCCAAGTGCCGACGGAAAGTGCCGAAAACGCCATAGCGATCGCCGGCCGGCCGGCTGTCTGACCGGGACTTGCTCTGCTGCGTGCGTCCGATCAGCATCGCCGACTTGTGTGACGTGTATGTGTCCGTTCATCGTGAGTGTGACAATGAGATGGCGCTCAGCTGCCTCTGAATACCCGCTACACCTGACCGTCTCCCTGCTGCCGTTGCCGTTGACGGGAGTCACCGGTGCAGCATCATTCGAAAGGAAGCTAGAGCTGAAGAGAGAGAAAGAGTGCTGTGCTGTCAAATCTTCTGGCCACCGCGACTTTAAGTACCCATTCAATTCCTTCCTTCCACCGATTTTGTCCGTGTCTGTGTGCGCTTGTGTCGCGACGTAGAACATCTGAACACCCTGTAAATTGCGTGGGGCTGAAGCTACGATTCTGATCCTCTTCATCAGGGATCTTGCACCGATCGGAATAACTTTGCGTGTAGCTATAGGTACAAGCGTTGCATCGTCCCACTATGCAAGACTTTTGGATGTCTTTTAAAAGTCTGAAATATAAGCAAGACTTTCTGACAGACTTTTATTGAGATTCAGGCCAGAATTTACAGGAATCTTATGCTGAACTCGATTATTTTAGAAACATGAATGTTTACAGCGCCAATAATTCATTCATTAGTTGATAGAGTAATTAATTGGTATTAGAAGAAGTCATTTGTACATAACTATCAGTTAATTAATTCAGCTTCTTTCTGTTGTTTCATTTCGATTTTGAGAAAATTGCTTTTAAATTGAGTAATATTACAATGTGACGAATTGCGGAAAGATTTAGTAGATAAAATAAAATTATTCTTTTGAATAATCATCAACTTTTCAGAAGATTTTTTAAAATACATTATTTGCAAACTATTAAAAATAAAGTTGCAAGTTACATTTAATAAATTTATTTTAAGCAGACAGATAGAAAAAGGACTATATAGTTAATTTGACTACCCTCCATCTTTTTGAATAAAAATAAATCAGGAAACGATAGGGAGGGTCAACCCACAAAATAAACAACAAATCACATAATATTATTATCCAACGTTTCGCTGCACTTGGTTGTCAGCCTCTTTAGGGAATATGATATAGACATCTTAAACATATATTTAAAATTATTGTAGTAACAACTACATAGTCAACATAACTAATATGAGTCAAGAATTACAAAAATTAAAAACTGCATGTGATAAAATATGACTAAAATTATTGTACATAGCTGTAACTATCTACACACACTAGTGTGTAAAGGACTACTTTAATGAATAACTATACTGATAGCAAAAATAATTTTTGAAAAAGATAAAGTAAAAATTGAATTTTTTCTCTATACGGCTTTTTGCAAAATGTCTTTGAATTTTTTTAGATCTTTATAATGGAGAAACGTTTCTTTTAGCATAACGAATAAAATGATTTGTTACTCATCAGTGTGCCGCTTATAGAATTTATCTTACATTATTTTCAATTACGTTATTAAAAACGAAACTCGTTTTAAAAAACACAATTAATCGCTGGCGCACTGACGAAGTCAATGAAAAATAACTTTTGTGTGGTGAGGTCGCACATTTTATCCCTCACAAAAATATATACCGCATGTCAAAATAGGCCAGTAGTTTTTCACTTACTATATGAAAACCGCCAGCGTGAGAAGATTTACGTTTGTATCAAGTTTCAGAGAAGTACTGCAAAACATGAATTTCGCCCCGAGATGAGACTCTGTCGAACTTTGCATTTGTATGCTTATTGTTTAGCTGAAGTTTTGCAGAACTTTCTCCAAATGTTTTGAAAAACTTTTGGAAATTTATATAATCTTTATCTGTAGTTTGAGTAAAATTCTGCGAAATTTCTGCCAAACCTCTGCGAAACCGCTGCAAACCTCTGCGAAATTTCTGCAAAACTTCTGCCAAACCTCTGCGGAACTTCTGCATAACTTCTGCAAAACTTCAGCTAAGTACAATTCACCATGTGACGGAGATAGGGCTCCGCACAAGTGCGCGCAACTATACACACACCGATACGCGTATGACCAGGAAAGCCGTAATAAGTAAGACGACAGGAGCTGCGCGCGAGCGTCACGTGACAAGGCAATGTGAGCCAAGATGAAAGTGCACGGAGATAATCGAGATGGGGAGCTGAGAGGCTACGTCGCACAGTGGGACAAAACAGCCGAAAAGTCTATTAAATTCGGCTTTACGCGAATTTTGCATAAAAAATGTTCTGGTAAAGAGGATTCTCTTCGTTTTGAAATTGTCTAGGAATCACCGCTTCCCTCGGAATCGCATTATCATTTTTTAACCTGATTGTGAGTGGGTTTTTCTGATCTGTCGGGAAAATAAATATAATTAGAATTAATTAAAATAGCAAAAAAAATTGTATATGTATATACAATTGGATTTATATATTATTTTTTACAATTTCTCTGATAGCTATATGCTATAGTATGTGTGGCTGTGTGGGTGTATGTGTGTGTCATATAGGTTCTATGTACTCATAATTAATCATAAAATGTTAAAGAAATAAATATTATATATATAATCTTATATATTGCAGTATATATGCTTGTAAATGCATGAAATGCATATAGCTATCAGAGAAATTGTAAAAAATAATATATAAATGCAATTGTATATACACATACAATATTTTTGCTATTTTCCTAACGCGATCGCACTTTACATTATTTAATTATATTTATTTTCCCGACAGATCAGAAAAACCCACTCACAATCATGTCAAAAAATGATAATGCGATTCCGAGAGAAACGGTGATTCCTAGACAATTTCAAAACGAAGAGAATCCTCTTTACCAGAACATTTTTTATGCAAAATTCGCGTGAAGCCGAATTTAATAGACTTTTCGGCTGTTTTGTCCCACTGTGCGTCGGTTCCACGGCGTCGTAGATCTTGGACTGGCTCAGACATTGATGGGCTCGTTTACTCTGCAAGGCATAAAAAATTAAAAAGCTATTTCTCGAAACCGGAGCAATATTATAACGCAGACAAAGCGAAAATCCTCAAGGCGACTATGGTGGCTACCGGCCAGTCAGATTCGTCCAGGGGATGACTTCAAGTTGGCAACAACGCTGACTAGGACAGAAAAAGAAGGAAACAGCAAACCACCATACATTTTCATCAGTCACACATTTTCCGCATTCGCTTTCTCTCAATAGGTGCAGCAAAACAGCGAGTTTTCTTTTGAACTCAGTGAATCCAACGCCACGATATATCTGAAAAAGATAAAGAAAATTAAACAAAGTTTTTGATTCAATATTTGTGTTTAAGATTTACTGCGTATAATTATGCATTTGAATAAAAGGTAAGGTTTGTAATACGATATTCGAGGTTACAAAAATTGTGAATTTCAACTATAATTTGTAAGAGATCAAAATAACAACTTATGTGATACGTGGACCGCCCGATAAGACATCGGAAAATTTAGCAGATAATAATCTCTACATACTACGAAAAATATTTTTTTGCATAGTATGCGTAAAGTACGTCGATTCGCATCGTTTTCAGTGCGTAAAGTTGAATTTGACACACAGTGTGTGTAAAACTTCGCTTTACGCTTACTATGCGTAAAATTCAACTTTATACACTCAAACAATGCGACGACGTGCTTTACTCATAGTATAAAAAAATATATTGTTCGCCACGCGGGCGAAATCTTTACGACCTCGTGATCGCCCAACACTCGGTGCGTAAAGTTCAACTTTACGCCCTAGTGACAAAAACTACTATCAACTAATTAATCTAATAAAATATATCAAAATCTATAACTCAGGTAATCTGGTATGTGGTTAGGCACAATGTGATTGTAGTAATTTTTTCATGTTGGTACTATCATTGTTTTCTCAAGCTCATACATATTTGCTACATTCAAGTTACATTCTAACTACAAAAATAATGATTGATTTGTTGAAATTTGACAACATTTATTATTGTTTGATAGATAGATAAGATTAAATATTATTCATAATATGCTAAGATTATCATCAGATAAATTTACCGATGCCTTTTCGAGCAGTCTCCCTATCGGATAAGTTTTTATTTTGATCTCTTACAAATTATAGTTGAATATTCACAATTTTTGTAACTTCGAATTAACGTATTATAAATCTTACCTTTTATTCAACTGTAGTCTCTCTCTCTCTCTCTCTCTCTCTCTCTCTCTCTCTCTCTCTCTCTCTCTCTCTCTCTCTCTCTCTCTCTCTCTCTCGCTCTCGCTCTCTCTATCTATCTATCTGCCGCTCTTCCGTGTTTACCTATTTATATATCCCTCTAAGAAACTCGCCCGCGACTCCTGCCGTCTAGTTGTGCGCACTTACGTGGAGCCGTATCTCCGTCACATGATGAATAGTATTAGCTGAAGTTTTTCAGAAGTTTTGCAGAAGTCATATAAAAGCTCGCGCCAGCAGTTCCGTTGACTATCACTTGAAGAAAATTGTTAAATTGTAAATTCTTTTTTGAATATAGTTTTTTGTCAGAGTAGTGGTTTAGATTATGAATTATTAACTTGAAGTGAGGTGTTTCATAGTGGGACACATATTACGTTCCAGTTTTAACCAGACATCCATATTCGTTCTCAAATTTTTTCCGAATACTTCAGTAAATATTTAATGCAATGAAATAATTTTAATTAATAAACATGTTTCTCATAAATGCTGGGCCTTTGGAAATGTTTTGAAAAAATATTTGTTAAAATTAATCGTCGAATATTTTTTTCGAATAACCGATTATTCGTGAAAGTATCCAACGAACATTTTTTCGAATTTCCGATTATTCGAGAAAGTATTCGACAAATATTTTTTCGAATAACCGATTATTCGAGAAAGTATTCGACGCATATTTTTTCGAATAATATACGTATTCGAAAAAATATTCGACGAATAATTTTTCGAGTAATCGATTATTCGAAAAAAAACGTTCGACGAATAAATTTTCGAATATTTTTTCCTATTATTAGAAGTTTTTTCAAAAAATATTCCAAAAAAATATTCAACGAATAATTTTTTGGAATATTTTTTCAAAATCCTTTTAAGGTCCCAGTTTTTATGAAAAAAGTATGTATTAATTAAAATTATTTCATTGCATCAAATATTTAATATTATTTAATAATATAATTATTCGAAAAAATTTTGCGGATGAATAATGCCGATCTCTGGTTTTAACCAGATTGGACCCAATTCAATATTAGTTCTAAATTGCATTATTGAGTAAGATACTATATGTAAATTTAGAATTCGGCGCCAACTTCGAGAAGATTTTTATGAATTATTTTACAGTTTTTAATCAGTTTCTTTTAATTATTTTTTCAATTTTTTTTCAAAAGATTTTTGTTAGTGCGTTTTTTAACGTTGGTTCTTGTTTTTCAAAAAAAAAAATTTTATTTTAGATTTTTTATATGTAAATGGCTGTTACATTCAATTTACATGCTAATATAGGTTGATCAACAAAGGATGCCGCGTGTAAGAGAAGATACCGTTTGCACAGAACACAAGAGCTGCAACATTGAAATAAGAGTACCGAAGGATAATTACCTTTCATTTAAAAAACGTTTCATCCGAATAGATCGAGTAGTTTTGGAATAATCTTTGGACAAATAGAAAAATTTTGTAATTTTTATTTTATTACAGACTTTTTTGTGAAATAAAAAAATGAAACACGATTAAAATGGGACACCGGACGATAATTACCTTCCATTTAAAAATTAAAGCCAGGTCGAACTCATAATTTCCCCCTATTTCGAAGTCGGTTCAAAAAAGCTCTAAATTTCCTTAATACTAGAAAGTTTGATTTATTAAGAGTGAATATATCTTTCTTCTTATTTGTGTTATTATTGTGGTGTTTGTATCATTTCGGATATTAAGTGTTAAGTCGACAACCAATGAATATAATACTTTTATTTTTTAATATTCAACTTAAAATTCTTAACTTTTCCTAATGGACAGAGTACGGGCAATTGTTCAATAATGTTACATCGAGAATAATTAAGTGTTATGTTGTTAGGCGGAAACCTCCCGTAGTTTATGGTTTTACAGAGTTAGACAGATATAGCTGGGGAATGCCCCACGCGATCTGCATGTTGTGCAAAAACCAAAGTTGACGATCAGAGTCACACCCGAACTCACGTGCACTTTACTACTACGCGGTTGGTATACTCTATACTTATATTAGTGTAGGCTGGCCTTGAGTATAATGTTTAAAGCGGACGCCGATCTCGTTAGTTTCTAGCCAGCGCTCGAAAGCACTCTGCTTTACCGAGGTGCGGCGACCCAAGAATTTACTCAGATTATTTCAAAGTAAATAAAGTACAAAAACTGGTGATTCCAATTAACACTGTTTATTTACAACAAATAAATTAAACTTACAATGTATCGCTTGCAAAGCTTGGATCTATCCTATCCCGCAATGGGTGGTTCAGGATGAGAGTGAGTGGGAGAGAGAGAGAGAGAGAGAGAGAGAGAGAGAGAGAGAGAGAGAGAATAGGTCATAACCGCGGCTGCCATTCTGGTAGTGTGCAGATAACTTCTTGTTGACTAGTAGTTGTTCGCCGTACGTGCGTTAGGCTGAGGTGAAAGCGACTAAGTCCCCGTACAGGTTTCAATGGTTATGTTATTACAAAATATTTCATTCGTTTTACCAATTAATGACGTTAAATATGCTATTACTATGCTATAATAATATTGTATATTGATTTTTTTAATTTTCTTATCATTTAAACACATTTGATGATAAACTACTGATCAAATAAGACATGTTAAAGGTATCTTGTTCTTTCGAACTGCTTGCGTATAATTCAATAGATAGGTAGTTGGGAAATAAATCACTCAAGATCCTTCCAAGCAGACATTTTTTATTAATGAAGTTTTTCCTAACGTTTCGGAAACATTTTTTAAGTTTCCCTCTTCAGAGAGCCAATAGATTAACACGTTTTATTCGTGCATAAAAATATTGCACGTTGTCAAAATTACAACAAATAGCCGACCGTAATACGTAACACTGTCCAGGATTGAAAAAATCAAGACAGAGGCAAGGCGCTTTCGCCTGGGTGGTAACCCTCAAGCGGCAAAGTAACATTCCTAATCTTAAATTCTTAAAAGTTAATCTTTTGAGTCTCTGAACAGAGAAACTTAAAAAATATTTCCGAAACCTTAGTAAAAAACTTCACTAATAAAAAATGTCTGCTTGGAAGGATCTTGAGTGATTTATTTCACAACTACCTATCTATTGAAGACTTGTTAAAGTTTTGAAAAAATGAAATAAAATTATTTTCTTGATGTTTGAAAATGAAATTACGCATTTATTCTTTATTACAATTTACCTTTCACCGAACCTCTGAAGAGCTGAATTCCTGAAAAATCGAATTTATGCATGACGGATTACGAGAATTACCCGACTATCAGTAAAGTAAAAATATAAATTTTTATTTCATAAGTACACCATTTCAACTGATTTAGAAATTATTTAGATTATTTACGAAATAAGAACAAGTTCTAATAGTCCAGTAAGCTAAGTTATCTGTACGCAGACAGTGATCTCGGGTCCCCCTGTTCTTTGCTTATGAGTACTAGATTTGCTTTTTTCCATCTACTGCTAGAAACGCCCTCGTGGAGGCATATGTTGTACATATCCAGCAAGGCTTCTGGGTACCGTAAAGAGATGGTCTTTAAAACCTCCACTGAGATACTTTGGCCCCAGTGCTTTTCTGCTCTTCAGAAACGGCATGGCGCTATTTAGCTCCACCCTAGTAAAACAGGAATAACCTCTCCGCGTACGTTTTCTTAAGTAGGCTCGGCCCGAAAACGATATCTCGGAAAGATACCGTTGACGATCAAGCTTATTGTCCACGCGTCTTTAATCTCCGGTGGCTTCATTGGCCCTATTTTATGTGTTACGATCTTGCATCCTGGATCTAATGCGTTCGAGTCCACCTACGCCTCACGTCGACCTCTTGCGCGTTGTGCCCGATGTACCCCGCGTGACCACCGCGGTTGTGTTGCTAACGTACGCTTCTGCTAGTTCACGGCTCGTTAGTCCATTCTGGTCGAAGGTTTAAGCGTCCCGTACTACTGCTACTAATCGGTCTCTGTTTAGCAATTTAATGTTCCATCGTGGAAGAGTGTCTGAGACCATAAATGACATATGAGGCGTTTCACGTACACTGCACCAACGCGGCGCGCGAGCCCCAAATCGGGCTATTTCCAACTCATGTTTATGATATGAAAATTTACCGAAAAAAATTTTTTGATAAGTGCTTCCGACGTATTTTTTCCTCAGCTTTCCAATAATGTAGGTAGTTTTTCGAAATTCTCCATGTTCACCTACAAAAACTACAAAACAACTTATATCTCAAAAAGTACATTTTTAATATTTTTTTGACCATTTAGATCGAAAGCTGAGCATTCTTTACATAGGAAATGATGTTTTCCAAAAAGTGCTTAAGATGTTTTCTTCGAGAAGTACAACGCGAAAGTGTAGACGCAACGCCTCTCCGCGCGCGGTACTCCCCGGTACGTCGCGAGGTACGACGCGCGTTTCCGTATCATTCCATATCGGAATTTTCCACCTGTATATGATGTATGTGAATCGTCCCGTTGAAAGTATATAATTGCAATGACTTTTTATCTTAGTCCCCTTCGAAATTATTTCGAATTTCTGTCAATACAATTAAACATCTGATGTTAAAAAAGATAAAATAGTGTGTAACAATGATTATCACAAAGCTGGTGTTGCAGTTCTCGAATAAATAAAGAAGAAAATTTCAGAGTCAACAAACAAACAAGAGAGAATTCAGTTACAACTCTTGCGCCTGAGTTTTAGTCTCGTAGGGTCTTAATGCGAGAATTCAGTTGCAGTAAACGGGAAGCTTGCGAAGCAAAAAATTTAGTAACTAAAAGCGGAAATTTTTCGATATTTGCTAATAAAAGTGGCAAACTACTTCCAGCTGAAACTCCAAATTCAGTGAAAACTTTTTATGAAAAAGATTATATAAGCCGAATTATGCCAGATCTAAAAGATTTCATATCTGTTAAGCAGAGCCATTGCTCTGAAAAAAATTTACACAATTGAGGCCACCATATTGTGTCATAATGTATGCGTGTGTGCGAATCACGAAAACGTGAAGCTCTTGCTAAAAGCTATGGATCTAGAAAATTTAACAAAAGATACTAAATTGCCTCTTAAAAACTACCACGATTATATCCAAGCATTTGTGTGTAATGATGTACACGATAAATGCAATTTAGGTGAAAGTGATATTTTTCAAATAGAGTATGAACCATGATTTCAAACAGATCGACGTACAATAGCTTCTAAAACTGGAAATGTTCATGAATTTATGGACATACTGGGAGAAAAACTAATAAAATTCTAACCTCACGATTTTATCGCTAAGAAACAATCACTTTTTGTAAGTGTTAGAATCTGCGTACATTTTTACATGTAGAAAGTGTGCGCAGCACCATCACACGAATATAGGAGTAAGTATACAGCGAGAATGAGCGGGAGCGTTACTCGGATGTCGTTCTCCGCACGAGACGGTTGTATTTTGAGAGAGAGAGCTGTACAAGAGAGAAAATAAAGTTCGTTATTATTCCTGTTAATCAGTGGTTTATTTGAGCAACCCTTTCAACTATTTCAACATGGTAGCGGAGTGCTTGGTTGATGTTTAGTATTGTTGTTGTCCCGAGTGTCCCGTATAGTCCGCGTGCCCGTTGTTTTCTAAAACCAGCACGGGAAGAACAAAGAAAAACGCATGCGTGAAAACGGAAAGAAGTGAGTCGAAACTAAGAGTGAAAGTGACGAAGAGTTTTTTGATACAGAAAATAAAGAAGTAAAAGAGGAAGTTCCTGTTGAAAACAAAATGGCATCGAAGAGCAAAGGATTCACTTTGCAAGTATTTGATGGAACACACTACGACAAATGGAAGTACAAGTTAAAATTGTTCTTAGAATTTAAAGAGTGTAGTGAAGTTATTGAGAATGATGAAAAACCGACGACAATAGGAGAGGACGACTGGAAAAAGAAAGAGATAAAAGCTAAAAATTATATTGTGAACAGTATTACGATAACACGACTAGAATTAATTATCTCAAAAGAAAGTGCCAGAAAAATGATTCATAAGTTAGATCAAAATTATTTAATTAAAAGTAGTGCTCTGAAATTGTTATGCAAAAGAAAACTACTCGATTTGAAAATGGAAGAAAATGAAAACCCGACAGACTTTTATAATAACTTTAAAAAATTAGTGAATGAATTAAATAATGCGGGAGAAAAAGTGACAAAGGAAGATAAATTGAACTATTTTTTGTTAGCACTCAGTATGTCGCGTATAGTAGACATAGTGGATGCTTTACTGGATAATGAAAAAACTGTGGAATATGTAAAGTCGAAACTAGCATTAGAGTTTTAGAAAAGACAAAGCACTAGCGAAAATCCAAGATCCAATGCTTTTGTGTTTGAAAAAAAAGAAAGAAGGTGAGAAAAGGGGGTGTTATGTATGTGGTGGTGTAGGACACATACAATACGATTGACCAACGAAAAAGAGTTCGTGGAATCGAGGGACGCCACACGGAGGAGGCGGCAGAGGCCAGTCACAGCAGCGAGAAGGCGCTAGCGGACGAGAAGCCAGTCAACAACGAGGATCGAGTTCTGACCGGCGTGGAAGGAGCGGCTACCGAGAACATGGATGAGGTGCGAGAGGCAACGACGACAACAATCAAGGTCAACAGAACGCAAAGAATAATGCAGCGTTTGGCGCATCTGTAGAAGTTAAGTCTACAAATACGGAGAATAGTAGTATAAATGAAAATAGAATAGAGTCGATTTTAGACAGTGGTTGCTCGGACCACGTGATAAATAATGAAAATTATTTTACTAAAGCAATTGATTTAAAAGAATCGATTAATGTTAAAGTAGGAGATGGTAGGATTTTAAAAGCAATCAAAGTAGGATACGTAAATAGTAAATTTAAAACGTTTAATGATAATGAGACAAATATTGAAATGAAGGATGTTTTCTATGTTACAGATATGGACAGGAATTTAATTAGTTTTGCTAAAGTAACTGATAATTATAAAGTTGTATCAATTGAAGATAGTTCTAAAATGTATGATGAAAATAATAAATTAATTGCAATAGCTTGGAAAAATAATATAATTTATAAAATGACTAGTTTTATTGAATGAATTAAAGAATATAATTTGACAGTTAAAAATGATAAAATTATGAGATATTTTTTAATGAGAAACCAGATGCAAAGTATTTGAAAATGTATGTTAGTAAAGTATTTGCTAGAGTACCTGAAAGTAAAAGAAATTCAAAATGCGATAAAAAAGCTGATTTAGGAATTTTGGTAGGCTATAATGTGACAGGGTATAGAGTTTTGATAAACAATAGAGTATTTGTTGCGAGCCATGTGGATGTTGTCGAGGAAGATGTAAAGTGCATTGGGTTAAGTGATAGTGATTCAGAAAATGAGGATTTAAATGAAAATTTTGATAAGAAAAAGATTGAGAATGTAAACGTTGATGAAAATAAAAATTTAGAAAATTTAAATGAATATGATAAGAACGAAGAAGAAAAAGTACCTGAAACAAGAAGGTCTCAAAGAAATATTAAAAAGCCAAGTAGATATTATGATAACTTTGTATATAGTGGATGTATATATGTAAATTATTGTAGTGCCGATAGTCCAGTAAATTTTAAAGGGGCTATTGAAAGTGATGAGTCTAGTTATTGGAAAGATGCAATGAATAAAGAAATGAACAGTTTAAAGAAAAACAAAACGTGGGTATTAGTTGACAAACCAAAGAATGAAAAGGTATTGGATTTAAAATGGATTTATACTAAGAAAAGTGAAAATGTATATAAAGCTAGAGTTGTAGTGAGAGGTTATCAACAGAAAGATGTGCTGAATGATATTTATTCACCTGTTGTGAAAACACAAACATTAAAAGTATTGTTATCGTATTGTTGTCAGAATGGATTATTAGTTGAGCAAATGGACGTTGAGACAGCGTTTTTAAATGGCAAAGTAATGTCAAAAATATTTGTAAAACAACCTGAAAGGTATGAGGATGGTACTGACCGAGTGTGTAAGTTAAATAAAGCATTGTACGGTTTGTGTGAAAGCCCCAGAGCTTGGTATGAGTGTCTTGATAGTTATTTAAGGGATTTAGGTTTTGTAAGAAGTTAACACGATTATGGCTTGTATACTTTAACAGACAAGGATGAGATTGTTTATTTAATTATATTTGTAGATGATCTGCTAATTTGTTGTAAAAAAAGATAGTATTTCGATTTGATAAAAAGTATGTTAAAAGAAAAATTCCAAATGAAAGATTTAGGAAAATGAAGATATATTTAGGTATTAATATTGACTATGATGAAAAGAAAAAATGAGATGTCATTAGAGCAGGAGAAGTATGTAGAATCATTAGCTAAAAAGTATAGGATTGATCAAGCAAAGTTGTATGAGACACCAATGGAACAGAATTTAAAGTTAGAACCTGCACAAGAAGTGAATGAGAAAATAAAATATAGAAATTTGATTGGAGCGTTTTTGTATATTAGTTCAGGAACTAGATTAGATGTAAGTTATGTGTCAATTATTTAAGCAGATTTCAAAATTGTTATGCTGATACATATTACAATTATGCTTTGAGAATTTTAAAATATTAATATTTGACTAAAGATTTCAAATTAAGATATAAGAGAAATGAAAAAGTTGATACTCTTGAATGTTATGTTGATGCAGATTGGAGATTGTATAGATAGAAAATCGACTAGTGGATATATTGTAAAATTGTATGGAAACGTAAGACACTGGAAATCAAGGAAGCAAAGTAGTGTTATTAAGTCATCAACAGCTGCAGCATACATTGTACTATCAGAAGCCGTGAGCGAGATACTATTTGTTAAAGATTTAGTAAGTAGCTTTGATTTAGAAATTAAGAAACCTATAAATATATGTGAGGATAATTCTGGCGCTGTAAGTATAGCGAAGTATGGTAATTTTACTAAAAATTCTAAGTACATAGAGGTACATTATCATTTTGTGAATGAAAATTATATGAACGGTTTGATAAACATTGTAAAAGTGAGTTCTGCGAAAAATTTAGCAGATATATTAATCAAGGCTCTTGGAAAATTAAGATTTAAAAGATTGAAAACATTATTAAATTTGAATTAAGTGACGTTGTATTGCGAAAAGTATAAATGTAAGGAGGCGTGTTAGAATATGCGTACATTTATACATATAGAAAGTGTGCGCAGCGCCATCACGTGAGTATAGGAGTAAGTAGTTATTGTGGCACCATGGGGCAGACACAAAAAACCCCCACCACCACACCCTGGTGGAGGGGGTATTATACATCTCCTCCCCCTCCAACCTGGGTGTGGTGGGAGTTTGTTGTGTCTGCCCCATGGTGCCACAATATTCAAAATTCAAAATTATGATTTAAACTTAACTCTATGATTTCAAAATTTAAAATTATGATTTAAACTTAACTCTATGATTTCAAAATTTAAAATTATGATTTAAACTTAACTCTATGATTTCAAAATTTTAAATATAACTTGAACTTTTAAAATTTATATAATATTGAACTCGATGATTTAAAATTTAACTTTACAATTTAACTCTATAACATTAAACTTTATCTGCAAGAAAACTAGGTGGTATTTTAGGATAGGAGTATAAAAGGTAAGTAAAAACAAGTTTGATACATTTAAATCTTTTTATTCATTAAAAATATAATATTTTCTAAATGTAATGATACAAGCTCATATATTAAAGAGATAACATCATGAATGGGTATTGATATCGGTATATCATTTTTTTTAATCATTATTTCATCATAAACTTTATCAGAATCAGGTATGCTGAATTTTTCCGCATAAGTTAATAAATCATCCTTAGAAAAATGTGTATATTGTGATGATTGCGATTCTTGCAATTTTTCTTTGAAATAATGACAAAGTGTATTAATAATATATTCTATGTTACATGTTACATCTAATAAAAATCTCACTCTCACACGTATACAATGTTTTAATATTTTTAATCTATCAAAAGAAACTTTTTTAAATACTAAACTACGTCGGTACTGTTTCTTTGGTGTTTGATCACCTGACGTCTGTGAATCTTCTTCTTCTACAAGTTCAATTGCCTTGTCGCCATAACTCATAATAAGCCTTATGCTAAAACGGCTAAAGGGCATCTTTTTATCCAGCATATCACCATCTTCAGTTTCAAAGAACTTATCAATAACTGGAAAAATTTCTTCAAATAAACGCCAGTCAGACACAGTAAATGGTATACCAACAAAGTCGTCACCACTAAGACGGATGATAGGTAGAAATTCACCACCAATTTCCTTATTTTCTAGATCAATTGTAATTTTCTTAGTATAAGATTTGTTTAGTCCGTACACCATTGGCAACAGTTGATGACGACAATGATATTTGGAAACACTTTCTTGACCTGCCATTGCCTTGTATTTACGCTTACCTTGACCAGCCATTCTTGTATATTATTTTTAGCAGAAGTGATCGTGTGAACTAATGAATAGGTTGTGGTAGACGCTCTTTTTTATACTATTCATTCGGATGGTGGAGGGGTTTTCTATTTGAAGGGTAGGATAGTAGCGGGATGTGTTAGTAATGGAGGGGTTGGTAATGGTAGTGGGGAAATGTGCCCCTATACAATTTTGAAATATAATTTCTAACAATTTGATCATTTTTGTGTAAGTTACAAGAAAAGTTTTCGAGAAAATGTCCAATTCCAAGGCCGACAGGCATGTAATGTAAAAACATGAGACAAAAATAGCCACATGTATCTGAAATTTCACTTTGTAGTTGTCGTGAATTCCATCGAAATTTTCTAACATTTCTCCGAATACGGCTTATATGATCGGGTATGTAAGGAGGTACACCAAAACTATCAAACTACCAGGCATCACCGTTTTTATTGACGTAAATTGCTACCCAATGCAAGCCAGGTTTACCGTGCCTTTGGGTGTTGAAAATAAAAGCTGTCGGTCTCGTCCAGACCAGAGGAATTTGATCTGCCGCAAAGACCCCCACAGCGTGAGTAGGAATTCGAGATAAAATCCGTTGAATTTGTATATTGTTCATCACAGAGGTTAATAGGTGCTTCCAAAGATAAACTCTTCACCAACAGCTTCAGTTTTACCACGTGTTTTCAACCACGTTTTTAACTTAGAGACGTTATTCAAAGCACAACTAAACTTTGAAAAACCATATTTTAAAGAATGTTGCATGCAGTAATTACCAGATGCTGTAAGTTTGTGAAATGGTGGACAATCTTCCTCAAACTCTAAATTTATAATGTGTCGTGTAGTGATTTTTCGTAAAATCGCCACTTTCATGCCATCACGAACATAAATATTGTTTGCTCTCTTGCAAATTTCTTCTAGGTTTTTGAACAAGACTTTTTCGGAAACACCTTGATCAAGCCAGTCCAAGCCGTGATGGTTTCGTGATAACCAATCGTTTTCTTTTCTAGCCTCTTGACATAGTGCAGTTATTTGTCTATTCGGAGAAACAAGCCAACGTCCTGTGAAATTTTGATTTAATGAAAGAACTGCCACTTCTTTTGGTACCGGACGGTTTTTATAATCTTTGACACACTGTATATCTACGACGATATCCATCTTCATAGTTTTGAACAAATCAACGTCCAATCAACGACTGACATATCAGAAACATTTCCAAACCAATAACCTTTACCCCCCCCCCCCACTACTACTACTTTCCACCACCATCTCACCCACTATAGTCCACGAGAACTTGACGTGACGAATCAATCTCAAGTATATTTTCATATTCAGCATAAATTATACAATTTACTGTACTGCTTAACGGATCATCAAAACGAACATCAATTCTCACACTACCATGTTTTACTAGATTCCAATGTGTGTCTTGATTTGCTGATAAATCAGGTGTTAATTCGAAAGCGAAAAGACAATATCCATTGGCATAAGCTTCGCGTGAAATGGAATTACCCTCATTTAAATAATGTATACCTGTACCAGAAAATAAAGTATGATATGCATCAACATATGTATTATTCGTTTTAAAATCAGGTTGTAATGGTTTAGACGGTACTTGTACGCATCAATGTAGAGACACAAATAATTTATATTGAAATTTTTTAAATTAAATGGATTGAGACCCTTATCACCGTTAAAAGCTTTATTTTCTACAAAGCCAACAATAATTCTTTTTGGTAATTGACCTAAAATGACATTATCCAATGTTTCTCCATGAATACCACTATGCATTGTAATAGCTTTTACTTCTACACGTGTGAGGGGATATTTAGCTGTTGTTTTCGAAAGTGCTTTTTCGTGAGCCAATATAATACTTGGACTAAGTCTGACACGACGTACAAAGAGAGCAGCTTCGGTGATTCGAGCGGTGTAGAGTCCTGTCGGGTCCATAAGACAAAAACTATCTCGTGATCGTACAAGCCGCACACGTACTTCGACACCATTAATTAATAATTTGTCTTGATTGAAAACATCACAATGTAAATACCTAATCATATCTATGTTTTTCTCATCGCCCATAAGGATTCGGCGGTTTGTAAGACCCTCGTTTTCGTCATCTGTAGCATCCATTTTTCCAGGAGTGTCGGTGTACCATAGTGCACTGGTGAGATGAGATTTTTTAGCTGCAGACCCATAGTTTAATAAAGTTTCAATGTATGATCGATAAGCGTAGGCGTTATTGGGCGGGGAAACAGGTTTTTGATTAAAAAACACATCAACTTGATTAAATATCGAGTGCATAAAATTTTTACAGGACCAACATTTTTCAAGGTATTTTTATCTATGGTAGTTTTATCAGGAGGTGTTACTGTTTGTGCGATAGTTACACGAACATTAAGCAGTATGTGCAAGGTCGATATATTCACTAGTTCCCGGTATAGAAAACTCTATTGGCGACCCTTCAGTTAGCGAAGATATTGGCTTATATTGAACATAATTTGAATTTTCAATCGTTGTTTGAGTAGGGGGTACACTAAATAAATTCACTTCAGATTTAAGACATGCACACGAACCACTATGCAGAAAAGCCATTATTCTTCAAAAATATCTCGTGCAATACGTTTTTCTTTCAAAGTTTTCCTTTTATTTTTACAGTGTTTTTTTTTTAATACCAAATTTTTTATTTGGTTTAACTTTGGAACGTTTTCTACTTTTGGTGTTAACGGCATCAGAGTTCTTAGTCAACTGTTGTTTCTGGGCCCGACGCTTAGTTTTATATCCTGAGCCACTTATCAGATTATCCAATTTTTCTTCGGCTTTACTTTTGAGATTCTTTCCTGATTCTCGAATATTATTGCGAAAAGATTCTTTAAAAGGTGTTTCATGTGTAATGTCATCTAAAATATTTACACCTGCTCGTAAAGCCTCTTTACCAACAGCTTTTCCTAGAGCCTTACCACATTTTTTTACAAACGGTAAAACACTACGATAGACACCTTTTAAAAAGCTTCCAACACCTTTTCCTTTTTGCATAGATGTATCTATTGTAATATAATTATTGAATGGATCGTGGGCACTTTGGTTATCATAAATTGTTTCAAAATAACCCATCTTATGCTGTTCTCTTAAAATGAAGTGTTACTGTCAACCTACCGTAATCGAATGCTATAGGATTTCCATCTTGGTCCTTTATATCTATTGTGATCGATTGAAATGACGTAGATAACAATGGAATATACATTGGCGTGATAAAGTTTTTAATCTCAATGCTACCATATTTATACTCGATCATATTAAGAGGAACTATGCGTAAAAGAGGTGTGTGTACATCACCTGTAATGTAAGGTTCACAAATATCACTATACTCTTATTATTGATGGTAAATCGCTAATAAGATCGGCAGGTCTTTGACCGGTAACTGTATCTCTAATTTTTTCAAGATTATGATTTTCAAAGCCAATAATTCTCAAGAGTTTTTCAGACAAAATTAAACTATGAAAACTCGTGTCACAAGTATCCTGGCAAGTTCGTTCAATTTCTATAAACCCTCCACGTTGTGCTTTGAATTGTAAGTGATTTTTTATGTTAGGTAAATTATTTATTTCTTGTAAAAGATTTTCCATATCTGTGTAAATTCCTGGAAATAAGTGTGCAATAACATCATTTTCTATTGATTCGTGTCTCAAATCATTTGGTGAGAACGACTCAGTTGTTTTTACACAGACCATACCCTCATAGTTATCGAGCGAAATACGTTGAAATGTGTGGGGTATCTGAATCTCACATAGAGCTACAGACCACTCACCGTGTAAATAAATATTTTGAGGTAGCTGTGTGGTAAAATGTGTTGTTTTATTTTCAGGAAACACATACATGCTGTTGTTACTAGATAATACTATGTAAAATTGTTCTCTCATTATATCTTTTTTAAATTGTTAGCTGAAACCCAGGAATTAAATTTATCGGGATAACCTTTCCAAGTTACAAAATATTTTTTGTTTTTCCCTTTACCTTTAGTTTTAAGAATCTTATCTATTTGAAATGATTCTGTATTCAAATCTTTTTGTACTCTAGAAAGTTCTTCTTCGTAGAAAAAACCTTCGATTGGTTCACCGTCAAGATCTTCCAAAGTATAAACAGGCGGTTGGCGTTTAGTAGATATACGTATAATTCGGAATAATTCCAAAGTCCATTCGCTTTTATATGCTTTCTTAAACACTAGTTTGGCGCAACTGACACGTACTAAGTCACCCAGCTTATATTTAGGATATCGAATACGGGTCGTGTTGTATCGTTGGGCTAGGTTTTGGTATGCTTTTACGGTATTATACAAATTAACTTTAGCAGGAGTCATTTTAGGACCAGAATGCCAAGAATTATTGTAAGCATCAACAATTTTTTGTAAAATATCAATATATCTGTACGTATTTGTATGAGTAAAATATCGCCATAATCGACCCTTCAATGTTCTGTTAAACCTTTCAACCACAGCTGCTTTAATATCAGGATTTCTAACTACACGATAGTTTATACTGTTCTTTTTCAAAACTTGTTGCATCTCTTTGCCGAGAAATTCTTTACCTTTATCAGTTTGAAAGAGCATGGGGTGTTGTCCTTTACAACGTGTTAAAATACGTTCAAATGCTGTAGCGACACTTTTCGATGTTTTGTTACGAATAGGTTCAACCCATGCAAATTTTGATAAAACGTCTATAACCACAAGTAGATATGTGTTGTCATTGTTATAGGTTTTTAATGATCGGAAATCAGCGAGATCTCCTTCCCACACATCGAAAGGGTTACGAACGTCATAAGACCTATGCGGAAAATGACGGCGTACAGGTTTATGTAGAGTATAAGCATCCTGACTTTCAAGCCATTTGATAATTTTTTTGCGATCGTGTTTTTTACCAATTGTTTTTAAAAGGTTGTACGCACCAGCATAGGCTGGTGATTTCGGTGGTCGATAGAAAAAATTATTTAACGTTTTTTCCATTTATCTTATTCTTAAACTTCTTTAGTTTCTTTTTTACGTTTCTTTTAATTATTTTTTTAATGTACAAAGAAAACTTCTCAAAAGTTATTTTACTTATCATACAACAAGTTGTGACTAAAGCCACACCTCTCTCGTTAGTTGTAGCTGTTTCAGACAATAAACGTGCAAAGGCACGTTCAACCAGCAAACAATCAGCTTTGCTACGATCACTACTGTTTGCATATGCTATATCATGTTCACGACAATAATCGTCAAGTGGGTTGATACCTTTCTCACCTTTCTCTAACCTCTCGTTTAGACGTGTACCAGGTCCACAAAAATGGTATCCTGGAGCATGTATTTCAAAAGGTAAAGAATTGATTAAATTATCTACAAGACTTGATTCTGGGTGTGTGATCAAATCTTCTTCAATGTTTACTCTAGACGTTCCCATGGAAGAATACAAACTTTTGTAACGTGTCTAGGTGTTTTTTGGGGATGTAATCTTTTTTTCAACTTTCTTGGTGTTGCTCTATTGGCTGGTTTTTCATTTGTTTCTTCACTATTAGATTGTTGAGTTTCTTCTTCGTCATCGTCACTATCAGGTTGCGGTGAAGAAACAAGTTCCCAAATTTTATTGTTACCAATAAATTCTCGTGGTATATTTGCTCTGCGAAGCGCTTCGGTAAACTGCCTATAACCACTTGACAACGGCTGTTTTCTATTTCTCAGAGCACCGTTAATCAAATCTACTATATTTCCACCTTTGACGACACTGCCATCTATGGCAATCTTACCAAGATCATCCCATGTGACATCACCAGAAGCAGACAATCGCAGTAATAACTGTTTTGCTTTAAATCGAAGCGTTGATGGTACACTGTTTATTATGTTATCATCTACTTTTCTGCTATGTTCATTGGTATCTTCGTTATTATTTACTCTGCTTACTTTATCGATATCTCCAGGGGTGGTTACATCGCTCACGTGAAACTTTTTTGCACCATCATTTGATTTATAATACATAAAACGGTCTAATGCTTGTTGGTACATCGCATATTTTTCACGATCATCTTGAATTGATGTCGAATTTATAATTTCGCTCATTTCTTTGTCTAGTCGCGACGAAGGTGTACCCGGTGTTTGCATAGTAACCAATTTTTCACCTGATAAACGATGGTGTCAATTGTTTATACTTTCTTCAGGGATCAAAATCATTTTTCTTGCATGCTCCATAGTTTTATCACAGGTACCAAGATGAGTGGTAAACAAGTCTGGTATTTGATAATCAACTTCTTTTTTATTTTTCAAACTTTGCGAAGAATCAGTTAATTTTCTTAAGAATAAAACGTACTTTTTCAATTTATTTTTATAGTTTTTGTTCAAAGGCACGTTACCACGTAAAATATTTAAACCACATTCGCAAATGAGAATAACAAGTTTTTTATCTGCTTCGCGTAATAAAATACGTCGTTGACTTTTATCGAAATAAAGCAGAGATTTTAAAGTATTTAAATTTTTTTGTCCAAGACGCTTGCGTCTACTCGAACCCATTACAATCGTATGACTGGTATATTATTCCCAAGTTCGCTACGTTTTATAGATTTCTTGGGAACATAAACATAGTGATATTTATCAAACGGAAATATATTACTACGAAAACGACAATTATCAGGTGTATCTTGGCGTAAGTCAAGTAATAAATAGGAGTGTGCTTGTTTAGTTGCATCAAGATAAGTCTCTTGTAGAAATTGTGGATTTTCAGGACACACTTGGCGAGCTAGATACTGTATCTGAGATTTATCTCTAGGGTTTTTGAAAATAACTATATAATTAGAATTTAACGAGATTTCACGCTGGCCCTTATGGAAAAGGTTTTGTGTGATGAATATTACGCTTAAATTATTATGATGACTACCCTTGGTAAAAAGATTGGCAATAACGCCACCACCACCACAACCACCCGAAGACTCCCTCATCAAGTCGTCTATAATTATCAATTTTGGTCTAGGATCGTTGACAAAGTCTGAATTTTTTGGTAAACCCTCGTGAAATTCGACAGCATCACTCAGTTCTTTATACGTTGATTGCCATTCGGAATAGTAAACTATTATCCGGTCAAAGTGTACGTTACTCATACTATCTATATGTTTTAAAAAGTTTTTAACAAACACGGTTTTCCCACATGATGTGGGACCACAAACCATAGATGTCCAAGGATGTTTCCACCGTGGATCCATGACAAAAACTGTTTTCATCAAAGCAAATAATATTTTTATAAGTCTCGAGGTTTGCGACAGCGGCGCGCGTGTCACAAGCTGCTCGAGAAATCAGATTGCTGACGAAGTGACAAGCTACTTTCAAGCTATAAAACTTGTGATAAACGCTATCAACGTGTACCAAAAAGCTTAATGTGAATTGAAAAGCTCAATGTGAATCGATAATCTTGATGTGAATCAATAAGCTTAATATGGTATATCAGACTGTTTAATACACTTCTTGAGTCTTTCACCACCACCGCTTTAAAAAAATTTATTTTTTTGTTAGGTTTATTACATTGAAATAAGATTAATTGAGAAACAAGCAGTTTTGATTGAAGGATAAGCGTTTTATTAAGTATTTACAAATGTTTTGACACATGAATACAATTAATTCACTTATGCTATTTAACAATATGAAATTATTCATAATTCACACAAATATTTTCGAAATAATATTTTCTCATAAGTTTAGCGTTATGAAGTGCACAATTTGTTTTATAAGAACCATTATGGTTAATACAAATAGTTACAATTTTTTTTGATTGTACAACTTGGGAGTAACCTAAATCGTAAATATCGACGACATTAAATTTAAAACGTTTCAACCATTCCTTTCTAATCTGACCTCTGACGAAAACTTTCTTAGCATCATGCAACTCTTCTCGAAGAATCTTGCCTATATTCGCATAAGGAATTTCATCAGACTTCCATGAAAGCCCGTGATAGTATTGTTTCAGCCATGTATTTTCTTTTTTGTGTCTATCCGTAAGTCGACACCAATTATATGGTTCTCGAAACAAAAGTACTAGAGGTTCAGAGTCTTTTTCCAGCGGTAATATAGCAAGCTCCTTAAGAACATAATCATCTGTAGATTGTTTAAACCCCTGCATGTCAACAATGTACTCCATTCTTTTGGACAGGCTTCTCGACATCTTGGTTGTCACAGATATACTAAACTAAATAACCTTTATTTTAAGATTTTTATTGATTAAGATGTTTTATACCCATAAGGGTAACTTTTAGATATATTTATAAAACGCCTCTTTGCATACACAGGCTTACATATCTTATTTTCTTCCCGCGTTACGACATCATGAAAGTTTGTACGTCTTATCGAATCGAACGTTAATAATATAGGTGGAATCTCACCGGTAACTAAATCACGTATAGAGTCAAAGTTTATTTTCTCAGCGTTTGAATAATTTAACCGTATACCTTTGACCTTACATATGCAAGATTTAGTGCCGTCAGATTTCTTAACCTTATAAGCATAAAATTTTGGCCCCCCTGATACAAAAGATGTTATATAACTCCCTATACCGTAACATGACAATTCATCTGTCATTTCTGCTAAAAGTGTTCCCGTAGGTGGCTCATACTCCTGTGTATCTGTATTTCTCACATAAATAATTGAATCTGTATCATAATATAAAGCGCGTTCTCCTAGGGGTTCCAAGTAACTGAAAAGTTTCAACTGGACCTGTGCTGTGGTTTAAGCAGCAACAACAACGTTAGTAGTATGTGATGTTTCCATTGCTTCTTCAGTGTATTGCCAGCAGGCGTTCAGGGTGTACTCATTAACGGGTAAATACGCCATAACTTCGACTTCAGAGTTGGTTAACATTTCTAAAAGTCTTTGAGGATCTGTCACTATTTCTGTTTTTGGCATATTCTCTCTTTGTCTAAATTTACCCCATAAAGAATTAAGACAAAGTTTTGCTACAGACCTTTTCCCAGGATTAAGATTTATCTGGCTCTTGTCCAGTTTTATACCCTCCGCTCGTTCAAAGTCTTGAATATACTGTGTTATTGCCTCTGGATCATTGTTACATTCCGCAGGAAATCCAGATGCATGGGTTTTCTGTTTAAAAAATTCATCGATGTAACCTGTAAATAATCCACCTTAACCAGTAGCAGGATCATATTGTGTAATTTTATATTGCCAAATTTCAAAAATTTTTCTAATTCTGTAGCCAATTTCAACAGCTTTTTTTACCTCCTCAGATACCCATGTACCAATAAATACTCTGTCTTCTTCATTTTCGTGCATAAAATCTTCTTGCACTTTATCTTCTATACACTTTCGACATAGTGGGAAAATTAATTTACCATGCATTTTTACAGGTAAAACCGGGTGATATAAATTGCGTGGTGGTAATATGGTACACATACGAGGGTCATTTGACAAGTACCTAGCCTCACCGCCAGATGGTACCACTATCGCACCAGAAATACACTACAGTGCAGTATCTTCCTGTAAACGGTTACAGACAAAATTTTAGCCGGATCGGAGTTGTAGTTTATTTTTGAGAGCGTGTGAAAGCAAATGTGTCCGTTGATTTTTGAAAAAATGGAGAAAGAACAATATCGGTCGGTGATTCGATTCTTGTTTTTGGAAGGGAAATCGCGCAGTGAAATTAAAGAACGCTTGGATGCAGTGTATGGGGATGCTTCTCCTTCGATGGCGACCGTTAAATTTTGCTATAACGTGGTCGTACGTCGGTTTTTGATGATCCACGCCCAGGTGCTCCGAAAACAGCCACTACGGAGGAGAACGTGACAAAAATACACGATATCGTTTTGTCAGACCGCCGATTAAAGGTGCACGAGATAGCTGCGATAGTAGGCATCTCAGAAGAATGCGTGTGGCATATCCTACATGAGATTTTAGGCATGAGGAAGCTGTCAGCAAGGTGGGTGCCGCGTTTGCTGACTGCAGACAACAAGCGCATCCGTGTGACCAGTTCAGAGCAGTGTTTGGAGCTGTTTAATCGCAATCCAAAAGAGTTTTTGCGTCGTTACATGACCGTCGACGAAACATGGATTCACTACTACACTCCAGAGACCAAGGAGCAGTCAAAACAGTGGACCTTACCCGGTGAACCTGCTCCGAAGAAGGCGAAGACGGTCCCGTCGGCCGGAAAGGTGATGGCCACTGTTTTCTGGGATTCTCAAGGTGTGATTTTTATTGACTATCTGGAGAAGGTCAAAACGGTCACAGGACAGTACTACGCCTATTGAGCCGATTTGACGCCGTGTTAGAAGAAAAACGGCCCCATTTGTCTAAAAAGAAAGTGCTTTTCCGCCACGATAATGCACCGGCTCACACTTCTGCACTCGCCACGGCTAAATTGGTCGAATTACGCTACGAACTGCTGCCCCGTCCACCGTATTCTCCAGATTTGGCTCCGTGCGACTTTTTTTTGTTTCCGAACCTAAAAAATTCGCTCGCCGGGAAGAGATTCCACTCCAATAACGAAATAATCGCCGCCACGGAGGCCTATTTTGCAAACCAAGAGAAAACATTTTTTTAACGGGGTTAAAAAAATTGGAACACCGCTGGACCAAGTGTATTCAACTAAAAGGAGACTACATTGGAAAATAAATTTTATTTTTTGTAAAATTTTGGTGTTTTCTTTTGTAGGCTAGGTACTTATCAAATGACCCTCGTAATAAGTCCATCGATTTTATGAATATTATTTATATTACCAATGAATTGAAGACACTCTTCTTCGCCAACATATACCTTTGGATGACCAACAGGGTATTTGTCTCGTTTACATATGTACGGATAAAGTGAACAAACATCAACGTATTTAATTTTTTGGTTATTCTGTGCGTCATAAACTTTAACTGTATTGCCTGTTCTTCCACCAAAGAAAGCATTTCTAGGATTTAAGGGTTCATACATTTTAAGTTTAGCCTGTTGTACAAACTGACTCATACTTTCATTTTCCAAACACTCTTTCTCTTATTCACACTCCCATTTTTCTATAAGATAATAATTATATGATCTAATTTTTTCAGAAATTTTGCAGGTCTTTCATACCTATCATGCAATGTTTCCTTACCCACTACCAAACGCGTGTGTCTGTTAATTCGGTAACATCTTGGACACCCGTGCCAGTAGCACCCGTGAAACTGTAATATTATACCCTTACTATGAGTGTTATTTTGATAAGGTGATAGAAAACCATCAACTTTTGGCCCCTCCGGAAGTCGTTTTTCATGAGAACGATCAGCATGTTGTATTTCACAATTCATAACCTTTTCCATCCATTTTAACCATAATAATGCTTTAAGTGATTGATTATTCGCTCGCCTGTATCCACCTTGAGGTATAATGCCAATAGTTATTGGTTTTAAAAAGTTTTTTCTATACACACGAAGACAAGACGATGCAATTGTAGCTGCTTCAGTAAAAGGATCAACTTTAGAACAATTTAAAAAAGTTTCTCGAAAAGCCAAACATGCTAGCCTTAAAATTTTAACATCTTGTTTACAATATTTCAAAATTTCTTTCTGAAAATCGAAGACGTAATGCTGTTCTTTCTTATCGTTATACCACTCTAATAAATTGCCTCTCTCAATAACACTCATAGTATCTGGTGAATAGGATGAAAGAGGTGGTAATTCACCAATATAATTTTGATTTTCTGGCGTGTTGAATAAATGTGGGAACGTGCCTTTCTCAATCTGTATTGAACCATAAGCCTTAGGTAAAGCACTAAGAGGCATATGAAGATAATTCAAACTATCTAAAAATTTAACATTCATAAACTCCATTAAAATTATTTTTGTACCGTTTAATATAATAGATGGTTTAACACGAATGTCATCTCGCTCAGCAATATATTTTAGAATAAACTGTCCATCAAAACCTTGTGCATTGTGCGCTATACAAACAATCTGCTTAAACGCCCTTCTTTTCGCAAACACTAAATCTGTAAATTGTTTGACAGGGTTACGATCAAATACATATTCCCGAATACCACAATATGTACACGATGTCGAAATGTCTGTATTTTTATCACAAAAACTATAAACTTGTTGTACAACACACAAGTTTGGTACATGTATTCTAATTTTGTCATCACCATCTACTCTTTCACATTGTTGTGTCTCAAAATCATAAAAGAAAAATAAAGTTTTTAAAATTTTACTTGATTCAATTGGTTTTACGTAACAAAAATGATCTGTAGGTAATATTTCATTACAAACTTTACAAAATGTTTTTCCACACTCATGTTTTTCTTCTTTTACTCTAACTGTTTTATTACACATTGTACAAATTCTTATACTCTGGCAGATTGACAGTTTTTTGTCAAAAGATTTTGGTTTTTGATGATTTTTATAACAAATATTACCGAAAAAATCTCTAGCACAAAATCTACAGTTAATTTTAACATTTTCAGTATCACAAGGAGGTTTTTGAAAACACTTGCTACATTTTTGTGAGCATTTATGATTTTCTTCTCACGTAAAAATTTTATTACATGGTATGCAGTAACCTCTACTACCAGCAGCAGCAACCAAATTTAATATTGGTTGATAATGATGTAATGCTTCGTAATATATAATCCTTAGAGTATGTTTAATTATATTATTCGTATCGAGAACAAATTTTGAACCGTCATACAATGGTTTATCACCACGTCCAAATCTTTGAAATGAGTAGATAACGATGGCAATACCTATTCTAGCAAAAAATGTCTGAAATGTGTGAATTTCATCTAATCCACACCCTCCTTCGGGTATAATTACACCAACATCGCGTACAAGATTTTGTGTACATTCAGTTTGATACTTTCAACGACTGTTTCTAATTTTTTCCCACTCTTTTTGAAGTACTCCTGAACGTATTTGCCCCCGTATCGTATGCACATATGCAACTACTAAAGATCTTGGTAAACATAAATTATCATCGTTTTTTATTTTTAATATAGAACGCTTAAAAAGACTTTCATGAGTTAAAGCTACGCGACCACGACCTACAGGGACAGATACAATGCTACAAGATACTAATAATGTATCATCAATTTCAAAATTATCAGCGCTTTGTGCAACGCCTACTAGTTTATCCCATAAATCGTTAGCAGATAAATCACTCACGCGTCTAAATGAAATCCATGCAGGACCGTGAAGAAATCTTTCGGATGAAAGAGTTACGCCAATAAAATCTTCGGGTGTTGCTGTACCACATAATTTTCCATACAATTCCTGCATTGCACTCTCGAGCCACTCATAAACATTGACTCCAGAAGGTGGTGGTCGAATTTGAACACGCATTTCTCTACCTTCAATACCAAAGCGCCGATAATGTCTTGTAGACTCGTCTGTTATTACGATGTGTGGCTCTTCTACATTTTCTTCTCTATTTTCTTCTTCTTCTACGATATGCTCGTTTCCTCTTCCGCTCTGCAAATTTTTAACTATATGTACAAATAAAAAATGTTATCAAGTACTCATATATTCAATATATTTACTGTTTTCATCCGAACCAGTATTCATGTCTGATGAATTACACGTAGTACTTCTGCTACTAGTACTTCTATTGCTAGTGCTACTGATACTACTGGTGCTACTACTACTACTACTACTGCTTCTGCTACTGGTTCTGCTATTGTTTCTGCTACTGCTTCTGCTACTGCTTCTGTTACTGCTTCTGCTACGGCTTCTGCTGTTGCTTCTGTTGGTACTTCTACTATGAGAATTTGTCTTCAAACTCAATACAGGCTGTTTCTCATAGGTATTATCTAAACGAAAAATATTATTAAACATTATATAAGTACATAATAATAAATTAGTTTATGCTTAATTATGTGTACCTCTTAATGAACTAGTTGAAGGTCCAGCCTCGGGATCAAATATTACGTCTGTAGCATAATCTGTATTATCTGAAAAACGAATTATTAAATAAGATTAGTATATATGGCGTCAATAGAAAATAAAAAGACATCACTTATCATACCAGACGTGATATTTTCGAAGAGCGCATCGTCTCCATCATCATCATTATAAAAACTATCAAGTTCTGTAAAATTTTGAATATTTATTTTAAGTAAGTAAATAATATTAATAAGTTCGAAATTTACTTACGTTTAAAGTGGTTGTATTGTCGCATGATATCGGTAGTAAATGGTGAATCGTGTAAATTTCGTGATTTGAAGTGTTCAGCAAGTATAAAGATTGTTTTCTTGTTATTTAAAATACCTAGTTTATAAATGTATAAAATTGTTCGTAACGAACAAAGACTAATAATAAACCGTAGTTTTCTAATCAATGTTTCTTCAGAAAGTGTTTTTAAATTTTGAAGCCATTGATTGTCACAAAATGTTCTAATAATGTTATACCTTACGATTGCAATATGATAAATAACCCTTATAATTCTTAATAATTCTCCACGTGAATCCATTGTAGTATAAGTGCTAGTGATGTCTGTATCTACGAAAAATTATTTAAATTGTAAGAATATGTAAAAATACTCTAATCATTTCCATGTAATTTAATTAAAATATGAATCGCTTAATAAGATACTTTTCATTTATAATTTAACTTGAAACAATATCAATACTTTAAAAACTTACCTTGGCGTATGTATATGCTGGTATTGAAATCTACGAGGCCTCGAATTATATTTTATAAGTATTTTATATGTATCTTACTAGACTACTGATTCAACTAATCTTTGGTCGTTTTCGAAGAGTTCAGACAGAGTGAACTGTCATGTACGTGGTACCATAGGTGCTTATATACCCGCCAAAGAACTTTGAAACCACGTAAATCGGTGACAGTGGTGGGATGAAAGAATGCACTACAAAATAACATCTTTTGAAGTGATAGACACTTTTTAGTATTTCAAGAGCATACAAGAATAATCACAACTCAGCATTTTATAATAGAACAGCTTCGTAAAATATTTTATGAAACATAGAATTACAAAAACCAAACGAAAATCCATAAATAATATTTTATAAGCAAATTATAAAATACACCTGGTAGAAGAATATATTGTGCAGTAAAAACTATGTTACACTTGACTAATACGAAAATTGATTGAGTCGATCAATACATCGATAACGAGATCGATCGACCTGTGAGGTTCCAAAATACCTCCAATAAAAAGAGGATATTGTACTTAACAATAAAGTACAATACCGCGAATTAATCTGAATGTAACTTTTCGAGATATCTGTACCAATACCTTACTAATAGCGAATCAATAACAAAATTAATTGGTTAATGAACGTTATAAATATGCGGAACGGTTAGAGGGTAAAGTAGGTAGTAAAAAAGTATAATACCGCGATCTGATATAATCATCGATTAGACTGATCAATGTATCGATAACGAAATCGATCAAGCAATGAGGTTCCAAATTATCTTCATTTAAAAGAAGATATGGTACCTTATAAAACGTCTAATACCGCGAGTCGATCTGACTATAATTACCAGTGGGAAATCATAGCAATATCGAGCCAATACGTTGATCAGTTTACTAAACTCTCTCTATTTTCTCATCCTGTATTGAGGTTTACATGAAGGGGTGATTTGTGTGTTTGATAATAACAATAAATTAATTTTTATTGTAGATTTTCGTAGCATGTATAAGGAACATATAAGCTAAGAAGGTGTCACATACGTAATAGTGATAAGTAGGGCATTATACTATCTGATCAGATGACTATTATAACAAACTACTAGTCATACAAGTGATAATGTCTCACTCCTTGTACTTGTCATAAGAAACAAACAGCGAAAAGAGTTTAAGTAGTTGTAATGATTATCGATTGGTTCAATCGATATATCGATAACGAAATCAATCGATCTGTGAGGTTCCAAAATACCTCCAATAAAAAGAGAATGTTGCACCTAACAATAAAGCACAATACCGCGAATTAATGTGTATGTAAATTTTCAAGATATCTGTACCAATACCTTACTAATACCGAATCAATAACAAAATTAATAGTTAATGAAAGTTATAAATATGCGGAACGGTTAGAGGGTAAAGTAGGTAGTAAAAAAGTATAATGCCGCGAGCTGATATAACCATCGATTAGACTGATCAATGTATCGATAACGAAATCGATCAAGCAATGAGGTTCCAAAACATCTTCATTTAAAAGAAGATATGGTACCTTATAAAAAAGTCTAATACCGTGAATCGATCTGACCGTAATTTCCGGTAGTAAATCGGACCAATACCGTACCAATACGCCAATCAGTGTACTAAACTCTCTCTATTTTCTCATCCTGCCTTGAGGTTTATGTAAAGGGGAGTTTGTGTACTTGGAAATCATAATAAATGAATTTTTATTGCAGTTTTTTCGCAGCATGTATCAGGAACATATAAGTTAAGAAAGTGGCACATGTGTGTAGTCAGAAATAGACCATTACGTCGGCTGGTCAGTTCGCTATTATGACGGCCTGCTTGACATAGAAACGACGGCACCTCATTCGTTGCACTTATGATAAGAGTCAACCAACGAAAGAACTTCAAGGCAATGCACATAAAGTAGGTGTAGCTTAATGCGTGCTAGTGGGATAGTCCTAATGCAGTGGCTATCATTCTATTTTTCGTAGCTTTTTAATAAACCTACTCGCTCAGATGTTTCTCTGCTAACTTGGGCCGATTTAATTGTGTATTAATATTAACTTTTTATGTATAATTAATAAATAAACACTTCCTCAGCATAATTTTATAATAAATAAACAATAATGAACATAAAATAATAATTTAGAATATTTCTCGGTAAAATGCTGTACAAGCGCTGAAACAGTGCTTATATAAACTTTTCTCAAATTATTTATAAATTATTTAGATAATATAGTAGACAAATGTCTCTGGTATCGGCTGAGATTGAAAGTTTTCGTGAGAAAAAAATTTTAGAGTATTCGCCTGACGTAATAAGAGTAAACCGAGGGTTTTGTTCCATCTCTTATTATCGTATGATTTTAGAATTTACTTGAAAAATAATTCCTACTTCCTCCGCCATGTGTAATATGAATGCAAAATCCAATTTTCTGCAAGTTTCTACACACTCTCAAAGTAATAAGAGTGTAGCTTATCATCAGTTTTCGCTAACTTTTGAAAAAACGATGGCTAGAGCACCCTGCTGTCCACCAGTCTGCTGTAAGATTTTATTGAGGCAGCACCTCTCTCTCTCATCATGGACGAAATGGCTAATTCGCCACCACCACCACCATTGTCGCTTGAAGAGTTTCAAGGCATCCCCATCGACGAGTTGATACCTGAGAAGGTCATGCAGGTGTTCCTCCAAAATCAGGACATCCTCCTACGACAACAGCGTGAAGCAGAAGAGCGCCGCATCCAGGTTGAAGAGGAATAGCGCATCCAAATGGAAGAGGAAAGGCGCATTCAAATTCAGGAGGACGCCGCACTTGCTGACCTCCTGCAAGACGCGGAGGAGGAAGAGGCTGTGCAAGACGACTTCGAAGATGAAGTTGAATCTGGCTACGAGTCAGATATGTCGAGCGACCACGGAGAAATAGTGGAACAACAACAACAGCAAGAAATTGTGGACTCCGACATGGAAACGGTCGACAATAATCACGATGGTGGTGGTGATATTGATGGTGACGGTGATCGGGAGTATGTGCCGGAATACCCCGCGCAGATGAATGAAGTGGCGCTAAGATGCGCCATCAATGTTCGGCGACGCTTTCACAGAAACCTCGGCGCTGTGTTTAGAGAAGCGCGGGACAACGAAATAATGTTGCTGCGTGAGCAACTACGGCTAGTACAGCAGGCAGCACACCGACAACGCCGCCAAGAATTAGCTGATGTGCCGCGTCGGAACTTCGATTTTTGTTTCGGCTGTGCTAAACGATTCTGGTGCCAAAGAAACTGGCAGTGGAGGCGTTGTGATGCGTGCGGGTTCTGGCTCTGCCCAGATTGTAATGAAAATCCTGTTCATTGTCAGAATGAACAGGATCTTTTCTAAAAACATAAAAAACTCTATAAATAGTGTATAGTAGTGTAAAAGTTGTACTGTAGTGTAAAAGTTGTATCGATAGCAGTAGCAGTAGCAGCAGTTGCAGCAATTGTAAGTTTTATATTATTTGTTTATTTTTTAAATTTAAATAAATATTGTTTTGAAATAAATTCTCTCTCTCTCTCTCTCTCGTGTGTGTGTGTATGTGTGTGCGTGTGCGTGTGTGTGTGTGTGTGTGTGTGTGTGTGTGTGTGTGTGCGTGTGTGTGTGTGTGTGTGTGACTTTAATCATAGTTTCAAATTTTGAATGTTATTACTTACCTTTCATACTCCTATCCTAAAATACCACTTAGTTTAAATCATAATTTTAAATTTTGAAATCATAGAGTTAAGTTTAAATCATAATTTTGAATTTTGAATATTGTGGCACCATGGGGCAGCCATAATAAACCCCCCACCACCAGAAAGGGTCAATGACCTCAAAGTCGGGTGGTGGGGGTTTGTTGTGTCTGCCCCATGGTGGCACAATAACTACTGTAGTAAGAGTACAGCGAGAGCGAGCGGGAGCGTTACTCGGATGTCGTCCTCCGCAAGAGACGGTTGTATTTTGAGAGAGAGAGAGAGAGAGTTCACAAGCATGTTTTTTCCTATAAAAATGTGTTATTTTACGTGGGTAGTGGTTTTACAGCATATTCTCATATTTTATTCAAAAACAAGTTTTGGGCCTTATGGGACTAATATCGATTTTTTCTCTGGTAATAAGTTGTTTAGGGGGTATTCCCACTTTATAATTTGAAATATCGAAGTTTGAGACCCAAAACCTGATTTGGACCTTACCAGCCTAATATCTAATGTTTTAAGTGGTAAGTAGCTACAGGAAGCAGCAGTATGTCCTAGTGGTGCTTATTGGGTCATGCTAATACCGGCGGTAAAAATTTGGGCCCAATGTATGTTTTTTCCTCTAAAAATGTGTTATTTTAAGTGGATAGTGATTTTACATCATATTCCTAGAGTCTAGTCAGAGACATTGAGATTGAAGTCCAAAAACATGTTTTGTGCCTTACGGACCCAATATTTCTTTTCTCTACACAAGTTTGTCATTTTGAGTGATAATTGATTTTGGGTCCTATTGTTGCTTCCTAAGCTACTTACCACTAAAAAAATCAGATATTAGGCCGATAAGGCCCAAATCAGGTTTTGGGTCTCAAACTTCGATATTTCAAATTATAAAGTGGGAATACCCCCTAAACAACTTATTACCGGCGGAAAAATCGAGATTAGTCCCATAAGGCCCAAAGAAAACTTGTTTTTCAATAAAATATGAGAATATGCTGTAAAACCATTACCCACTACGTAAAATAACACATTTTTATAGGAAAAAACGGTATCCGGACAGTTGCTCGAAAATTTTTTGCTCGAACACTTTTACTCGAATACATTTGCTCGAAATGACGTTTGCTCGAACGGACATTTGCTCGAACGGACATTTGCTCGAACGGACATTTGCTCGAATGGACATTTGCTCGAACGGACATTTGCTGGAACGGACATTTGCTCGAATGGACATTTGCTCGAACGGACATTTGCTCGAACGGACATTTGCTCAAACGGACATTTGCTCGAACAGACATTTGCTCGAACGGATATTTGCTTGAAAATCTTTTTTCAAATGAACATTAGCTCGAATATACATTTGCTCGAAAGATATATGCTCGAATGAAGATTTGAGGTAGAGACATTTGCTCGAAAGAAAATGGTCTCTTCTCTGCCTAGTTATTTCTGGGACGTCCCATAAATCCTGTGGTATAATTTCCACCTATGGAGGGTCATTATTTCTTTAGTCATAAACTCAGATAAATTTGTTCTTTCGAGCAAATTATCATTCGAGCAAATGTATATACGAGCCAATATTCATTCGAGAAAAAGATTTTCGAGCAAATATCTGTTCGAGCAATTGTCCATTCGAGCAAATGTCCATTCGAGCAAATGTCCATTCGAGCAAATGTCCGTTCGAACGAATGTCCGTTCGAGCAAATGTCCGTTCGAGCAAATGTCCGTTCGAGAAAACATCTTTCGAGTAAATGTCTTCCGAGCAAAAGTTTTCGAGCAACTGTCCTAAACCCGAAAAAATTGGGCCCAAAAACTGGTCCAGAATGCCATAAAAAATACCTATCTGAACGTAAAATTTGCTGCTGAAAACGAATTTGGGGGAAAAAATAGGGGTTCCCATTTAAAAAATTTAACTTGGGACTCACAAGGCCCAAAATTGTAGTAGGTCCCAAAAAATGGCAATTCCACCAGGTAGCTTTTTCAAAATTCTAAATTTTCCCCATTTAGTGTTTTCAGCGAAAATGCTTTCCTGACGAGTTATTTAGCCGTTCCGGAACTTTTTGAACACCCTGTATATTTCAAGTGTCCGGAGAATCAGCCTCGCCCGATAGATCCCACTGTTCTACGATGGAATAAAATAAGAGAAAACTGGATATAAATAATTCTTATTTATTACGCATTGATACAATGCTGTACCGAAGCTTTCAGCTTTAAAATAGAATTTGATATAAATTGTACTTTAAGTTTATATGCTTTTGATACAAGAGTGTACCGACCTTTTCAGCATAACATACAAATCTAAAGTTGTATATCTTGTATGATTATCGCTTCCTTGTTCCGTCCCGGATGGTACTGTGATGGGCGGATCCAAGCAGGAACTTAGATAGCGATTGTTGTTGGTTCATGAGTTGATGCCTCGTGTCGCCGCAATCCTGCAGCGGGTCTCCAGTCTCCGGTAGTTCGGCTGTAAGCAGCTGTATGTCGGCGTACTGAAGCAAGCCAAGAGTACGATTACTTTCTTGTTTCCTTGCGTTTTTATACCCGACAAAAAGATAATAAGATAATACAAGTGTTACGCGTAAGTCGGGCGCTTACACGTCGATTTCGGCAAGCGTTTACAGAAGTGCTGACAGCAGCTGCGGTCTATACTGACGTACTTTATATACGATATTCATTGGTACAAATGATTTGGTCTGAATTGCACAATGAAGTTAAAAGTGCAACGTAATGACAGATGTCATTATACAATAATACTACGTGATGACGAATGTCACACCTTCCCCTTTCATCTATTGCCGCCCCCGGCAATGGGTGTATTACAGGTTATTTATATGGAATATATATATGTATATAGATAGCGAATTCAGAGAAAGAAAACATCAAAAGTAAATGTACATTCATATGCTCTTACAAATGTTCTTAGTATAATAAATTTTGACGATATTAATGAATGTATATACGTTATATGCATGATTGCGTATGCAACCTATTAGTTAGATGGATATCACCGTTTTATAGTCAACTCGGCGAGTTGAATCTTGCCCCGGTGCATAGGCAACCCTGCGAGTCGAATCTTGCACCAGTGTATAGGCATCCCTGTGAGTTGAACATTGCACCAGTGTATAGGCAACACGTCCAGTCCAGTTTTGCACATGCAAGTATGTGATCTATAGAATGATTTCTTCACTGTTTTGTGGCACGTGTATCGAGCGCTGGTCGTTGCTCTTTCGAAATATCGTGCGACATGATATTTTCGTCCAAGCTATTGCGAATACATTGAGATTTTTCTTATATACAGTTCGTTAACATTTGACTGGATTTATTTTTGCCCTTGATATACCTAAAATATTTTATACGTCAATGCTCTGGTAATTTAGCAAATCTACAGTAGTAGTAGATGTACTGGTATAACGAGACAGATAAGTATCATGTTACGGCATCAGTGTCATCCGCAAGTGGGTACTTGAGATAAGAGGTGTTTATATAAACAGTACTTGAGACAAGAGATGTTGATATAAACAGAAGCTAAACAGTAGCCAAATAGTAGCTAATTAGTCATAACAATGGGTAATTAGTGTTTTTTTTTATATAAACGATCACTAATAGCCTATTATTTATTAGCTACTGTTGTGCTCTTATATTAAGTACCCGCTTGAAGACGCCTTGGGTTTAACGTGATACCTATCTGTCACGCTATACCGGCCATGGTATCCCCACTCCTCTCGATCCGGATAGCTTGAGCGTGGGTCTATGCGCTATTTATCGCGGTACATAGAAGGGGTAGACTGCTCTATATCAGTCACACGTGTGCTCTATCCGGCCGGTTTGAGCATACTGTTGTGCGCGTTTGTGCAGCCGCGCCTGCAATTTGAACGGTGCGAGAAGAGTGGAGAGCCTCGGTCTGATGAGAGAGGAGTAAGCGCGGGCCTGTGCGAGCACGTTGCAGGGTTACCAGATGGCGATCGTCTATCCTTTTCACTCAGGTGCAAGTGACTGAGACAAAAAGTCGCCCTCTGGCAACTCTGGCACGTCACTACGGAGCGCATGAGTGGGGGAAACTACTCTATAGCTATACAAAGAAAGCAAGCGATATGCTTCCAAGCAGAGGCACGTTTCTTTGCGATTTTTCTAGTCATGTGCGTGTAAACAAAAGGGAAACTCGATTACTATTATTTTTCAAGGAAACAAAGAGGATTGGATAATTTACTGAAAGAATGTAAGGTCAATAATAAATGAAAACAGTTGTTTTGGCGAAAAACTTACACCAAATTTTATCAACGCATCACACCCGCATAAACACACATTTACATAAGTAACACATAATAGCGCACGCACGCACACACGTACGCACGAACGCACGCACACACGTACGCACGAACGCACACACACACACGCGCGCGCGCGCGCGCACACTAAGAAATTTTGCAACTGCGTTGCCGCTGTAGCGTCGCGGCCAGCTGTCCGAGGAGCGCGTAGTGGGGGGAGCAGACTGACATAGTATAGCAACCTCTCGCCTTCTTTTCTTTGGTTGTTATTAAGATTCTCTCAACTCAGGCATCAAATAGGGCCTTTTTCCGTATGAAAGAAGGAGAGAAAATTTCGCATTTCAACCGTATTTTGTGAAAGTGGTAAGAAATATCTATTTCTACTCTAAAACAGGTGAGAAATGAAAAACTGATGAGAAATATTCATTCCTCACCTAAAACAGGTGATAAATGGCCATTTCTCACCTAAAACAGGAGAGAAATGGCCATTTCTCGCCTAATACACGTGAGAAATGAATATTTCTCATCTAAAACTGGTCAGTAATGGCCATTTCTCTGTCTCAGGCGCGTTCAGCACCCTCCACTCCGACTCGTGCTGAACACCTCACCCTCGCTATAAATAGCTCATTTTCTCCCCTTCTTGCACAATATATTATTAATAATGATGGTGACTAGTTGTATCTGGGGTAACCTTGTTTTTTGAGGAAAGAGAAGGTGTTGGTGGAAAAGGATTTATACCGGGTAGTATGTTTGTCCGTGGGGAACAGGCTTTTTTATCAATGAGAGGTTGTTTTTCCTCCGGGTTGTCAGTTGGTTTGCTGAACGGCGGGCTTACTGTGTTATCGCAGTGTTGCACTTAACTTATATTTACGTGATGTAATATAACGGCGGGGTAATAAAATGAGCAGGGAAGGGTGCATATAAGTGAAATATAAGTGAAAAAACAAGTGTAACAATAATGCGTATTTATTGGACAACTTCGTGTACTTCTTTTTCCAGAATGGCTTACAGAAGTCGTCGTTCTAAAAGAATCTATCTACATAAATTTCTCTAAAGTTTGGATAATCCACGCGATTGTTCACATTAGATTTTAAATTTTCTTTCAGTTCGTCGAATATTTTTAGAAAAGTTATACCGTCGAAAAATGCGTGTATTATACTCTCGTCGCATTTTTCATGAATGTGTATTTTGATATTATTAATAATTATCTCTAACGCCGTATTAACTAATTTCGCACTATTTTCTAGTTATATGAATCTAAAATTTATACAATAGCGTAATTTTCTCAAGTGCGAAAATGTCTTTAACTGCATCACATGGCTCCATAAATTGTCGATCTTTCTCTTCTTTTTGGGTGGCTCGCCAGCATCGACGACAGGGTCTGTTTCTTGATTGGTACCGCTGCTGCTGCTGCTGCTGCTGTTGCTGCGCCTATCGGTGGTATCGCAGTCCTACGACTCGTGTTCATAGCGGCTCGAGAAGTCAGGTGGTGTAATTCCTTGACTCTGATTGATGGATACAGCTTTTGAGCTGTAGCGCGCCATCAAGGAAATGTCATGAGCTGGTAGGGCGATTTTTCTAGGCACTCGATTCTCGTTGATCATGTAGTCTTGAATGGTGACAAAATTCTCCGTAAATTTTTTCCAGCTAGGCTTGTCCATCCTAGATCCTGAAGTGCCTCCGGTAAATTGAATAACAGCTCGAAACTCCTTGCCGAAATATTGTAAGCCAACATAAATAAACTTTGAGTGCGATTTATTAAGAGCGCAGGTGTTGTTAACTCATTTTTTAACACTCTTTAAGCCCATTTTTAAGAAAATACTGGCTGCGACGTCCGAGATGATGTGCTTGTTAGATAGCGCATCGCGTGTCGCGTATTTTATTGCTTCCTCAAAGAGGAAGCTTTGTATCAGTGAAAAAAATTTTTGAAACAAAAAATGTTCAAAAACACGTTTTAAGACTTTTGGCGCTAAAATCCGTTGTTTTTGATAAAAAAAATGTTCGTGTGCGTGTGCATGTATGTGTGTGTGTGTGTGTGTGTGTGTGTGTGTGTGTGTGTGTGTGTGTGTGTGTGTGTGTGTGTGTGTGTGTGTGTGTGTGTGTGTGTGTGTGTGTGTGTGTGTGTGTGTGTGTGTGTGTGTGTGTGTGTGTGTGTGTGTGTGTGTGTGTGTGTGTGTGTGTGTGTGTGTGAGATAACTTTTGAACTGATCGACCGATTTACATCGGAAAAGGGTTATTCTCTCCGTTTCGGAGGAGAATAGAGAGAGCATAACCTACTTTTTGATTTTACCGATGTTTTTTTATACCCCAAAAAACGATTTTGAATTTTTCGTTTTCTTGACTTTTTAATTTGTTTCAGCCAGTATTACTTAATAAACTAAATTTTTATTAAAAGGTCTTTATATTACCTACAATTTGTTTTTCTAAAATTTAAATTATCTCTAGCCTGTCATTTGTTATTAATGAAAATATGGTTTATATTTCTTTAATTCATATCTCAAAAACTTTTTCATTTTTCCACTCAAAATTTTTACCACTTATTACACTTATCGAGTACAACATTGTGTTAAAATTTCAAGAGGTTATGTTGATCTGTTTCCGAGAAAAAATTATTATTGAAAACAAGTGCGTTTTCTTTCCTTTACGATAACAGGAGTAAAAGTCAATGAATCGTTTTGAAATTTGGCAGAAAATTAGCTTTTTTATGTCTAAGATTTCAGTTTTTTGTCGAAAAAAATCTGACGGTTGTGACCAAAGATATTTGAGGTTAAAATTTTTTTATAAATTTCTTATATTTGCATTTTTAAAAAGAATATTCGATTGATTGACTCAAAATTTTTACCACTTATTACACTTATCGAGTACAACATTGTGTTAAAATTTCAAGAGGTTATGTTGGTCAAAATTTTTTTACTCATTCCAAATTAGCCCCAAAACACAAATATAAAGTTTTAGTGCAAAACATGCAATAGTTCTATTTAATTTGTATATAATATATAAATAAAATAATTATTGTGTACCAGGGTATATTCCCGAGAAAGTAATTTCAGATTGAGTCCCGCGACAACGTGTACTAGGGCAACGATAATAATTAACTTTCAAAATATGAATTTCGAAAAAATTTCATAAAAATATTTCATAAAAATATCGATTCTTAAATATGAAAAAAACTACCTCTCTGCTAAATTTCAAAATGATTTTGTTTGTCTTGAAATGTCTTTTGTTAAGAAGTGTAACTTAGTTATTATGTTTGTATATTTGTTACAATGATGGATTAACTTTAAACCACTAAGTCGAGCAGGAGATTAGTTAAATACCTATTTCAAAACAAATATTTATTAGATTATTGCCAATACATACTTTTCTTTCTCAATCTAATGTATTTCTTTAAAATCTTTTATAACAATAATTAATTGTTTGTATAGGATACATAAATGAAAAAATAAAACAGATATTTTTTATATTCAGTCAAATTGTTTAAGAAACAACAAAGATCCACAAAGAAAACAGTTTTATTTATTAATAAAGTTTTGTTGTAAAAATTTACATTTGTTTTTTTAATTTAAAAAATGGGATCGATAAATTAGTTTGAGGAAGCATTTTACCAGTCAATTGGCAGCGGTTTTTTTAAGGGAATACTGCTTGACGGTAGAAATGTGGTGCTTTCAGTTGCTGCTTCTACTGTATTATCACAGCCTTGCTGACCGTCGCTCTTTATACGTGCAGGCGTGTACCTCTCTGCGCTCTTTTGGGCAGCGGGTGGTGGTAAGCATTTAGTAAACGACAGGGCACCACGTATACGTGGTGTTGGAGTAGGAGAAGGCATTGGAAAAAATTGAAGAGATCAGGGCAACAAGCGATCAACTCATATTTCGAATTGGTCCCCAGGTAAGCAATATAAACAGCCAATTCAGGGGCCATCTAAAAATATGAGCTGACTGTTTTTTGCCCTGACCTCTTCAATTATTCTCAAATAGAAAGATATTTATCGATACGTGAGATTTTGACTTTGTCTTTGATCGATCGAAGCGTAGTAGTTCGGGAGGTATTCTGTTACGCTTGAGTATTTGGCAATAACGGAAATGAGTTCATCCGTTTTGTACAAGAGAGAAAGACAATCATCGCGTAAATATTGATAACTATTCCAAGAAAACCAGGGATAGACTTGCAAGCAACACGTTTCATTGTGTTTTTTAGTCATGCGTGTCCGCGTGTGAACAGAAATGAAACTCGCTTATTATTTTTTTTTTTGCAAGGAAACAAAGAGGATTGGATAATTTGCTGGAAGAATGTAAGGTCGATAAACGAAAACAGTTGTTTTGGTAAAAAAATTTCAATCGATCGATCAGATTATTATTAAGAAAAATCTTACATAGTAAAAATACAAGTATGAATACGCAACTATGATTACATAAATTTTAAAGCAGCGCGGACAACCAGGACGGATTACTTACAAACTAAAATGGAACGTGTTTTCCTCCAACGAAATTGAACTCATACATGATTACAATCTAAAGGTTAAAAGTATAAAGCCTATAGAAAAACCTACAAACTATTGATACACAAAAAAAATTCATTAAAATTAACTCCATACACGAGTCCAAAAACGGCGACATCATTATTGTGACATTGATTTGCACGAATGCATACAAAAGCCTACACCTGTAGAAGTTACGCGCGGAAAATTGTTCACGCGGCGCATTTTCTTTTGTTCTCTTAGTTTCTCCCCGTGTCCTTTTTCGCGATATTTTCTCCTGGCACTTTTACAAAACTTTCTGACTAATTTGTCGTTCGCGCGAGAATCGGGCGTAAAGACTTGACAAAAAGTGCGTAAACTACGCCCGAATGAAATACAAGAACATAATACCATATTCACCGCAGACTTTCGAATCGATGCTCTACAGCTTTTCCTTGTTCCACTTGAGCCGCTTGCAATATCTTTCGAGTCACTCGAGATGCCATCGCGACGTAGGTCCCCGACTGTAGTTGTCAAAGTAGCTCCCGCTTGCATGTCGATCTATATAGAATGCCAACCAATGAGAACCAGGTTTATCCGATGTGTCGAGATTAGTCACGATGGCTGCGGAAAGACTCAAGCGCCAGGGTACATGGTCAGTGGTATAGAGATCAATCGAATTAGCGTCGAGTTTACTGATAGCTTGCGTTATTTCTCTAGTGTTCATTCTTGAAGCAAGGATGCAGAATCTCCGGCGGCTGTGAAATATATGCTTTAACTATCCGAATCGTTGCTCTTTGTATCTTTCGTTTCACAGTCATCATTGTTCGATTTCTCTGCAAACATCTTTCCTTCTCCTTGAGTTGGTACTCGCAAAGTGCTGTAAAGTATACTTCGCTATCCACTTTCCTTGGAAGAAGAGCGGCATTCTTAGGGTAGTATAGAATGTAGCCATTTCTTTACTTGATTAGCCTTGTATAAGGCACAAGATTCTTCTTTTTCTTCACCGAATGCGTGACGCACACGGCATTGTTTGGGAAAATACTGTTGAACTTTCCGAATGCTCGAGAGGCGTATTTCTCCAAGTTTCATATACGGTGGCCAAATACTGTTTCGATGTAGTGTGCCTTCTCCTTGCCGCGCACGTAAATTCTTCTCGACGCTCGTGCAATATTGTTGATATGTCGATGCAACTGACGAAGACTCCCTTCGCCTTCGAACCAATGAATTCCGTGAATGTCAATGGCACAGTAAATATTGGACTGTTTAACGTTATCGGGCAAGTCGTCGAGACTGCGGGGTGACTGTACTATCCAGTGATCGCTAATTCTTTTATGTAGAAAAAAGATTGCCGTCAATGTCGATTACGCAGCCCATGTTCATTGGTGGCGCAAAAGCGGATGTGTGTGTGCTGCCAGGCGCGAGAGAAAAAAAAAAGTGACGTAAGGGGCCATTGAGTGTACGCTTTTAGCGCTCTTATCCCCACTTTTGTTTCCACCGAGGTTGGTGTCGTCTGTAGTGCTGACGTCAGCATTTAGGCACTGAAATCCGAGAAAATTTGTTGGGTGGAGTCGATTTCGAGAATGTTATCGTATTCGGCAGTTTATTGTAGTTTCAGGAGCTGCTTCGGAGCCTACTTCGATACGCAAACTACCAAACCGAACGAGATTCTAGTGGGTGTGACACTGAGCCGATAAGTCAAGCGTGAATTTCCAAGCTGTGATAAAATAGCCCTATGAATAATTGGTTCTGTTTATGCCCAGACCCTTGTTGAGGAAATGTATACAGGTGGCCGAGTAGATTGTTTGAAAGGCTTTGATAAACGATGCATTGTTCCCGTTAAATCGCTGCTGTAATGGTTTGCTCGGAATTTAGACGCCATCTACGTACAGGAGGAGGTAATTTATGTTGAAGTATTGAAAGTTGAAAGGATTAATACACCGATTTACGTTGAACGCTCTGCTATCTACGAAACCGATGATTACACGTTTCGGAAGGTGTCCTAGAATTGCATTATCGATACTGTCACCGTGTATACCGTCGTGAAGCGTGAAAGTTTTGATTCCGACGCGCGTAATAGGGTACTTGGCGGTTACCTTGGCTAATGTACTGGCGTGGGCGATTAAAATACCGGGCTTCATTTTCACTTCTCGATTAATGAGGGTGGCTTCTTTTATCCTTATGCCAAATTGGCCGTCGTCTGTACTGTCCATCGGGTAAAAGGCATCTTTGCTTCGCACTAGTCGTACTCGCATTTCCACGCCATTGATAAACATTTTATCTTGATTAAACAAGTTACAGTGCAGATGGACGATCATGTCAAATGTCTTTCCTCCGAGCTTATAGTTTGGCTATTGATGAGCCCCTTGTTAGAGGATCGATGTAATGCTCGCTACTGGGCACGATAAATTCGATCGGTCGGGAACCTTCATCGTTGATCGATGACAAAGGCTTGTAGTTCGAAAAACTTCTGACTCCCCTCGAAGTTTGAGTTGCGGGGAGTGTAAAAAGATCCAGCTCGATCGACATACACTCTGATGAGTGTGAGTGTAAGAAAGACATTTTTTTCTATTTACTTTGGCCTGAAAATATCGCTAACGCTTCGAAAAGTCGATGTTTTTCTCTTTTTTCTATCTCCTTAGCATGATTTTCATCCGCCTGTTGTTTTTACGGCCCTTTTGTGTTTCACGCGTGTGGTGCGAACAGTGCCGTGTGCCTTTCTCGACTGCCGTCGACATTTGACGCGTCTGGTTGTTTTATGGCCTGAACCTTTCATAATATCCGATATTTTCTGAGCAACTTTACGCTTGAGATTCCGGCCCAATTTACGGGCCCTCGTTTTTACAGCCTCTTTGAAATTGGCGCCTGTGTTGGCAACGTCGTCGAGGACTTATGTACCTGCGCGCAACGTCTCCTTACCTTCTGCCTTAGCTCCGCTCGTGATGTATGGCAGAATGCGGCGAAAGAGACCGCCTAGCCATGCACCTACACTGCACCGCCTCTGAAATGTCGAGCTGGCAAAAACGTTTCACACACCTTCACCGCCAATATGTTCGTCGTAATAACGTGCATAGTGTGCCATAATACCGATTACGCCTAAAGTTTTATCTCCAACGTACCATAGTGGAATGGTATGCGTCGCCCGTGCTGATCACTTATGTCTATAATAATATTATTGAAATTATGATAGAGAAGTGGTATGTAGTGAGCGGCTGTAAAGCGCTGCACAGTGCTGCAGCCATATCTGAATTTAAAGGTCTCCATGGAAACTATGCGCAAGAGTGCCGCTTTGATATCCCCCACTATATAGTGTTGCCAGATGTCTGTGTAAACATACAGCTGATCTGGAATTGCTCGAAAGAGCGATGCACGTCTCTCAGCAACTATGTCCCTTTTACCCTCATCGTTTAGAGTCGTAAAAGGCATTTTTTGCTTTCCGGGAGTGTCATCGAACCCAAATATGCGTCAAATTTTGTTGTTGTAACGAGTTACGTGTAGCTGCGAATAGTCGCACTTGCGGCTTATCGCGTAATAGCCGCGACGTGTTATTACAGTTTCGATCATTTGATGGTGATAAGTTTCATTTGAGCTGTTTATCGCGTCCACCAGCTGAAAGAGCAAGTCATAAATTCTAATGGGTATATTTTAATTTATTTTTATTTTAATCAATAAACGGGCATGGTTGCCCTTTTACAATATTAGGTTACAATAGGAGGTGCTATAATGTGCACGGTCATACTTCCATTTATAAATAAAAAACCATCCACGCTGTCGCAAGTTAATTCGCGTTCCCAATCCACGTCTTCTGTGACCCTGGGTGGTAGCATGAGAGTGGTTGCAGCTATTAGCGATGTTGGGCGAGAACCAGATGGGGGGTGATATGGGTCGACCTTCACGATCGGTTCCTGGGTGTCCAATATACGTACGTCTGGGTACGTGGTGACGAATAGATCGAGAGTGTAGTTTTTCGACGGATGCGCATGGAACAATTGGCTGGCACCAAGGAAGTTACACGTTTCTAGTATGGGCTGGGCACAGCGAAATACCGGTGGAGCAATATATGCGAGCGGTTGAAACCCAAGGGGTGAGTTTGTCCATTGGATATTGGCGAGGTTGAAGTCTCCACATATAATCACCTCGAGAGGGGACAGATTGTTTCACTGCATCAAGCTTAGAGAAGAAACTCGAAGGCCGACTCGTTAGAGCTGGATTCAATGTACGCTGCTGCAATTAAAAATTTCGAATTACCGGCATTTATTTTCACAAATATCGATTCCGATACAGCGTCAACATCCACAAGTTCCGAGGCGACGGACTTCCGCACCGCGACCAGGACACCACCACCATCACCTCTGGTAATGCCGTCTCCCGCGCAGCCTCTGTCCCGGCGAAAGATCGAGAAGTCATGAAGACCGAGTTCTGAGGAGAGCGTGGAAGGTTTGAGCCATGTTTCAGTGAATATGACTATATCGGGTGTGTTAGAAAGTTGAAAGACGTTTGACCTTAAGAAGCTAATTTTATTGAATAGTGATCTAGCGTTTTGGAAATAACAATTAAGTGATACAAGGCAGAGACATCTTAGTTTTTTGAGCTTTCATCGGAGGCTGGCTGGTCTATGATTTCCGGAACTCCAGCCACGTATTTGATGATTTTCGGACACGTTGGATCGGCTATGTTAAGACGAGACACTTCGTCCCTCAGCTTCTTTCTGTTCTCGTTGAAGCGGCGTCTTGTCAGTTGAAAAGGAGATGTCAGACTGGATCTTAGAGCGAGAGCGTAGAGTTTTCATGACGTCACTGTGCGAGGAGAGCCGTACTAAAAGCGGGTGGGGGCCCTGAGCAGACGACTTCTTGCCTAGGCGTTTCACTTAAATGTTTGTGAGGTTAATGCCCTGTATAGCACTGAGTAAGCGTATGACCGCTTCCACGTCCGATGAAGTCTTGCCTCGCTGTGCTTCGGGAAGCTTATGCAGAATGATGTTATTCGCTCGCGTGATCCTTTCTTGCACCTGATTAGACAGAGAGTCTATTTCGTTAAGGCGCTTTGACTGGACGTTCTCGACAGCTGCAAGACGCTCCTCTACTGATACCACTTTAGATTTCAGCTCGGTTACCTGGTTAATCTTATCTTCCATCGCGTCGAAACGGCTATTCATTGTAAGCCAGATGAGATCGAGCGTGATAGGTGTGCTGACTGTCGAGGTCGCCAGAGAAGGCGATCGCTGGTTTTTATCTGTTACCGTTGCGGGAGACGTGCGATTCTTTACGTCCGGGCAGCACCTCTTGAACGATCCGTTGAGTTGAGGCTGCGACCGGGCGGCACATGAGGCATGGTAATAGGCCTTATACTTGTTACACTGATGGGCATCCTCAATTCTGAGCGAGCCGCCTTTGGAGGGGCAGAGAAAGCACTTGATGGACATTATCCTTGGAGGAGGTTATGTAGCCACAGCGCGGCGACAGCCCGAGTAAAGTTAACGTATACGGACTTCTTTTGGCATAAGGTGGACTTATTATATATTAAATTGAAGCTCGAGTCTCCAGGGATCAATGCACTATGAGTGTGAAAGTAAACTAGGTGGTAAAAATACTTAAAACGCGATAAAATGCGAGAGCAAGTATAACCGTTGACTATTCAAAATAGCGCCACCTGTCTTCTTTCCTATATATATTAGAATAATTTTTCGCTATGAGGAGCGCAGCATCGTACGTGGCAAACTTGTAGAATGCATCCTCCTTTTGAAAATGTACGACACTGCAGGGCACACGAATTTCCACCAGCCCGACGAGACATACGTATGAGCCGTGTAATTTGATCTCTCTTAATAAGTGCGTCATGCAGCTAGTCTTAGTATCGGGAAAGTAAAACATACTGCTGTTGCTAGGCAGCATGTAAAAATCTTCGTACGTGTCCGTGCTTGCTTTTTACGAAATGTTTTCGAGTTCGCTCGCTTTTCCCAAGAATTAAATTTATCCGGATAGCCGATCCACTTGACAAGCAGCTGCTAGTTTGCGCCATGTCCTTTCGCGCGCACGACGCGTTCGATCTTGAAATGCTTATCGACCTCCAGGCGCTCTTGACCGACGCGCACGAGTTCCTCTTTGTACGAGGGGTGTTCAAAAAGTAAGTTTCCCTGCTCCGGGAAAAACGCAAAACACAATTTTTAGGTTAAAGTAACATATGTATTTATTGTTTGACTTATAAACTATTTTTCTACATAGTCCCCTTGGACTTGAATACATTTTTTATATCTGTTCTCAAGCTTTGATAAACCTTGTTTATAAAAATCCGTGCCCTGTTTTTTAAAGAATAATTTAACGATGTCTTTCACTTCATCATTTGAATTGAAGTGATGGCCACCCAAACTTTCCTTTAATTTAGGAAAAAGAAAAAAGTCACTTGGTGCGAGATCTGGAGAGTAGGGTGGGTGATCAAAAATTTCCCATTTGAATTTTTCCAGTAAGGTTTGTGTTTTTTTTGCTGAATGAGGCCGTGCACTGTCGTGAAAAAGCAATACTTTTCTCGATAATTTTCCAGGACGCTTTCGTTTAACGGCACTTTTAAGTTTATTTAGCACTTCACAGTAACGATCTGCATTTATCGTGGTACCGGATTCAAGAAAATCAATCAACATTTCGTTGCCATTAAGCCCTTTTGCAGTTAAAAAGCGATAACTGCATACAACTCACAGGTGGGCACGTTTTTCACAGGTAGCTCCATGGTTTCCGAGCCGGTACTGATGAAAAAAATTTTTTCGGCAGCTAAGACCGGTTCCGCTCTTATCGATATATACTAAACTAAAACTATGTTCGGTCGCAGCTCGCTAGATGGCGCTGGGGCAAAACGGCAGACTAGGGAAACTTACTTTTTGAACACCCCTCGTAAAAGAAATCGGTTATGATTTCGTCGTTCAAGTCCTGAAGAATGTACGTGTACAGCCCTTGCCGGTACGATAAACGCGTTATCTTTGAAATCTCCTCGCTGAAATTTTTTTCGTATCCTCGCTCGAAGGTGTTTTTCGTTCGACTAACGTGCACGAGGTCTCTCACGTTGAATTTACCAAGTGTTGATGTGACTCGCCGTCGGCAATTGGTGCCGGCGCGCTTGGCCAAGTTTTCTCGCTTGAGCAGCGTTGTAGATGTCAACATCGGTAGGTCGCATCCGTGTGCCGATGTGTAGAGAATGATTGTATGCGTATACAATTTTTTGTAAAACATCGATATATCGTTTGGTGTTTTGGTGGGAAAAATATAGGCAGATCAATTCGCGCAGTGTCCCGTTGAGTCGCTCGATGACTGCTGCCTTGATATCAAGATTCCTGGCAACGCGAAAGTCGATTCTCCGTCGGTCAAGAAGATTTTGAAATGCTGCGCTGATAAATTCCTTGCCTCGATCGGACTGCACGCACAAGGGTAAACGTGGCAGCGTTGTCAAAAGGGGGAGAGTTCTCCAACGCACATTTCACGGTTGTTGAATGAGAAGGTTGGCAGCAGTACGCGCACAAGAGCAGAAGATGCGGCACTGCCAGTTCCGCCTTTCCACGTTTGAAATTCGAGTGCGATTTTTCTCCATCAAAACTTAGCATGGATTCAGGCAATAATTGTAAGGTGAAATATTTTTTTGTAGGAAAACATATAACGTTTATAATTATTTGTTTTATTAATTCAAAACATTTGTTGGATTAAATTTGGGATAAATATATATAATATATCACTGATGTACTAACATTTTTATGGGGAATGTTATATGTGTAATATCAGATTTGACCGTGTTTCAGCAGCCTATTATTTTTATATTTTTTATTTTATATTTATTTTATTTTATATTATTTTATTATATTATATTATTATATTATTTATTATATTATTTGTTATATTCTTATATTCTTATTTTATTTTTATTTTATTTTGTATTTTTTTTTTATATTTTTTCATTTTTTTACTTAAAAAATAGATTTATTGTGTTTTTTTTTCCTTTCTAGGACGCAAAAGTAGGCAATCTCACCTGCCAGACAGCAGCAACGACATGAAATTGGGAACTGTTGAGAAAAATGGTTTATTTGGATGTTCAATAGCAAACCTTTTAATTTATCAATAACAAGAGTTCATCGGCTTCAAAGTAAAATAACCTTCACAAATAGAGAAAGAACATTGTGAGATTTATTTTATCAATTGAAGCTAATGCCCGAATATTTTTATGTTAATTAATAAATGAAGCTAATGGCTATTACGGGCAATCGATAAAGGATAAGGAAGGTACCTAACTTATCAATGATCGATTTTATTCTTTTTACATGTGTATACTTACACATCTCTAATTATTCTAAGCTATTAGAGTAAAGCAGTCAAGGATATTAATGCACAATTATTTTTAATAATTTTAAAGTGCAGTCAAGAATTTTTAAAGGATGAGGAAAGGAAAGGTAAACGTATAGGATGAAAAAAGAATAAAACGTAACATGTAAAAAGAATAAAATCGATCATTGATAAGTTAGGTACCTTCCTTATCCTTTATCGATTGCCCGTAATAGCCATTAGCTTCATTTATTAATTAACATAAAAATATTCGGGCATTAGCTTCAATTGATAAATTAACATTGTCTGCTTTGGCTTGATAAAGCAGACGGGGGGGTTTTTGGGAAATACAAAATTGAGAACGATTAAGAACCGGCTAGGGTCCTGATAGAATCGTCATCCCAGTGGCGCAAATGGTAGCGTAGCTGCCCGGTATGCAGAAGGTTGTCGGTTCGATCCCGACCTGGGCCGTTATTTTTTTCGTTCTCATTTTTTTCATCCTATACGTTTACCTTTCCTTTCCTCATCCTTTAAAAATTCTTGACTGCACTTTAAAATTATTAAAAATAATTGTGCATTAATATCCTTGACTGCTTTACTCTAATAGCTTAGAATAATTAGAGATGTGTAAGTATACACATGTAAAAAGAATAAAATCGATCATTGATAAGTTAGGTACCTTCCTTATCCTTTATCGATTGCCCGTAATAGCCATTAGCTTCATTTATTAATTGTGAGATTTAATTTAATATTAGAGGAAAAACATAAAAATAATGCAAGTATTTGTGAAAAATGTTTTTTAAAATGAAAATTTGATGTGATTCTTTATATTTAATATAATTTATTTAACTTTAGCAGTATAAATCATTGTGTATATTTTTATGTGTGCTTTTTTCTTTTTTCTAGGATGTGGCAATATAGGTAAGCTTACAACATGAAAAAACAGCATCGAGAAGTGTTTTGAAAAAAAAAAAATTAATACCAATTAACATTCAACATGGCGGCGGAGGCAGGACTACTCCTGCAGGACCCTCCGCCAATTACTTATTACAATTGTTATCCTTCGCAGTTAGTGTCGTGTGTGATATGTGCAGTGTGTAATGGTGTTTTCCATAAAAGTGATTACAACAGGAAGAGTGTACAAAACTACTTGTCTGGTTTATACGTAATATGTGATGAACACGGGCTAGATGATATAACCTCTAATGAACCACATGTTGCAATCGTGCTACTACAGAGGGAATTAGAAAACTCGAGAAAGCAAAATAATTTGATAAATGAAAAATATGAGTTACTGAAGAAAAGCAATGCAGACTTAAAACGGAAATTAACAGAAGTTAACCCATTAAGGACCAGAGGGACACTTTTTTCATACTTTTTTCAACGGCATTATTTTATATGAAAATGGCTGCAAAAAAAATTAAGATAGGTCGTTATCGATGTAAAATCATCGGATCTTTTGATTGGTGTGGTCAGAATTAAAAAAAAATGCATATTAAAAAAGTTGTTATTGTTTATTTAACAAAAAACACAAAATTTCAATTAAAAAAAACTTTTTGTTCAATATTTTCACATCGAAGCTGCAGGCGGATTTTCTCAAACTGTATATTTTTTGCGTCCATGGACCCTAACCTTCAAAATCCCCCACGGGGTTTTTCGAATTTGAACATGGCAGTATCCAATATGGCGGCTTCAAGCCAAAATTTTTTGCTATTCTATTATTTTTGAATAAAACAACTGGTTTATGATAAATGTTCGAGAAAATTAGTCTATGGGGGTTTTTGGGACGCTGATCATGAATCTACTATTGGATTTCAGAAATTCAAAATGGCGGATCCAATATGGCGGTCAAAAATTTTCAAAATTATTCAAATTTCATAAAAATTGGGATATAGGGTTTTTGGGTCGCTGATTATGAATCTGCTATTCGTTTTTCCAAATTCAAGATGGCGGATCCAATATGGCGGCCAAAAATTTTCAAAATTGCTTAAATTTCATGAAAATTGGGATATAACGGTTTTTTGGGTCGCTGATTATGGATCTGCTATTAGTTTTTCCAAATTCAAGATGGCGGATCCAATATGGCGGCCAAAAATTTTCAAAATTACTCAAATTTCATGAAAATTGGGATATAAGGGTTTTTTGGATCGCTGATTATGGATCTGCTATTAGTTTCTCCATATTCAAGATGGTGAATCTAATATGGTGACGGTTTATGTTTAAAACCATACTAATTTTATAAAAATTAGAATGTAGGAGTTTTAAGATCGCCAATTGTATGAAAACGTAGAATTTATTAATTTGAATTAGGTATTTATTATAAAATCGTTTTTTAGCCGTGAATTTACGTTGCCCAGCTCTTACAACGTGGAGGTAAACGATAATACTAAGAGCCTCTTTTTTCTATTTTTTTGTTTTTTATATGTTTTGTTGTTTTTTACTTGTTTATATTATTTTTTTTTTTTTAGTTTTTTATATTTTTTGTTTTTTTTTTAAGTTTTTTATATATTTTGTTTTTTTTTTTATGTTTTTATATTTTTTTACGTTATTATGTTATAATTTATTGGTGTAAAAGTGGAAAACATACAGAACATGAATAAACATTGCAGTCTTTACACATTTTTTTGTTCTTGAAGCACACTGTTTGAAATTTTGACAATTTTTTTTTGAACTAACAGTTACAGATGTGTGTGATTTGCTTACTTTTGCTTTTGCAAGGTAATATTTTGCAATATCCATAGCGAGTTGTTTTGAACCTATTTTTCTTTCATGTATGTAATTCCAAAGAACGGTTGCATTAGCCATCGAAGATTGAATGAATCTCATAAAGATGGGCCAAGTCCATTTTTTGGCTCTTATGCATGACATCAAATTACTACAATGCGAATCGTGTAAATCAACACCACCCATAAACATATTGTAAATTTTGAAGGCATGTGGAAATAATATGGCAATTTTTTTCTTCTCAGCAAAAGAAAATCGATTTACTTCAAATGAAGGAGAAACTCCTGCAGCTGTTGAAAGCACTGATACACATTTTGAACCCATAACTGTAATAAAGTTGAGTCCACAATTTTTTTCATGCTTTACACAATAAGTACCTCTTTCTGCTTTTTTATCGACATAGTTTTTCACTTTCACTCTATTTATCCGTACCGTGCCCGTAGCTTTCAATCCCATTTTTTTCAAATGAACCAATAAGTCAGGATTAGTGAAATAATTATCGAAATATAAATGATATTGAATCAACTTTCTAGGTACAACCGACGATAGTAAATTTTGAGTCATCAAAAGTACTACACGACTTCCTAAAGCACATTTTGTAAGTTTAGCTGCTTCACCAGAATTATAAATATTTGAACCTTTTCCACAATATATGTCGCAGTCGAACAAATATCCTTCAGGACTAGCAATTCCCCATTCTTTGATCCCCCAACGGTCAGGTTTGTTTTGCATGAACTGTTGTAAATTTGTACGACCATGAAATTTTACCATCATCTCATCAACGGATAGTGCGGTTGAAAAAAAACCAAATTGCTGTAGATTTTTTCTGAAAATTTGAAGGACTTTGCGAACTTTCCACGCTTTATCGTTATCATTTTTATCTTCTGATTTATTCATCTTCAATTTTGTTTTTATTTTCATAAATGTAGTGCGACTCATTGCTAAAGAAACGGCTGGACATGCAAGAAGTGGATCTGTGGACCAATAGTCTTTTTGTGTTTTTCTTTGATTAAAAGTTGATAACACTAATATTCCTATAAAAATGTCCAATTCATCTTCAGTAAGGTTGTAACCATTCAAAACTGTACATTCAATAATATAACTCTTTATTTCCTTGGAAAAAAAAAGTTCAAACAATTCTACTGCAGATAAATTATGTATCATTTTTTTCGTACGATCAGAAAGTAGAATCTCATTTTTAAACGATTCATTATACTTTTGTTCTCCATCAAGCCATTGATAAGTATGCTCTGGTTCTAATTGTGTTTGATTTTCTGTGTAGCTATCTAATACTTGACGATATGAGACATTAGATATTCCTTCAAAGGTATTTGGATATGAAAGTTCTTCATCAGATTGAGCATCCAACTCTGAATCCGAATTAGAATCTCCAGAATCATTCATATCCGGAATATAAATTGCATTATACTCCCCATTTTCGCTTTCTTCGATCTCAACATTGTCATTGTGAGATCGCTTTTGACGTTTTGATTTTTGATGTGACATTTGAAAAATTTATTTCATACCCTCTAAGAAACAAGTTTGTAAATAAACTATTTGGACTATTATATAAAGAGTAAAAGTATTGTTTAATCCGTTATCATTTACGAAAATTTTTTTAGAAAGTTCATAAAACTATCACAAACAAGATTTCAATAAAAAAAAATGTTTATTTATTTATTTTATTTTCACAAAATTGCTTGGTATAACAGTATAATAAGATAAATTTGATATTAAACAAAACATTTGATTTATTTTTGATATAAAAATAATTACATAATACTTAGAGGCTATAGAGTAACTATTTTAGATAATATAACAATCCAAGTGTATGGGTTTTAGTAAGAATATTATGGCTCGTGGCTCTTAGTATATCAACATAATAATTTCTATAAGAATGTGACACGCTAACAATCGTTTCCAGCTGCGTTGTATCCAACTTTTCAAAAATAAAGAATCTAATAACATATTTACGAAGAAAAAGTCAAAAATTTTCTACTACATACTAATATTTTTGAATTTTTTTAAAAAACTCCTATATACCAATTTTCATGATATTTAAATAATTTAAAAATTTTTTGACAGCCATATTGGATCCGCCATCTTGAATTTGGAAAAACTAATAGCAGATCCATAATCAGCGACCCAAAAAACCCTATATCCCAATTTTTATGAAATTTGAATAATTTTGAAAATTTTTGACCGCCATTTTGAATTTCTGAAATCCAATAGTAGATTCATGATCAGCGTCCCAAAAAACCCCCATAGACTAATTTTCTCGAACATTTATCATAAACCAGTTGTTTTATTCAAAAATAATAGAATAGCAAAAAAATTTTGGCTTGAAGCCGCCATATTGGATACTGCCATGTTCAAATTCGAAAAACCCCGTGGGGGATTTTGAAGGTTAGGGTCCATGGACGCAAAAAATATACAGTTTGAGAAAATCCGCCTGCAGCTTCGATGTGAAAATATTGAACAAAAAGTTTTTTTTAATTGAAATTTTGTGTTTTTTGTTAAATAAACAATAACAACTTTTTTAATATGCATTTTTTTTAAATTCTGACCACACCAATCAAAAGATCCGATGATTTTACATCGATAACGACCTATCTTAATTTTTTTTGCAGCCATTTTCATATAAAATAATGCCGTCGAAAAAAGTATGAAAAAAGTGTCCCTCTGGTCCTTAATGGGTTAAAGAAGAATTAAAACAAATAAAATTCATTTTCCCAGAAGAAGAAAACAATCTACTAAAACAGGTAAGTACAGAAGTGCTTAACAACAATCACATGCTAAACCAAATATTAGACAACGAAAGCTACATCAAAAACAAAAAACCTTTGCAGAAGTGCTAGTAAAGTATAAACCTCTAGAAATGAAAATACCAGAACTCATAGTAAAAAGAAGGGAGAATGATAGCAAAGAAATAGATGTGCCAGACATAAAAACATATATAGCTCACTATATAAATAAAAAATCAACTATACAAGCAAAAAGTATAAAAATCAAAAACAAAGACGAAGCCATAATAAGTTTTATAAATGAGGAGAGCTTGACACAAACTGAAAGTATACTGAAACAAAAAGATACTGCATACTATAAAATAGAAAGAGAATGTATTAAAAATTCCAAGGTAAAAATAACAGGCTTTGACAATTTTGAAAACATGGAAATTAAAGAAATAGAGCAGGATATTAATAAAAGAAACTTTAAACGTCTAAATAGCAAATGCAAAGTGATACATATATTTGAAAATAGTAAAACAAAAATGAACAGTATATTAATTGAAACAACATCGGAAGTATACAACCAAATTGTGAATAATAAATTCAGAGTTCATATTGGTTATCAAAATAGCGTTCGATGATCTGAGTCTAACACCGTGTTCAATTGTGGAAGATTTGCACATAGTGGTAAAAAGTGTATGAATGCTAAAATTTGTCTAAATTGTGCTGGAAAACACTACTACCCCAAAAGACTACAATTGCGTCAATTGCATATACAGTAATTATCAATTTAAAACTAAATATAATACCAAACACGTTGTAAGTGATACCGAAAAGTGCGAGATTATGATGCACAAGATAAAGAAGTTAATTGCGGGAACATATTACCCAGTAAGACCGCACATTCCAAAATATGTAGGTAAAGTAAACATAAAATCACAGTTGCAAATTACTGAGGCAGCAATAGGTAACTTACCGGCCGCAACCCCACCAACAAGACAAAGCAATATAATCAGTCCGGTAGCATCAACTGGTAATTTAATGACCGCAACCTCACCAACAACTTTAAACAGAACCATAAGCCCTCGAATGGCTAGCTTCACAGACTTAACAGCAGACTTTCAATCTACTGATTTCTGAATACGGATCATCTTAAGTAACAACACGTGGTTCTCAGCTCACGAAAAAATGTGTGCTTACCTTAATCATGTCGCCATATGGCTTGCCCAAAATAAATTGTCACTAAATATAGATAAAACAGTCTATATGACTCTCGGAAACTACTCTGATAGTGTCTATCAGCAGGATCCTAATTTTGCAGTAAACACACTAATTGACATGATAAGTAACTGTATCAATACTGCCACTACTAAAAAACAACTAAAAAATAAACTACCGAGGAAAATCTGGATTGCTAGTGCTATCATGGTCTCGTGTGCTATTAAAGAGTCACTATATATCTTGTGGAAAAAAAATCCCACTTCCGAACTCCTAAAAAAAGAGTATAAAAATTACGTAAAAATATTGAGCAAAGTTATTAAAGAAACAAAAATGAAATACGAGAAGGATATATTAAAACGAAATAGTGGAAACTCTAGGGAATTATGGAAGATAATTAAAAATAAAATGGGAAAAAATAGTGCTCAGAATACTACAATAAACTATATATACGAGAACAATCAAAAAATTGAAAATAAAACTGAAATAGCAAATGCTATGAACACCTATTTTTTCGAAATAGGCCCAAATTTGAGTGCTAAAATTGCGAATAATAAGTAATAATACTGTTAACCATAGAAATCTATCAGATAAGAACGTTATGGAGTAAAAGGTAGTGCTTTAAAACTGATAACTAACTATCTCTCAGATAGGCGGCAAAAAGTTAAGATTCAAGACTGTAAAAGTGAATCCAAAGAAATTGCTACCGGTGTTCCTCAAGGAACTATATTAGGACCATTACTTTTTATACTATATGTCAATGACTTACTAGGAGGTATGCAAAATGACACAATCATGTCCTACGCTGATGACACGGTTATCATCTCAAGTGACAACACGTGGTCCTCAGCTCAGGAAAAAATCTGTGCTTACCTTAATCATGTGGCCATATGGCTTGCCCAAAATAAATTGTCACTAAATATAGATAAAACGGTCTATATGACTCTCGGAAACTACTCTGATAGTGTGCCTAACACACTAAACATCAGCATAGGAAAACAATTAATAAAAAGAGTAGAAAGCCATAAGTATTTAAGACTACAATATGAAATGGGATAAGCATATATGCTTATCCCATATTAATAAAAACATTAATGATTATATAGTATGCCTTCTTTCATAGTATACTTAATTATGGGGTAATTGCTTGAGGTGGAGCATACGACAACAACATGAAACTAATTCAATCAACACAAAACAAAATACCGAAAATCATAAATAAAAATAAATTTTTCCAAATTAATCCACCTCTTGAAATAAGAAAAATGTTCCAGTTAGAATCAATATCTTTCCACTATGCAGCTCTAAGAGATAATTATATAAACAGTACAAGCAAGACCAGGAATAAATCAATTCAACTACCAAAAAGTGATAAACGAATTAGTGATAAAAGTGCTACGATGAAGCTATAAGGATCTTTAATAGGCTCACGAAAGATCTCAAAATTATGTCTTTCAGTAGACAAATTATAAAGAAAATATGAAAAATGTTCATATTAAAAGAGGCGATAACAAATTAAATTAAATATGAATAATTTAATTTTAACAAAAATTTTATTATCTGTTATATGGTATAATAATTTCTACGCGATATTTTAATAAATTTATATGCGATGTTGACTATATTTTAAGCGTTTACCATAACCTAGTATGTAAGAATATATTATTTAACTTTTAAATTTTTCCTTTCTTTTTTGTTTCGTTTGTACCAGACCTATACACAGGCAATACTATTTGCCTCGGTAGGATTTACTTACTTATGTACATTTACTATGCAAATATATAATAATGTAATTGTAAATATTATCTGGAAAATAAATAAATAAATAATAAATAAATCCTCTCAATTCCTAAATAACAACAGTTCATTGTCCTCAAAGTTAGATAAAATTGCATTTTCATAAATGCGTTTAGAAAAAGAGAAAAGAAGCTGTGGGTTTTGATTTAGTATTAGAAAAAATAGATTAAAATAATGCAAGTACTGCAAAAAATTGAATATATTCAGGTAATATAATTTTTTAAATGACAAGTTTGATTTCGTTCTTTATATTTTAGACAATTTATATTCATTTTAACAATATTAGTCATTAAGTATATTATTATTTCAGTAGAAATATTGGCAAAACGGATAGCATGTAGAATATATAATGAAAATTCTTTGTTTATTTCTTTAAAATAAGAATGGCTCTAATTCTACAGAGCTTCGTATATACCAACAACCTTTGCGAGTCATGGGAAAATTGGAATTCCGAAGGTCTAAGCTTCTCCTAGTAAGCAGTTATCGATCCATAATCAAGATATTGAAAATAATTTTTTATTGAATAGTGTTTGAGTAAACTGTAATTAATTATATGAGTACATGCTGAGGGTGTTGAAATAAACTGAGTCACACACATAAGTAAAGTTAAATTCATTGTATATTGTATAAAATATAATAGCGCACAATAATTACAATTCTTACAATTTTTGGTTGAATATATCTGTACAATAATTACTTATTTCATTAACAGTTTGTAGTTTAAGCTAACTTGAGTTTAAAAATTTTAATATAATTTCAATCAATTTGTGTAAATAATAAAAGTTACATGTTTAGTATCACAATGTTAAAGCTAGTCTTACAAGGGAATTACAATCTGAGTTTTATGAAGTTTTTGAGTGTTAATTAAATAGTTTGAGTTTGACAATTGTTGTGTGTACGCAAAGTGAGTTATGATTAATAATCATGGTGTGGAATTGAACAGAAATCTCTCACTAGAGATAACTAACCTGGTGATATATGAGTTTGCTGCTAGATTAGAAATGAGTTTGTCCGCTGTTGACTGTTGAGTTTTGCCAAAACTTTATCATCGGTTCACGTACAATGAAGCTGATTAAATACAAAATAGCAAACAAATGTTATTGATTTGCTGCATACGAGAATTACCGCCAATCAAATGGTAATGCAGCCTCTGTGCCAACACGTGGTTGGTAACCTAACCTCGTGTGGAGTGAGTTTTGTTACCTTGCAGTCGAAGCGATTCTACTAGTTGTCGATGTACTTCGAGTGAATGCGTGAACGATGGTGAGAAGTGCAGGTGAGAGTGTTCAATGTCAAATGAGTAGAGCCAGTGAAAAATTGGTGAGTGTTGCCGATGAAAATTTCAGCCGCTGATGCTGAGAGAAGTTGCCTCGTGGCTAGATAATTGCAGAGAGAGAGGGCTTGACCTCGCTTCCGCCTTCTCACTTCATGCCTATAACTGGAGCACTAATCAAGCTGGCATCTCTTCCATTTACTTATGGGAGAGAGAGAGAGACAGAAGCAGACAACAACACTGCAAAATCAGTGCCGCGACTAACCTGTTGTGCAGAGGCGCCGCGCGGTGCTGCCGCGCCGCGGCGGCGCAATGAATATAGTAGATTCGCGTGGGACTGCGGGAAATTCGTTTTGCTTAATTCCCAAATAAATAGACAGAAATATCTGCTTTATGATTACTTCCTTGATATTAATACAGTGTTTGATTAACAGTGTGTGAGATCACATACTCTAATGCATTTATATAGCTTAATCCAATATTGATTTTATTTTGTTTTATAATGTAATTCCTTAACTTTTATTAGAAGTGAAGATTTGTCATTCTACGATCATAAAACTGACTGAGTCATTAATAAAGTTAAAATATAAAAGTATCTTTTTCAATAATTGTCTATAAATAAATACGTGTGAAAAAGACTTTGTTTTCATTCTTTATTTCTTTGATAATTATTTAGCATTCATCCAACAATTACTGAACATCCATAACTTAAAATAAATTGAAATTACTATAGTCTTCGTAGTTGATTAAATGCATTTGCATTTTTTTTTTGTTATCTTAGAGTAAAAAATCTAATTTATATTTAATCGAATACAATGAAATAAACCAGATTATTAAAGTTTTATAGATTGCGTACACACCCTCAAGATCTAAATCAAGTATCAAAACAGAATTTGAATAAAAAAGAAATAGTTTATTATGTATACAATGTTTTATTATATTTAAAAAAATCTGTAATATTGCTCTCAAGACATCGTTATAATTTAGTGGCTCTTCATCATCAATAACATTATTTTGATAATTATATACATTATTTTGATGATTTTCATCAATAATATCATAATTTTCTTCATCAATGTAATGTTCTTCATCATCGCTATGATCATTTTCATCATATAATTTATTGACGACACACGTTATCATTTCATGTGTTGGTTCAAACTTTGTAATTTGATTATAGAAACCATTGAATCGCAAAATCTCTGTTAATAATATTTGCACATTTACAGAATTTATATTTAATTTATTTCGTAATCTTGGTTTCAAAAGCCCTTCCTTGCTTCACAAATTATGTAAAACATTCAGTGCAAATAATGATATGTTGCCGTATAATTTCTCTCCCTCCTTGTTCGTAGCTTGTGATAGCAAATACCAGAAGGTATCGGTACCTATATTCGCATCAAAGTCTATATCGGCGTTTAATATCTCATCCTATTCCATAATTATATTACGTACGTCCAAATCATGAGCACACCGTGTCAATAATTGTATAACTTCATTAATAATATTTTGATTTGCAAAATGAAAGTCATCCCATAACGCGTTAGTGGGGAGAAAACATATTAAAATTTTTAATTTTCGCATGGCTCTTTCTAATCTTTCCGGCATTTGTTTCGATAGCTCTTGTAAATATTTTAGACAATCGTTCATAAATATTTCCCACTACTGTACATTTAATTGTGCCGCCAATTGGAGCGCATCATGGCCAATATCAATTTCATTCAGATTTTTGGAAAACATAGAATTTTCCATTTCAGTTTCTACTATGTTTGTTACAGACAAATAATTTTCTTGAATGTAACTGTCTAATACATCTAAAAGCGCATCTTTAATTTTAGAATATACTTCTGGCAAAATTACCGTCTCTGTCTGTAACCGACCGTTTAATTTTTTCATTGTTGGCAATAAATAATTTAAGATCGATTGATAACATTTTCTTATAGGATCTGTCATAGTATTTAATAATTTTGTTGCCGTCACATCATTTTGAGACAATTCTTCTAAAGTGTGAAGTATTGGCGGCCACTGGACGAGAATACGGTTAATGCAGCGTCCCATTGATAACCATGTAGTTGACACAGGTCTCAAAACTTGTTGTAAATCATGGTCCAGATTAATTTGTTATAATTTTATTATATATCTTTTAAACTTTAAACCCATAAACTTTTAATTAAAAGCTTTAATATATACTTTCGTTTTGGAAATTTGAAAAAATTGTAAATATATCTTGCAAAGTTTATTTGTTCTGTCGGCAATTGCCTTATTGCATAATTCGCACATAAGTATGCTTCATGACATGGACATCGAATCAAAGTAATACCAGGGAAATCTCGTCGAAACGTTTGACCTACTGAATTGATTACACTAACCATAACGCTGGCTCCATTCGAACAAAACGATACAACATTATCTTTCGGGATTAAAGTAAAGTTATCGAAAGATTCGACTATTCATTGGTACAAAACAGCCGCTGTTGCTTCGCCTTCCTCATCGTCATCGTTGTACACGTGTACAATAGACCAAACAATATTGTCGATCTTTTGATTAGCTTGATTGAATATTTTGAATACAATACAACCATGTTTCTCTGCCAAAATATCTGTCGACTCATCAAATAATACTGAAAACTTATTATTGCACAAAATATTAAAAATATCAACTTTGTGAGCGGCAGCTACACCATTTGAAATCTTCGACAGTATATTTCTTTTCATTTTTACGGCCTTCAGGGCTTGAACGTTTTGCGATATATTTACACAAACTTCTAATAATTCGACGATTAACGACAGGGCTAAATTATTCTTGGCGATAAATACTGCTAACATTATTTTTATCCTAGCTACTTCAGTATTGAATAATGCCTCATCTTCATCGACTTCATTATCATCAGGTCATAAATTTTCCATATTTCTAAAATGTCTAATGCTTGCTGCATGGTCGTTAATGGTTTGTAAGTGAGCATTAAATTCAGTGTTACATACTATACACCGTGCCCTTTGAAGGTTTACATGCGGTCTCAACCATCAGCTCCAATCGGGATGACACTGCCAAACGTGTTTATAAGCGTGGGACGTGACGCACTTAGCAAACTACGAGGTCTGTTTCGGTGTCATCAATATCCATTATTTTCTTATTATTAAAATAATATTTCTAGGAAAGATGATCAAAAACGGTGGAAAAATAAAAAGAAGCTTTTTGATATTAAATAATGTGATGTAATCTGCAAATAAAATTGGTACAATAGTAATATTCCTTTTTAACACTAACATTATATCTTTCTTTTAGAAAATTTTTGTCTTGTAAAATATCATGATATTATTATAACGCTGTATTATTATGGTTCTCAACTTCTTTAAAAATACAGTACATTTTTTAATGATTGAAATGCTAATATTTATTTTGGAATATTTTAGTTTTCTAATAATGTGCCAATATCACGATGCTTTCGCTTCACATTATAAAATTTTACCTTGCCCGTATGAGTATTCAGTGTTACATGAACTTTTGGATACTACGCAAGCTCGCAAGACTTGTGTAAGGACAGAACTGACAGAAAATATGTCTGAAAGAGTATATGCGATAGTGTTCGTGATTTAACATACGAACGCCAAGCGAGAATCGAGGTTCCGTACGAAAGGAACCTGAGAGTTCAGGTTCCCTTTTGGGAACGTGAGATTCAGGTTCCCTTTCGGGAACGTGAGATACAGACACATGCCTACCTCCCCCTCCATCTACCAAGGCACGCCGCCGACACTACGGACCACGGCCGGCGGATCAGTTCCACGCGCGATGGCAGAGGGAGAGCAGCAACATTTGTACGCCTGCAACGGCACAACGGACTACGGCAATAAACCAATCTTTTCTCCACACGAAACGCCTACTCTTTTTTTTTAACCTGCTACTTGAAATAGCACATCAATTGCTATTCTCCCCATTTTCGAAAACGCCTTGGAGTGTGCATTGTTACCGACTCCAAGTTGTCGCCAAGAGCGTGCGCTGTAAAGCCAGCTCTAGAATCACCGCGTTCGTACGGTGATCGGCAGCCATCTTGTCGTACTCAAAGCAACAAGTGGCAACTTCCTCATCAGAGCGTGCGCTGTTAAGCCAGCTCTAGAGTCATCGCGATCGTACGATGATCATTTAATTGTTGCTGACAAGAGCAACGATTCTACGGGCTTGCGCGAGCCAACATACGGACAAACCGCGTGCGGCGTACACGCTACGGGGTACGCATCAGTCAAGCCAAGGAGTACCCGCGTGTAGCGTACACGCTACGGAACTCACACACATCGAGTCAAAGATTACCCACGTGGAGCCTGCTCGCTGCCACTGCATCAAGCTGCGCGGCGCTCGCCGTGCATTTAGCCAGCTTTCCACGAGGGCAGGAGGAACGTCTACAAGAAGACGACAATCAGGACGTGCTACGTCCGGGACATTGCATACGTCGTCGCCAAGAGGATGAGGAGGCGGACGAGTCCAACATTCGCCACAGGGGGCGCGAATCAACGGATCGAAGCTGTACTCGGACGGGTCCATCTTCTTCGCACCCATCGCCGATCCGATTGCGCTCGGATGCTTCGTCCTAATACTTGGACACACGTATCGTTCCAATTTGTTTAAATTAAAATTTGCAACTAACGTCTAGTCAATCTAGTACATTTATTCCCTTTAATGAGAATTTAATAATCTCTATTTAGTCAAATTACTTTAATTAAAATTGAGTAGATTTATTTGAGATTCGTACAAGATAATTCAGTTTGAGTTTATTATAAATTTAATTTGTAATATTTAACTAGTCTTGAGGAAATTGAATGCAATTTTTTGGCTTAGCAAATACTTATGTTAATTGACCTTGCAGTTTATCGCTGCCTGCTGATACATCGTCTCGTTTCCAAATTCGACTGCTAATCTACACCAGGATACATTCCTGATTCAGTTGCTGACTATTCTGCAGGGAGTCGCTGAATTCATCGCCTGCAGTTACTTCTCTTCGAGCAGTCAACGTGGTGAATCATCATCCGATTCGCCGTGAGAGCTTTCGCAGCCACAGTTGACGACACATCTTTCTACGCATAGTAGCATAAGTATTGTAATTTAGCTTAAGGCTTAGCTGTAAGAAATTGCCTTTACTCTAATACTACCTTCGGGGAAATAGTAGAGTAACTTACTAGTTCACTCAGATTAAATAGTCAAGCTCTTGATAATTACGTTTGATTTCAAAATGGAGGAATTACATCATAAGCAGATGTCGCTCCAAGCTAAAATTGCAAATTCTTTTCAAAATTTCAAATCTAAGGGTAAAGATAACATGACGGAAGGTTATGCGAAGCCATGCCTCGCCGGACTTGAAGCAAATTATGCGACTTTTCCGTTACATCACGAGTCAATTCTGAAGCTCGAGGCTCTTGATAAAAATCACGCCTATTTTACAACTAACCTCTGTGATTTGGTTGAGGATAGCTTTTATGTCCGTCGAGGAGAATTTCTTGATTTCTTAAAAGCTGTTAGAACAAGAGATGCCAATCAAGGCTCCTCCAATTCGAATGTTGCCCCAGTTGCCACTAGTCCTGCTCATGCAACTAACGTTTCGTTTCAACCTTTACCGAAGGTAGATTTACCAAAGTTTTCGAAGAAATTCTCGGATTGGGAAAATTTTAGAGACGTCTTTCATTCAGTCATACATCGTCGCGAAGACTGAACGCCTGTTCTAAAATTGCATTATCTTCGCACTCACCTTACAGGGGAAGCACTTGAGAAAATTAAATCTCTTCCAATTTCTGGTGATAATTATGACCGAGCATGGACAGCTTTAATCGAATATTACGAGAATCAACGTCGCATTGTGAGCTCTCACATCTCAGAAATCTTTTCAGTTAAATCCATGAAGGCAGATTCTTCGTCGGAAATCAAACGGATTTATAGGGAAATTTTCAATCCCATCGCTAGTCTGACCTCTCTAAATAGAGCGACTTCTTTAGGTAGTGATTTAATTGTTCATTTTACGCTGAATCGTCTTGATTTAAATACTCGTAAAGAATGGGAAAAGCATCTAGGTGATAGTGTCGATCCACCGATAATGGAGCAACTTCAAGCTTCTCTTCGTAGTCAAACCCTCACTCTAGAGGCCATCGAAGCTGGCACTAGATCGTCTTCAACAAATAATTCAAAAGCTCACTCCACAAATTCAAAACCACGTAAATCAGAGCATGACAATGCTCAGTCAGTTTATTCACATCAAACCTCATCTTCAAACCCATCAAAAAAGAAATGTTCGATTTGCAATCAATCTCATTTGACAAACAGATGTGAACGATTTCTCAATAAAACGATTCCTGAGCGAAAGGAATTGATCAAATCCTCTAATCTTTGTTACAATTGTTTAGGGACGCACAACGTCAGAAATTGTACTTCAACGTACCGATGCATTCTTTGTAAATCTAAGCATCACACTTTGGTGCACACTGACAGCAGTCAAGTAATCAGTTCGCCACAGGCTGATCAGATTGACTCAGTATCCGGCACCACTAACCCAAACTGTAGCAACTTTATCGTTTCCAATGACTTTCAACTTATCTCACAGTCAGTCTCCCTTAATAGTGGAGTAAGTAGTAAAAGTATTGGAGTACTTTTAGCTACCGCTAGGGTTAACGCCTTTGGTCCTAACGGAACCAAAATTCTAGTTCGTGCTCTCTTGGATCCCGGATCTCAAATCTCACTTGTTACACAAGCTTTGTGTAACTTGCTCTCATTATATTGTAGAACCAGTCATACGCACATTCAAGGTATAGGCGAAAAGACAGCTGCTGTTTCTTCTAAGGTAGCTTGTCTTTCTATACCCGGATCTCAAATCTCACTTGTTACACAAGCTTTGTGTAACTTGCTCTCATTATATTGTAGAACCAGTCATACGCACATTCAAGGTATAGGCGAAAACACAGCTGCTGTTTCTTCTAAGGTAGCTTGTCTTTCTATACCCGGATCTCAAATCTCACTTGTTACACAAGCTTTGTGTAACTTGCTCTCATTATATTGTAGAACCAGTCATACGCACATTCAAGGTATAGGCGAAAAGACAGCTGCTGTTTCTTCTAAGGTAGCTTGTCTTTCTATACAACCTCATTTTGATTCAAATTTCTCTCTAAAGGTTGACTCTATAGTTTTGCCAAAACTCTCATCCTATAAGCCCCCGTCGTAGGAGGTAATTGTAACTTCGAATACTTAAGAGGGCTGCAACTAGCAGACCCCATGTATCTCGAACCTTCACGTATCGATATTCTACTCGGTGCAAGCGCCTATGCGCAAATCATTGAAAATGAAATTGTTAAGGGCCAAAGTCTTCAGCCGATAGCACTTAGTTCCAAACTTGGATGGCTTTTGACAGGTTATCTCTCTTCGTCAATTTCAGAAATAGGGTTCAGAAATAGGCATGAAGCCAAACTTTTTGGAGCTCGTACAAGATTTTCGGAGGGCGGAGGAGATAGTCAATGACAAAAAATCTTACTCGCCTGATGAACAAGCATACGAGGAGTTTAACAATATATAGTAAGTCCACCCTGGAAAAGTCGATATCAGTTGAGTTCTGCTCAACTAGAAAATTCTCATTCTGCCGCATTAAGCGCACTCACCCGTCTCGAAGCAAACTTCGCTAAGGACGAGAAACTCAAAATAGCCTATACAGAGTTTATAAAAGAGTACATTGACCTAGGTCATATGTCACTCTCTTCGAATTTCGATTCATTGTTTAACAAAAGTCAAGCCTTCCTACCACATCACGGAGTGTGGAAAGAAGTCAGTACAACTACCAAATTACGTCCTGTGTTCAATGGTTCGAGTAAAACGAAAACAGGGGTCTCGGTCAACGATCTTCTACACGTTGGACCCAATCTTCTTCAGAATCCCGTCGCTTTGATCTGTGCCTGGCGTAGGTACAAGATCGCCCTTTCAGCTGACGTGGAGAAAATGTTCCGACAAATTGGTGTCGAATAATGTGATCAACCTTTTCAATCGATTTTATGGTGTTTTAACAAGAGTGAACCCATTAAAGTTTATCGACTAACCACAGTGACATATAGATCGACCTGTTCACCGTTTCTAACCATACGCAAACTCTTAAAACTAGCCGAAGATTATGGCAAAACTTATCCGATCACAGCTGAAGCTGTTCGCTCAGAAATGTATTCTGATAATGTGCTACCTGGTTCACATTCGTTAGAAGAAGCTTTACTTAAACAGGATCAGTTAATTCAACTCTTTAAACAAGATCATCTTAATCTCCGCAAGTGGACTTCAAGTAATGCTGAAGTACTCTCTTCTCTACCTTCTAATATGTTAACTGCCGATTCGATTACTTTATTTTTCTCAGAAACATCTGTACCAGTTTTAGGCATAGATTGGCAACCTAACACAGACTATTTTAGCTTTCATATTGAGGATACTCCTCTTGACCTGCCATTTACCAAGCGTTCAGTTCTTTCAAGAATTGCTCGTATCTTCGATCCTATGGGATGGTTAGCTCCTGTTGTGATCACTGCAAAAATTATTATGCAGTCACTGTAGATTCTCAAGGTTGAATGGGATGAGGAGCTTCCACATGAAATTTCTGTTCGATGGCAAAATTGGTTGAATGATCTTCCCTCTATTTCTGAGAACCCAATCCCTCGCTGGAGTGGATACACACTTCATTGTGAACTAGTGATAGTCAAGTAAACTTAGGTCCACTTGACTAAAGTGTCTTAGTTTTAGTGAAATAACTAATTAGTCGTATATATTACAAGTGCCCATTTTGACTTTATACTGAAAATCAAACAAAATAAAATAGTGAAATCAATTATCGATAGTCAAGTAATGCAATCAACTCTCTCCGAAACAATCATTACGAGTTTCCTAAGAAATGTAGTGACAATTTTTTCATCCATCTATACAAATAAAACACAAGAAAGTATTGAAATCAATTTTTCATAGTCAAGTTATCATAAGTTAAATTGACTGACATAATGGTAGTTATTGTACCTTGGGGGTAAAGTTACACTTCACACCCGCGTCGTGATAATAAACCAAATGGCTAGCAAAACTGCTCTCAGGGATTATATTTACTGGCGAACGAGTATTGCGATCAGATAGTTTTTTTGAAAATATATGGTGTGCCAATTAGGCAATCCAAGGGCGTGAAGTGCAACATCAAATTTTACTCCCGCAAAAGCCTATATAGAATCTACACACTTTACATCCCTGAAAGTGAAAATTATTTTAATTTTTGAACTGATACTAAGCCTATTACATAGAAATAATTACATAATAGTTATCCGCACATCATTAATTTAGGTTATTCTTTATTAACTCTTAGAGGGCCGGGATGACGCCTTGAGGCGTCATGGTCTGACTCGCCAACATCCGACCTTGGTTTGGTTCTAAATTGGGAACCTCATATCACTTTTCAGTACAAATTATAAGCTTTTAAAATTTTTGAAATCCCGGCCCTCTAAGGGTTAATTTAAAATTTTCTATACTATATAACGGAGCTAGGGAGAACAAAAGAAGACCAGTCCAGAGCTGCTCTAGCTGGGGTGGTTCTCCGTTCTCCCACACATACTTGGCGGGCCCGACGGGTTACAGTTTAAGGTGTATGAATGTATGAATTCTGTATGAACATTTGCTTGATTAAGCATCAGGTGGAGAGCATAAATGGACAGCTTGAACTTATTAAAAACCGATCAATCGAACTACTACTACTTAAGTACTATATGTTTATCAAAAATTCACAAATGGATACAAAAATATGTACAATGCGCGTATAGACTGGTTAGTCGAATGCATAGCCGTCTTTCACAAAGACTATAAATGATCGATGTATAAAATTTTACTGGCTTTCTGTTAACACTTTCAGTCATAAATTGAATTTACGAAAACACGTTTTTTTGACATATGTTTCGTTATAATAATTATAATCAGTTATGGATTGATAAAAAATCCTATTCGATTAAGTGTAAGTCTTTTACTACATGAAAATGCAAAAGAATTCAGGCTTTTGCATAGGATATTGTGATTTCAATGGTATCGATATAAAATTCCATGTACTTCTTTTTAGTAGACTCGAATATATTATTAATATAAATAGGTCACTGGTACATTGTATCCCGTCGGGCCCGCCAAGTATGTGTGGGAGAACGGAGGACCACCCCAGCTAGAGCAGCTCTGGACTGGTCTTCTTTTGTTCTCCCTAGCTGCGTTATATACTATAGAAAATTTTAAATTAACCCTTAGAGGGCCGAGATTTCAAAAATTTTAAAAGCTCATAATTTGTACTGAAAAGTGATCTGAGGTCCCCAAGTTAGAACCAAACCAAGGTCGGATGTTGGCTAGTCAGACCATGACGCCTCAAGGCGTCATCCCGGCCCTCTAAGGGTTAAGAAAGAATAACCTAAAGTAATGATGTGCGGATAACTATTATGTAATTATTTCTATATAATAGGCTTAGTATCAGTTAAAAAATTAAAATAATTTTCACTTTCAGGGACATAAACTGTGTAGATTCTATATAGGCTTTTGCGGGAGTAAAATTTAGTGTTGCACTTCACGCCCTTGGATTGCCTAATTGGCACACTATATATTTTCAAAAAAAAGATCTGATCGCAATACTCGTTCACCAGTAAATATAAACCATGAGAGCAGTTTTGCTAGCCATTGGGTTCATTATCACAATGCGGGTGTGAAGTGTAACTTTACTCCCGAGGTACAAAAAGTACTATTATGTCAGTCAATTTAACTTATAATAACTTGACTATGAAAAATTGATTTCAATACTTTCTTGTGTTTAATTTGTATGGATGACTGAAAAAATTTTCACTACATTTCTTAGGAAACTTGCAATGATTGTTTCGGAGAGAGTTGATTGCATTACTTGACTACCGATAATTGATTTCACTACTTTCTTTTGTTTGACTTTCAGTGTAAAGTCAAAATGGGCACTTGTAATATATACGACTAATTAGTTATTTCACTAAAACTAAGACACTTTAGTCAAGTGGACGTAAGTTTACTTGACTATCGATTATTGATTTCACTACTTTCTTTTGTTTAATTTGGAATCAGCAATGCAGGTGTGAATATTTTCTTGGTTTATTTTAGAAACCATAAATTTGATTTATTATTAGAGACAGTATATATAATCATGTAGAAAAATTAGATTTGTATAGTCTATATATATACGACTAATTAGTTATTTCACTAAAACTAAGATACTTTAGTCAAGTGGACGTAAGTTTACTTGACTATCGATTATTGATTTTACTACTGTCTTTTGTTTAATTTGCAATGTACAGTGCAGGTGTGAATATTTTCTTCGTTTATTTTAAAAACCATAAATTTGATTTATTATTAAAAACAGTATATAAAAGATCATGTAGAAAAATTACATTCATGTGTATAGTCTGCTTATTGAAAAGATCAGTTTAAAGAGAATTATAATTTTAACATCAAAAATTTTTTTTTAAGCGATAATTAATTTTTTTAATAAATTTTTTCTCGACTCGAAAATTTTCTTTTTTCCTGTAGTATTTTCGATACGAATTATTTTTTAGTAGACGAAAAATAAAATTTTTTTTTCTTTTCTCGCTGTTAGTAGAAAATCGAGAGAAAGTCATCAGGCACTCTCGGAACGAAAAGATGACTGTGCGCCTGAGTAAAAACTCGAGCGTAAAAATCCCCTCGAACTTTAAAATTGTTTTTTATTTTTTGAGGTGAAAATCGTATTTATCTTTTGTGTTTTTTGATGATATTGTCCGTTTTGACACACATATATACATATATGTATATATATATATATATATATATATATATATATATATATATATATATATATATATATATATATATTTTCACATATATTTATTTTAAAATTACAAGTGCGAGTAATTGAGCGTAATTAATTACAAATAGTAATTAATTACAAAAATAGCTTTTGTTTTTTTAGAGCCGCATACGGGAAACCCTCGTACGTTATCGAGGTTAAGAGCAACCGCCGTAGCTTTTAGAAAATAACCCCGGTTCGCATTGAACAAGCTAACTCACGGGTTGAATAGGCAAACTCTCTCTGCCATCAATACAGATACTACTCGCGCTAGTAAAATAAGTTCGTGGGGAAGCGCACAGCCAAATGACAACATGGCCCGATCATCGGAGTTTGCGGAATCTGCGATACTCAATTGGGCCTGTACACAGCCCGAAGAGGAAATAAACGAGGCCATGCAATCCCGTGGTCTACATCAGTCAGATCTGCAGTCAGTAAATATGCTGACAGCGATCAAGTGACTTATGGGCGATTATAGTGCCGCCGATTTCGTGCCAGAGCCGGAGCTGTCGGATCAGCAAGTGTTTGCTAAACGCGAGCAGTTCCGAAGGGCGTTCATCGACTTAACGTTGATGAACAAGTCTGGGTCGACTATTGTGGATCCCAATACTGACCCAGACCACCCGCACCCGTTCATAACGCTCCTTGATGACCCGATAGTGATGCAGAAATTCTTGGAGTCTCGGAGGAAAACGCTCCACAACAAGCACATAATGCAGTGGTGGAGCCAGCGGAAGAGGAAAACGGCCAGGAGGGTTCCGGGCAGAGATATTGAGCTCTGCAGCACCCACCGGGACATCTTCAGCCGAAGCTGAAGGACAACTTCAACAGCAACAGCTCCAACAGCAACAACTGCAGCAGCAGCAAATGCAGCAGCAGCAAATGCAGCAACAGCAGTTGGAGCAGCAGCGACGGCAGCAACAACAACAGCAGCAGGAGCAGCAGCAGTGGTAGCAAGTGCTCCTGGAAGAGCAGCGCAGGCAACGACAATGCCAGCGCAACTACGAAGAAGAGTCGTTAGCACGAAATGGGCAGCGCGGGTTCTGGCAGCAATCGCGAAACCCGCCGCAGTCGCAGAACCTGGAGTGGCCGCGACAGCGTGACTCGCGAACCGCCGGGATAGCAGTTGGAGACAGCATATTATCGGAGCAGCTACTGGCGGTGATCACACTCGTCGAGGAGGTTGAAGAGTTTAAAGAGAATGTACGAATACTTCAAGGAGAGCGACATCCAACCTCAAGTACGCACTTGGAGGGACTTCAACCCCCAAGCACGGACCGTAGACGAGGTTCACCGCATGTGAACTTCCAAGGCACGTCCACGTATGCGGAGTTTAACAGCAGCAGCCCAAGTCGCCAGTCCACAATAGAGGCTGGGAGGAATGATACCAGAAATTCTTCCCAGCGCCAGACAAGGATTGGCGCGTCCCAGGACCCGGCTGAGAGGCATACGTATTTGCCTCAGCAGACGAACCGTGATGTGGGCCAGATAGTCCAAAAGTGGCACATCAAGTTCTCAGGGTCCTCGAAGGAGCAGAGCGTTGAGTTATTCCTCACGAGAATAGAGGAATGCAGAACTCTAGCTAATCTGACACACGACGAGGTACTTTCATCGTTCTCAGAGCTCCTAACGGGGGTAGCAGCCACCTGGTAGCGGAGTAACCGCCATTAAACTGCAGAAAGCGCGATACATCTCCACGTTGGATTTAAGCAGTGCGTACCACCAGATACCACTTAGTCCGGAGTCCAAAGAGACTACGGCCATCACCGTGGCCGGCAAAGGGCTTTTCCAATTTACGAGAATGCCCTACGGTCTTCCGTATGTCGGAGCGTCCTTGCAGAGGCTGATTGACAAAGTCATCAGCCCCGAACTCGAACCTTTTGCTTACTCGTATCTCGACGATATAATAATAGTCACAGAGGCATTCGAGGAGCATAAAGAGGTTCTAAAAAGAGTTCTGGACAGGATTCAGGACGCGGGCCTCACAATAAATCGCGAGAAGAGCGTCTTCTGTCGCGATGAGGTCCAATATATCGGGGTCATAGTAAATAGAGATGGTTTTAAGCCAGACCCCGAGAAAATAAAGCCCATTATGGAGTATCCGGTACCGAAAAACCTCCGTCAGCTGAGACGTTTCTTAGGAATGGCATCGTGGTATAGAAAGTTCTTATCGAACTTCGCCACAATTGCTGAACCACTGTCCGAATTAACGAAAAAGGACCGGAAATATGAGTGGTCAACAGCACAAGCAGAGGCCCTCCAAAAGCTAGAAGCACTAGTAGCTGCTGCACCGATTCTACACAGACCGGTACCTAACGCGCAGTTCGTGGTGCAAACTGACGCGAGTGATACAGGTCTGGGAGCTGTGCTATACCAAATAATTGACGGCGATGAAAGAGTCCTAGAGTTCGCGAGACGAAATCTGAGCGCAGCCGAGAAGAATTAAAGCGTGACGGAACGAGAATGTCTAGCAATTCTCTGGGCAATTAAAACGTTCCGTCCGTATACAGAGGCCTACGACTTCAAGGTTATCACGGACCATAGCAGCTTGAAGTGGCTCCGTAGCCTCCAAAATCCGACCGGCAGGTTAGCTAGGTGGGCTTCAGAGATGCAGAACCACAGTTTCACGGTCGAACATCGAAAGGACTCGTTGAACAATGTCCCAGCTGCCCTTTCACGGATGTACGAGGAAGAAGAGCCAGCGGTCACCGCGTTAGAGTTCGAGCGCGATACAAACTACCACTGGTATCTCAAGATCGTGAAAGAAGTTCAACAGCAGCCGCGAGACTTCCCCATGTTCAAGCTGGCGCGGGGGAGACTGTACAAGTACAACCCTAATGAAGTCATAGACGAATCTCTCGGCGACGACGATGCATGGAAGTTAGCAGTCCCTCTCGATAAGTGACGCGAAGTACTGAGAGAATGCCATGACTTTCCAACTGCTGGACACTTGGGGCGTGAGAAAACTCTAGAGAGAGTAAGGCGGAAGTATTATTGGCCACACATGTCGCAGATGTGGCCAGATATGTGAACCAGTGCCAAATTTGCCAGCAGTGCAAAGTCGAACAGCGTGCTCCAGCAGGATTCATGCGACGTCGCATTGTAAGACATGATCATGGTCTTCAACGTTCGGTTCACAGGCTTGACGGGATTGGCTTGAGGGTGATATGGTGGTGTAAACATGTGATGCACGTTTCTCTCCTTTAAGAATGCCTCTAAGGGTGCATTCTTAAATTCAGTCCCATTGTCGGAGAGAAACACCTCGGGGACTCCGAACCGCAGACCTACTCGTTCGTTGAGCCCTTTTATCACCGATTTGCCATCTGCCCTTTCTATCGGAATTACTTCGATCCAGCGTGTGAACAGGTCCTGGAAGATGAGAATGTATTCGTGGCCGTGCTTGGTTTTAGGGAGAGGTTCCATAATGTCGCTGGCCACGATTTGCCATGGACGTTCTGTAGAATTCCGATAGAAAGGGCAGATGGCAAATCGGTGATAAAAGGGCTCAACGAACGAGTAGGTCTGCGGTTCGGAGTCCCCGAGGTGTTTCTCTCCGACAATGGGACTGAATTTAAGAATGCACCCTTAGAGGCATTCTTAAAGGAGAGCAACGTGCATCACATGTTTACACCACCATATCACCCTCAAGCCAATCCCGTCAAGCCTGTGAACCGAACGTTGAAGACCATGATCATGTCTTACGCTGAGGAGAATCACCGGTCCTGGGGTAAGCATCTGAACGAGCTGGCGTTCGCGTATAATAAGGCAGAACACAGCTCAACCAAGATAAGTCCTGCCATGCTCATTTACGGCCGACAGCCTGACCCACCGAAGACACTAAGGCGGGAGGAAGACAGGTTAGCCGAAGAGCAAGGGCAGCAAGAGGCGACAAATAATTGGGTGGCGCGCATGGACAAGCTCCGCGAATTGCACGTTCAGACGGCGGCCGACGCGCAAGCGGAGCAGGCGAGACAAGCCAAATATTATGACGCTCATGGTCGAACTCCAGAATTCTGTCTAGGCGATCGTGTAGGCAAGAGAGAATAAGGTACTATCCTCAGCAGCTGAGGGGATTTCTGCCAAATTAGCCCCGAAGTACGTGGGACCCTACACAATTGTGAATATTCGAGGCGAAAACACCTATGAAATCCAAGGTGAGGATGGTCGAACGATACGTCCCGTCCATGCGCAGCAACTCAAGTGATACGTTTCCGCAGAAGAGCCCAAGGATTACTTGGACAAAAGTAGTCAAGAAGTAGCCCAGTCGCTACCACCGAGGGACTCTTCAGCCGAACGTAACGTGCCAGCGGGCAACAGAGTTAGCCAGGGGAATGTACAGCCTCGGGCGACGGCTAAGAGGCGCGGTCCGCCTCGTAAGACCGCGCTATTAGTTAGGCCAGGAAAGCGTGCGAGCTACGGCCGATCTACGCGTGTGGTCGGTCCAACAGAGTCCAAGCGAGGCCCAGGAAGGCCAAAGGGCTCGAAGAAGAAGCCTGCACCTGCGGATGTCGGGCCAATTAGACCCCGTCGAACCCGAGTGTCCAAAAAGCGCTAACTGTGTCGTCCAAGAATTGTGCCGTCCGTACTAACCCTCGTGTTCGTCCTTGTTTTCCAATCCTCTGTCTCACCAATCTCCGGGGTCGATTTGCCTGTTGCAAGATATGCAGGGCCTGACTCGAGAAATAGCAGAGACGGCGAAGAAGGTGATTGCTGGGTTAATCCAGTGCAACCCTGACCCCGCCGTCATTGACTTCCTGGAGCAGGTAGTGGAGGGCATAGACGCGGTGACACTGGCACCACCACCAGTGGAAGAGCCCTCCACACTTGTAATAGAGGAGTTAGAGGCCCCGGAACCAAGAAGGGGACCTTCGGGACCAGCCGACGTAGGCGCTGGTCCGTCCCCGCTCCGGCGACCTCATCTTCCGAAGGAGCAGCGAGAGAAGAGCGGGGCTCGGCCGCAAGAAGAAGCACCAGTCGAGCCGATTGGTGCTGGCCGAGTTCCCGAAGAGGAGGCGGCTCGAGCCCATCATTGTGCGCCGGAAGTTGACGCCGGCGCGGCTCGGGCCACACAAGAAAAAGAAGAAGATGCTCCGACCCAGGCCCCAAAAGGAGCACCGACCGATGGAGTCGGTGCGGCCTGGGTCTCGGTGGAGCAGGCCCTTGAGGAGGCGCGGCGCCTCAGCAAGTCCTCGCGTGCTGCGGAGGACGCTGCCTTGGCCGCACTGGAGGATTTTCTCCAGTGCCACGGTGAGGCCGGCGAGCAAGCCGGCAAATGGGTCGGAATGGCCCAAGGCCGGCGCGAAGAGCTCGCGGCCGCCGCAGAGGCCAGGGCCGCCAGGCTGCGCCGCGCCGCCTTGCAGAAGGAGGAGAAGGCTCGTCTGACACGTGCGCAGGAGTGCATGGAAGAGGCCAGGCGAGCCAGGGAAAAGGCGGAGGAGACGGTGCGTCGGGCCAAAGAAGAGGCCCAGCGTCGTCTCCTACGAGAAGAGGAGCGTCGTCTCCTACGAGAAGAGGGAGGCGTTAAATGCACAGGCGCTTCCCCGGTGTTTCATGTGTGGCGAGCTTGGTGTAAAGAAGTCGAAGCACTGCCCCAACCAGGCTCGCCTCAAGGGGCGCCGGACTTACTCCCGGGCCAGCTGAAGAGGGCTAAGCCCCGAACAGTTTTTTTGTTTTTTTTTAATAAAAATTAAAAAAAAATCCAGTGACTCCAATTCTTCCTAATTCCCTTTTCGAACCTCCTTCTACTAAAGCCTTATCACCCTACGTATAGGTACGACGACGGCCATGGATGGCAGAGCTGCTCACAGGTCCCCTAAGCAGCGTCTGGCGGCGGGTGTGACGCGTGAGCGAGTTAGGTAATTCGAGATTCGAATTACCCGCGCCGAGTAGGCATGCTCACTGGGGGCGCGAGCGCGCGAGCATTCTATCCGGATTAGAACGGTCTCGCGGCGCGTAATATGCCCGTGGCGTACCCGCGAAGCTGCTACGGCTTTATGCGAGTCACGGCAGCCATCTTCGTGTCTGCCATCGCGCCGTGAGCATCTCCCCCGTGTCTCTGGAAAGTTACCGCGTTCGCGCCATATAGTTTTGTAGCTATAGCTTTACCGCGAGTGAAGTGGAGGCGCGGACTAGCGTGCGAGTAAGGGAGAAAGAGAGAGCGATACTGCGCCGCTACAAGCAGCACGAGAGACAGCGAGCGAGGAGCCGGCAGCCATCCCGCCGGTCTGCCGATCCGTTACCAGCGAGTAGGAGCGAGAGACAGAGACATAGAGCGCGACGACTGCGCGAGCGACAGCGAGCGAGAGAGAGCCGAGTGAACCGGTTGCTTCTTCCTAACGTAAGTTTTCTACACTCCTCTCGCGTGTTTATTGTAAAGGCTCGCGCGGAAATCGCCCCCTGCAAGCTTTCTGTGCCGTGTACGTGCGGGTGTGTGTCAGCCCGCCGTACTTTAATACCGCGCGCGAGATCAGCAGCTTCGCCGCGCGCCGTATTGTTCGCGCGTTTGAATATTAACTGTCGCGCGCGAACTAACAGTTTGTTTTAATAAGCTCGTGCGTTGTGCATGTAATTGTTATTGGTTTTAATATACTGTGATATCTAGTTACTCGTCGCGTTGTTCATTACAACCTGTCCTTCTCCCGGATACCGCCGCCTCCGCGTGGAAGCGACTCCGCCGGTCGTTTTCATATCTGAGCATAGCGGCCGCGCGCTTTACTCTTCGAGCGCGCGCTTTTCACTCAACGATTCAATTAGTTGGAAAGCGAAGTTCGCGTGCGATCTTCGCGTTGTTTTCGGGATTCCAGGAGCAGATCCCCGGGCAAGTCATTTTAGTCTGATACCCGCAGCAACGTGTTCTAGGACATCGCTGGCCTGTGGCGTGTTGGGATTTTCCCCCACTAGCCATCCCGTTACAATTTTTAAAATAAGAAATCTTTCTAACATTGGTTTTTGTTCTTAAACAATGTATAAATTGTTCACTTTTTGAGAAAGGGAGAAGAGAGAGAGAGAGAGAGAGAGAGAGAGAGAGAGAGAGAGAGAGAGAGAGAGAGAGAGAGAGAGAAGGGGAGTGTTTGTCAGAGAGATAGTTTCATAATAATATATTTTCAATTCTCACCATTACTAGCAAATCATTAATTATAATAGTACCTAAATTCATTGATTCATCTAATATATTATTATACTTACATATCACAATCACCTTTTTTTAATTTGAAGAATTAACTTTTTAGAATTTGTATTCTAATTCTACTTTTAGTCTAAAGTAATCTTACTAAGAGAGTGCACTACCTTCGGATCCTGGAATTGCATCTGCTTGAGCGTAGCACTTCCTCTCACCATAAAAATGAGAAATCCTAAGCCCCAGGATCTAACGCTCAAGGGATTTTTTTTGGTAGAGTCGGATAATCTGGAAATTTTTATTATATTAATTACATGCAATTATACGGTTCATAGTATATCTCTTGAATAATGTTTTAATAATTAAGCACATGTAATTTACACACATAATTTTCAGCATATTTTACAGTAATTCACTCTCACTGGTTGTCATCAAAAAGAAAATAGTATCGAATACTATGGAAAGATTACAAAATTTATGAGTTACGTTCAATTAATGCTTTAAAATATACTGATTTTGTTTTCATCCTGCTTAATTATTGAACCATCAAAAATTTAATATTAAAATGACTTTTCTATTATGATTCATAATTATTTGACAACTAACATTTATGCCAAAAGAGGCAAAAAAATACATATTTACAATTACACAGGTTATAATGCTTGATTTGCATTCTAACCTTTAGAATGCATGTATTTATTAATATAATCAAAATTTCCACATTATCCGGCTCTACCAAATAAAATCCCTTGAGGGTTAGGTCCCAGGGCTTGCGATTTCTCATTTTTATGGTCAGAGGAAGTGCTACGCTCAAGCAGATGCAATTCCAGGACCCGAAGGTAGTGCACTCTCCTGGTTAGTTGTTACTTTCTAATAGCTTTTGTCACATTTTGATAATTATCTCTTGAAACTTGTATATACATTGGAGAATCAAATCAGAATATTTCTATATGTTATTTTCCAGTAGATGACCCTTGACACTTGTAGATTTCCATTTCTTCAGACAGTAGTCTATAATATGCGAAAGTATGTTTTTGTATAGTACCAACATATGGACAAACGACAGGAACTTTGAATTCAAAATTAGCGTAAAATAAGAGAAAGTCTCATGAAGGTGATCTTGAAAACTTGTATTTACAGAGACTAAAAAAAATGTTTTAGAAAAATCATATTCACAACCTATAAAGTAGAGTATATATATTTTTTTAATATTCATTCTCATGTGTGTTAATTTTCTGAATATAATAATATCTTACCATAACTATTTCAGAAGATCTATTTTCTATTTTCTGTAGGTCATGTGCATGAATGGTAAAATGTGTTTTACTTGTAAATAACAAATCAGATACAATGAAATAGAGGTAGTTGTTAATAACGATCTTATCTTTATAATTGACAAGTAGCTAATCTTTTTTTAAATATAGAATTATTAACTTTCAATATCGGTAACTCTTTTTATAACACCTGACCTAGAATAAAAATACTAATTTTATAGTTTTAATAACAAAAATTTATATTGTTATTACGCTGTTTTATCTTACCTTATAAGTATAGAGATTTTTCTCCACCTCATCATTTGTTAGTCATCAATTTTTCAGTATTTCATCAATGTTTATTCATCAAGGTGTTTGAGTAAATATCTCAAATAAGGATCATAAGTTATGTTGTATACTTATAATATGCTCATTTATGCTCATGTGTCACTATATGTACTCATCAATATTTTCTTCTATGCAAAAGCTTATTGTAAATTGTAAAGTTTATTATTTATGAGTCTCATAATACGTAATTATTTATTAACACACACTTGAGCTACTCTCAAAATATTTTAAACTGATTTTGAGTAGATGTTGTAAAATTTGATTATAAATACTTCCTGTAACACATCATACCGGTACTTATTTTATTTATTACACAAAACACTCATTAGATGTCACTTTTTAACAATACAATAATAATACATTTGTATCGGGCAGATCACTATGTCATTTGTCATCAGTGATTTACCAATCATTCAAGGAAAGCACAAATTATTCCATAAGTCTTCAAAAAACTTCACCATCTCTAATATGATTTTCAACTAAGTAGATAGAAGATCTATTAAAATCACATTTTTTTTATTTTGAATAACTAACTTCAAAACATAATACTTTTTCGTACTTTAAGTGCAATACTGTCTAAAACTTCTTAGTTGTTGCTTCCTAACAACTTCTGTCACATTTGGAGAATCTATTGGATCTTGTATAGACATTGGAGAATCAAATCAAGATATTTCTATGTTATTTTCTTGTAGATGACGCTTGTAGATTTTTCCATACATTTCTTCAGTCATTGGTTTGTAATGAGCGCAATACTGTCGAAAACATTTTAGTTGGTGCTTCCTAACAGCATTTGTGACATTTTGATTGATAATCTATATGATGATCTTGTATACACATTGGAGAATCATATCAGGATATTTCTACGTTATTTTCTGATGTTCTTGTATTTACAGGGGCGACAAAAAATGTTTCTGATAAACCACATTCACAACCTAAATAACTAGAATATATATTTTTTTAATATTCTTTCTCATGTGTATTGATTTTCTGAAGAATGTAATAAAAAAAATATCGTACCAGCAAGCAACTATTTTAGATCTATTTTCTGTAGATCATGCCTGAGAATGGTAAAATGTGTTTTACTTGTAAAATCAGTAATATAATAATAATAAGAATTACCTTTCAACTCCTATTTTATAACACCTAACCTAGAATAGAAATAAATAATTTTTTTACATAGTTTTAGTAACAAAAACTAAAATTTATATTTTTGCCATTACGTTAGTTTACCTTATTATCTCTCCACTTCATCATTTGTTAGATCAGTTGCTTTTTTTGTTATTTTTTTTATTTTTTAACTTTCTATACCTATATATACCTTACATATACAAAGTATCCAACATTAAATTTAAAATAGAATTTTTTTAATGAACAAAATCTTGTATAATCTGTAAAAATAGAAATCCACACAAAGTATCTATTTTTAAAATTAAAAAATGATTTTAGCCATCTAACATTAGCCATAAATATAAATACTTATCTAATTGCCTCTTTGGTACGAGTATATATAATGTTTGAGTAAATATTTACAATAGCATAGCACTGATATCGACTAAGTATATTGAAGTATTGTCACTAGTCACCAATATTTTCTTCTATGCAAAAGCTTATTATAAAAATTTTATGAACCTCATAACACTTAATTATTTATTAATACACACTTAAGCTACTCTCAAAATATTTCAAACTGATATATTTATTTATAGAATTTGTAGCTAATGGCCGTACTACCAAGGTGTTTTTTATAAGTAAAACAATTATTTACAACGTTTCGGACATTTTATTACGTCCCTCTTCAGGTTCTAAATACAACAATTATACAATTATTTTTTACAATTCACAATAACTTAATTTCGCATTAATAAATAAAACTTACATTTAAAACGTATTGTCAGATTCTTTTACGGAAAGTAATCCGTTCGTCACTGCTTACAATTCGGATTTTTCGTCGTATTTATACAGATGTTACGCATATATGTGTGTGTATAAGACGCGCGTACAGTGGTGGGGATGCAATAGACAATTTTCGAAGCGACACAGCGGGTGTGCTATCAGGAGAGTATGTCTAAGTAGAGGGGACCCCAACCAATGTTACAAAATTTTCGACAACGAGCAATCCTACGACAACGTGGGCGTGCGTGGTAACTCTACCTCAGCATGTTCTCCTGTTCTCCTTCACTTGCTGCTTTCAGTATTTTCCTCTTATAAGCACATAAATTGACAATTATTTATTAGAGTGGTATATTCTTTTGGTAAACTATTAATTTCGAATTGTTTATTCATATATCTTGATTGTGTGTGTATGAATACAGCTTCCGAAAATAATCTTTTTCCTCTATTAATTTCTGTATCTAGAATTTGTACATTATTGAAATCTATTTTATGATTATTGTTTTTTGTGTGTAGATATAATGATGAATTATCGTCTTTCCTAGTGTCTTTTTAGAGTGTTCATTAATTCGTACATTTAAACGTCTACCTGTCTGGCCAACGTACGAAGCCTCACAATCTTCACAATTAATTTTATAAACAACATTCGCTTTATCACAGATTTTAGTATTATCTTTACCTAATTTAATAATATTATTGAGTTTATTCTTGGTACTATATATGATATTTGTATTGTGTTGTTTAAACAAAATATTCATGGATCTTTCTAATTCTTTAACATATGGAAGTGTAATAAACATTTTTTTATTTTTCTCATTGCATCGATTGTTATTACTATTTCTTAATTTATTTAGGCATTTTTTTATATGAAATTCTGATAATTCAGGTGGATAATTATTCTGTTTTAAAAGTTCCTTGATAAAATTTATATTTTTATTGTGAAAAGAGTTGTGTGATAATTTAAATGCTCGGTCAACTAAACTATAAATAATGGCAATTTTATTACAAAGAGGATGTTGAGATAAATAATTTAAATATCTTCCGGAAAAAGTTTGTTTATGGTACCAATCTGTGATAATGCGTTGTTGATTATTGACAATAATTTTGATGTCAAGAAAACTAATACAGTTATTAAGTGGTAGTTCAACAGTGAACTGTAAATTTTGGTCATAGGAATTAAACGTGTTTACAGTATGATCAATCGTGTCTTTTTGTATACATAAAATAATATCGTCAACGTAACGGAAATAAAACAAAGGTTTCGTATTAAGATTATTTAACGCTTGAATTTCCAAATCTTCCATGACAATGTCTGCCAAGATGGGGCTAATGGGATTACCCATAGCTGAACCGAAAATTTGTTGGTAAAATTTTCCATTAAATTGAAAAAATTATTGTTAAGTATGTATTTTATTATATGTAAAAACTCGGTGCAATTCATATTAATTTTATTATATATCTGTGTCCATCTTTTTTCTATTGCTTTATAAACTAAATAATCAGGAATATTGGTGAAAAGACTTACTACATCAAGGCTAATTATTACAAAATCAGATGGGATTTGGAAATTATCTATTTGTTCTCTTAGTTTAAAACTATTATCTACATGTGAATTTGGTTGTTTTAGATTGTTTGATAAGAACTTCGTAAAGAATTTTGAGATGTTGTAAAGCGGTGAATTTATAGCCGAGATTATCGGTCTTATGGGAAAGCCATTCTTATGAATTTTTATCGATCCATATGCTTTTGCAATATTGGACTTTTGTAAAATAGAATCAAACTTTTTTCCCGTAAACGAGAAGTCAATCTTATTTAACCATTTGATTAATTCATAAGTTCTTCTTTCTAAACCAGATAAAGGATTTGTTTTGACTAATTTATAATACTTGTTATCTTGAAAAAGGCTTTCAGTTTTTTCTATATAGTGAAGTGAAAAAAACTTTGGAACATACCATCGATAATGATATCGTCATTCTTTTTGTTAATTATTATAATATAAAACTTAAATTTATTAATGTGCCTTTCAAACAAAAATTAGCAAAAAAATTAAATGATATCTATTACAAAAAATATAATAGTAATATAGACAGAGATAGATATAACGTTAATTTGAATAAAAGCAATGTCGAAAATCATAACACGCAGGTTATTGAACTGAGCGAAAATATACAAGAAAAGTGGTGTGTGAATGTCGCGGGCATTGAACTCCCGAAATATGTAATTGATGTGTTGAAACTTGGAGAGAAATTTAATTTTAATAACCGTTTTGACAACACACTAACATTGCAATATATAAAGAATTTTGAGATGTTCATAAATAATAATGATAATGATGAAACTGTTAAAACACTAAGGGGTACTTTTCTCAACCTATTAAAAAGACACTGCAACAAAGAATTATCAAATGAAAACCATTTTGATAAACAGTTCAAAACAGATTTAATGAAAACAAAAGAATTTATAAAGCGAAATTCACAGTTACTTATCACTAGAGCTGATAAGGGAAATGCTACCGTTATGATTAAAAAATCTGATTATATAGAAAAAACTGAAAGCCTTTTTCAAGATAACAAGTATTATAAATTAGTCAAAACAAATCCTTTATCTGGTTTAGAAAGAAGAACTTATGAATTAATCAAATGGTTAAATAAGATTGACTTCTCGTTTACGGGAAAAAGTTTGATTCTATTTTACAAAAGTCCAATATTGCAAAAGCATATGGATTGATAAAAATTCATAAGAATGGCTTTCCCATAAGACCGATAATCTCGGCTATAAATTCACCGCTTTACAACATCTCAAAATTCTTTACGAAGTTCTTATCAAACAATCTAAAACAACCAAATTCACATGTAGATAATAGTTTTAAACTAAGAGAACAAATAGATAATTTCCAAATCCCATCTGATTTTGTAATAATTAGCCTTGATGTAGTAAGTCTTTTCACCAATATTCCTGATTATTTAGTTTATAAAGCAATAGAAAAAAGATGGACACAGATATATAATAAAATTAATATGAATTGCACCGAGTTTTTACATATAATAAAATACATACTTAACAATAATTTTTTTCAATTTAATGGAAAATTTTACCAACAAATTTTCGGTTCAGCTATGGGTAATCCCATTAGCCCCATCTTGGCAGATATTGTCATGGAAGATTTGGAAATTCAAGCGTTAAATAATCTTAATACGAAACCTTTGTTTTATTTCCGTTACGTTGACGATATTATTTTATGTATACAAAAAGACACGATTGATCATACTGTAAACACGTTTAATTCCTATGACCAAAATTTACAGTTCACTGTTGAACTACCACTTAATAACTGTATTAGTTTTCTTGACATCAAAATTATTGTCAATAATCAACAACGCATTATCACAGATTGGTACCATAAACAAACTTTTTCCGGAAGATATTTAAATTATTTATCTCAACATCCTCTTTGTAATAAAATTGCCATTATTTATAGTTTAGTTGACCGAGCATTTAAATTATCACACAACTCTTTTCACAATAAAAATATAAATTTTATCAAGGAACTTTTAAAACAGAATAATTATCCACCTGAATTATCAGAATTTCATATAAAAAAACGCCTAAATAAATTAAGAAATAGTAATAACAATCGATGCAATGAGAAAAATAAAAAAATGTTTATTACACTTCCATATGTTAAAGAATTAGAAAGATCCATGAATATTTTGTTTAAACAACACAATACAAATATCATATATAGTACCAAGAATAAACTCAATAATATTATTAAATTAGGTAAAGATAATACTAAAATCTGTGATAAAGCGAATGTTGTTTATAAAATTAATTGTGAAGATTGTGAGGCTTCGTACGTTGGCCAGACAGGTAGACGTTTAAATGTACGAATTAATGAACACTCTAAAAAATACACTAGGAAAGACGATAATTCATCATTATATCTACACACAAAAAACAATAATCATAAAATAGATTTCAATAATGTACAAATTCTAGATACAGAAATTAATAGAGGAAAAAGATTATTTTAGAGTGGTATATACCACTCTAATAAATAATTGTCAATTTATGTGCTTATAAGAGGAAAATACTGAAAGCAGCAAGTGAAGGAGAACAGGAGAACATGCTGAGGTAGAGTTACCACGCACGCCCACGTTGTCGTAGGATTGCTCGTTGTCGAATATTTTGTAACATTGGTTGGGGTCCCCCTCTACTTAGACATACTCTCCTGATAGCACACCCGCTGTGTCGCTTCGAAAATTGTCTATTGCATCCCCACCACTGTACGCGCGTCTTATACACACATATATATGCGTAACATCTGTATAAATACGACGAAAAATCCGAATTGTAAGCAGTGACGAACGGATTACTTTCCGTAAAAGAATCTGACAATACGTTTTAAATGTAAGTTTTATTTATTAATGCGAAATTAAGTTATTGTGAATTGTAAAAAATAATTGTATTATTGTTGTATTTAGAACCTGAAGAGGGACGTAATAAAATGTCCGAAACGTTGTAAATAATTGTTTTACTTATAAAAAACACCTTGGTAGTACGGCCATTAGCTACAAATTCTATAACTACACCAAAAAACCTACCATTGGCTACATTTAACCAATGATATATTTATTACACAAAATATTTTATTATAATCTGGAAGCATGCACTGACACTTTAATTATACGAGGGTCATTTGACAAGTACCTAGCCTCACCGCCAGATGGTGCCACTATCGCACGAGAAATACACTACAGTGCAGTATCTTCCTGTAAACGGTTACAGACGAAATTTCAGCCGGATCGGAGTTTTAGTTAATTTTTGAGAGCATGTGAAAGCAAATGTGTCCGTTGATTTTTGGAAAAATGGAGAAAGAACAATATCGGTCGGTGATTCGATTCTTGTTTTTGCAAGGGAAATCGCGCAGTGAAATTAAAGAACGCTTGGATGCAGTGTATGGGGATGCTTCTCCTTCGATGGCAACCGTTAAATTTTGGTATAACGAGTTTCAACGTGGTCGTACGTCGGTTTTTGATGATCCACGCCCAGGTGCTCTGAAAACAGCCACTACGGAGGAGAACGTGACAAAAATACACGATATCGTTTTGTCAGACCGCCGATTAAAGGTGCACGAGATATCTGCGATAGTAGGCATCTCAGGAGAACGCGTGTGGCATATCCTACATGAGATTTTAGGCATGAGGAAGCTGTCAGCAAGGTGGGTGCCGCGTTTGCTGACTGCAGACAACAAGCGCATCCGTGTGACCAGTTCAGAGCAGTGTTTGGAGCTGTTTAATCGCAATCCAAAAGAGTTTTTGCGTCGTTACGTGACCGTCGACGAAACATGAATTCACTCCTACACTCCAGAGACCAAGGAGCAGTCAAAACAGTGGACCTTACCCGGTGAACCTGCTCCGAAGAAGGCGAAGACGGTCCCTTCGGCCGGAAAGGTGATGGCCACTGTTTTCTGGGATTCTCAAGGTGTGATTTTTATTGACTATCTGGAGAAGGGCAAAACGGTCACAGGACAGTACTACGCCGAACTATTGAGCCGATTTGACGCCGTGTTAGAAGAAAAACGGCCCCATTTGTCTAAAAAGATAGTGCTTTTCCACCACGATAATGCACCGGCTCACACTTCTGCACTCACCACGGCTAAATTGGTCGAATTACGCTACGAACTGCTGCCCCATCCACCGTATTCTCCAGATTTGGCTCAGTGCGACTTTTTTTTGTTTCCGAACCTAAAAAATTCGCTCGCCAGGAAGAGATTCCACTCCAATAACGAAATAATCGCCGCCACGGAGGCCTATTTTGCAAACCAAGAGAAAACATTTTTTTCAACGGGGTTAAAAAAATTGGAACACCGCTGGACCAAGTGTATTCAACTAAAAAGAGACTACATTGAAAAATAAATTTTATTTTTTGTAAAATCTTGGTGTTTTCATTTGTAGGCTAGGTACTTATCGAATGACCCTCGTATTATATTTATGAACACTGATTAGATGTCACTTTTTAACAATGCAATAATATATTTGTATCGGGCAAATCACTACACTATTTGTTAGCAGTGAGTTTCCAATCCTTCAATAAAAGCAGAGGCTGAACTTGTTCTATAAGTCTTAAAAAAACTGCACCAACTCCAATATGATTTCCAACTCAATAGATGATCTATTTAAATCACAATTTTCTTTTTTTATTTTGAAGAACTGTTCAAAACTTATATTTCTAATTCAAATTGTACCATTTTCATAATACATTTTTCGTACTTTCTGGCAATACTGTCTGAAACATCTTAGTTGTTGCATCCTAACAGCTGTTGTCACATTTTGAAAATCTATTTGATCTTGTATACACATTTGAGAATCAAATTAGGATATTTCTAGGTTATTGTAGATGAGACTTGTAGATTTCCATTTTTTCAGGCAGTTGTTTATAATATGCAAAAATATGTTTTTCTAATGTCAAGATACGGACAACCAACATTAGCATGAAATCAAAAAATTAGCGTGATAAGAGGAAAATCCATAAAATTGATGCTGAAAATTTGTATTTCACGGGCTACAAAAATATTTCAGAAAAACCACATTCACAACCTAAATAAGTAGAAAATATATATTTTAATATGCATTCTCAAAAGTGTTAATTTTCTAAACATAATAATATCTTACCAGTAAATATTTTAGATCTATTTTCTATTTTCTGTAGGTCATGTGTACGAATGGTAAAATGTGTTTACTTGAATAAAAGAAATCAGATATCATGGAATAAACATAGACATAGATTAACTTTCGAGATATTGGATAACTCTTATTATAACACCTAACCTAGAATAGACACAATAACTTTATAGTTTTAATAACAAAAATTGATATTGTCATTATACTGTTTTACCTTACCTTATATGGTTCGATTTTTCTTCAACTCATTATTTATTAGATCAGCTGCTATATTATAAGTATAAATAAAGTATCCAATTCAATTCGAAATCAAATTTTAATGACTCCCAAAAATCTTGTATTATCTGTGAAAATAAAAAATTCACATATGGTATCAATTTTTCAAAAATGATTTTAGCCATTTAACATTTAACCATTAAATACTTATCTAATAAGTTATTTGCTCCGTTGGTACACGTATAGATAACTTCTTCTCATCAGTTGACTTCCTAAGATCTTTGAAGAATATGAATAACTTATCTGAATATTTACATATATATATATATATATATATATATATATTTATATATACATATATTAAACCGGAAGTTTGAGGTTTATATTCAGCTTTCGCCTGGAAGTTTGAGGCTTTTTTGGAAGTTTGAGGAGTCTCTTCAAACTTCCATCAGGTACGCGATCGGAAGTTTGAGGAGTTATCTAGAATCCATTTGCTGAGAGTCGGTAACCTGAGGGATATTATTTCTTTAGTAACTCTGACGAGCGGGGGGCTGATATCCTCAAACTTCCAAATCCTATAATATATATATATATTTTATATAAACTAAAATAATAAATATATATTATGAATTTTATTTATGATTCTTCTGAACTTCTGATTTCATATACTTATACTAACATGTATATATGTAAATATTGAGAGATTTATATATATAAAAACTTGTATAACGTTAGTTCCCAGGACCCCATGTTACTGTATACCTATACGTGACTAAAGAAATAATGGCTCTTATGGGGGCCGATGTCCTCAAAACTGACGTTAAACATATGTAGATTCAGGAACTGTCCCCAAAACTAACAAATGTCCCCGAAACCAACGTTAAACATCTGGAATGTCCTGGAAACTAACATAAAACATAAATATATATATATATATATATATATATATATAAGGTTAGGTCGAGTACGTAAACACCGGAAACCGGATGTGGGAAGAAAACGAGTCTGACGACGATGAAACATGGAGAAAATTTCGGAATCGGAAAGGGAACATAGATTTTTTTATTTTTCGATATCTCTAATATAAGAGCATATTTTTGCATAAAACTTTTTTTTAGATATAGTACAACAAAATAGCGCATTGTTTAACTTAATTTTGAATTCATTTAGAAGTGATTTAAAAATTCAGTAAATATTTCAAAATCTCGGGCACTCATTTCAATGTATAAATAGTGCGGTCGTCTCTCAGGCTTCTTCTACATTCTTGGACACATAACTTGCCTTCGGAGCACTCCCGCGCTCCTTGATATCTCAGGCATCTTCTACATTCTTGGATACATAAGTTGCCTTCGGAGCGCTCCCGCGCTCCTTGATATGAGTAAATTAATAATTCTTTTACCATTGTTCCACAATATACATTTTTGACATCATTTGTTTATAATTACTGAATTTTTTATAAAAATATGAGATACATAATTGTAATAGAGTTTCGTAATTAGCATGAACTTATTTTTGAGTTTGAAAATATTATTATTAGATTAATATATTACACTTACTTGAAAGTATTCCATAAAAAGAAAAATCTGCTAATAGTTTTCGCGAAAATCTGCAGATGATGCGGAAATGTGTCGCAGATAAAAGTCAACATAATCGGAGCTTTGGTAATTACGAAAGCATTTCGAAGTTTTGCTTGACTTCTCACTAAAAATTAACATGAAAGTTGTACATATAAATTTTGATTTTTAATTATTTCGAGGGTGTAATATTTTTAAGTTATATATGTTACCAGGTATAATATTTTTGTCGATTAATTCTGATGTAATTGGATATTCAGCATCTGGTTTATACATAATGAATTCTCTATTATCGGTAATATCTTCGCTCATCAATTCTCAGTCTTAATCATATTCCTTTTAATAAAAATGTTATCTTTTTGATCTACAACGAATTAATAGAAATATCATCAGCAGTAAATTAACTTTGATAATAAATAGTAAATCTAATATGGTAACGCCATCAATGATCGGACATCTAAGATTAATTGTCGGACATTTTTTGTTCTACGATTGATGATTAAAAAAAAATGTATGATTTTTAATTTTAACACAAGAATTTCGAAATGAATAACTCAATCTTTAGGATACGATATTTATGAATGTAACAAATCTTATTTTTAAGTAACTTCGACAAAAATGAACGACTATAGGGAGTGGGCGACCACTGGTGCCACTATTCTTTATATTAAAGTAATTAATTAAGTAATAAAGTAATAAATTATTGGATTTGCTTTATAATTATGTTCAATAATATCGATTTTGAAATTTACAAACGTACAAGATCTATATGTCTAGATATTATTTATATATATTTAAAAAAAAAATCAATCTTAGTAAAATATTGTAGATTTAATAATCGACGTGCTTTATTATTGAGTCTCCTTGCCTCTCACAAAGATAACAAAATACTTTAACTTTATAATATATAAATATTTCATACCATTAGAATGTTGTTATGGTATTTCTTCTAAAAATATTATATACATATCATTACTACATTTTGGCCAGTGGCTTTTACTTATTTTTGAATCGTCTACTGTAAACCATGTATTATTTTGTTTTAGCATGGTTGTGTAATGTCCTGAATCAATATTACGTCCATGATGAAATATTGCATTAGTGACTTTGTAAATTTTGTTATCTATGTATATATTTGATCTAGAAATATTTTCTATTTTACATTGTGTCCGTTTTTTCTAATTTAATAAGCTATTAGATTCATTATTTAAAAATATTGCAGCGAGGTATAATGAAGGTAGGTTAATGAAATTGTCGATCACTCAAAAAACATGTCTTTTTTTATGAATAACTAAAGACGGTATTATTTAAATAAAATTAAAAATATACCCCTACAGCGAGTATTCAATCATTATGAAAGCAGATAAGATTATGAAAATAAACAATTTATTAAAATAATACAGATGTTTGTTATTTCTTAAAGAACTAATTTTTTTGAAATATTTTCGAATACTTGTTTTTCAGAGAATATTTCATAAATCGACTCAAAATTTTAACCACTTATTACACTTATTAAAAACTATATTTGGTTAAAATTTCAATACATTTTCTTCATTTGTTTTTGAGAAAAATTATTTTATAAAAGTATAAAAAAAGGAATTGATAAATTAGTTTGAGGAAGCTACGTGCTAATGAATTGGCAGCAGTTTTTAAAATTCATATTGTTAGAAGTTAGGGGTAGAAGATTATACTTACACAATGATTGACATCAAAAAATTAAGTGAACTAATAAACAAAAACCGCTGCCACTTCATTAGCACGTAGCTTCCTCAAACGTAATTTATTGATCCCTTTAATTAATTTTTACTTCTAATATTTAAAATTTAATACTTTATCTTGTACGGTTAGACTAGCTAGGAGAGGGTCATGGGTCCGGATTCAGCTTGAGGACGCCCTTGCACGAAAATTTGCAAACTGGGATATAGCATTTTCAATAGTTCAAGATGTACTGAATCTTGTGGTATGTTTATTTTACCCTATAAGCGTGGAAAATTTTGAGAAATTAACGTTTGCAATTATCATTTTTTTCATGTACTCTTATAGGACGGCGGGAAAAAATAGGTTAAATAGAGTATTTCTGAAAAGAGATCAAATTTTTGACCAGTAAAAAACATATGGCTTTAAAGACTAAGGCTTCCCCTTTCAAACCACACCTTGTAAATTGTACGTAGCCGTGGGACATTTTCATTAATTCACGATTATGAATACAAATAGCAGACGACCTGCACGAGGGCGAGAGAGACAGAACGACGTATTGTCGTGCATGAGCGTCCTTAAACTGTGCGTTATATCTTTTTTCGTAATGGACCGATTTTTTTGGGCAACGAACCTGATCTGAAGATATATAAAAGCTGCATCTGTGCCAAATTTCAGAACGATTGGATAATTTTTGCTCTAATTATCGTGCGACAACGAAAACGCAAATTTTCTAAAATAATTTTTTTCTAAGAAACAAATGAAGATAGTAGGTGGCTAGGAGAGTTCGCGCCCACTTACCCTCTGAGCTGGCGCTCGGTCGGTAAGGTAGGGCACTACATTGATGGGGGTCGGTATTGCAGGGACGCCAATAACCCAACTCGGTCGGTAAGGTAGAGCGCTACCATGTCGGTGGGTGGTAATTTCAGGGAGGTCAATAACCCAACTCGGTCGGTAAGGTAGAGCTCTAACTTGCCGGCGTATGGTAATTGCAGGCGGCCAACATAGTCGGTAATGCAGAGCGCTACCTTGCCGGCGGGGGGTAATTGCAGGAAGCCCAACTCAGTCGGTAATGTAGAGCACTACATTGCCGATGGATGGTAATTGCAGGGCGGCCAACTCGGTCGGTAAGGTAGACCGCTTCCTGCCGGTGGGTGGTAATTGCAGGGAGGCCAATAACCCAACTCTACCGACCGAACGCTCTACCGGCAGGACGCTCTACCTTATCAGCAGAGCATTATCACCCAACTCTACCTTACCGGCAGTCTACCGGCAGTTAATAACCCAAATACTATATACTATATATGCTATATACTATATAAACTATACTATATATATACTATACTATATACTATACTATATATACTATACTATACTATATACTCTATATGCTATATATACTATATATGCTATGTATACTATATCCGAATTTCCATGCTGCTTAACTGTCAATTTCGCGCCACCGAGAGTAGTACCGCGCGCTCCACTAGGCGGCGAGCTGTAGCCGTCGCGCAGTCGGGAATTCCCCGCACTGGGAGTGTAGTTCCGTGCGCTCATCTAGGCGGCGAGCGGCAGTCGTCGCGCTGCCCACTGCTGAGTCGGCGCGGTGCCGGCTATAAGTCAGGCTGTGCTCCAACACTTGACAACCACCTACACTGACGTGAGGGCGGGTGGTATTTTGTTAAATAATCAATTGATTAATTATTATTAATTATTATTGATTATTATTAACTATTGTTTTTTTATTTTTTCATTTTTTCATTTTTTTTCGTTTTTTTCTAATAAAGTCATAGCATAACTCATAAAATTTTGTCCGTTCCGCCGTTCGATTTTTCCATTTACAATAGCATGATTTCTGAAGATTGGTGTACATTTGAGGTCAGGTTGTCATTTTGAGGTTATATTTCCATTGATACGCTTCGTAGCGCAATCTGTAGTTGGATCACGCATCCCTACCTTTCCGACAGAGCAGTATGCAATATCCAACTCTGCTTTGTCAACAATTTGTGGTTATGTTTGAGGTTATGTTGTCATTTTGAGGTTATGTTTCCATTGATACCCACTCTTTCGCAGCGCCATCTGTAGATGGAACTCGCATGTCTACCTTTCCGACAGGGCAGTATGTAATACCCAACTCTGCCTTGTAAACATTTTGTGGTTATGTTTCCATCGATACCCTCCGTAGCGCCATCTGTAGATGGATCACACATCTCTACCTTTCCGACAGAGCTGTATGCAATTCCCAACTCTACCTTGTAAACATTTTGAGGTAATGTTTCCATCGATACCCTTCGTAGCGCCACCTGTAGATGAATCAGCTATCTCTACCTTACCGACAGAGCAGTATGCAACATCAGATAGACTATCCAACTCTACAAACAAAGCCATATGAGATAGCTCCAAACTCATCAATAATTCTGATACTAGTTAGATGACATACATGATATGCACTATGTATACTGCGCGCTCCACTAGCCGGCGTCGTCGCGCTGTCCACTGCTGAGTAGGCGCACTGCCGGCTATAAGCCAAGATGTGCAAATCACTACCTATACTCAAACATCGTGTGCGGGAAGGTGGTGGTTTGTTAAATAATTAATTTATCTCATTTTTTTTTTTGTTCTCCTCTTTTTTCCCCTATTCAACAAGAGGAGCATAAGCGCTCGAGTTTTGATTCAGATGATGTTAGGGACACAAGCATATACTCCCAATGCATATATAGATAACACACGAAGCATGCATTCCAGAACCGCTCAATGGGGTTCGCATCTTCAAACCTTCACAGAATTCTTGGAAAAACGGTTTGAACAGGTTGAGACCTGCACGGAGCTCTCTGATTGGGTGACATAATTTCAAACATCCAATAGAATTCTTGGAAAAATGGCATGGAGCTCTATGATTGGTCGAGCACCACGATCAGAAATATAAAATGGGAGGTACGAAATTCTTGGAAATTTAGACAAGTTTCTTCACCTCTCAGCTTATTACATACGAACTCTACGGTATTTCTACCTTACTGACAGAGCTGATTATCTCGATCGGTAATCGTAATACATTAACTTTTACATACCATGAATGCATTATTTACTATGTGAACTACATATAATATGTATGCTGTATATACTATGTATACTGCATATACTATACAGGGTGTTCCAAAAGTATGGAAACCCATGAATAAATTTGCAGGAATTGATTTTTTGAAAAATGATAAATACAAAAGTTTTAGGATTTTTCCCTGGCTATTTAATGGTGACCTTGGATTTGATCTTGACCTTGACCTTCAAGGTTGTTTCAAGGTCAACTTTTTTTTTCAAATGGGAACCCCTTTTTTATTGCGGATTTGGAAAGAGCATAAAACTTTACATTCAAATGTGACCTTGACCATGACATCTACAATGACTCACGGGGTCATTACAAGGTCAAAGTTGTTTTTGCAGCGAGAGAAAGATCCCGGCCATTTAAGACAAGGAGAAAATTCCCGGCCAGTTAAGGCAAGGAGAAAGATCCCGGCCAGTTAAGGCAAGGAGAAAGATCCCGGCCAGTTAAGGCAAGGAGAAAGATCCCGGCCAGTTAAGGCAAGGAGAAAATTCACGGCCAGTTAAGGCAAGGAGAAAGATCCCGGCCAGTTAAGGCAAGGAGAAAGGTCCCGATCAGTTAGGGTAAGGAGCAAGATCCCGGCCAGTTAAGGCAAGGAGAAAATTCCCGGCCAGTTAAGGCAAGGAGAAAGATCCCGGCCAGTTAAGGCAAGGAGAAACATCCCGGCCAGTTAAGGCAAGGAGAAAGATGCCGGTCAGTTAAGACAAGGAGAAAGATCTCGGCCAGATAAGGCAAGGAGAAAGATCCCGGCCAGTTAAGGCAAGGAGAAAGATCCCGTCCAGTTAAGGCAAGGGGAAAGATCCCGGCCAGTTAAGGCAAGGAGAAAATTCCCGGCCAGTTAAGGCAAGGAGAAAGATTCCGGCCAGTTAAGGCAAGGAGAAACATCCCGGCCAGTTAAGGCAAGGAGAAAAATGCCGGTCAGTTAAGGCAAGGAGAAAGATCTCGGCCAGATAAGGCAAAGAGAAACATCCCGGCCAGTTAAGGCAAGGAGAAAGATCCCGGCCAGTTAAGGCAAGGAGAAAGATTTTTTTATCAATTTTTCGAAAATTCTGTATGTGACATTTTTTTAAATAATTGGAAGATCACAAAGACCGTAGACAATTATGAGTCTGAAGTTTACAACGTTGGTATACGCATCGTGCCAGCACAAAATTCCAGCTGCAATCCACCTGAAATCTAATGAGATATCCCAGATGGATATCCATCTGGTTTCCAGCGCATTCAGCTGGATATTTTTCTGTGAGGAAGGTGTCACAGATCCAGTTTTGATCATATTGTAATAATTATCGAGAGTGAGGGACAAAGAGGATGAATAAACAGGAATAATAAAATTTTTACCCGAAGACTTTTTGGATATTTCTCGACCGACTCTTTACGGAAAAGCTTGTACTTCTGCGTAAAGCTGCGCGCTCGAGTAATTCCCAAGTAGACTTGGGTTATCGACTTTTGATAAGGTAGACTGCTCTGCCGCTTGGGTTATTGACTGTTGGGCCACCCTATCGACAGCGCTCTATCGGTTGGGTTGATGGCCTACAGAGTATTTCGCTCTGATCATAAGCTTATCAACAGGACGGAATACTGTGTAGGCCATTAACCGAACCGATAGAGCGCTGTCGGCAGCGTGGCCCAACAGTCAATAACCCAACCGGCAGAGCAGTCTACCTTATCAAAAGTCGATAACCCAAGTCTACCTTACTTTCCCAAAATTTGTCGTAGGAATGACACTGTTTCGTAGAGTATGTCATAGGTGTGACACATTTTTCCAAAATATGTCATAGGAGTGACACATTTCCGTAGAATGTGTCGTAGGAGTGACACATTTCCGTAGAATGTGTCGTAGGAGTGACACTTTCTCATAGGAGGAGTGCCATCTTTTCAAAGGAGGAGTAACAGTTTTTCCTAAAATGTGTCATAGAAATGACACCTTTTCATAGGAAGAGTGAAACTTTTTCGTAGAACGCATCATAGGAGTAACACTTTTTCCTAAAATGTGTCATAGGAGTGACACTTTTCCATAGAAGGATTAACGCATTTTCATAGGAAGAGTAACAGGTTTTCATAGAATGTGTCATAGGAGTGACACATTTCCGTAGAATGTGTCGTAGGAGTGACACATTTCCGTAGAATGTGTCGTAGGAGTGACACCTTTTCATAGGGGGAGTAGTGCGTTTTCATAGGAGGTGTAACACTTTTTCATAAAATGTGTCGTAGAAGTGACACTTTTTCGTAGAATGTGTCATAGGAGTGAGACTTTTTCATAGGATGAGTGACACTTTTTTCGTAGAATGCCTCATAGGAGTAACACTTTTTCCTAATATGTGTCATATGAGTGACACTTTTCCATAGGAGGAGTGACACTTTTTCGTAGAATGTGTCATAGGACTGATACTTTTCCATAGGAGGAGTGATACTTTTTCATAGAAGGAGTAACACTTTTTCGTAGAATGTGTTATAGGAGTAACACCTTCTCATAGGGGGAATAACAATTTTTTCATAAAATGTGTCATAGGAGTGACACTCTTTCCTCAAATTTGTGTCATAGGAGTGACACTTTTTGTAGGAGGAGTGACACCTTTTCATAGGAGGAGTAACACTTTTTCCTAAAATGTGTCATAGGATTAACACCTTTTCATAGTAGGAGTAATACTTTTTCCTAAAACGTGTCATACGAGTAACACTTTTTCCTAAAATGTGTCATAGGCCTGACACTTTTTCATAGGAGTAACACCTTTGCATAGGGGGAGTAGCGCTTTTTCATAGGAGTAACACTTTTTCATAGAAGGAGTAACACTTTTGCATAGGAGGAGTAACACTTTTTCATAGGAGTGTCAGGTTTCTCCTTGCCTTAATTGGCCGGGATCTTTCTCCTTGCCTTATCTGGCCGAGATCTTTCTCCTTGCCTTAACTGACCGGGATCTTTCTCCTTGCCTTAACTGGCCGGGATCTTTCTCCCGCTGGAAAAACAACTTTGACCTTGAAATGACCCCGTGGGTCATTGTAAAGGTCATGGTCAAGGTCACATTTGAACGTAAAATTTTATGCTCTTTCCAAATCCGCAATAAAAAAGGGGGTTCCCATTTGGAAAAAAAGTTGACCTTGAAACAACCTTGAAGGTCAAGATCAAGATCAAGTCCAAGGTCATCATTGAATAGCCAGGGAAAAATCCTAAAACTTTTGTGTTTACCATTTTTTAAAATAATGAGTTCCTTCGAAGTTATGAAGTGTTTACGCTGCAAAAACAACTGTGACCTGGAAATGACCCCGAGGGTCATTGTAAAGGTCATGTTCAAGGTCACATTTGAACGTAAAATTTTACGCTCTTTCCAAATCCGCAATAAAAAAGGGGGTTCCCATTTGAAAAAAAAGTTGACCTTGAAACAACCTTGAAGGTCAAGGTCAAGGTCAAATCCAAGGCCACCATTGAATAGCCAGGGAAAAATCCTAAAACTTTTGTATTTATCATTTTTCAAAAAAATCAATTCCTCCAAATTTATTCATGGGTTTCCATACTTTTGGGACACCCTGTATGTACTTATACTATAATACTTAAACTATACATACTAGCACTCTCCACCACCACGCGCGAGCGCTCTGCCCCCACCATCGTAAGCTCCGCCCCCATAGAGCTCGCTGATTGGCTGACCTGCATAGAATTCTTGGAAAAACGGTTTCGACATGTTGAGACCTTCATAGAGCTCTCTGATTGGCTGACGCAAGTTCAGACTTGCATAGAATTCTTGGAAAAATGTTTCCAACAGGTTGAGAGCTGCACCGAGCTCTCTGATTGGTCGAGTACCACGATCCGAAATATAAAAGGGGAGGTACGAAATTCTTGGAAATTTTGACAAGTTTCTTCACGTCTCAGCTTATTACATACGAACCCTACGGTATTTCTATCTTACTGACAGAGCTGATTATCTCCATCGGTAATCGTAATACATTAACTTTTACATACAATTAATGCATTATATACTATGTGAACTACATATACTATGTATGCTGTATATACTATGTATACTACATATACTATGTATACTGCATATACGATATGTACTACATATACTATACATACTAGCACTCTCCATCACCGCGCGCGAGTACTCTGCCCCCACCATCGAAAGCTCCGCCCCCATAGAGCTCGCTGATTGGCTGACCTGCATAGAATTCTTGGAAAAACGTTTTCGACAGGTTGAGACATACACAGAGCTCTCTGATTGGCTGACGCAATTTTAAACATCCAATATTATTCTTGGAAAAATGGCATGGCGCTCTCTGATTGGTCGAGCATCACGTTCTGAAATATAAAAGGGGACGTACGAAATTTAGACAAGTTTCTTCACGTTTCAGCTCACTATATTACATACGAGCCCTACGGTATTTCTATCTTACTGACAGAACTGATTATCTCCATCGGTAATCGTAATACATTAACTTTTACATACAATGAATGCATTATATGCTATGTGAACTACATATACTATGAATGCTGTATATACTATATACACTACATATACTATGTATACTGCATATACTATGTGTACTACGTATACTATACATACTAGCACTCTACATCACCACCCCCACACCGCGCGCGAGCGCTCTCTCCACCATGCTATCATTACCAACGATTGATAAGGTAAAAATCTACTTTAGAGACAGAGTGGAAAATACAAAATGGCTAGTAATTTGAAAGGGCGGGAAATTTAAGAAGCTGGACAAAATTTTCACCGTTTCGGCGGGAATTCGTGGAGGATCGAACGGTAAATTTTTTTTAATGATGAGAGCCCCAGCCATCACCTGCGAGGTACATTACCTCCCCATCATTTATTAATAGAGTTTATACATACCCCATATGTATGTATTTGAAGTAAAAATTTTTCATCAGCTTCACGTTATGAAGTGCACACGCAGCTTTGTATGCTCCATTGTGATTCGTGCAAACAGTCACCGCCTTGTTAGGCTCGTCAAAGCCTGGATAGCCGTATTCGATGACGTCGATAGCGTGGACTTTGAAGCGTCTTAACCACTCTCTCCTGACTTCACCATGGATAAATACCTTTGTTACACCATACAGACTATCTCCAATGATTTTCTCCACGTCAGTGAGAGAATATCTCCAGATTTCTAGGCAAGACCGTGATAGCAATGCTCCAACCATGTATTCTCGCGTCGGTACTTGCACGTGAGTCGACGCCACGGATACGGCTCCCGCAACATGAGCACCAGAGGTTCTGATTTGTCATCTAGAGGAAGTATGGCGAGTTCCTTGAGAATGAAATCGTTCCCTGGTTGTTTGAAGCCCTGCATGTCAACTACGTACTCCATTCAGAATGATCGCGCTGTATGCTACTTCAACGAATCAGAAGGCTTTCCGCAGGTTGTGACCTGATGATTGATTATTGGAAAGTTTAATCCATTATTATGTGATGAAAACCTCAGCAGGCTGATATAACCGAAGCCTCGCCTAACCGCTTGCGAGAGTACTTTCATATTAAAGAAACCTAGCGATCATCTGAGCAACTACTACGCTGGCTTTCCCAGACATCTATGTATGCTAGCCTAAAAAAATTTGTATTTTTTAAATGATGAGAGCCCCAACGATCGCCCCAACTGTGAGGTACAACCACATAAAATTACCTCCTAATCAATCTACATTCCTTTACCATTTAATATATGAGTCTTGCCTCACGAAGTTCATTAATAATAAAATAGATTTCTGCAGAGTTATTTACCATATTTTGCTCAACAATGAGTACTCGAAGGCGGTCAACTAATTTGTTAGGGTCATCCCAGACATTGAGTTCATATGCAGTTGCAATATTGCATTGCAATGATGAAACAACTTCTTCCTCCTCCTCCTCATCATCACTACGCCACAGTCTTTTTTTCCATTTACATCTCCAATTAATCAAGTCCTTATTTTTTATTTTACATTTGTCACGTTTTTCTTTCCAAAGTTTTCTCGATGTATTTTTATTGGTTGGAAAATCAGATACATCTTTATTAGAATGATAAGCTTTGTAATAATTATCCACGTTATTGGCAGTTTCCACTAGAGAATGAGAGTCAATTTGAGAATTTTCTTCATTGACAGTTGTGAGATTTAGAGGATTGACCTTCAATTTGGCTACCACTGCAGATTATTCTCGCTCGGCAGTCTTATATTTCTCTCCTATTACATTACTAGCATTTTTCACTTCAGAAAAGGCATCTTGCAATCCTGGAAATACACTTGACGATTGTTCGAACATTGGTGAAATAAAATTATAAAATTTATTACGTTTTAGTTTCCGAATCGACTCATTTGTGCAGTGCAGCTTTTTATGAGTACATGAATTTACTATGATCATTCTATAATTTTCCAAATCAGCTGAATTAATGCGATTTCCATTAGGATTTTTTCTAAACAGCAACTATAATAAGCCCTCAGTCAGTTGGAAAGTTGCACCGCATACTTTCACGATGTTACCTTCAAACTCTATTGGCGAATTACGAATCATAAGAATATTTGCTTTTGTAAACACCGTATACGTTATCAAGATATCTCTTTGAATTACGTTTGAGCTTGGATAAATATTTCTTGACAAGTGAAGCCATTTTCTTATCAGCGTCAACAGCACTGGTATATGGAACACTATCAATACTATCTAAATCCGTCGTCATCTTTAAATAAGAGACATGATTTTTCACATTATCGAGAGAATTGTCGATGCTGTTCTTCAAAGACATAGATTTTTGCTTGATAGTATCTTATGCGAAGACTATCCGCTTCTCGCTGAGGATATGTCATGTTTATGATTTCAAAGTTCAGCTCGAACTATACGTATATTAAAGCTGCAGCTGTCACTTATAGTCAAATCCATTCGCGGTACACGTATCACAAAATCTGAGGTGTTTATGTATCAACACTTCAGCTGAACTCTGACTAATAATACTTTCATTTGTTTTACAATATATATATATATATATATATATATATATATATATATATATATATATATATATATATATCCTTTGGTTTGATATGGGGTTGGTAGTCTATTTGAATCAACAGACAACCAGCACCTTTTAACATACTCGCTTACGGAATCAATACTTATGATAATGCAAAACTTTAGTGCCAAACCTTTCACATTTGGAGAAAAGGTGTCACTCCGATGACACATTCTATGAGAAAAGGTCACTCCTATGACACATTCTACGAAAAAGTGTCACTCCCCATATGGAAAAATCTCTCTCCAATGACACATTCTACGAAAAAGTGTCACTCCTATGAAAAAGTGTTACTCCTCCTATGCAAATGTGTTACTCCTTCTATGAAAAAGTGTTACTCCTCCTATGAAAAAGCGCTACTCCCCCTATGCAAAGGTTTACTCCTTCTATGAAAAAGTGTCAAGCCTATGACACATTTTAGGAAAAAGTGTTACTCCTATGACACGTTTCAGGAAAAAGTATTACTCCTACTATGAAAAGGTGTTAATCCTATGACACATTTTAGGAAAAAGTGTTACTCCTCCTATGAAAAGGTGTCACTCCTCCTACAAAAAGTATCACTCCTATGACACACATTTGAGGAAAGAGTGTCACTCCTATGACACATTCTATGAAAAAATTGTTACTCCCCCTATGAGAAGGTGTCACTCCTATGACACATTCTACGAAAAAGTGTTACTCCTTCTATGAAAAAGTATCACTCCTCCTATGGAAAAGTGTCAGTCCTATGACACATTCTACGAAAAAGTGTCACTCCTCCTATGTAAAAGTGTCACTCCTCCTATGTAAAAGTGTCACTCATATGACACATATTAGGAAAAAGTGTTACTCCTATGAGGCATTCTACGAAAAAAGTGTCACTCATCCTATGAAAAAGTCTCACTCCTATGACACATTCTACGAAAAAGTGTCACTCCTACGACACATTTTATGAAAAAGTGTTACACCTCCTATGAAAACGCGCTACTCCCCCTATGAAAAGGTGTCACTCCTACGACACATTCTACGGAAATGTGTCACTCCTACGACACATTCTACGGAAATGTGTCACTCCTATGACACATTCTATGAAAACGTGTTACTCCTCCTATGAAAATGCGTTAATCCTCCTATGGAAAAGTGTCACTCCTATGACACATTTTAGGAAAAAGTGTTACTCCTATGATGCGTTCTACGAAAAAGTTTCACTCTTCCTATGAAAAGGTGTCATTCCTATGACACATTTTAGGAAAAACTGTTACTCCTCCTTTGAAAAGATGGCACTCCTCCTATGAGAAAGTGTCACTCCTACGACACATTCTACGGAAATGTGTCACTCCTACGACACATTCTACGGAAATGTGTCACTCCTATGACATATTTTAGAAAAATGTGTCACACCTATAACATACTCTACGAAACAGTGTCATTCCTACGACAAATTTTGGGAAAGTAAGGTAGACTTGGGTTATCGACTTTTGATAAGGTAGACTGCTCTGCCGGTTGGGTTATTGACTGTTGGGCCACCCTGCCGACAGCGCTCTATCGGTTCGGTTAATGGCCTACACAGTATTCCGTCGTGTTGATAAGCTTATGATCAGAGCGAAATACTCTGTAGGCCATCAACCCAACCGATAGAGCACTGTCGACAGGGTGGCCCAACAGTCAATAACCCAACCGGCAGTGCAGTCTACCTTATCAAAAGTCGATAATCCAAGTCTACTTGGGAATTACTCGAGCGCGCAGCTTTACGCAGAAGTACAAGCTTTTCCTTAAAAGAGTCGGTCGAGAAGTATCCAAAAAGTCTTCGGGTAAAAATTTTATTATTCCTGTTTATTCATCCTCTCTGTCCCTCACTCTCGATAATTATTACAATATGATCAAAACGGGATCTGTGACACCTTCCTCACAGAAAAATATCCAGCTGAATGCGCTGGAAACCAGATTGGTATCCATCTGGGATATCTCATTAGATTTCAGGTGGATTGCAGCTGGAATTTTGTGCTGGCACGATGCATATACCAACGTTGTAAACTTCAGACTCATAATTGTCTACGGTCTTTGTGATCTTCCAATTATTTAAAAAAATGTCACATACAGAATTTTCGAAAAATTGATAAAAAAACAATACTTTATTCACCGTTCATACGTTACCGTTACGTTTTATATGCTGCTTTTAATAGGCTTTAGCGATGCTAGGTACTGCCATGCTTTTCATTTAATAAGCTACAGTACAATAGAATAGATATATGAATAAATATAAAATAAAATGAGTACTTCCCTAGTGGAAATATGAAAAAATGTATATGAATGTTAATAAGTATATATTTATATAAAAAATGTACAATACATAAATGTAAATAAATATATATAAATGATGTAATTGGAACACGTCTCTACATTTATATACATTACCTAGTGGATATCGTTTTTGTGAATAACTGTAAATATAACTGTAAATAACTGAAAATAATTGTTTGGTTTGAGACATAACTAATAGTTATTTTCAGTTATTTTCAGCTATTTTCAGTTATTTACAGTTATTTACAGTTATTCACAATAACGATTTCCATTAGGGTTTATATACATTTTTTTACAGATATTTACAATTATTTACAAAAATATTGTTAGAATATAAGGTACATTTATATAAGAGAGTTAGGAAGAGTATGCGCAGCGCCATCATACGAGTGAAGTACAGTAAACGTATAGCGAGAGCGAGCGGGAGCAGCACTCGATCGTCGCCCTCCGCACAGAGCTGTTGTAAGAGAGAGAGCTGTGTCGAAGATTAACTTAATAAAGTTCTTTGTTGTTTCTGTTATTTGAGTGGTTTATTTGAACAAACCCTTTGATTCCAACATGGTAGCATAGTGCCTGGTTAATCGCCAGTGGTGGTATTGTCTCTTGCGAGAGCAATAACACACTTACATTCTACGAAAGGGAAAGTGTTTTTAAGTTGAGCGCGTGGTAAGCGCGAGAACAAAGGAAAACGCATGGACAAGAGAGAAAAGTTAAGCGAAACTGAAAGTGAAGAAGAGAAAAATACCGATTTTTGATGGATAAGAATACAGTAATTGGAAGAAACGCATATTAATGAATTTAAAGATGAAAAAGTGTGATATTGTAATTACACGTGCAAAAACGGAAGGCGACAAAGTTGATTGGGACGAAAAAGACGTGCAAGCTATAAATTATATTTATAGTGCAATTTCAAACAAACAAATGGAATTGATAAGTGACAAAGAAACGGCGTTTCATATTATGAGAAAATTTGATAGCACATATTTGAAAGAATCGACAGCTCTCCAGATACTGTGTAGAAATAAATTAGAAAATTTGAAATTAAAAGATTTTAGTAATTCAACAGATTTCTTTAACGAATTTGAAAAATCGGTGAACGAATTGAAAGAAGCTGGTACAAATGTGACAGAGAAGGAAAAAATGAATTATATATTAAGGACATTACCAGACTCGATGAGTCATATACGAGACTTAATTGATGTGCTTAAAGAAGAAGAACAAAACGTAGAATATGTGAAAAATAAGATTAAAATGAAATTCAAAGTCGAACGCTTTTATGTTCGAAAAAAGGAAAGAAGGGAAGAAAAAGACATGTTATGTATGTGGTGGTTTCGGACACATACAGTACGACTGCCCAACGAAAAACAATTCTTGGAATCGAGGGACGCCGCAGCGAGGTGGCGGCAGAGGCAACGCGCAGCAGTGAGGAGGTGTTGGTAAACACGAAACAAGCCAGCAGCGAGGATCGAGTTTTAACCGGCATGGAAGGAGCGACTACAGACATCGCGGCCGAGGCACGCGAGGCAGTGATGACAACAGCCAAGGTCATCAGAGCGCTGAGAATAAGGAAGCGTTTAACACTTCAGTAGAAATAAGGTCTGCGAATATAGGAAACAGTAATGTAAATGAAAATAAAATATAGTGGATTTTAGATAGCGGTTATACAGACCACGTAATTAATAAGGAAAATTATTTTAGTGATGCGATTATATTGAAAGTGCCTATTAATGTTAAAGTAGGTGACGGTAGAATTTTGCAAGCAACAAAAGTAGGTCATGTAAATAGTAAATTCAAAACGTTTAATGAAGAGATAGAAATTGAATTAAAAAATGTATTTTACGTGAAAGATATGGATAGAAATTTAATAAGTTTTGCTAAAGTCACTGATAATTATAAAGTAGTATCTATCGGAGATAATTCTAAAATCTATAATAAAAATAGTAAATTGATTGCCATAGCTTGGAAAATTGGTAGAATTTACAAAATGACTAGTTTTATTGAAAGAATTAAAGAATTTAATTTGACAGTTAAAAATGAAAAAATGACTTTAAAAGAAAAGTGGCATAGAACATTGGAGCACGTTAATTTTAATTACTTAAATACTATGTGTAAAAATCATGTTTTAGAGGGTTTACCTAGTGAGATAGAGACAGACTATTTCAAATGTGCTACGTGCATTGAAAACAAAATGCACAATATTCCTTTCGATAATAATAGGAAAAGGGCAAAACACATTTTAGAGACAGTACACACAGATTTAAATGGGCCACATTCAGAAGGTTATAAAGGGGAAAAATATTTTCTTACTTTTATTGACGAATTTAGTAAAGTAGCTAAAGTTTATCCGATTAAGACAAAGAATGAGGTATATGATAAATTTATTGAATATATTAATTTAGTTGAAAATAAAACTGGTAAGAAAATTAAGAAACTGAGATGTGATAATGGCACTGAATATTTGTATAAAGATATGTATAGATTATTTAGAGAAAAGGGAATTGAGTTAGAGTCATGCCGCCCTTATGTGCATGAGCTTAACGGTACAGCAGAAAGGTACAATCGGACAATTATGAACAGTGCTAGGTGCTTGTTACCTGAGTCAAAGGTAGAGAAACGGTACTGGCCACAAGTAGTCTGCGCCGCAGCATATTTGAAGAATAGAACGATTGCAAACACGTTAGTGAGGAATAAATCTCCTTATGAGATATTTTTTAATCAAAAGCCAGGCACGAAGTATTTAAAATTATACGGAAGTAAAGTATTTGTTAGAGTACCAGAAAATAAAAGAAATTCAAAATGGGATAGAAAAGCTGATTTAGGAATTTTGATAGGTTATGATGTAGTAGGTTACAGAGTCTTGATAGGCAACTGAGTTATCGTTGCAAGGTATGTGGATGTTGTTGAGGAAGACGTAGAATGCATAGGTTTAAATGATAGTTTTGGAGAAGGAGAATTTAAATAAAAGCTTTGAACAGGATGAAGATTTAAACAATAAAGAAAATGAAAATTTAGGAAGTTTGAATGGAAATGATAAAAACGAAGTAGAAGAAGTACCTGAATTAAGAAGGTCTCCAAGAAATATTGAAAAGCCTGGTAGATTTGATGATAACTTTGTATATAGTGGATGTATATGGCAGCGTCCAGCAGAAACGGGCCGCCAAGCGCGCGCGGTGCCTTTTTTCGCGTAAAAGGCGCTTTGTTTAACTCGTTCATAATCGTATGCTGCGTCATTGAAAACAAAACCAAGGACCTATATCGATAGATTTTTTTCTGCTCTTTCCAATGCTGCCATTGTTTTTATTGCGAAACGCTTTCTTCCGGACGAAAACTCGAGTTGAATATTGAAAGTCATTTTTCTCAAAGTATATCATGTTTTTTTTCAAAATAATCTACACCATTGGAAAGTACAACTCTTAAGCTTCAAAACCCTATCTTGGAGAAGTTGGAGAAATAAAGGATTTAAAAGTAACAGCATGAAAAAGAAGCGCCGAGGGTCCGCGCAAGCCCCTCGCGCCCGTGCGTACGGCACGTTTAAGTGCACGCTCTATTCAATTCGCTAATAATCGTGTACCAAGTCTCTGAAAAAAGAACTAAGGACATATATCGATAGATTTTTTCCTGGTCTTTCCAATGGTGCTATTATTTTTATTCCGAAATGCTTCTGTTCGGGATTAGTACCCGAAGTGCCCGCTAGATGGCAAGCACCAAGCGCGCTACCTTTAATGAAAAACATCACCCCGCGGGCTTAAATAGAGGCCTGCGTCGCCCACTAGCCAGGTGCTTTATGCACATGCCTTATTACTTTGCCCCTTTGTCTTATTGCCTTAATAAAAAAAAGCTTAATAAAATGTCTAACATTTTAAATCGTTGCTGTAATCCATTTGATGAAATAAAGCATTCATCGAAACTTAGAATTGTTTCCGATAAACTTAGAGCTTGTTATCCGCATTTAACTGATAGAGACAAAATATGCGATTCTTGTCGAATAAAATCTAATGCTCAGATTGAAGAAGAGAGTGAGATCTCAATAGAAGATACTAAAGAAATTATTTTTAATTTGAAAAAATTGTTGAATGACCAAAATTTGACAAAAATGGAAAAGATATTACTTTTGAAATTACTTCCTAAAAACTGGAGCACTCGCAAAGTAGCTAGATTTTCAAACTTGTCTCGTCGACTTTCATTGAAATGTAAATTATTTGATAACCCAGCCCAATTAAATGACAACAGAGGAAATACAAAATTATCAAGTGATACTTTAGATCAAGCAAAGCTCTTCTATGAAAGTGATGAGAATAGCAGAATTATGCCAGGCTATAAAGATAACAAATGTATAAAAAATGATGATGGCACAAAAAGTTACATCCAGAAACGGCTTGTTTTATACAATCTTCGAGAACTATATTTAAAATATAAGCAACAGTATCCTGGATCGAAAATAGGATTCAGTAAATTTGCCGAATGTCGTCCTAAATATTGTGTTTTAGCTGGTAGCAGTGGGACACATTCAGTGTGTGTGATGCAGGCGTGTTCGCTCGGGTAAAAGAGTAGAACAGCGCACGGAGGTCAGTGGAGCGCCAACTGTGAGCTTGCCTACATCAAGGGCTGCTCAAAGCGCAAGGAGGCGCTATAGAGCGCAGGTCGAGCTGTACTTAAATTACAGGCGCGTTGAGACGGACGGCGAATCCATCGTCGACACTCTAAGAGAGTGTGTGCGGGGACCGGCGGAGCGATGAGCGCTTCCACGCCGGTCGAAGACGAGGTGCGAGCACTGCTTGCTCGCTCGGAGCTGCTCTCCTTGAGTGGGGATAAGATGAGTCCATCGCCGAACTTGCAGGTAGATTGGCGGAGCAAGGTCGCTCAAACGCCGATCAGTGAGCAGAGGGCAAGCAGAGCTTGCTCGCTGGAGGAAGCGCTTCACAGATCCGCCCACAGGCGTCTCGTGGTCTGAGTCGCTACGTCCCCCCGTCGTACTCGCTGGAGGTGTGCTCTTCTAGAGCGACGACGGTCGTTGAGGCTGCCACCGCTGAGAGCGCAGAGCAGAGAGCGCCCGCAGAGGCGAAGTCCCCCGTTGCCGGTCGCTGGGACCGTTATCCACCGAAGTAGCTTCTACGTAGCGTGGAGAGCGGACACCGCACGGACCCCTCCACGTCGACTGAGGGTTGAGTCTGGATGAGAGAAAGCCCGCCCAACTTAGTGTCGGCCACACCACCCAGATATGCTAATTGGGAAGGAAAAGGAGTCGGGGGATCAGGAGTGATCCCGTCACCAAAAAACAAGGCAAGGGTAAAGACCTTGCACCTCGTGGGTATGTTAAATAAAACAATTATTTAACTGTCAAAAGTGAGACTTTATTCAACTCAATAAACTGGCAAGGGTGCCGAGACCATCTACACAAGGAGGATGTCCGAGTGATCGAAGCTATCGGGGCTGCTGTCGCGCGTGCCTATATCCCCGCGCGCCTCCGGGTTGACTGCGGGAGCCGCGCAGAGAGGAGTCGCGCCGCGTAGCGGCAGCGCGCGAACTAGACTCTCACCGGCGCGCGCGTGAGGTGGGAGATTCCAATTCGAATCTGTCGCGCCCTTATCGTTTGTATTGCAAACCGGCGCGAAGAGTCTTTACAATTTAATAATAATTATTATTATTAGTTAGGCGTGTATCAATTCCCGTCCGTTTTAGAAGACACGGAGCGCGGTTTGTAGTGGTCTCGGCTACATGGGTTGATGTGTTGTAGTGTAACAGAAGTTTCGCACGTGTAATGACTACGCAGGAATCACAAGTGTACACGTGTACATGCAGGTACCGCAAGTGAAACGCAAATATAATTAAGACGCAAGGACGCAAATATAAAATAATATCGCAAAGGTGTGAGTGTTAGTGTGAAATATCGCAAGTACGCATTGTCTTATATTGTCTGTAATTTATTTCAATTCTTTCACTGTACTGCTTATATTGTCACCGCATTGCCTTCTCAGTCGATAGTTAAAGGTGATTCGGGAATGTCGTCGGCGGTGTGGAGCGATTTTTCCGCTCCTGCTTCGGGGGGACAGTCTCCTGACTGTCTTGGACGAACGCGGCGTGCGCATCGTTGTTCGTTTTCGTCGACAGCTCTACTGTCGAGGGGGGTAGCTGCCTGGCTACCACTGGTGTGGATGGGAGCAACTGCGTAGTTGCTGTGGGGAGTGGTAGCCTTCTGGCGACCACTAGCGTGTTGAGCAGACGCGCTGCTGGTAAGGGCGGCGGCCTGCCGGCCAACGAGATGCGTTAGTTTGACCAAGAACCTCCCTTGGTCCGCAGATAGAGATATCCGCGAGTATTTAGTAGCAAAGGCCGTTGTAGAGAGCGGCAGTCTGCTGATTACCATCGGTGAAGGTGGAAGTAGCATGCATGCTACTGTGGAAGGGCGCGGCGGCTTCCAAGCCACAGCTGCTAGTGTAGTTGCTGTAGAAGGGTGGAGCAGTAACTCTCAGACCGCTGCTGCTGTAGAAAGAAGCGGCAACCTCCTGTCCGCCACTGGAGAAGGTAGTAGCGCTCGGGCTACTGAGGGGAGCGATAACCTCCTGGCCACCACTGGTAAAAGTGGGAGTAGCGCTCAGGCTACTGAAGGGAGCGATCACCCACTGGCCATAACTGGAGATTGGAGCAACTGCGAAGCTTTTGAAGGGAGCTTTAGCTTTCTGGCCACCACTGGTATAGGTGTTAGTAGCGCTCGGACTACTATTTGAGGACGTGATAACGTTCTGGTGACGATCTGTGACGATGGGAGTAGCCTTTCGGCCACTTGATGGAGCGACGAATTCCTGCGCGCTCGCACAGGAGGGAGGAAATGCGTTATCAGGCATATCAACTCAAGCGGAGGGTTTCGGGCGTTGGCGACATTGAACAGCGATCGCAGAAGTTCGGGACGCATTAGCCCTTGCTGCTACCTCCGATTTGTATCGAGACATGGCCTCGACCAGATCTGGATTCGTCGGTGCTTGGGGTTGTGCTGTGGTTGCCTTGATTGGCAATGCTGGAGACGTGCGCATCTCAGTTTCTTCCTTGTCGTCTCTCTCGATTTCCATGGCGATAGCGAGGAGTTGAGAGGAAGTCTTCGGGTCCGCTGCGCGAATATACTTCCGCAGACCCGGGCGAATCTGGTTCAGCAGAACCATGACTTTGGCGTCTTCGGATTCCTCCGGTCGCAGTCGGTGAAAAAGACTGTGTTTCTCATGAAGGTACACAGCAACGGGTTGATCCTCGGCCTGCTTTCTGACTAGACTCTCGCCGGCGCGCGCGTGAGGCGGGAGATTCAAATTCGAATCTGTCGCGCCCTTATCGTTTGTATTGCAAACCGGCGCGAAGAGTCTTTACAATTTAATAATAATAATTATTATTATTATTAGTTAGGCGTGTATCATGTGTTTGCGTTTATCATCAAAATGTTAAACTTCTTTTAGTTGGTTTAAGACACTCAGGAGTTTCTTTTGATAGAATGAACACTTATAAAGATTGCATAGCCGAAATAGTTTGTAAAAGTCCAACAGCGAAATGCTATTTAAATATGTGCGAAAATTGTCCTGGTGTCGAACCTCTAAAAAATGATCTAGAATTATTATTCGAAAGCTCTGAGATTAATGAAATAAAGTTTCAAATGTGGAAAACTACCGATAGATCAACATTGCAAACTGAAAACGTTTCTAAGTCCTCATTTATCGATATTTTTTTTCCTCTTTTGTATAAACTTAAGACTCATTCATTTATTTCTAAACAACAGTCTTCTTATTTTCAATTTTTGAGAGAATCCTTATCTGGAGAGTTTTTAATTTCTCTAGATTTTTCAGAAAACTATCCTTTTATAGCACAAGATGCAGCACAATCATTTCATTATAATAATAATCAATGTAGTTTAGCTACAATAGTCATTTACTATAAAGGATCAGAATCTAAAATTGAACACAAAAGCATGGTAGTTTTCTCAGATAGTTTAATTCGTGACGTTGTTGCAGTTTATCTAATACAAGAAATTATAATTAATTTCCTTAAAAAGTCTTTCGATTTAGTTAGAAAAGTTATTTATTTTACTGATGAAGCTGCGCAACATTTTAAAAATAAACGCAATTTCCAAAATCTTCTTCATCATTATGATGATTTTGCTGTTGATGCTGAGTGGCATTTTCATGCAACAGCCCACGGAAAAAATGCATGTGATGGAATAGGTGCCTCCGTAAAAAGTAATGCCAGCCGAGAAAGTTTATGGAAAGTATCCGACAATTATATATTGACGCCCCAAGATTTATACAAATGGGCAACTGAGTATTTCCAAAATATTGAGTGCTTGTTTTCATCAAAAGACGATTACTTAAAGGCTACAGAAAAGCTACAAAACAGGCTAGCCTCAGCTAAGACAATACCTGGAACTCAATTGTTTCATTGTATTAAATTATTAAATGATGCCAAAAAGTTAGAACTTAAAAGATTTTCAGCGTCAGAAGATTCTCAATTATATCCACCGATCAAAAAAGAAAAATTACTTAAAACTCAAACAAAGAAACAAGCGGATGTCGCAAAAAGGACAATTCTTATAAAATCAAAAAAATGTAAAAAAATTAGAACTTAAAGGAAAAGGTAATATTGTTATGCCAGATTAAACAATCTATAAGGTTATTTTAAATTTGTTTCACTGCTTTCCGCGCGTTCATGGATATTTTTATGTTTAATATATTATGTTTTTCAAATTTTGTTATATAAATGAACAAAGTTCATTGCAATATTATACTAACTCTTACAACTAGATCCACAAAATTATGTCCAGGCATTGGCATTGTAAGTTACAAAACATTTTATATTTACAAAAAAGAAAGGGTGAAATATCACATCGCGTGTATTAATCCGCCCTTGAGCATAGCGTAAAAAGTTCGGGAAGCCGCTGTCTTTTTGATCTTACTATTTTTGAACTTTTGATGTTTCAACTTAAAAATATAATATTTTATAGTTTAAGACTTGTACTTTTGAAGAATATAATTCATTTTGAAGAAAAGACTGATATTTTATTGAAAAAATAGAGTTTAAACATTCAAATGGAATTTTCAACTAGAAGGAAGCATTTCGGAATAAAAATAATAGCACCATTGGAAAGAGCAGGAAAAAATCTATCGATCTATGTCCTTAGTTCTTTTTTCAGAGACTTGGTACACGATTATCAGCGAATTGAATAGAGCGTGCACTTAAGGGGGTCTCACCAACGAGGCCCGAACCCACAGAGCATTGCGCCCCGTGCGACGCGTACAGGCTCTCGCATGCGCTCCCCCTCTCTTTCTGTTGAGAGTTCCTTGCTACGGTACTGAGCACAGACACCGAGAGACGCCTGTCTGTGTGTGCGCAGCAAGCGTGCGCGCCAGCGACGCTCCCGCTCTCTCTCCCCTTGCCATGCATGCGTCTCACGCGCGCGTGCAATCTAACCTGATAATCCGCACTATCAATGAACGTATCTCACGAACGAGACCGCTGGGCTTTCTCAGATTTGAAGGTCTTGTTCTAATAGACGTTAAATAACATTTCGGTTTTTAGAAAAATTGCTCAGAAAACTTTTCGAGTTACAGACGAAAACGTTCATTTCGCGCGGGCCGTCCCATAAGGCGCTGTGTTAAAATGCGCGACTTTGATGTTTAATATCTCTAGAACTAAACCGCTGGGAGTTTTTAGATGGAAATATCTTATAGACAATAGTATTATCAACAACTGGTCAAAATTGAGAGAAATTTCTAAGAAAAGGCGTTTTGGGTGAAATCCCCTTAAACGTGCCGTACGCACGGGCGCGAGGGGCTCGCGCGGACCCTCGGCGCTGTGTTTTTCATGTTGTTACTTTTAAACCCTTTATTTCTCCAACTTCTCCAAGATAGGATTTTGAAGCTTAAGAGTTGTACTTTCAATTGGTGTAGTTTATTTTGAAAAAAAAACATGATATACTTCGAGAAAAATGGCTTTCAATATTCAACTCGAGTTTTCGTCCGGAAGAAAGCGTTTCGCAATAAAAACAATGGCACCATTGGAAAGAGCAGAAAAAAATCTATCGATATAGGTCATGGGTTTTTTTTCAAAGACGCAGCATACGATTATGAGCGAGTTAAACTGAGCGCCTTTTACGCGAAAAAAGGCACCGCGCGCGCTCGGTGGCCCGTTTCTGCTGGACGCTCCCATATATGTAATTATTGTAGTGCTGATAGTCCAGTAAATTTTAAAGAGGCTATTGAAAGTGATGAGTCTAGTTTTTGGGTAGATGCTATGAATAAAGAAATGAATAGTTTAAAGAAAAATAAAACGTGGGTATTAGTTGGAAAACCAAAGAATGAAAGGGTATTAGATTTAAAATGGATTTACACTAAGAAAAGTGAAAATGTATATAAAGCGAGAATTGTTGTAAGGGGATATCAACAACAAGATATATTGGATGATATTTACTCACCAGTTGCGAAAACCCAAACTTTGAAAATATTGTTATCATATTGTTGTCAAAATTGACTCTTAATTGAGCAAATGGACGTAGAAACAGCGTTTTTGAATGGAAAAGTTAAGTCGAAAGTGTTTGTAAAACAGCCGGAAGGGTATGGAGGTGGTACTGGTAGAGTATGTATGTTGAATAAAGCATTGTACGGTTTGCGTGAGAGCCCCAAAGCCTGGTATGCGTGTCTGGATGATTATTTGAGATCATTAGGTTTTGTAAGAAGCGAACATGACTATTGTTTGTATACATTAAAAGAAAGAGATGAGATTATTTATTTAATTATATTTGTGGATGATCTATTGATTTGTTCTAAAAACAGAGACAATTTAAATTGCATAAAAGATTTGTTAAAGGAAAGATTTCAAATGAAAGATTTGGGTAGAATAAGTACATATTTGGGAATTAATGTTCAATGTGATGAAAAGAAAAATGAGATGTCGTTGGATCAAGAAAAATATATAGAGTCATTAGCTAGAAAGTATCATATTGAACAGGCAAAATTATATGAAACGCGAATGGAACCGAATTTAAAGTTAGAACCTACGGAAGAAACAAATGAGAAAATAAAGTATAGAAATTTAATAGGAGCGCTTTTATACATTAGCTCAGGAATAAGATTAGATATAAGTTATAGCGTAAATTACATAAGTAGATTTCAGAATTGCTACAATGAATCAGATTACAAATATGCTTTAAGGGTTTTAAAGTACCTATATTTAACTAAAAATTTAAAATTAAGATTTAAAAGAAATGATAAAGTAGATATTCTTGAATGTTACGTAGATGCAGACTAAGCAGGAGATTGCGTAGATAGAAAATCGACTGGGTATATTGTAAAATTGTATGGAAATGTAATACAATGGAAATCTAGGAAACAGGGAAGTGTTACTAACGAGTAACTAAGTCTTCGACAGCTGCTGAGTACGTTGCACTGTCAGAAGTCGTTAGCGAGATACTATTTGTTAAAGATTTGTTAAGTAGCTTTGACTTAGAAATTAACCTTTAGACTGCCGGAAAGTCTATATATAGACTTTAGTGGAAAACAGTATTTTTTTGCGAGAAACAATGTTCGGGGGTGTTTTCGGGGTCAGAGATTATGAATCTGGGTTAAATGTGATAAACTTACTTCAGGGGCTCCAACCCTCAAGTTCAAAATGGATCAATCAAGGACACCTCTAAATGTACAATTTTCTGTTACTTCGATGTTTGGAGCAAAAGTATGAGGTTTTAGAGTAAAAGAATGAACATGACCTTGAAGTGACCTTCAGGGTTAAGGTCAATGTCAAATATAAACAAATTTATCAATTTGACCCTAGATTCGTGATCAGCGACCCCAAAAACCCCCACGGTGAAATTTTCATCGAGTTTCAGAAATATCAAAAAATTGGGGCGTTTACTCTATCGCTCGTTCACCCGCGCTCATTCGCGCTTTTTCTCGCTCTCTCTCGCTGTCTCTCTCGCTCTCTCGCTCTTTCTCGCCCGTTCTAGCTATCACTCGCTCGCTCGTGCTATTACTCACTATCGCTCAGACATTCGCACTCTTCGTCGTTGCCACTCGCTCTCTCACTCTTGCTCTCTGAAGATCTCCCTCTCTCGATCTTTTTCGCCCTTGCTCGTTATCACTCGCTCACTCGCGCTATTACTCACTATCACTCAGTCTTTTGCGCTCTTTCTCGCTATCACTCACTCTCTCTTGCTCTTTCTTGCTCTCTCTCTCGCTCTTTTTCGCCCGTTCTTGCTGTCATTCGCTCACTTGCGTTCTTTTTCGCTCTCCCTCGCCATGACACTCACTTGCGCTCTTTCTCATGCGCGCTCTCTTGCTCTTCCTCGGTCTTTCTCGCTATCACTCGCTCTTTCTCGCTCTTTCTAGCTATCACTCGCTCATCCACGCTATTTCTCGCTCTCTCTCCGTCTGTCTTGCTATCTCTCAGTCCCTGTCACTCGCTCTGGCAATTAACCCCTTAACTGGTAATGGATTGTATTGTATAATTTGTATAAATAAAAATAAACTATATTTATGTGATTTAATTTTATTATAATTTCATTCAAATTCATTATAAATGTGAAAATCCAAAAAATTTATTTAGTCATGTTATGAGGGCATCAAAGTATTTTATTCTCGCCAAACAGGCCGGAATAGTCTTAAAGGGAATAAAATGCTATTTTTATCCAGCTTTTCAGGTCAATAAAGCGGTCATTAGTGGAGTCGTCAATGAAAGATATTATATGTTTTATACATAAGAGGATAAGAAATAAAGGGATATAGTCAAAAGGTTTAAAATGTACAAATAATATAAATACAAAAAGAAATGAAATGAAAACTAAAATATTTCTAAGACCTCTACACTGCTTATATTTACTAATAACAGAGAAAAGGGCAAATAAGTAAAATTATTCGAATATTGGGTACATAGTTTATACTAGAAGAAAAACGATCAAAAGATGTGAAGCATTTAAAAAACGATGCAGTCAATGCATAGGCGTACTATATGGTGCAAGATGGGTCCTAAACAAGTCACCTTAAAATCAATTATTGTGATCTGTTAAATATTTATTTAAATCTATCAATTATAAAACTATAAAAAATAATCCAAGATGTCCAGAGACTGTGCCGCTACTTATGTCATGCCTTTAATGTAGCTTAAAATTTAATGTAGAAAACAAAGGAATTTGCACTAATTTTAGGTAAAAAATATAAATATCAAGATACAAAATTACTTATGAAATTATGGACCACTTTTAGCCATTTTAAAAATTTGGTCAATGAAATCAAAAGATCCTCCTTAAGGTAGTTATCGTCTAAAAAGAATTAATTCGATTTCTATTTAATAATTTCAGCAAAATTAGATTAGATAATAAGTATAACTTTCAAATTTGAGAGAAAAACTTTCTCAAATATTGAAAAATCAGATATCTTAAATCGAACAAGATTTACCATTTAGTTCAAAAGTTATAATCATTCAAAGTTTGAGGTTAGTTGATAGTATAATTGGTTTAGTTACAACCATCGGACATATTTGTTTGAAAATAAAATTACATTCACTTAAAAAATTCAGCCAACCTCAAACTTTGAATATTTTGACTTACGTAGTTGGGAGATAACTACCTTAAGTTAGAAGGGTTCGATAGGCAGTTTGAAAAAGTTCAAGCAATTATAGTAGAGAGCTATGACACTTAAAGTAGTCGGAGCAATAAATGTTCTTAAAAAGGAAAGGTTGCAAAGTTTTCTCTTCAATTAAAAAATAATAAGATATCTGGGTTTTTTGTAATGATCCCTAAAACTTTGTAAATATATTTAATATTATCATAATAGTATATTTATGATTGTTCTTAAGTTTATAGATATAATCCTTTTGATAACAAACACATATATGAAAAAAAAAATTTAATAGTTAAATTATTTTGATTAGATTGACACTTTGGACTACTAGGATAACATTATCATAAGTCTCTATTCTTGAAGAAAAACCTTATACATTCTAATGTTTATTATGCATATATCTATCCCCCAAATACAAGCAATAGTTAAAAAGCAATTCATGATACAGTTTTGTAAAATAAATTTTGAAGCTAATCTGCTGATAATTATTAATTGATTAATGGCTTAAGCTATCATTTATCAAAACTTCTGTACTTTCTGTTATTCATTCAAGTATACTATTTTATATTATTTTAGTTATTCTCTATAACCTTACATTAAATACATATAATAAAGTTAAGATGCTTTAATTGTTCTTAAAGCAGTGAAAAATGTAAATAATTCTACGTAAATTAATGTGTAATGGATCGATTTGACGGAGGCAGGTAAAAGAAAAAGAAAAACAAAGTTTTTTCTTTATATTTTCTTTATATTTTTGCAACGTTTCGTTGGCATGGTCCGCCAACCTCTTCAGGCTTATTCGATATATCGACGCCATGTGCTCTATATGAATAAGCCTGAAGAGGTTGGCGGACCATGCCAACGAAACGTTGCAAAAATATAAAGAAAATATAAAGAAAAAAACTTTGTTTTTCTTTTTCTTTTACCTGCCTCCGTCAGATCGATCCATTACACATTAATAAACAATTGGAGTGCAATATTTATACTACTCTCAAAATTCTACGTAAATTCATCCTATAAAGTAGAATAGATGTCCTTAAAAAATTGACCCAACTTATGATATAAATATCACAATAATAATTTAGAAAATTTAGTACTTTAGAATTGATTACTATGAAGGACGAATACCAAAAATGAAAAATTAAAGTTTATTATCAATACCAATTTTAACTAATATATAAAAAACCTACACTTTGAACAATATAAAAATAAATATGTTATTGTTTGACATTCCAAGACTAGCAAATGCTGTAATAAATTTTATACTAAAAACTTTCAAAAATCTATACATATTTCAATTTCATGCAATTTCATTGTATTTTATTTAAGGCAAAAATGATTTCAAATCACGATGGGCACACTTCAAAATATAGAAAAAAAAAATTTGTTATACACGCCAAAAGAAAGAAAAAAGCTATAGCAAATCTGAGTTTCATTAATCCTTATTAAATACATACCACTTGTTTCTCAGTAATAACATCCATTAAGTCCCCTAAACATTACCATTTGTGCAGTTTCTTCAACATGAAATTTTTAAACAATATCCATAAATGGACATTAATTTATTTCAATTTTTGTTAGAATCCTATTTTCGTTAAAATTAAAGACTACATTATAACGAATGTGATTCAAAATCACGAAACATCTATGAAAATATGTTTAATTAAGCAATGATATTTAAAAGCCTAATTAAGATTTAGATTACAACATTGAAATTAGTTTAAACTCGACTCTCATGGACATAGTATTAATATTAATAAATCTTAAAAGATTTACAAAATTTTAAATATATACCTAAAGAGGAAACTTTTACATTCGATGAGAAATCAATCCTTCATGAATTCTCAGACATACAATAGAAATAAAAAATGATTTAAGGAAAAGACAATAGCTTACGGTAGCTTCTATGTAAATAACTTTCTTTATTTTATGTATAACCTCCCAGACAAAAATGATCTATAATAAAAGTTTAAAAATGTTTATAACTGATATTAATAAATTATAAAGTCAGGATTTGAGACTTTATAAGTTTTAAACTGTTATAGTTATAAATAGTTATTTACTTTTATAAGTTTTTTGAATCGTCGTAAAAATCTTTGAACAGTAAAAGAAGTAAATAACGGTTATTAACTATTAAATTTTTAAGAATTGAAAATAATGATTTTAATGTTAAAATTAATTTAATGATTTAATAATTTATTTAAAAATAAAAAGAATTGGAAGCTTCATAATTAGATTTTGTTGATCCTTTAAAAAATGATAAATAATCAAGGAATTCTTACCACTTGTGAGTTTCTCTGCGAAAAATTATCTTCAAAACTAGATTCAGATATCATATGTTTCGTGGAAATAAATTTTTTTCTTCTGGAATTACATTTATTTTGTATTTCCCTTTTAGTTGCTGAAAATAAAAGAATTATCAATTAATATGTATATGTATTTAAAAATTAAAACACTTTACAAAATATTATTTACTTACCACCTAAATGTACAATAGACACACGTGAGTAATGTCGTTTAGCTACATCACAGTGGGTATAATACTTTGTAAAATACCATTTATTAAAAACAAAGTCATTTTTATGTTTAGGCACAAAAGGAATAACTTCAATATGGCCATTAACATTTCTTTTGATAAAAATTTTCTGAACTTCTAAAGAGTACTATTTTTTATTTGATTCTTGCCGCACCCAAGCAAAATTCATTTTTGCCAATCTAAACTTGCAAATTTACAAAACCAAAGATATCCAATCCAATCCAATCAATAAATTAAATCGAAATAATGATTAAAACTTATAAAATTACCGGATGGCATGACAAGGTAGAAGATAGAACCATGACAAGATTGAACATAGAAGTAACGTTTTCGTTAGGGCTGATACACGACATTGTTCCTCGATGTTCTTGATATATGTAGATGTACAACCAATGCTATATTTCTTGTGTCTATGCACTGTTCCTTTTTCAGTGTCTGGGGCTTAGAGCGAATCCACATTACGTGCCACGAGCTTTGTGCCATGAGCTTTGTGCCATGAGCTTTGTGCCATACCAAAAAGAAAGTGTTGTTCGACATCTACATACTTATCACCACAGGATAAAAAGAAAGTACCTACTCTCTTATTGAACAGAGCATAGATGTCAAATATAGATAACAGTTACATAGATGTCGACAACACTTTCTTTTTGTTATGGCACAAAACTCATGGCACGTAATGTGGATTCGCTCTTAGAGGGAGTCCACAATAGAGGCACACGCGTGTGCTTTTGCGCTCTTGTGCCAAGCGAAAAAAAATAGTTGTCCGATATCTAGCATACTCGTTACCCATTGGTGAAGATTAACATATTAAACTTCTGCCATGGGTCATAAGTTTGCTAGAGATATCGGACAACTAGTTTTTTTCACTTGGCACAAAAGCACAAAAGCACAGGCCTGTGCCTCTATTGTGGACTCGCTCTTAGAGAGAATCCACATTGCATGCTCTACGCTCTATGCGCTATGCTCTATGAGCTCAGTACGTGTAGACTTCTCCGCTGATTGGTTGAGCTTTATCAGTGAACCAATCAGCAGAGACGTCTACAGGTAGTCATGTACTCCACTCATAGAGCATAGCGCAAGAGCACAAAGCATGCAATGTGGATTCACTCTTAAGACTGTAACTCAGAACTGTGTAAAAGGCCTATAAAGGGCGCTACAGGCAAAAAGGCACAGTCACAGAAATAAGATTTAACATGGGTTAAGGGCGCTACAGGCAAAAAGAAAAAGCAAAAGCACAGGAACAGATATAAGAATAACATGGATATGTATATCTATATATATGAGGAACAGGAACAGCTACAGGAACAGATCTAGGTGTTCCTTCTAGCTGTTCCTGTTCCTCATATATATAGATATACATATCCATGTTAATCTTATATCTGTTCCTGTGCTTTTGCTTTTTCTTTTTGCCTGTAGCGCCCTTTCGTATATCTATATATATGAGGAACAGGAATAGCTAGGAGATGTTCCTTATATATATAGATATACTAACCCATGTTAAATCTTATATCTGTGCCTGTGTCTTTTTGCCTGTAGCGCTCTTAAGGCCTCGACATGAGAAAAGGATCAAAGAGGAACAAAGCCACAGATACACGAATAACATGGGTTACTATATGTATATATACCAGGAACAGTGAAGGGCGCTACAGGCAAAAAGAAAAAGTAAAAGAATAGGAACATATATAAGAATAACATGGATAAGTATATCTATATATATGAGGAACAGGAATATCTAAAAGGAATACCTCGTACTATTCCTGTAACTGTTCCTGTTCCTCATATATATAGATATACATATCCATATTATTCTTATATCTGTTCCTGTTCTTACGCTTTTTCCTTTTGCATGTAGCACCCTTGAGATACAAATAACTTTGTTCCTCACTATTCCTCTATATATAGATATAGTAACGCATGTTATTCGTGTATCTGTGTCGTTGTACCTCTTTGATCCTTTTCTCATGTCGAGGCCTATAGTGTTTGTACCATCCTCCTTTTAATTTAAAAAATATAAATAAAAACATTACCTCACCTAAGGAAGAAAAAAATAAAAACATAGCTAAGTAGTGTTGGCGTCAACCCTAACGGCTTAGCCCCTTTTAAGAACCTTGAATATATAGTTGTAGGTATATAGTTGTAGAATTGAAGAATACTTGCAGAATAGTGGTAGAAAAGGAAGAAAGAAGTTTTAACTAGAAGAAAATGTTGCCGAAAAAAAGAAAACAATATATGTATGACAAAAACCAACCACTTAGCAGATATGCTATCAGTATTGCAAAAAAGAACATGCAACAAGAAGAGGTCTGTATGATTATCAGTAACAAACAAAATCATTAATACGTTTTATAAAGTGTTTATAATAATTTTGTTTCTTGTATTTTTATTATTTCAGTTACAAACAAAAGATCATGTCCAAGTACAATCAGAAGGCAGCAGTAAGGAAAAACCAAATGTAAATTATGAAGACTTATTTCATACTAGTTCTCATGGTGAAAGTTTTGGTATTTCTATGAATGAAGCTGAGGAAGTGTTACGTCCTAGTGTAAGTACTTAATTACTTTAACATAATTCAAATATTTTGCACCTTTGTGTCTTGCAGAAATAAAATAGATCCTAAGCAGATATGATCTGTAATAAAAGTTTTAAAAAGTTTATAACTGATATTAGCAGATTATAATGTCAGGATTTGAGACTTTTATAAAAGTTTAAAACCGTTATTGATAGTTATTTACTTTTATAATTTTTTTGGATCATCGTAAAAATTTGAATCTTTGATCAGTTAAAAAGTTAGTAACTGATAATAACTGTTACGAATTTCTACTAATTTGAACTAATTGAAATTAATAATTATTTATATTTTGGAATATCGATATTAATGAAATTTTTTCTTACAAAAAGTGAATGATTAATAAACTTTTTAAAACTATTAATAACTATTATTATTAAATAAAAAAAGTTTATAACAGATAATAACTTTTTACAGATTGATTTTATGGTTATGCTCTGCAGCCCAAAAAAGTAAATAAAAGTTTATTACTGTTATAAACATTTTTTAGCTGTTCATAACAGAAAAAAACTGTTGATAACTTATATAAACGGTTACTACAGTCTCAAATTGATCCTATCTCTATAAACAGTTATTAACAGTTATAAACTTTTTTTTAAAATTATCAATAATTATTTATTCTTATGAATAATTATTTGCTAAGTTTTATTTCACATTTAATGATAATTCATTTTTTGCAATATTTCACTTTTAATTGAAAAATTTAATAAGGGACCATGTATTCAATTTTCTTTTAATTTAGCAATATTGAATACTAGGTACGTCGGCCTGTAGTTACTTCTAGATGCTTTTCCTCTGATGTAAATATTGTCACTATTTTTCCAGTTTTTTAAAAAGGGTTTTGCGCGACTCCCGAGTGAAAGCAATTGTAAATGAATAGGTTACCTAAAATTTTAAAAATTATGGTTGTAATGTGATTTATTTATTTAAATCAATAAAGATAGTTAATCTATTATAAATAAAGTGTATTTAACGTGATTAAGATAACCTTTTACACAAAATGTCAATATCTTCAAAACATGATTAATAGCATGATAAAGATTAATAACATGATACTAAAGAAGCTCAGCTGATTTTCACCTGAAAGTCATGTTGATATTTTCATTCATTATTAATTATTATTATTATTTATTATTGTTATTATTCATTTACTTGAATCTACGATTAACCTTTAGAGAACGGGCATTTGATGTTCATGATCCCTCTTAGAAAATTCATAAAAAACAAGTATATCACAGATTGATAATGTGTAAAGTGCTGAACATGGGTCGAGCCACTTATAGTGTCTTTCCCATCCTTTAAAAGTTAACGAATGTGTTTGAAATAATGCACATGTGCTGGTAAAGAAGTTTTGAATTAATTGTCATAATTCAGGGATCAAAAATTAAATATAAAAAATTTAAGATTACCAATCATAAATAATAATAATTAATGATATGGTAAAATATAAACATGGTTTTCAGATGAATATCAGCCTGATAATCATTTGATAGTCCCATAATTATCACCTGATTATCAAGTGATTATCAGGCTCATATTCACCCGAAAACCATGTTGATATTTTACCATATCATTAATTATTACTTATTATTAGTCATCTTAAATTTTTTATATTTAATTTTTGATCCCTGAATTATGACAATTAATTCAAAATTATATATTTAGTTAATCGTAGATTCAAGTAAATCAATGATAATAATAATTAATAATAAATAAAAATCTTAAATTTCAGGTGAAAATCACTTAATAATTACCTAATAATCAGCTGATAATGAGCTGAGCTTTTTTAGTAGGGTAAGTTATTATAATCACGCTATTAGTCACGTTACTTTTTATAGTTGGGTATAGATTGTCTTGTACATTTTCTGATTATTTTCAATTATATATTGTTGTCGTAGTTGTCTTTGCTATGTTTTTAGATTTTTGAGTTTTTTTATTAATTAATTTTCCTTTTTTTAATGATTGTCCTATATAGAATATATGACATGGCTTGCCGCTAGACAAGCACGAAGTCCAAAATTATGTGCTTGAAGTTTGCAACGTTGCGACTCCAACGAAAAACCAAACTTCCAAAAAATGGTGATTTTCGCTTGGAATCGATTCTACAGCGACAAAAACGATGTTAACAACAAGTAAAAGTGAAAGCAAATTAAAAACCACAAAAATTCAACCCCGAACACCCCATTTTGTCGTGACAAAAGAGGAAACAAATTCTAATTTTGCTGTTTTTGAGATCGCCAATAATTTTATTGCTGGAATACAAATTCTAGCAGATAGGCCAGCCACAAAAAAAAATTGGCAACCCTCCAAGCACCGCGGAACACCCCAATATACAATACATGTACAATTACAATACATATACATATGGGATATTTCATGGGAAGTGTGCAGCTTAATATTTTAAATCCTCTGAAACCTTGTTAAATTTGTTCAAAATAATGAAAAAAACATAGAAACCAATTTTTAGTGCGATATATGCAAATGTTCAAAGGTTATTTCCACCTAAAAAATTCGAAATTTTCATTCTTTTTCATTAAATGGCAATTTTCATGATTTTTTTTGTTAAAAATTTGAAATATTTTGTATACCACATTGATTAGGAAAAAGTTTGCATTTTACTTGTAGAATGAGCCAGTATTTTTTGTTGTGACCTACTTTTAAAGTGTCTGATTGGTTGCTTCATAATCTACCTTCATATTAGAAAAAAATTGTGCAACACAATATTTTTTGTTCGACAAAGTTTTTTCTATTTTGTTTTTTAACAAACTTTAACACGGACCTTCAACTTAGACTGTTGCACCTTATTGAAAAAAGTTACGTGCTTTTTAACAGCTTAGTGGATTTAAGAAGTTAATATTATTCATAAATTCCATATATTATGTATCGTGTCACTGAATTTTGTCAAAATATATATTAAATGTACTTCAAACATCTATTTTCAACAGTATTTAATTGGCTTATCATTTTATTCATATTTATTTTCCTGAATATTGGATGTAAGCGGCAGATACTGCTACATACACTCTATTCATATTTTTCTTGTCTTCTTAAATTTAAATTAAATAATTAATATATTATTATGAGTATAAAAATATCAAATAAAGATGTAAATTAGGTGACATTATTTATAAATAATTAAATACCTAGTATTAATTAGGATATTAAAAATATACTCATCAGTATTAGTCAATCAGCTTGACCAATGCGTTAATCTTGTTACTTCTATTACTTAATAAGCTTCAAATTTTTATTTTATTTAACTCCAAATTTACTAACTTTACTATAAAATATAAATGGTTTCTTTAATTACTTTGCTTTAAAAACTATTTCCACCATATATATATCTATGAAAAAAGTATGAGTAAAGATAGGAAAATCTTGCTTGAAGTAATTCAACAATTTAAAGTGTAGTCGGCCAAATCATTGTACTTATATTGCCTATATCCTTGCTATGTCTATAATAAATTATTGAACAAGTTAATTTTGCTGCATGGTTCAGGATACGTCTTCAATTAGATAATTAAATTATGTATTTTAGTAATTTATAAGATTAAATAGATTGATCTTTAATTTGTAAAATTTTATAAAGCATGGTCTTAATAAGAAAATAATGTTATTTAAAACTCATTGTGTAATAAGTACTTGTTTCCATATTCGAATACATATATTATCAATCCGACTGTCACCTACTTAGATAATAAAGATGTAAATTACATTTTTATACTCATAATAATAGATTAATTATTGAATTTAAATTTAAGAAGATAAGAAAAATATGAATAGAGTGTATGTAGCAGTATGTGCCGCTTGCATCAAATATTCAGGAAAATAAATATGAATAAAATGTTAAGCCAATTAAATACTGTTGAAAATAGATGTTCGAATTACATTTAATATATATTTTGACAAAACTCAGTGACACGATACATAACATGTGGAATTTGTAAATAATATTAACTTCTTAAATCCACTAAGTTGTCAAAAATACCAATTTTTTATATTTTTTTATATTTAAAAGCATGTAACTTTTTTCAATAAGGTGCAACAGTCGAAGTTGAAGGGGCGTGTTAAAGTTTGTTAAAAAACAAAATAGAAAAAACTTTGTCGAACAAAAAATATTGTGTTGCACAATTTTTTTTTTAATCTGAAGGTATATTATGAAGCAACTAATCAGACACTTTAAAAGTAGGTCACAATAAAAAATACTGACTCATTCTACAAGTAAAATGCAAACTTTTTTCCAATCAATGTGGTATACAAAATATTTCGAATTTTTAACCAAAAAAATCATGAAAATTGCTATTTAATGAAAAAGAACGAAAATTTCAAATTTTTTAGGTTAGAATCACTTTTGAACATTTGCATATATCGCACTAAAAAATGGTTTCTATGTTTTCTTCATTATTTTCAACAAATTTAACAAGGTTTCAGAGGATTTAAAATTTTGAGCTGCTCACTTCCCATGAAATATCTCATATATATACACAATTTTTTTGCTATATTCGGGGCGGAAGGGGTAGTTTGGGGGTGTTCCACGGTACTTGGAGCATTGCCAATTTTATTGTAGCTAGCCCTCATGCTAGAATTTATATCGCAATAAAATTATTGGCGATCTCAAAAACGACAGAATTAGAATTTTTTTCCTCTTTTGTCACAACAAAATTGGGTGTTCGGTGGTGAGTTTTTGTGTTTTTTTTTTCTTACATTTTTACCTGTTTTTTTTACATCATTTTTGTCGCTGCAGAATCGATTCGAAGTAGAAATCACAATTTTTTGGAAGTTTAGATTTTCGTACGTCGCAAAGTTGTAAACTTCAAGCACATCCAAAATTCATGTCCAGGGTTATCATGTTACTTCTATCTTTAATTTTTTTTTTTTAAATAATTATCTGTTATTTCTATATAAGTTAATATATTTTTAATAACTCGTTTTTATTCAGGGTAATGAGATTAAGGACTCAATATATGACTCAACATATAAAAATATAGATAGCAGCGATGAAGAATTAGCTAACTATTTAAACATAATGGAAAATACTGATAATAGCAAAAGTATTAATGAACTGATACATGATGATAAATTTTTCGAGGCAATATCATTAAATGTCAAGAGAAGTCCAGCAGAATTACTACTAATGATTCTTAAGTATGCAGTATCTGACTTTGCATGCATGACAAGTATACAAAAATTATTAAAGTTAGTAAATGCAATGTTTGATAGAGCAGTGTTACCAGAAACACGATACAAAATTGATAAGTTGTGTAGTCCTGTAAATAATGTAACACTGCATGGTATATGTACAAAGTGTTCGAAATACATTGGTATATTTCAAGATTTTAGTGGTTCCGTAAGTTGTGAAAACTGTAATATGGAAGTGGATATGTCGAATCCATCTAATAAATGTTTTTTTGCTTTAATTGATCCGTCAGATGCGTTGCGTGTACATCTTGAAGCTAATGAACAATTCTATCATTACGTAGTAAAAGAACGACAGCATGACATAGGTCATATTAGCGATATATATGACGGCCTAATGTATAGAAACTTTCTTAAAAGTTTGAAAGACGGCGATCGGGATGCCTACGCAACAGTAGTATTTAATACTGATGGTGCAGCCGTTTTCAAATCCTCTACTTATTCAGTATGGCCTATATACATAATGCCTAATGAAATTCCAATTCAAACTCGATTGAATAGCTGTATTACAGTTGGTCTATGGTTCGGATTAAATAAACCAGATATGTCAGTTTTTCTAGATGTTTTCGTAGCAAGAATGAATCATCTATCAACCGTTGGTATATCATGCACAATAAAAAATAAAAAATGTTGCATCAAAATTTTTGCATTACTTGCTTGTGTAGATACCCCAGCCCGGTGTTCAATGAACGGTACAAGCCAATTTAATGCATATTACGGCTGCGATTGGTGTTTGCATAAAGGTACATTTTATGAAGGAAGTATGAGATATCCTTTTGAATACCCTTTTCCACAACCGAGAGACCATGCAACCACAATCATTCATGCAACACAGGCAACCGACAGTAATACTAGGGTTTTCGAAGTCAAAACTCCTTCGCCACTTCTAAATTTGAAGAATTTCGATCTTATTAGGGGATTCGTACCCGACTATATGCATTTTTATGTAGCTGGCGTTGCTGAACAATTTACTGAATACCTATTAAAATATTTAAGAAAAACAGATATAGATGTGATTGACGATTTATTGGAAAAAATTAGATCTCCTAAGCAGATAGAACGTTTATCAAGATCTTTAAAACACAGGAAATATTGGAAGGCTCGAGAATACGAGAATTGGGTTCTTTATTATAGCATACCTGTTTTAAGTAGTGTCTTAAAAAATGAACGAATTTTAAGGCATTGGTCACTATTAGTAGATGCTTTGCACATATGTTTACAGACGGATATTACGTTCGCAGACCTAAATTGAGCCAATGAAATGTTGCATAAATTTTTAGCAGATGCAGAAGACATGTACTCGTTGGCTGCGTTAACATACAATGCTCACCAACTGTAACATGTAATTCATAGTACATACCATTGGGGTCCCTTGTATACACATTCCACGTATCCATTTGAGTCAGCCAATCATAACCTATTAAGGGCGATTCACAGTGCTAAAGGAGTTATCTTGCAAATTGTACGATACGAAAATATCCAACGAACTATACAAATATTGGAAAAAAGTCTGAATTTTAGTTGCTACGATAAAGTAACAGAATATTGCGATAATCTTACAGGTCCATCGATCAAGAAAGCTTTCAAATTATCCAATAATACTTACTTGAGTAAAGACAAGCCAATCGACAACAACTTAGCCGAAAGATTCGGTATATCAAAACGTGCGAAAGTGTTTTATAAAATAGTACATGAAGGTAGTATTTTTATGACGTCAAGAAAAGAGAATAAAAGATCTTGCAATTACTTTGCTCAGCTCTCAAATGGAGTATTCGTCAAATTGTTAGACTTTGTAATAGAATTTGAAAACAACCGAGAATTGACGGTATGTCAAATCATTGAAACAAAATCGAATAAGTATTCAACTATCGTGCAGAAGGTATTTAGATTCTCTGACGAAATTTGTATAGAATCTAATAAAATAACAAAAACCTGCATTTTTATTGAAACTGAAACTGCAGCATACATAATTCCTCTACCAAACCAACTCTTTTATTAATAACTTCTCAAAGATGTAATAAATTACTTGTAATAAATGTATATATTTCTAATTCAATGATGTTACAATACAACTAGAATACAATGTTTGTAAAATTTGATGTATAAATTATGTGTGAATTACATGATGATTAGTTATTCAATTACCTATTATTTCTACTTATTGATATAAAAATAAATAAATCATAGTTGTTATTCTTTATTGATTCTATTATGATTATTAAATTTGACCTCAGAATTACCCTTAGCGATGTCATTGAAAATCCTTAGAAATAAAGTATCAGACTATGACTACAAAGGCAGTACGCAGGAATCTCTACAGACTCTACAAAGGTTAAGTAAACTATTATTATGTTATAAAAGTTTCCCGACTATTTGAGTCATTACTTGGTTGTTTCCACCACATCTACTGGCCTAACGCGTATCCTCCCACACCTTTATTTTCCTTTACCTATTATTACACCATAACCAATACATTTATACTGATGACCTCTCTTTCTATAAACTGTTTGCCATACCTATCATCCATCCCGCATTCGCCCAGGGTTATGCCAGTGGGTCAGGGAAAACCTATAGGCAAACCATGTGGGATAACATACACCGGTGGAAAACCGACCCCGAGATAACCGGTGTATTTGAAGAATTCAGTTTGGATGTCTAGGTAACATTCCATAGGCATAGAGGCCAAAACTGTATTTAGTCACACCTCCCGCTCAATTTGTCAGAGTGCAATTCCACACCTTACCAATTACATGAGGTAGTCACAGAAAAAAAAACGCGGTCACCCATCCAAGTACTGGCTGTGCTCACTGCTGCTTAGTCTCAGTGATCGGCCGAGGTGGTGACTGCCCTACCTGCCAAACTGTTGGTAAATAATTTTTATATATTATTGGTATATAAATTTTTTTTTATAGAAATTTTCCGATTAATCGCGCGAGTAATCGCGCGATTTATCGCGTCATGATTTGATCGATAACATGACGCGATTACAGGTGCGAGTAATCGCGCGAGTACTCGCGCGAATAATCACGCGATTAATCACGCGATTTTTTTCAGTAGGGTAGCTATCTCACAGATACGCGGCAAAGAGTAAAAATTCAAGACTGTAAAAGTGAATATAAAGAATTTACTACGGGTGTTCTCCAAGGAACTATATTAGGACCATTACTTTTTATACTCTATGTCAATGACTTACTAGCAAGTACGCAAAATGACACAATCATGTCCTATGCTGATGACACGGTTATCATATCAACTGACAAAATGTGGTCCTCAGCTCAGGAAAAAATGTGTGTTTACCTTAATCATGTGGCCAAATGGCTTGCACAAAATAAACTTTCGCTAAATATAGATAAAATGGTCTATATGACTCTCGGAAACTACTGTGATAGTGTGCCTGGCACACTAAACATCAAAATAGGAACGCAATTAATAAAAAGGGTTGAAAGTCATAAATACTTAGGGCTGTATTTCGACTACAATATGAAATGGGATAAGCACTGTAATGTAGGATTTTGTTCAGCGTTTGGTTATCAGTTATAAAGACATACATTACTTAAAATAATACAAAAGGTTTATTGACACTATTCAAAATACAGATTTTTACATCAATTCAACAACGAGACACAACTGTCTCGGTACCGGCTAGCTATAGGAATATGACTCGCGGAATTCATGCATATTGAAAATATACGAGGCAAGCGGCATTCGAGTTACGCGCGTACAGGCCAAATAATAGTCCCCTACCTTTAGAGTTTCGCTCGGTGATGATGCTGACGACAAGGCTCCACTAGGACCCTAGACTTGCTCAGTCACACACACACGTACACTTTCGCTCAGGACTCCACCCGAGAGTCTCGCCGAACTTAACGAAACCAAAGCACCGAGATTTAAGGAGTTAATCGTATAGAAGATAATTGGCCGAAGGGCCGTGAGCGAGAATAGTACCGTTACTGGAAGTGATTAAATTAGTTTTCTCTAGCCGCGCGTGCGGTTGAACTCGCGGTTCGGCAGAGAGTGAGCGCCCTTCGCCCCGTTGCTCGCTGCGTCGGTCGCCGTAGCGCTGTTGCCAATTCGCAGCTCGGCATGTCCGGCCGGTACAATTGGCAACGTCTCGGCGGGCACTTTTCAACAGCAATAGCAGCAGCTAGCTTTTGGTATGGCTGGGTCAGGGCCATTTAACGTGCAGCGTATAGCCTCGAGGCGTGCTTCATGTCCGACTTGGGGGCGTCCGAGCTACTCGGCTTCAGGCCTCAGGAACTGAAGGCTCTCCTCCGCTGTTAAACTTGCAGGGCTACTCTCGTTCTTGTCGGAGCGTTCGTATTTCGCGCGTCTCGCGCTGTTCGCATTGTCCCGGTACTCATACATGCTCGTTTACTGACATTCACACAGCCATAAGGTAGTCCTAGTTTCGCCTTACCGGACTCTTCCCTATTATATATAACTCTCTCATAGCACATAATATATACCCCCCCCCCCCTCCTTGAACCGGACTTAGGATTTCGCCGAAGTCCGAAGGTACGGCCGCAAAATAGCTTTGGGAGTGCTATATCCATGAGTTTGTTTATAAAAAAAAAATATCGGTATTAAAAGAATTAATGAAAATAAATGAGTTTTAAAGTGTACCGGAAATAGATCAACAGAAATAAAAAGAAATTAGTCGTCTTCTCTTGCCGTTTTTAGTTTCATCTATTGTTCCTCGGCATTTCGTTGCTGATCTCCATAATCCTTACCTTGGTCTCGTTCTGCTCGTCTCATTCACTCCAAGAGGAATATTAGATATTGCAGGCAGATATAAGAAAGGTATGATGGTTATTTAATATTGCAGGTATACGTGTATATGGTAAGGGCGATATTTTGGGTAGATTGATTTGGCGCGGGAAACAAGGCAGTGGGGGAAGGGGCGAGGATGGGGTGAGTCGTTCTTAGGTTATTAACTCGGTACTCGGGGAATATTATTGTTATTGATTTTATTCAACTTGCGGTCCCCCCTCCCCCCCTGTACAATTCGGTACCGACACTCTCTTTCCAGTATTGTTGGATGCCCCGTCCCCATAGCTCCTTGCAATCGGGGCAGTGCCTCTTGGTCACGTCGACTCTGCCGCACCCAAAGCAGAACTTTCAGTTCCCGATTGGTTCAGGTCATTCGCGTAGCCGATGTCCTTGCCCACAGTTCCAGCAGCCCTCGACACTATCTTTTTCCCACTCCACGTCACCTATTGTTCGTGGACGGAAGGTTGCTGGGCTGGGGTTTGGTATCCGCGAGGATGATGACCGAAAGTCCCTCGGGGGTTCCGTCGGCTGGTGTTGACGTCCGGACAAGACGCGCATATACTCCATGCGGTATGCCACCGGCCACTCCGCCCAGTTCCGGACCGGTTTGTACCGGCTTGGGGCTGCGGAGCTTGGTGTCCGGGACCGGGTGATGTTCATGGAAAGGGTTGGCGTTGTTGGTTGGTGGGGGCTCCGCTGAACTTTCGCTTCCGATGTTTTTGGGGTCTCCGCCTTGGTCTATGGCCACGAGGACCATAGCGCCTCATTAGCTTTGGCCATCCTAGCACGGAGCGCCTTTTTCTCCTCCTTTCTCTTCTCTTCGTTTGAGGGTTCTGGCCCGAGTGTTTGGTTCGGTGGTGAGGCTATCGGGTGTCGGTGTCCGTTTTGGAGGCTGGCCTCTGGTTGGGCCGCTAATGAGCGGGGCCTCCGACGCGCTGCTCCTGAGGGGCCTCTCCCTTCGGGGCTGTTTGCCCGGGCGAGCCGTAGGTTGGCCTCCCGGTCCACAACCACCGGGCATTCCCCTGGCCTCATTGCGGATCTTGCTCGGTACTGGCTCATCTGCGGGAGGGGTAGGAGGGAGAGATAAGTTATTTGTCTTACATACCTTGAGCTTCAGGTCCTTGATGTGAGCCTTGCCGACTTTCTTGCCATCCAACGTCTCGAGTTCCACAACTACCGGTGAACGTAATTTAGTAATACGGTACGGGCCATCAAACTTCTTGGCTAGCTTAGCTGCTACAAAATTAACAGCGGATGAAAGAATTCTCTTTCGTTTCCAAACTAAATCGCAAATGTTAAATTTGACCTTCCGTCTCGTATCGTTATAATATTTCGCCTGTTTTTCGGATGCTTCGAATTGGAATTTCGATACTAGGTCGCGCAGGACATGTAATCTCGATACGCGATTTTTCCATTGTTCGACTGACATTTGCTCGACCGGAATGTTAGGGTTTTCCTCTCTCTCGATGGTATTTATTGACCTTGGTTCCTTCCCAAAGTTTAAAAACGCCGATGATGTTTTTGTCAAGGATTGTTCCGCAGTATTTATCGCGTATCGGAACTCTGGAAGGTGTTCATCCCAGAGCCTATGATCACTATCAAGGTAAGCTATTATGATCTGTTTCAAGGTCCTATTCTCGCGTTCGACAGGATTCGCCTGTGCATGATATGGTGGTACCGTCATGTGCAAGATTTTATATTCTTCAGCTACTTGTACTAGTATTTTATTTACGAATTCTGTATCGTATCGGTTACTAACACTTATGGCGTGCCATATCTGAACAAAATCGAATCCTGAAACGCTTTCTTTACTGATTTACCTGTGGCTTTCCTTAACGGAACTATCTCCACCCATTTAATAAGAAGGTCTTGTAGTACTGGCGCATACACTGCACCATTTTTACTTCGTGGTTGGGGGCCTATAATATCCATGGCCCTTCTACTGTGCGCACGCCCATAAATCCCGCGGGTTTATTCTGATTGACTTTAACTTCTTGGCACGTCTCGCATCCTCTGACGTACTGTACTGTATCTTACCATATACCTGGCCAGTAATAGTCGCGTGTCAGTCGTTTGTAGGTCTTGTGGATTCCTAAGTGTCCCGCTTGTGGTTGATCATGACATTCGCGCAACGTTTTTAGTCTAAGTTCCGTTGGTAAGACCAGTTTCCACGAGTCTAGGTCGTAAATCTCAAGTGATTCGAGTAGTTGATCTTTATTATGGAAGTAGATTCTCCCCTCGTGTACCGTCCAATTTTTAAATAGTTTCGGGTGGGTTTCTATCGCTTTAATCCTCTTTTCGTACCACGCGTCGTTTGTTTCGGTAATCGCGTTGAGGCCTTCCGACTCATCCTCAAACATGCGCGATAGCGCGTCCGGTACGTAGTGTAAGCTACCTTTGCGGTGTTGTATATCGAAGTCGTATTGAGCTAACTCCATTGCCCACCCCGTAACCTTACCTACAGGGTTCTTCAGACGGTACATCCATCTTAAGCTATTATGGTCGGTAACTTCTGTAAAGTGATAACCTTCTAAGTACTCGCGGTACTTCCTTATAGTCCAAACTACGGCGAGACACTCCCATTCGGTCACGGTGTAATTACGTTCGGCTTTATTCAAATTTCGACTCGCGTAGGCTATTATACGTTCGTGGCCGTCTTGCACTTGAGTCAGTGCCGCGCCGAGACCTGTTGAGCATGCGTCGGTTTGGAGGGAGAAAGGCAGCGAAAAATCTGGGCAAGCTAAAATGGGAACCGTGGTTAGTCTCTCCTTCAAGGTATCCATTGCCTTCTGCTGTTCCTCCCCCCATTTCCAGCGCCTGCTCTTTTGCGTTAATTCGTTTAACGGCTCGGATATTCTGGCGAAATTGTCAATAAAGCGACGGTACCAAGACGCCATTCCGGTGAATCTAAGAAGTTGCCGTAAGTTTTTCGGAACCGGGTAATTTTTAATAGCTTCCACTTTAGCCGGATCGGGTTGTAGACCGTTAAAATTTACGATATATCCGAGATATTTCTCTTCGGTGCAGCCGAAAATCGACTTTGCCCGATTCATCGTTAAGTTTGCTTGTTTTAACCGAGTTATCACGATACGTAGCCAGTCCAAAGGTTCCTCGAACGTTTCAGAGACTATCACTATGTCATCTAAATAACAGTAAACTCTGCCATCCATTTCCGGCGTAATAATTCCATCCATTAATCTCTGAAACGTTGCGGGGCTGTTGCTTAGGCCGAAAGGTAATCGCGTGAATCGGTATAGTCCACGGTCCGGTATCGTGAATGCGGTATACTCTTTACTATTTTCGTCAAGCGGTACTTGAAAGTATGCCTGGCTCAAGTCTAACGTACTAATGTATCGCGCATTTCTTAGTTTACTCAAGATCTCATTCATATTTGGAAGTGGGTACGCGTCTTTTTTCGTCAATGCGTTAATTTTCCGAAAGTCGATACACGGGCGACGCATTCCGTCAGGTTTTATGTGCATAACTACTGGACTTGACCACGCGCTATTTGACGGTTCTTTTACCCCCTCTTCGAGCAATTTATCCATTATTTGGTACATTTCTTCCCGCACTTTAGGAGATACGGGGTAGAACCGTTGTTTTATGGGTTTCGCGCCCTGAACATCAATTACATGTTTCGTAAGGTGTGTTAGTCCTAGCTTGGGTTTACCGCTAGGTATTAGTTGGTCTAGTAGTCTTTGTAGTCTGTCCGTCTGTATGTCATTTAACTCGCATATCCCAGCTACCGATCCATTATCCAAATATATATCCCCTCCGACCCCGTCGAAAGGCCTACACGTACCGGTACCCATCTGCCACGTGCGCTCCCTAAAATTAATCGATATATCGAATAATTCGAGCGCATCCATCCCCAAGACACAATCGTAAGCTAAAGCCTTCACGAGACGAATGGCCATTTCGTTGCACGTGCCACAAATGCTAACCGGGACTCTAATTTGCCCTGAAATTCTCTCGAGTGACCCGTTAGCTAATGTTATTGTTCGCGCGTCGGGTGTTTCGAAGACCCGGTCTCCGAAGCTATCCGCGAACTTTGGACCGACGTACGTCCTCGACGCGCCTGAGTCCACCAAGGCGACTGCAGATATCCCCGATACCTCAATTCTTGTGAAAAATCGCCTATCTCTTACGATTTCCGGCCCCAGGGGGTGGCAAGACTCAACAACATCTCGGAATTTTCCTAGTTCCACCGTTCCGCCGATGTTATACCGTGTAGCTGGTTCTTCATTTAAAATTTTTACCTTGCCCTCTGAAGATACTCCCTCCGGTGGTTTTGGTTCTGCGTGTGACTTCTGATTGGTTCGCTCTTCCACGAGATTGGTGTTCTTCGGTATCGCACTGCTCCTCTCTTCATCCTGAGATGAGTTCTTTTTGTCATCTTCTATGACCTCAACGTGGTCCTTCGCATTCTCGTCGCACCAAAAGTCAATTAGGTTCTTCATGGGTTTCATGGACAAAACATTGCTTTTGCTTGGAGACTTTTCTATAGCGAGAGCGGGACTTCTCGTCTCCTTCTGGTCTCGCTTCGCTAGTTTTCCGGAGGTTTGTCTTCGTGAGGGCCGTTCTTCCGCGTTTGTGTCCCCGCCGGTAACTTGTTTTCCGGGTTTAGTCTGGGCCTCTTATCCGATGGGCATACGCGAGCCCAGTGGCCAAAACCTTGGCAGTTAAAGCATTTAATGTCTGCTTTAGAACCGCCACCTCGAGGTCTCCGCTTGCGTTCTGTCTCGCCTCCATCCTGTTTGTTGTCGGGACCAGTGGGTGTCTTGTTCGTGTGGGCTCTCTCCTGTTGTTTTCGTGAGTTCCATTTTGGCTTTCCTCCTTGGGTTGGCATTGGCGAGCTTCCTTCGTTCATTGCCGAAACGTTGTGAGAGTTTTGCCTACCCCTTCCCCCCTCAGTAAGTATCAAGGGCTTCTTCGAATCAAACGTGAGCTCCGGTAAAAATGATAGTTCTTTAGGTGGGGATGGCTTGTACTCCCGTTTTGCTAGTAATGCGGCTTCGAATTCTTTATGATAGCCTCTTTATAATTGGCGAAAAGTCGCGTCGCGTGTTGGCAATCCCGCTAAAGAAAAAGGTGGTGTATAGGTTATGTTTGTGTTCGTACGTAAGTGTAAGTCTCGTCTTTGTTCATTCTGGTTTTCGTCAGTTACTGTTTTGTAAGAGTCTCTGTATATATGCGTACGTTCGTCTATATTCGGTACTCGTTCGCCATGATCAGTCCTACTTGACTCTAAATTATAAGTTAGGTTGTTCAGTTCTTATTCAAAACGCGTCCGCGCGTGCGTTTCTGTATTTGCTCTTGTCATTGAAGAAAGCGCAAAATTCACTCTTGGGACGAACAGAGCTGCGTTACCATCTAAAACTCGATTATTAAAATTGTCCTGACTGCTTAGATTCCTATTTTCCCTAATAGGTTGTCTAATTTCATCTTCTAAATCCCTTGTCTCGTCTCGCATTGGTCGCACACACTGCCTCTGCGTCGGCTCCTCGACATTACGTACCAGCGGTACTATAGGTTCTGTTTCAAAATCTATCAATGAGGGTTCTTGCCGTTGCGAGGGGGAATTTCTCACCGCCGCTGGTGAGCTTGTTGCTTCGTGCGACTGTCGTGAGGTATTCGCTTCGGGTTCGTAATGAGTTGTCTGTAACTCATTTGGGTTGCGGGTTCTTCCGCCGATTACAGTTTGTAATTTTTGCGAAAACTCGCATGTAAAATTAAAATTCTCATCTGAAATATCCCAAGGGACTTCGTCGTATCCCTTTTGTAGCGCAACGAATCTTGCTAGACGATCTGTTAATTCTTCTATTGTCCCGTCTATATTAAGCGAATATTTACTTAGTTGACTAATTATGTCTAGTACCGATAAATTTTCTGCCTACATTGTGATCGCGTATTGTGATTCGAATTGTGGGGTTTCATTTAGAATATTTTCTATTGTGAGTTCCATTGTTTATGTTTATTTTGAGGCTAAGTTTGAAAATTTTCTAAACTCGAATATTTAAAGTTGCTTAATTATAGTTATACGAAATATTTTTAAATCATTTGGTTTAAAAAAAATGATTTAATAATTTAAATGTTAAATGATTAACTGTTAACCGTACGGACAATTAAATTAAAATAAAAAGTAAAAAATAATAATAATTCGTTTAATATTTAAACAAAACCGGACCCAGCAGAAATTATTTCAAATAAACTTAATTAATCGAGAAATCAGACCCTGAAATGTAACTTTTTTCAAAACGAATTAGACGATCACGAATTATTTATACAGTAAGTAATAATTTAATTTACAAAACAGTAATAAATAGACGATTTAAATAATTCACGTATATTGTACCGAATTCATCTTCATTAACGCGTATCAGTTAATTAAGTAACTAATAGACATCAGTTACACTCGCAAGAAAAAAACGATTTATCAAAGTGACATTTAGTGGTTAAACCAAATAATCACGTAACTAAACAGTGAAAATTTACTTATAATTTATTAAAAGAAATTAAAAGTAGCGCGAATTGTTCCCGTAATAACAAATAATTTAATTAACAAATAAACAAATTACTGGATAGCAAAAGCCACTTACAACAACGAAGGTTATTTTTAATTGACGCTCCGAAGTTCATCAGATAGTTAACGATTATCAGCTACACGTAAAGATTACTATTAACAAGAATGATATTAAATTAAAATAATTATGTACCGAAAGCAATTGTTACTAAAACACTAGCAGTGTTTTAATACTCCGGTACCGAGCATTTGTAGTTCCGCTATACCTATAATTCGCGAGGAGAAAAACATCCATGTAATGCGCGACGACGTTTCGCTATGGGCAGCTACAGCACTGTCGGTGCGCGAGCACCCGTGGCAGCCGGCAAGCCCTATGCCTATACCCTGTATAGGCGCTTGGCTCTCCCGTGTGCTACGCCGTCGCGCACCTCAGCTGCGAGCCCTGCCGTCGCCGTCGTCTACGCTTTCCGCGTCTATGTGGCAGGTATCTCTCTCGCTCCGCGGCCTCGCGCCGCTGAAATCGGCAGCCACCTGTGTGTATACGCGTGTACACCCGTGGCTCTCTCGCGCGGTATCCGGCAACGCGCTCTCTATCGACTCCGTTCGGCCGGCCGAATGTTTACGTTTCGGCGCGCGTTCCGACTTTCGTCGACTTTGTTGTTGTCGCGAGCTATGATATAAGTACCGACTATAATCTATTTACAAAATTCCTAGCTTGTGAATATTTTGAGCATTGCAATTTTCTGTGTCGACTATTATTTCGAAACGCGTTATTAGTTCTGTTCAAAATATTCGTTTGACGCAAATCCGAATTTTTCACTTCGTCGAAGACGGTTACGAATTTAATTTTCACATCTAGTTTTTACTCGTTTCGACACTTTTCATTCCCGACCGCGAGCATGAAATTTTTACGTTAGCATAAATTACAATTCAGCATATATCCTTATCACGCGAAAAGAAAAATTTTCCCGGTACTATCGCAATTCTAAGAAGAGAAGATTCGAAGGTGCTTGTATCGCAATTTTCAGAAACCCAGTTGAGGCGCCATTTGTAATGTAGGGTTTTGTTCAGCGTTTGGTTAGCAGTTATAAAGACATACATTACTTAAAATAATACAAAAGGTTTATTGACACTATTCAAAATACAGATTTTTACATCAATTCAACAACGAGATACAACTGTCTCGGTACCGGCTAGCTATAGGAATATGACTCGCGGAATTCGTGCATATTGAAAATATACGAGGCAAGCAGCATTCGAGTTACGAGTTACCTTTGGAGTTTCGCTTGGTGATGACGCTGAGGACAAGGCTCCACTAGGACCCTAGACTAGCTCAGTCACACACACGCACACTTCCGCTCAGGACTTCACCCGAGAGTTTCGCCGAACTTAACGAAACCAAAGCACCGAGATTTAAGGAGTTAATCGTATAGAAGATAATTGGCCGAAGGCCAAAGGCCGTGAGCGAGAATAGTACCGTTACTGGAAGTGATTAAATTAGTTTTCTCTAGTCGCGCGCGTGTGGTTGAACTGGCGGTTCGACAGAGAGTGAGCGCCCTTCGCCCCGTCGCTCGCTCCGTCGGTCGTCGTAGCGCTGTTGTCATTTCGCAGCTCGGCATGTCCGGCGGGTACAATTGGCAACGTCTCGGCGGGCACTTTTCAACAGCAGTAGCAGCAGCTAGCTTTTGGTATGGCTGGGCCAGGGCCATTTAACGTGCAGCGTATAGCCTCGAGGCGTGCTTCATGTCCGACTCGGGGGCGTCCGAGCTACTCGACTTCACGCCTGAGGAACTGAAGGCTCTCCTCCGCTGTTAAACTTGCGGGGCTACTCTCGTTCTTTTCGGAGCGTTGGTATTTCGCGCGTCTCGCGCTATTCGCATTGTCCCCGTACTCATACATGCTCATTTACTGACATTCACACAGCCATAAGGTAGTCCTAGTTTCGCCTTACCGGACTCTTGCCTATTATATATAACTCTTTCATAGCACATAAGATATATCATTAAAAAAACCAAATACCTAATTTTTGTCTTTGCCAAGATAAAAAATATGACGGATAAAAAACATTAATGATAATATATTATGCTTTCTGTCATAGTCTAATCAATTATGGGGTAATTGCCTGGGGTGATGCGTACGATAATAATATGAAACTAATACAATCAACACAAAACAAAATATTGAAAATCATAAATAAAAATAAATTCTCTCAAACTAATCCACCTCTTGAAATAAAAAAATTATTCCAGTTAGAGTCAATATCGTTACATTATACTACATTAAGAAATAAGTATATAAACAGTGCGAGCAAGACCAGAAACAAAATAATTCAACTACCTAAATGTGATAAAAGAATTAGTGATAAAAATAGCTACAATGAAGCTATAAGAATCTTTAATGGGCTACCCAAGGATCCCAAATTATGAATTTAAGTAGACAATGAAGAAAAAATTAAAAATGTTTATAGTAAAAGCTGCAATATAAATTTAATATAATAATTAAATCTTAACCAATATAACTAACAAATTATTTAACTGTTATTTATGTACTACAATGGATTTTATCGATGATAACAAACACTGCACACATACCATTATATAGTTTTTAAGAATTTGTAGTTTGTAATATTTTTTAGTTTGTAAGTTTTCTATGTACCAGATCTACACACAGGCAATAATATTTGCCTCAGTAGGATTTACTTACTTGCGCATATTTCGTATACAATAATGTAATGTAAATATTTTCTGGAATAAAAAAAAAGATCAGATCTCGGAGTAATATAACCTATTTACATTCATCGCAAGTATTTACAAAGATACAAAAGCGGTCGAACACGTGATGTGAAGATATATATTGTAACGCTCACTGTTAAGCCTTACAATTAGTCGAGAGAGATATAGGAAAAACCCCAGTTACGGATTTAAGGGCTTCTTTCTGGCTAAGCATCCAGAACAGAAACAAAGCCTATAACATATTAGGAAGAAATGCTTGGCAGAAAAGGGCCCAAGCAACCCAAGCGTCACCCTAATTTTCACTATTACCTGGTACTATACTAAAAACGAAGACATCACTCTTGTAGAGGAGCACTGCGAGCTCCTTATGCTGTAACGTTGCCCTCCTCCTGCTGAAGTTAACGTAGCTCCTGATATTCTTGAAAATATGCTGTCCTCATCTTTCGTTGTCCTTGATATGTGGAGGCGGCAGCCTTGAAGTGAATCTGCAAGAGACAAAAACATTATTAGACAAAGAGGAAAATAGGTAATATCGAAACGAGACATGCATTACAATGAAAACATAGGAGTAAGACACAATAGAAACCAAGAATAAGTGGCGCTGGAGTGCAGTTGGCATCGCCATCGACTCTTCTTCTGCCTCCCTACTGCACACACCTGCAGATAAACAAAGATAATGTGATATTTGCATAACACAGGATAAGTAGGAACGGAAATTACCTTGTGTGTCCCGACAAGATGAGAAGAGATGCTGCCACTCCATGGAAAGGCGAAGCTGCACTGCAGAAACATGCCCTCTGGTGAATACCTGCGCCTGTAGAGAATGTTGCTGCACATCAGTCCTCGCTGTTCATCTACTTGTGGCCTGCGACAAACAAGATTGAAAATGAGTGACAGAACAAGAAGTTATGAGTTTAAACTACTGATCCTACCTAGCTGCACTTCTACTCTTGCCTGGCTGGAGCAGAAGAAATCTAACCTCCTCCAGTGATTTTCCGTATGCCTGTCGTTGTGGGAAGAATAACTTGGAATCACCGAATACTTCGTGAGAGCTCCAACCACCTTTCGGTTGTCGTCGCTCCAACACCTTCCACTGGAAATCACGTTGTCGTCGTCTTCGTGCAGAACACCGGGACATGTGCGCACGTAAACATCAGGCTACGCGCTGCCGTCACATGTGATCATGGAAGAGTGAGAGAGAGAGAGAGAGTGTCTAGTACCCGAAAAAGGATGAGTGATGGCTTTTGCTGTTTGGAACTTGAGGGCTCGTTCGGTCGTCGGCGTGCTGTGCTCGGTCACTCCTTTGTGGACCGCAGCATGTGCAATAGTTCTGCTCACGCAACACAGTCTTTTTCCCTATCGTATATGCGCACAATGAGTTCGTCCGTACCGAGTATAGATTCCGTTGCCAAGTGCTCGATAGCTGCAATGCCGTCATCCGCTCCACCAACTGATCGCTCCAGCTGACGCAGAGAACCGTAGCGGAGAAGACGATCTGTCTGCGCCGAAAGCCACGCTGTCACCATCGTCCACGGCGCGTGGCCCAGCAGCCGTCTGCCGAAACGTGCCGCTAGTGCTGTGCCTGGCCATCAGCGTAACCAACGACGTTACGCACCTGCCGCTCAGCCCGACACAGCCAGTAGATAAGCTATGCCGATTCTGGACCAATTCATGTCGTGACCTGTTGGTCCAGAATCGGCATAGGGTTTTGCCCCCCCCCTTCCCCCTCCCCCTCCCCCGCTATTGCACGGGGTGCCATTAACCCAAAAACAGGTCCTGACCTGTTTGGTCTAGAATCGGCATAGGGTTTTGAGTCATATCGGCGCGGCGGGTGACAGCCCGCGACCAGACGACTGCGCACATCGGCTGCGCAGCGGCGGGCGGTCAGCGGCGAGCGGCGAGCGGCGAGCGGTGAGCGGCCTGCTGCTTGCTGATTGTGCCGGAGCAGCTCCGCGGAGTGCGGTATAAATAGCATGCTCTCCTCCGATCGGCAATTGCGTCGCGCACGCGGATCTAGTCTTCTCAATCGTTGCGATACGCTTCCAGCTGTTTAGCTTAGGATACTTCGCAACGATTGAGAAGACTAATGCAGTCGTGCACACGCGAATTCTCTATCGGACTCGGTGCGCGCGCGAGTTCTCTCTCTCGGTGTCGCGCGGACCCTTTCGTGTCTCGGTGCGTGCGCGGATCTCTCTCTCGTCTCGGGGTGCGCGAGTATCCGCCCTCTCTCGTCTCGGTGCACGCGCGAGTTCTCTCTCTCTCTCTGTGATATCACAGACGCAGATAGCTTAGTATTTATATATTATTAGTTTTTAAATATTAGACTAATTATTAGTTATATCAACTTTACACTAAATGTATATTTGGAAAATTTATGTTTTATTGACTCTTGTCGCTTTCTAGTGTATTTATGATATGAATTTGTGATCTTTTTATCTAGTGTAATCATAAACATGCTGTTATATTGATATATTGTTATGCTATATTCTGTAATTTGTTTTGCCAGATGGTAAATAAAAATCTATCTATCTATCTATCTATCTATCTCTCTCTCGCGCTTTCTCGCTCTCGGTGTCGCGCGCGCGAGGTTATGTGCAGCTTATGACTGCATTTGACTTTCCCATCGTTGCGTTGCGCTTCCAGCTGTTCAGCCCGGGATACCTCGCAACGATGGAAAAGTCTAATGTAGCCACGCTGCCGCTGCCCTCGTCTTCGCCGTATGCGCGTGACTCTCTCTCGCTCTCGGTGTCGCTATCCACGTCGCGTGCGTGAATTCTCTCTCGGTGTCGCGCGCGAGGTTGCGCGCAGCTTGTGGCTGCATTAGACTTTTTCATCGTTGCGTTGCGCTTCCAGCTGTTCAGCTCGGGATACCTCGCAACGATAGAAAAGTCTAATGCAGTCACGCTGTCGATGCCCTCGTCGTCGTGCGCGCGCGAGTTCTCTCTCGTGTATGACGTGTGCGCGCGCGCATTCTCTCTCTCTTTTTCTCGTGTATGACGGTGTGAGCGAGTAATGTGTGCGCGAGGATACGCTCTCGGTTCGTGCGAATCCTCTCTCTCTCTCCCGGCTCGTATGTGTGAGATTATGTGCAGCTCATGACTGCATTAGACTTTCCAATTGTTGCGGTGCGCTTCCAGCTGTTCAGTGTTTGGATACCTCGCAACAGCTGAAAAGTCTAATGAAATCACGCTGTCACTGTGTACGTCTGCGCGCGTGGACCCTCTCGTGCCTCGGTGCGTGCGCGGGCGCGAGTCGGGAAGGTTTAGTTGCTTCTGCGCGCGAGTCGCGATTAGTATTGTGTGTTGTGCTTCTGGCTGTTTAGCCTTGATACACACACACACACACAATAACTTAATCACGCGTGCGCGAGCATCTTCTCTCGTCTCGGGGCGCGTGTGAGTATTTTCTCTCGTTTCGTGTACGAAGTGTGCGCGCGGATTCTCTCTCTCTCTTTTTCTCGTGTACGACGTGTGCGCGCGCGCATTCTCTCTTCCTCGTATACGACGTATACGCGCGAGGACTCTCGTCTCGGTGCGTGCGCGAGCACTCTCTCTCTCTCTCTCTCTCTCTCTCTCTCTCTCTCTCTCTCTCTCTCTCATCGAGTTCTCTTTCTCTGTCGACTCGTGTTCGCGGGCTGCTTCGTAGTGCAATCTCCCTGCAGGGGCCTTTTCTCTTGTATGGATACAAGCCTTTCACTGCAAGGTTCAACTGGACTAAAAAATCTTTGATGTGGAGGGCGTATTCACGTAATTATCTGTGATTCTTGATTGCTGTCTCCTTGGAGGTTAGGCGTTCAACGACAATTTTTGCAGTCATCATTGGCCATCAACGGATTTCATCGGTGACCAGTATTTCATCGTCAGAATTGTCAGAATCGTCACCTTCAGCTATATCACCAGTATTTAAGTATTGTCAATCTAATGTCATTCCGTAATTGTAGCGTCCCTAGCCTTAAGTCTGTATGTTATGCGTAAGTCGTACGTAGGTCGTGTGCGTAAGTCGTGCGTTGTTTGTAAAAAAATCACTAGAGTCTAAGAATCCTAACACAAAGAAACCCGAGATTGTTCTCTGCGGGGGCTGCAATAAACGCTACCATCTAAAGTGCTGCGATCCCAGCTGGATAATTAACAGTGTGACGGTTCGTTGCTGCGCAGTTGACATTTGCCGTCATTTATTTGTCCGCTCGAGATCTAGTGATTGTATAAACGAACCAACTTGCGCGGAGAACAATTGGTGTAGCGATACTCGCGAAATTTCATTTGCGCCCCCCACCTCTCATAGCTCACGAAAACGTCCGGCGTCCCCGCCATCGCCGTCCAGTGCGCAGTGGGTGAAGATCCCGTGTCGTGCCGTGCCTGTTTACCAACAAAGATCCGGCGAGCTTTCCGGCTCTTGCTCAGCTGTAGTATCGTCTGTAATGTATTTTAATTCTTACTCAGCTGTAAATATAGCCGACGACGAAGCCGGCAATCACGCTCTTGACCCGAGTTTTATTTCTGCACAAACACCATGCGCCATGGCGATATCGCATACTGACATGGAGGTGGACGGCGACAAAGACAAAGACAAATACAAAGACGCCCCTGCATGGTTCGTGAGTTATGTTAATGACTTTCGCAACTTTGTCACTGAACATCGCACCGATAAAGCGAAGCTGTACGAGGATATCAAATCCCTCTCTGATCGGCTTGAAGTAGTTGAAGCAAAACACAGCAAACAGTTGAAAAATCACGATGCGGAATTATCTGGACTTAAATCAGATATCAGCACTCTTGTGAACCAGCATCGAACTTCAGAAAACTGTGAGTTAGTCATTACTGGTATCGCCTCGGATGTTGCTCTCAGCGACTCCGATGTAATGAAGAAAGTTCTTGAAGTCTTCAACTTCCGCACCTTCATCAGCATCTTCTTGTCACTAGACCATGGACAACTGCCTCTTCTTCTTCAACTGCATTAGATTCAGGAAACCAGGCTAGCAATGAATATCGCAGTTTCGTTTGCAAGTTCAGCTCCGAATCTGTTCGAGATATCATCATAGAGAATAGCAAGAGGCTTGGTACTTTCGACTGTCACATGCTTTTTGGCTCTCGTGCGCGCCTACACATTTTTCTGAGACCTCTATGGCCTAAGCAAATCTATAGTTTATGGCGGAAATCTTGTGTAAAAGCTAAAACCTTAAACTATATGAGACATTATGTGCAGTTTATGCAGGTGTACGTGCGACCGACCCGGGACAGCGCCCCTATCAGAATAAATAGCGAAGCCGATCTTGCCTCACTCGCGTCCCTAAACCCCCCGCGCAGTTGAAATAATATCAACCGGACCGTGCGTGTTCGTCCAGGTGAAACTCTCTCGGTCATGCATGCCAACGTGGATCGTCTCACGCCACACTTTCACCTGCTTGAAGCACATGTTGAGGATAATCACTATGATGTTATAGCGGTGACCGAGACATTTCTCACCCCGGACGAGTCTGATGCTGTCTTTTCCCTAGAAGAATTTAATTTTCATCGTTTAGATAGAATTGGTTGTGGAGGAGGTGGCATAGGTGTATACGTACGTGACTGCATCTCTGTAAATACTTTAGCGCATTCGGACCCTGTGTATGATAATACACCCGAATATCTTATTCTGGAATTAGCCTCAGGCGTGAACAAAACACTTTTTGCTGTTGTTTATCGGCGTCCGCATGCAGCGTATACTTTCGAATTTTTTGATTCTGTTGCTCATCTTCTCCCTTCCTACACTAATATCATTATTACGGGTGACTTCAATGTCAACATGGCCAAGAATTATGGAGCCTCTAAATCTCTCAACATATGCATCAACAACAATCTTCTGTATCTCGTACCATCTCAGCCAACACATCATCGCATTATTGAAAATTGCGTTTCCCATACATGGATTGATCTCTTCATCATTCGCGATGTCGCGGATCTAATATCTTATAAGAAGTCAGACGCTCCATTTATAAATGACCATGATCTAATAGAAATTAAGTTGCGCTTTCATAAACAACCACATTCTGTCAAAAAGATCTTCACCCGTAAGCTTCTCAACATCGACCGCGAGTGCCTACATGCTACTCTCGATCTAAAATTAAATTCTTTTTATCAAGCGTTTTCGCGAGTACAGCCACTGTCCGGTTCCTCGGAAAGTTACCTCTCATTTCAACTCGGCTCGAATTCAGAGTCTGAGAATAACATCCCATTAACGAACTCGTCGACGGATTATCTGACTGGCGTCGTCTCTGCAGCGATTATTGATACACAACGTGCCTCAGCCTCGGGAGTGACTGATCACTTCCTACGCTATAAGCAACTTCGCGGTCAGGTCTCCAACCTGCTGGATACTGCTAAAAATAGGCATATTTCATCAAAATTGGCCAATGCCTCGGATGCTCGAACAAAATGGAAGGAGCTAAGAAAATTTGGAGTAGTCGGTAAGGGGCTTCCTTCGCCCTTTTCGCGCTTTTCAGTGGATGACCTCTCTAGGCACTACGCGGCTGTCGTCTCCAGTGCGCAAGCGCGCCCTCTTACTGCAGTTGATCTCAGGAGCGCCGCGAGTGAACACTCACTAACGGCGGATATTATGAATTTCAACAGCGTGACAGCCGACGAAATTGCAGCGGTTGTCAATAAATCATCGTCCGCGGCCTCAGCCACTGACGATATTTCTACACCAATGCTCAAGCTTCTCCTACCTATGTTGCTTAATCCGCTCGTGACTATTTTTAACCAGTCTCTCGCATCCGGTTGTTTTCCTGCGATGTGGAAGAATTCGATTCTTCTTCCGCTTGCAAAAAAGAAGTCGATTCAATCGCCCTCAGACACAAGACCGATCGCCAACTTATGCGAAGTTTCCAAGGTTCTCGAACGATTGGTTCATAATCAATTCTCTGATTTTCTAGAGCGAAACCGGCTACTCAATCCGCGGCAGGCAGGCTTTCATAGAGGTCACAGTACTCAGACTGCTCTCCTTGGGGTCACTGAAGATGTACGCCTAGCCATCGAGCAAGGGAAACTTACCGCTCTTGTGTTATTTGATTTTTCTAAAGCATTCGACACGCTTCCTCACGATTTGCTTCTGCGTAAGCTACGTCGCCTTGGCTGTTCTATGGAAGTACTAAATTGGTTTTATTCGTATCTTAGTGGGCGCTTCCAGGCAGTTCGTGACGACGTCGGAAACATTTCTGCGTGGACGCATGTTACCGTCGGAGTACCACAAGGGAGTGTTCTGGGCCCGCTACTCTTCTCCATTTTCATCAATGATCTGCCACTGTGTCTCCAAAACTCAGAGCACATGATTTTCGCCGATGATACCCAGATTTACCATTCATTCTTCCCCACTGATCTCAGTGAGGGAATTGCGAGAATAAGTCGTGATGCGACTGCTGTGGCCGATTGGGCTACTGCAAACAGACTTCAGCTCAATGTCGAGAAAACGAAGGTTATTATCCTGGGTAGCCAGATCTTCACCTCACGTCTAGACCTCAACTCGATTCCAAAGGTAAAGGTCAACGACGTAGAACTTCTCTATGAAACGGAAATAAAAAGCTTAGGTGTCCATATCACTCCAACTCTCAATTGGGCCACTCACGTTAATCATTGCGTGCGAAAAATCTATCGCTCATTATACACGCTTAAATTTTACAAGCACGCTCTAACGCGAGATCTCCGTAAGAATCTTGTAGAGAGTTTAGTCATGCCTCATTTTGACTATGCATGTGTCGTTTACCACGATCTCGATAAAGAGCGAGAAAATAAATTAAAGGTTGCTCTTCATGCGTGCGTTCGATTTGTTTATGGTAACATACCGCGTCGAGCACATGTTACACCGTATCGCCTTGAGCTTGGCTGGCTATCTCCGCCTAGTCGACGAGATTATTTCACGGGTTCTCTCGCATATAATGTTATTGCTTACGAATCGCCTTCATATCTTGCGTCCAAATTCTCCGTAATTAATACAGATATTGCCATCAGAAGCTCGAGCCGTCTTCGCCCTCCATCTCTCTACTTTAAACCTTCTCGCACTGAAGCCCTCAATTCTTCCTTCAAGTTCACTGCCTCAAGGCTCATCAACTGTCTTCCCCGAACTCCGTTTTCTCCTCGCCTCATCAATACCTTTAAATCCTCACTTTTCAATTTTCTCCTTGACAGAGATCGTAGAGATTAGCAAGAGCGAATAGTGCTAGAAGGTATCACGCGCTATTATAAACCATGTGAATGAGCGTTAAAATGAATCATTACTTATATTTATATTTTTTGGCCATCCCTGAAGAGTAATATCCATGATGCGATATGGGCATGTTGTCCTATGTGATGCGCCAATGCGAGCGAAAGTTTTTGTAAATATATTTGGTAATATTAACTAGTAAGTTTTTCTTGTTCTATTAGTATTTGCAACTCTGTACTTATGTGCCAACTCTCGTTTCTGATTGCAATTACATTATTTGTTACTCATAAGTCATTCATGTTCTTATTCTTTTGCTAAATTTGTAATCAATTTGTAATTTTAAATCATATTGTATTTCATATTGTTATTTTTTTGTAATATATATATTTGTGTATTTGCATTGTATATAATTTAGTGCCATATTGGGTTATACCCAGAGGCCAATTCAATAAATCTAATCTAATCTAATCTAATCTCTCTCTCTCTCTCTCTCTCTCTCTCTCTCTCTCTCTCTCTCTCTCTCTCTCTCTCTCTCTCTCTCTCTCTCTCTCTCTCTCTCGAGTAGACGGGCGTGTTGAGAGTAAACGGGTGCTACTACGGCTCCAACATTTTTTGTCAGTCTAAGTGGTTTTGTGCAGTTTTATTAAAATATTATTGTGCTATCTTGTGCGGGAGCTCATGTTGAATAAATCACTATAAGTGCATCATAAGTGACTTAAAGCATAAGTGTGATTAAGAGGAGGAAACTTGCACAGCCACACCTCACTGGTACAGACGATTTACCGGACTGCACCTCGTCAGTTGCTGCGCTACCATTTCATCGCATATCATCTTCATTACTGGCACCACGTCAATACAGACATTATCTGGGGGTGCGCGCACACTGCCGTCGCCGGGCAAATCGCTCCACCACCTAGCTCTTCAATCTAACGGTCGGATTTGAGTTTTGAGGTCAAAGGCCTCGCTAGCACTCGTGTGACGTAAGAGACCAAGCAAGTAAGCCTACACCGCGGAATCAAAACAAACCCCGGACCTTGCTGAGCTACGACTTTGAACACCGCTCTCTGTCTCTGCGTTATTATTTCATTGTCGCTAGACATTAAGATATCTCATACGAATATGCCCCCAAAATCATGCGCCGTATGCCGAAAAGTGGAGAGAAAAGGAGCAGTGATTGTCAACTGCGCCGGCTGCAACAAATCCTTCCACGACATATGTCAAGCAATGACAGAAATTCGGAAGCCAGGCAATAACAACGTCTCATCTGCCGCTCTGCTATGCATCGCATGTAAATTTGAAACTGCTACTCCACGAACAAGGACGAAAGTTGCTCTAAACAAGAAGGAGTCTAATCCGAATAGTAGGATGAAAAACGCGTCCCTTCTATCCTCGACTCCCGCACACCAGGCTGTAGGAAAAAAGACGCCGATTCATGCTGAGTCTACTGCAAATCGCAAAGCTCCTATATTTCGAAGCAACGACTCATCCTATGGTCTCGATACATCCATGCGGAATAAAGGGAAAGTGACCAACAGCAGCAGCAGCATTAACATCAATGCCAGTACCAACATCACCACTAACAACAACAACAACGACACGTCGATGAACAACAGTCGATCTTCCTACCATCAGTCGCCCCCTCCCGCGCCGACTAAAGCTGCGCGCCCTACCGCTACGGAGCTCGACACAGCTTCCAAGTTGGTTGCCGGGAAACTGGTGCACGGAGTCCCGCCCGCGGATGTTGGACGGGGCAGCATCTCCCAGGCGCGCCCGAATGTTAGCAGCCAGAAACCAGCTGGAGACGGGACAGGTGTTTCTCCTGCTGTTACTGGTGTGGATGGCGCCACTGTGACTGCGACTGCCGATGACCTGCTGCATAAATCGTCTCGTGAGGTACCGCTTGGAGAGGCGAGTCTTCTTGGAGTATCGCATATTTTGATACCGGTGAGTACTATGGAACTCTTTTTTCGCCGCTTCGATATGCTCGAGCGACAGCTGGATGGGCTCAATTCCCTCTTGGGCAAGTGCTCTGACCCGCGCAGCGTCTCTTCTTTGCCCTCAAATGAGGGCGCTGCAGTCGAGGTGGCTAATTTAACTGCCAGGGTCTCTGCCCTTGAGGGAGTAATTGCTGACCATACTGGAGTGTTGGGTGAGACTAACACCAGCACGAGGATGTTGCTCGATGCTGTTGAGGGTCTCAAAGACGACTTACGGAAAGTCCACGGCGAAATTGAGGGTGTCCACGGTACTTGTCGGTCATTAGAACTTAAGCTAGAACCTAAGTTGGACAATGGTCCTCCGCTCTCGAACATTACTGTGCACAGCGTACCCAGTTCTCTTACTGGCTCAGGGATGCATCAGGATGCATCTTCGTGGTCACCATCCGTGTTGCAGAGCGTGAGAGCTCAAGATGATGCTACTGAGTGTTGTGAAATAATCATAAACGGTATATTAAAAGATAATTGCGAATTTTCGCAAGAAAGCTTAGTGAATATTGCATTCGCGACGCTCAGTACTGTCTACCCTTCTTTCGGGAGGGGTGAAATCGAAAGCGCCCGCGCCCTGCAACCATATGGCCCTATTAGGGAGTCTCATGAAGGGCAGGACGGGGGTCAGGAGCGTAAGTCTAGTGCACCACCTCTTTGCATTGTTAGACTCAGAAACACGAGGGCAGTCAGGGAAGTGATGCGAGCAAAGCGTGCGCTCGCCAACAACTACCTAACATCGAGTAAAGTAAATCAGGAGCTTCTGGGCCAGGATGCTGCTGCCTGCATGCCAAACCGTAAATTATTTATTAATGAAATGTTACCATCCGAAAAATTCCAGGCTTTTAAAAGTCTGAGGCCCATTGCACAAAGGCTGGGCTTTAAATACGTTTGGCATGCTGGCGGTAAATTCCTGGTTAGACGCAAGGGAGGCGAGCGTGCGCACACTTTTGTAACTGCGGCCGACCTGCAGGCTATCCAGACAGCGTTCAACAATGTAGGCTCAAAAGATAGCGATAATGAGAGGCAAAGGGTATCGGAGGGCACTAAGTCGGCAAAGGTGGCGTGACTGGACTCGACTTCACACAGAGGGACGGGGGATGGGAACTTCCTCAGGGCGGGCTTTATTAACATCAACTCACTCAGATTCCGCCTGGAAAGACTTCGCCTCTATGTTGCTGAGAATCCCTCCTACCACTTCTTTGGTATAGCTGAGTCCTGGTTGGGTCCCGACGTTGATGACAGTCTTGTTCAAATCGACGGATTTAAGGTAATCAGGCAAGACAGAAATATACATGGGGGTGGAGTTGCCTTGTATGTGCGGAACGACTATAGTTTCTCCAAACTACATTCCTCTAACACCGAAGGAGCGGAAAGACCATCCATCCCAGAGTACTTGTTCTGTGAAGTACAGCAGGGTAGCTCTCCCCCCATTTTAGTCGGGGTGTTATACCGACCCCCACATATTGCCATGCAAAAAGATACTGATCTGTTTGATAAGCTCAAGAACTACAGCGATGACTACAGCCACAAATTCATTATGGGGGACTTGAACGCGGACTTGTCATCGGCGTCCGATGCGGATGCTCATACCATCCGAACCCTAGCCACGAATCTAAATGTTCAAATTGTACAGCATGGTCCAACTCATCGGCATACTGAAAAGTCTTACACCTGGATTGACTTGATCCTTATAGACGAGAATGACGAGATACTGGACTACAAGAACGAATGTCTGCCCAGTTTCGGCAAACACGCTATCTTAGATGTCACTGTCAATACCTTTGTGCCGGCACCCGTAAGAAGATCGTTCTCCTACAGAGACTATAAGAATATTCATCCAAGCACACTCAATGAATTGTTGGCAAGCTGTGACTGGGTAGGCATGAATTCCATTGAATCCGACTTGGAGGGTGCTATACGCAACCTAAACTTAAACTTAACTCTTAGTATCGATCAATTAGCTCCTTTAAAAACTATTAATACTAAAAAGAGTACTGCTCCTTGGCTTGGTCCTGAGTTGAGGCAACTCATCGATAGCCGTGATGCTACGCACAGACTCTACAAGCGCACAGGGCGGCCAACGCTGCTTCGTGAGTTTCTTCGGCTCAGTAGTGAGGTTGACATACGCATTACTCAAGAGCGTAATTCCTTCCTACACAAACACCTTATAGACGCTCTTGATGCTAACAAGGATATTTGGAAGGAAATGCGAAATGTCGGCCTCCTACCAAGGCGCAAAGAGGAAGACCTTAACGGTTTCACGCCGGGAGAGTTAAACGCGCACTTTGCTGGGATCTCTGTGTCCCCCCTTGAAAACATTGAAGAAGTAACGGACGTCATCCTATCTGCAAATGAAGACGGGTTTTCCTTTAAACCGGTTAACCTAAGTGAGGTAATCCTTGCGGTTTCTCACTTTTCCTCGCAGGCAAAGGGGGTAGACGGAGTCCCTCAAAGTGTGATAGTGGATGCTCTACCCATCATTGGCACCTATATCACAAATATTTTCAATTCCTCTTTTGCCCAGGGGATCTTTCCGAGCTGTTGGAAACAGGCGCAGGTAATTGCTGTTAAAAAGAAGACGAATCCATTAACAGCTTCGGACTTCCATCCCATAGCACTACTCTGCTTCCTGTCCAAAGTGCTCGAAAAAATCGCCCATGACCAAATCACGGAGTATCTAAATCATAATAATCTACTCGACCCCCTCCAGGCCGGATCCCGTAAGCACCATAGTACCCAGACAGCGCTACTGAAACTAACCGACGATCTACGTATGGCCATCGACAACAAGAAAGTGACGCTATTACTTCTATTCGACTTTAGCAAGGCCTTTGACACTGTTTCACCATCCACACTGCTGCGCAAGCTTCGTCAACTGGGGTTCTCCAGGTCGGCTCTTCTGTGGATAAAGTCATATTTACAAGGTCGTTCCCAAATGGTCATCACCAACAATAATGGCAACTCGGGCTGGTTGGAAACAAATTTGGGCGTTCCGCAGGGCTCCGTCCTGGGCCCCCTGTTGTTCTGTATATACGTTAACGATTTACGAGACTTACTCGACAGACGTACCATCAAACACATCTTCTATGCAGACGATCTCCAAATCTATCTTCACACCACCAAAGATAAGATTTCGGAAGGTATCTCACGACTATCTAATGCGGCACAAATGGTGTCTGAATGGGCAGGGAACTCTGGCCTGCGTCTCAATGCTGGCAAAACCCAAGCAATAGTGTTTGGTTCGAGGAAAAATGTAAATCATATAAATTCAATGGATCTGCCGGGCATTAGAATGCAGAATGGGGAACTCATCCCGTTCAGTAGCGAGGTTGTGAGTCTCGGTGTTACCTTGGATAGTAAACTCACGTGGAAACCGCATGTTGATCAAGTCACTAAGAAAGTGAACAAAGCCCTGTATAGTCTACGGTTTATTAGGGCTTGTACCATCGAGACACTCCGCAAAAGATTAGTCGAGAGCCTTGTACTACCCCACTTAGACTACTGCACGGTGGTATACCTTGACGCCACGAACGAACAGAGAGAAAGACTGGATCGACTGAGCAATGCAGGTGTAAGATACATCTTCGGGGTTAGGAGGGATGCTCACATCACACCCTACTGGAAGCGCCTGGGTTGGCTTCGTTCCGACTCTCGCAGACTATATTTCACAGCTCTTTTACTATATAAAATCAGATACCTGCGAGAGCCTACTTATTTGGCTGACTTTTTCAAAGACCACAAGCCACGGCCTACCAGTAGGGGCATCCAGCCTGAATTTACACTTCCTGCTGTATCATATGAGACGGGAGAGAGGTCTTTTCAGGTAAAAGGTGCGCGCCTCTGGAACTCTCTTCCCCCCTCCCTGCGCCACATTCCATCTTACAGCATCTTTAAGACGGCGGTGCGGCAATATCTCCTTGATCGTGATTGCTAGCCACCAGAAGCACATCAGAACTTTGCTAATATTATTATCTAGTCACTAATTTTAATCTTAAATACATGACGCGACCTACTGGTCCAAAATTGTACGCCGGCATCCGATACCTGATCTCCGACATTTTAATTTACATGACTGAGTTTTATCTGTGTTATATCAATATCTGTGATACTCCGTACTAAATCTGCTTCGAAACTTATATTAGACTTAAGAACTATTTTACATTTTTATCATTGCGTTTTGAACATAAATATTATGAAACGACTGCACAGCCGTCAGCGTGTTGTTTTTGTATAAGCTGCTGTTATTGCAAAATGCTAGTATTTGCCATGTATTTCGATTTTTATTTGTCTTTTTCAAAACCTTGTGTTATTAAAAAATGTATTTTATTTTTGCTCTGAGTAAATAAACATCTATCTATCTATCTCTCCCTCTGTCTCTCTCTTCACGCTATCGCTCTCTCTCTCGCGCGCGCATACATGCAACGAAACTCGCGTTGACAGCCTCTTCGCGCGCGAGGTTATGTATGCATGTATGTGTGCGTGTACGTGATATGCAGTTATGTCTGAATTATTTTTTTATTATTGTTGTGGGATGCTTCCGGCTGATTAGCCTAGGATATCCACATCAATATTAAAAGTAATGCAGGCAAAGTATTCACGCTATCGCGCGCATACTATTATGCAGTCTCTTTTTTCTCTTTCGCGCGCAAGTAACCGCTGTATTACTTTTTTCATTGTTGGGATGTGCTTCGGGCTGTTTAGCCCGTGATAACCGAAACAATATGAAAAAAGTAGTCGAATTATTTTGAGCAATTATTTTGAGCGATTTCTCCTCTGAGGACGTTTTAAATCAGTCCTTGTAAGGACTACTATTTTATTTAACGTAAGAAATATATTCTCTCTCTTCCCTCTCCTCCTTTATACGCGCTGGTGCGTCTGCGCGCACACGCATAGGTAATAGGGCGCGCGGTGGAGGTCGCTATGCACATATAAAGAATGAACGCGCGAGCAAGAGCATCAGTCGCGTTTCATCGAGCAAGATGGGACGTAAGCGACAGCGCCCTGAGCGTCAGCGCCTTGCCCGCAATCATCGACGACATGCGCAGCCACCACCGCAACCACCATCAGCGCCTAAGCCGCCAAAGCCAAGGGTAGTGGTTTTATACGCCGGCAGCTGTCATCCACTTCCCTCCGGATGTCAACCACGCCCAACAGTGCTGGCGAACGGGCCGAGGTCGCCCTATTGAGTAGGGCTAAGCGCTGTTGGTGAGGCCAGCGTAGCTCGTTGGGAGCGAGAGCGCGTCACCGGGATCCTGGAGATACCGGCTCATCCAGCGACACCTCGGAGGCGGCTTCCTCAGCAGCCGGTCCTGAAGAAGCGGATGGACCGTGTCAAGAGGCGACTGTTTGACAACGACGAAGACTACAGCGACAAAGACGACAAGGACAAAAACGAAAACAAAGACGACGACGACGACGACGATGACGACGATGATGACGACGATGACGATGACGATGACGACGATGACGACGACGGTGACGACGACTAGTTTTTTTTTCAATCGGCCCTTTTCAGGGCCACTAATTTTTTTCACGTGAAACAAACTATTAATAAATATAAATATATATATATATATATATATATATATATATATATATATATATATATATATATATATATTAATATATATAATACCTTCCCTTCCATTCCCGATCATAAATAAAAATATTAATTATCTCTCTCTCTGGGCGCGCGCGCGCGCATGTGTGTATGTTTGTGTGTGTGCATGCGTGTATGCGTGTGCGTGCATGTGTGCGCGCGCATGTGTGTGTGTGTGTGTATGCGTGTATGCGTGCATGTGTGCGCGCGCATATGTGTGTATGTGTATGTTTGTGTGGATGCGTGTGTGTGTGCGTGTATCCATGCGTATATGCGTGTGCGTGCGTGTGCGTGCGTGTATGTGTGAGTGCGTGCGTGTCTGTGCGTGTGCGTGTACGCGTGTGCGTGTGTGTGTGTGTGCGCGCGTGTGCAGATATCCGAATTTATAGAAGTGCATATATTTTCTCTCGCTTTTGCACAAAGATGTATGCGCTGATTCTCTCTCTCGCTTTATTATATAATAAAATTTTAAATATATTATATATTATTTTAAACTCTAAAAAGAGCTGATTATAGTATAAATAAATAAGTAATAATTTTAGCTCTGAAAAGAGCTGATTATAATAAAAATAAATAATAATTTTAGCTCTGAAAAGAGCTGATTATTTTAAAAATAATTATGTTCATACATTATAAAAAAAATATAGGGCCCTGAAAATGGCCGATTGACTTGGCCTTAAAAAAGGCCGGTTGGTTTAGCCTTAAAAAAGGCTGGTTGGAGTTTGGTCTTGAAAAGGACCGATTACATGGCGAGACGACGACGACGGCGAGATGGCGAAGGCGACCTGTCTTCACGGTGACGATGACGCTTTCGAGGTCTCCACTGAAGGTCTTTGTCAACCTCCATCTCATCGTCGGCGTCTTCGTCCTCCTCCTTAGACAGCGGTGACAATTGTTCAATTGTGCGAAGCTCCACTGGCACCTCGTAATATCGCTGTTCTTGCGGGTCGTATAGCATAAACGGCGATGCTGGTGGTGATAGCATCACGAGGTCTGGAGGAGGAGGAGGAGGAGTATGCGGCCTTCGCAACTCGCAGTATGGTGGCGGAGGCGATTCCACTGCTCCTCCTCGTCTTCCAACTCAAGGCCCGTGAGCCAGGCGTTGAAAGCCAGAGGAGAAGACAGCTCAGGTATCTCCTCCAAAGCAAATGGCACGCAATCCTCCAAAGCTGCTAATCCTTCAAGAATTGCTTCTTGAAGTGAATCGTCGTCAAGTAGATCTTTGAGAAATTCCTTTTTCGGCTCCATTGCGACGAATGATGCTGAGCAATGAGGAACGCGCTTTTTTATACCCTCCCTAGGTGCTGCTCCAATGGAGGGCGTGGAGGGGGAGAGCGCACACACTTCTTTACCCCCACCACGCAGCAGGTGTCGCGTAGGTCCGCGCTTTCATTATAAAAGCAACGCAGTCTATCGAGTAATTATCACTCGCTAACATGGACCTATCGAGCACCAACCTGGAAACGACGTGGACTGAGGCAGACTTCGATTGGGAGATCGGCCTCGCGATGGATAGCGACGAAGAGTTTCTGTCGATGTTGATGGAGCCGCCAGCGTTCACGCCACAACGCTTGCCTTATCCATCGCCGGTCTTCGTCGAGCGACTATCCGACTGTTCGCCGCTCGTGTTGCCGCCGCTGTCACCACCGTCATCGCTCTCGCCAGTGCCCTCTTGCTTCTCTCCAGGATTTTTGGAGAAGTATGAGTTGAGATCCTCGTGCTTTTCTCCAGAACCTAAGGAGAAGCTTGATGTTATCGAGTCAGGGTCGCCGCCACTTTACATCACCATCTCCTCAGGGACGATGTCACCGCGGAAGATGCCGCAGAAGCGACCTCGTGACGACAGCGGTGATGATGAGCCACGTCGGCGAATTTGTCGACGTCTTACGATTTAATCAGTCCTTTTCAGGACTATCCAATCGGCCCTTTTCAGGGCCACCAATATTTTTTAACATATGAACAAATATATTCATTTGTTACTATTTCATATATTTTTTTAAATAATATATATTAATCTTTCACGTATAATTATTAACATGCAATGAAATTTTTTGGATAAAAAAATATAACCGCAAAATTTAATAAAAGAAAAATGTTTATTACTCATAATAATAATTGTACAAAATATAATTCAAATATACATAAAATGAAAGGATTCTGATATTTCCTTCATGTTTTTGATATGCTGCTGCTCGAGCATCCATCTTTTCATGACCAGCGCGTTTCGAAGTGCGCATACTGGAAAGTTACAAGCAGTATGGTTGGTACACGAGACTGATTCTGCAGGTAGATTTTTCAACGAAGGGCATCCTATATCCTCGATATTAATAACTAATCTGAAAATTAAGAAAATATTATGAGAAAACTTTTTTTATGAAAATAATTTTATAACAAAAATAGCTTACTTGTCGGGGAAAAATCTCTTCAACCATTTACTTTTCTCCAGACCCTTTACATAAATCTCTGCTCCGAAGAATACACCACTTAGAGTGTTTTTTAGTTCATCGTATGGGATGTTGCCTGCTCTCCACATTAACCCATGGAAATTTTGTTCAAGCCAACGATTTTCTGACTTATTTTTCTCCAACAATTTGTCCCATGCATAAGGTGGTTTAAATAGAAAAACCGACGGTGTAGGATCTTTCTCGAGAGGGATGATGGCTACTTCCTTGAAGACGAATTCATTCAAGGTAATTTTGAAACCTTGCACATCAACAATATACTTCATCTTGCTGCGGTGACTGTTCTCGATCGAGAGCAAAGGAGCGAATGAGGTTTTTTAGCGTCTTGTTGGTATTTTATACTCATACTTCCTATTTTGTTTAACCAATCGCGTTATTTTTCCTCCCACCACGACATCAACAACCAATCAGAATCTATCTCTTTTCGCGAATTTTTTAGATAAAAGGAGGTGTGCGTGCGGTAGAAAGTCATTCGACTGCCTCGTGCGGTCAGTGGCTCAAGATGTCTCAGCATTTCAAAAATGCCGCTCTCATGCTATGTAAATCGTATCGGTTTGCTTTAAGTGGTGCTGCTGATTAAGATGATGTGAATAATTGGATTACGCTTGGTCGCAACGCTCTAGTCGAAGCTGAAAAATTGGCTCAGCGTAGGCCTGAGGTGACGGACTTAACAGTGGCTGATAGGCAAAAACTGCAAGCTGCCATCGTGCTCATAAAAAGTGTTCTACGCTTGTTCAGTGAACATCGAGTGGTGGGTGCCAGACTACAAGCGAGTGAAAATGGCCCCTCAGTAAGCTGGGATGATGTTGAATCAGCTTTCGAGAATAGAATAAAGACGGGTGTCATCACAAACCGTAGACACCTGGATTTATTAACGTTTATGAGTGACGCCCAGAAGGAATTTATTGAAAAAGTGAGTGAAATTCTTAAAGAACCTTTGAAAGTGAACACAGTGTTAGCGGCCGAGTACGCGATAGTTAAAGATGGTGAAGAGACAATTGAAATAAAATATTTCAACGCGAAAACAGCTCCGATATATTCGACTACGGACTTGAATGAGTGGTTTGTAATAAACGTGCAAAATCCAATCGACACGGATATGGAAGAATTCCAAGAGCGCGAGTCAGGCTGGTCGCTTAAATCAATTTTAAATCTAGTTGTTAATATTTACAAGTTTAATCCGATGAGAGGGAGCTCATACATTGATTTGCCGCCATTCATCAAGAATAAGAAGCATTTATAAACGTAGAAAATGAGGACGATGAATGTTTTAAATGGGCAATTCTATCGGCACTACACCCTGCTAAGACACATGCCAATCGAATGGTAAGCTATGTATCATATAAAAACGATCTTAACTTTAAAGGAATCGATTTTCCAGTTGATCCGAGAAAAGTTGGTAAGTTTGAGAAACAAAATGACATTTCTGTGAATGTGTATTATTTAAAGAAGAAACAAAGAGAAGCGTTTGATGTCTTACCAAGACATTTGACAGCTGCGAAAAAAGAAAAACACATCAATTTACTACTTGTTGAAAATAATTATGTTGACGAAGATGAAGATGGCTCGTCTCTCGATGATGTTACCATCGAATTTAAATTCCATTATGTGTGGATATAAAATTTATCAAGACTGTGCAGTAAACAGCTATCTTCTCACGGACATAAAACTTTCATCTGTGATCGATGTCTGCACTATTTCATAACTGAAGAAAAACAAATGAAGCATATGATTGACTGTAAAAAAATTAATCAGTGCAAAATTACACTTCCATCTGTAAAAAACAATCCTCTGGAGTTTACGAACTTTGGTTTTAAGAATCGTGTGCCGTTCGTTATATACGCTGACTTTGAATGTATATTGAAGCCTGTGATTGATGATGAACGAGCTTACCAGCATCACGTGCCATTTAGTGTGGGCTTCTTAATTAAATGTAGTTACGATGACTCTCTCTCGGAATATAAGAGTTATAGACAAGAGGATGAACAAGCCGAATCTCCAGCCAAATGGTTTGTGCAGAGTCTTCACTCTCTGGCTGTGAAATTGAATGACTCGTACAAAAATCCAAAGCCTATGAATAACCTGACATCGCTCGAAAAAATTATGTTTGACGGAGCACGTCTATGTCATATTTGCGAGAAGCCATTTACCAAGGAAGACCAGAGAGTACGTGATCATTGCCATTTCACGGGAAAGTGAGTATTTATCTCTCTCTCTCTCTCTCCCTCTCTCTCTCTCTCTCGCTCTCTTACTCTCATAACTAAAAATTATTACAGATATCGTGGTCCTGCACATAGCAAATGTAACCTCGGCTTCCAGGACTCGAGAACGATCCCCATAGTTTTTCAAAACTTGAGCGGATACGATTCTCATTTCTTTATAAGAGAAATAGCGACATGCTTCCCAGGATGAGTTTCGCTACTTCCACAAACAAAAGAGAAATACATATCTTTTACAAAGTTTGTGGAAGGTACAGATATAAACCTGCGATTCATCGACTCGTTCAAGTTTATGGCTTCATCGCTAGACAAGTTGGCATCATATTTGGAGAAACTGAATACTCTGGAGCGAATGTTTAAAGAAGATGGTCTATGCGATGAACAAATTTCTCTATTGAAAAGAAAAGGAGTTTTTCCATACGACTATGTCTCATCGTTCAAAAAGCTAAACGAGTCAAATCTCCCTTCGAAAGATGACTTCTTCAGCAGCTTATATGATGCTCATATCAGCGATGAGGATTATGAGCATGCTCAGAACGTTTGGCAGAGTTTCAGTATTCAAGATTTAGGGCAGTACTCTGACTTATATCTCAAGACAGACGTTATCCTATTGGCTGAAGTTTTTGAGAACTTTAGAAATAACTGCCTTGAAGCTTATGAGTTGGATCCTGCCCATTATTACACTACGTCCGGATTGACTTGGGATGCCATGCTAAAAAATACACAGGTGTGATTCACTTAAATTTATTTAAAAATTCGTATTTAATAAAAAATAATTTTTTACAGATCAAACTTGAGCTTCTTACCGATGTTGACATGTTGCTGTTCATCGAGCGCGGCATACGGGGAGGAATAAGTCAATGTTGCAATCGATATGCGAAAGCGAACAACCCGTACATGAAGGATGGCTACAACGCTAACGAGGATGAAAAATATTTGATGTATTTCGACGTGAATAATTTGTACGGCTGGGCAATGACTGAGCCCTTGCCCTATGGTGGCTTCAAGTGGGTGGAGAAGACCAAACTTCTTCGACATTCCCGATGACTGTGACTTTGGATACTTTGTCGAGGTGAATCTGAAGTATCCTGAAACTCTACACGATGCCCATAAAGATCTGCCGTTCTGTGCCGAGCACATGGCGCCTCCTGGCTCAAAACAGTATAAACTCATGACGACGCTTCACGATAAAACTCGTTATGTGCTTCACTATCGAGCACTCAAACAGGCCTTGAAACATGGCCTGGTTCTCGTCAAAGTCCATCGAGCCATAAAATTCCAGCAAAGTCCTTGGCTTAAAAAATATATTGACTTGAACAGCGCAAAAAGGAAGGAAGCCAAGAACGAGTTTGAGAAAATGCTGTTCAAACTTTTTAACAACGCTGTGTATGGCAAAACGATGGAAAACGAGAGAAAACGCGTTGACGTGAAGCTAGTCAACAAATGGAAAGGCCGCTATGGAGCTGAAGCACTAATCGCACGGCCCAATTTTCACAGCTCTGACATTTTTGACGAAAATCTCGTCGCTGTGCAGCTGTTGCGGATGGAGATCTGCATAAGAAAGCCAATCTACATTGGATTGTCAGTTCTGGATCTGTCGAAAATGCTAGTGTACAGGTTCTTCTACGACTATATGCGAGATCGTGTAGGAGACAGAGGCAAATTGCTATACACCGATACGGATAGTCTGATTTATGAAGTTACAGGTGTTAACGTGTACGACGTGATGCGACAAGACATTCACGAGTTCGACACATCAGACTATCCTGAAATTAATCCGTTCAACATGCCTCATGCCAATAAGAAAATCGTCGGCTTGATGAAGGACGAGTGTAACGGCGAGATCATGCTGGAATTCATCGGGCTGCGGAGTAAAATGTACAGCGTGAAAGTACAGAATCAAAAGCCCATCAAGAAGGCCAAAGGAGTGAAAACTTCTGTAGTCAAACAGACCATCACCCCTGTCGACTACATGAAGTGCCTCCGCGAGAACGTCATCCTCACTCGAGAGCAAAGAAACATCAGGTCTCGTCGTCACAACATCAACACTGAGAAAGAGAGGAAAATTGCTCTCAGTGCACATGACGACAAACGCTGCCTACAGCCTGGAACCACCGACACACTACCCTGGGGCCACTATAGGGCAGGAGTGGTGGTGGTGGGGGAAGAGCTGGCCAATGAGAACGAAGCTGCCGGAGAGGGGAAACACGAGCCGCCGAACGCCGCAGAAGAGCTCCTATATAATGAGGCGGTGCTGGAGCAGGAGCTCATTCGAACAGTCGACTCTTTAAGTCACTCTTTTCAGCAGCAGCAGTACCAGCAGATCTCAGTCTCGCCTCCTGCAGTCTGGCAGCAGATTCCTACAGACCCGCAGCTGCTTCTCCCTGTCTCACAACCGCTTCTCGCTGTTCCACAGCCGCTTCGTGCAGCTTCGCTCCTCGGCTTGAAAAGACCTTGCGAGTCATCTACTGGAAGTAGTAAGAAGCGGAGAGAAATCTAATGTTGGTATTTTTTTTCTTAAAGTAATTTTCTCTCTTCTATTTTTTTTCTCATATTTAAAAAAAACTAAACATTTTTTTCAATTTTTCTGTTACAGATGGATTTTACAAAATTGAACGCCATTGCCCGTGGAGGATTCCTGCCAACAAAAAGGTTGGTCGATCTGACCAAGGGCCAGCGGTACATGGTGACTAGTCTAAAGGCTGTGACGACAAAATATGAAGAAAAAGTCGTGGCTGAACTGGAGAGTGAGTTTGATGTTTTCATGCCAAAGAGAGTGTCAGACGCTATTCAACAAGACGAGAAATTCTTCGTCAATCTCCAGGATGCAGCGAATAAATACGAACTGTTTATCATATACAACGGTGGTTCGAGTGTAGAATTTAGCGGAAAATAATTTTAAGTATTGTGAAAATATATATAATAGTTAAGTATTGTCAAATGTATTTGCGAAAAAAAATATATATATTGTAAAATAGTTAAGTATTGCGAAAATATATAATTAAGTATTGTAAGTTTAAAGTATCGTGAAAAAATATAGTTAAGTATTACGAAAATATAATGTTCAAATGTACATATTTTTTTAATTTATTAATAAACAAAACTCTTTGTTTAACTTGAAAAAATTGATTTTTATTTATCCATTTTATACACGATAATATATTACAAATCTTTTTTCTCAATCCAACTATTATGTGAATTATCAAAGCCAAGCCATTTGACAAAAATTTTACTTCCTTTTTTCTTAATTACTTTTTCTACAAGATAAATATCTGGATACTTGGCTTTGAGTAGTTCTTGCTCGTAGAAACCTCCTGAGACGGGCTGATCTTGATAGTCCTTCAGATGGTAAGTCGTGGGATTTGTAGCTGCTATACGTACAATTGTAAATATCTCTATAGACCAATTTGGAGTATATCCTTTATCAAATACTGCTTTAGCCTTGCTCACTCGAACTTTGTCACCAATTTTAAATTTTGGCTTAATCTTCTTAGCTATTTTACGAGTAAATTTCCGCAGTATGTCTGCTTCGTTACTGGATGTTACATCTTTAGGTTTTACACCGATAGTACGATGTTTACGATTATTGTATATGGTAAGTAAATCTGGTAAAATATCTAGCCACTTGTAGTTGCCTCTCAAACTGAATTTTTTCCACATAGCACTTTTTAGCGTGTGATTGAAGTGTTCACATATCGCTGCTTTTAGATTACTAAAGGTTGAGTACAACTTTATTTTGTGTGTGCTCATAAGTTTTTGAAAATCTGCGTTATAGAATTCTTTCCCTTTGTCGGTATGGAGATTTTTTGGTACTCTGCCTTTAACAAGCACAGATTTCATAGCTTCCGAGACATCTTTGCCCATTTTTCTCTTTACAGGAACAGCCCATGCATATTTAGAGAAAATGTCGATTATAGTGAGCAAGTATCTATAGCCCTTATTGTCGCGAGCATATAGAATCATTTCGACGAGATCTGCTTGCCAAGTTTCGTCCAAACCACGCATGTCAAAGTTTCGACGTGTATAGTTGCGTCTTGCAGGTTTGTGCAGTTCTTCAACTAGTCTTTCGTGTTCCATGTTTGAGGAATTACTGATTGAATATTTGTGCCATACCCTCTTTTATAGCCAAAATGTCAGCTTTTATTTGAGATATCTGTGCATCAACTTCGTTTCTACGATTGACAACTATTGCATCTAAATCATCCAGACTAGCTCCAAGTTTTGTAGTTATGTCAGTTATTCCTCGAATTTCTATTTGAATAATGTTTCGTAGAGTTTCTAAATTAATAGCATCGCTCGGTTGTTGGGGATCGGCAACATTACATAATTTATTTTCTATGTCATAGTGACCGTCAGTTGTAACTTTAAAGCCAACGCCTGGCGGCCCTCGGCTACCTTCGGTTTTTCCAAGGTTACGTCCAAACACGTCGACGCTCATTTTAATAATGATTCATATATTCATGTGCGCTCAGTATATACAGCCCGCTTCTCGCAATTCTTCGATTATAGAGTGTATCTCGTTTACGTGACTTGGATTTCCGGCAGATCTTTCTGCTACTAGTAAGTGAAGCCTGTCAACGAGCTCGTTTGGATCGTCCCAGTACACATAGTCCAAAGCAGTATGTTTTTTCGCAATTTTATAACGAGGTAATGAGCCACCTTTAATCGATTCTCCGGTAATTTTTTTCGAGGTAATATTGAACATTGGAGCAATAATATTATTAAATTTATTACTATTATGAACACGAATCCTTTCGTTTTTGTTATACTGCTTTTTATGAGCAGACGATAGTACTAAAATTTTGCGATATTTTTTTAAATCATCTGAACTTATATTATTTTTATTTGGTTGTTTCGCTATGAGTAACTCGAGTAATCCTATAGTTTTCGAGTATGCTACTCCATTAATTTTAATTTTATTATTATGAAAACTAATCGGTAAATTACCAATAAAAAATTTACCATTTTCGTTTCGTACTCCATAAATTTTGTCAAGATACTGGGATTGATTAAGCTTTAGGGCCTTGACGTACAAATCAGAGTCATCTTCAATATCGCTACCTGCTGTTTCGAAAAATGTCTCGTGAGCATTCTGTAAAGTATCATCGAACTCATCACTCTCATTCTGTTTGACGCTACTTTGTTCGACTGCTTTATGTTCAACGCTACTTTGTTCAATATTTTTCTGAGTTACAAGTTTTTGAAGCGGATCAACTATTGGTTTGAAAGTTTCACTTAAAATTTTTTCGACATTGTCTTTTCCAAATTTTAATATTCTATATTTGCGTTTAATCACATCTCGTGCCTTAACAAGTTGACGAAGCACGTTTTTTTCTCGTTGAAAGTCAGCCATGTTGTCGTTTCAACGTTCTGTCTGAAACTGCTGATTATTACCTATGTGCATGCTATATTTATATCAAAATTATCAAAGCCCGTGCGAAATCTGCCATCATTTATTCCTCTATCTTTATCGATGACTAGAAAACCATGCTTATCATCTCTCGAACACTTGGAGCACAATTGCTTAAAATGTATATAAGTCATATCGGTATTTACGTGATCGTCATAGATATGCTTTAGATTTACTTCATCTTGTCTAAAAATGGCAAGTAAATTTACATTATCTCTGACGAGATGTTTGGGGACATGAGCATAAGTTTGGCATAGATAAAAACAATCAACCTTTTTATGTTTACCCATGCAAAAGAAGGCTCTAACATTATCCTGTTTTTCACAAGCTATATCGTCAAATATCATGATAGAGTTTGGAAGCGCGTGGTCAGGATCGACAACTGCATCGTGCTCGCTGAACGGAAAATATTGTACACCTTCTATAGGTTCTAAGATTTCATTTAAAAATTTATATTTTGGTTGATTGAGAGACTTTGAGTATACGTATATGTTTTCAAATCTAACACCATTAGGATGCGTTATGAGAGCAAGTAAACTATTTGTTTTTCCGCAGCTTGACGGGCCGCAGAAGATGGCTCGTATACTATCAGGAAGTAGATCGCCGTGCCGTTTTGCTCGTTTATCATGTTCTACAAGTACATCAAAATTTTCTATTGGTAGCTTGACCGACTGCTCTTTGAAGTTCATGATCTTTACTCTATGACAATGAAATTACGACTGATTGCTATGAGTATAAATAGTGGTCTTATATAGCTTTCACCATCAGTTGCCCGTTGACTTTCGAAGAGTGATGATCATTCACAAACACGGACGCGGCTTAGTTAATAAAATTATCAATAAACTTCCATTTGAGCTTCATATACCTGGTTATCAGTACTGCGGTCCAGGCACTAAGTTGGCAAAACGTTTAGCTCGAGGAGATCTTGGAATTAATCCTCTTGACGCTGCTTGCAAGGGGCACGACATAGCTTATTCTAAAAATCGTGAAAACGTTCAAGCGAGAAACGCCGCAGATAAAATTTTAGCTGAAAAAGCTTGGAATCGCGTTAAATCAAAAGACGCTAATTTTGGCGAAAAAGCGTCTGCATACGCTATAACTAATACTATGAAATTAAAATCTAGACTTGGCATGGGTTTGAAGAAGAAAATTAAAAAGCGAAAGAACGCTAAAAAATTAGGAATGGGTTTAAAGAAGAGAAAGCAAGTTTCCTTGAAGAAAATTATTAAAGCTGGTACCTTTAAATCAAAGCCAAGTAACTGCGCTCTAACAGTCATACGATCAGCTTTGAAAAAAGCACGGAGCGCTGTTAAAGAAGGTGGAGGTAAAAAGAATATTAAAATTCCGCGTATTTTACCAGTCCCCGTGAAAACAGGAGAGGTATTGCCATTTCTCATTACTCTATTTGCAGGCTTGAGTGCAACTGGCGCTCTAGCTGGTGGTGCTGCTGGAATAGTAAAAGCCGTAAATGACGCAAAAGCTGCTAAAGAGCAGTTGGAAGAAAATAAAAGACATAACAAAACTATGGAAAGTGTAGCGTTGGGTAATGGCTTATATCTTAAACCACACAAAGTAGGGTTAGGTCTCCATTTAAAAAAAAAAAAAGTTCATGAAATTACCTCAGCGAGCACTTACAGATGCGGACATTTTAAAATATGCAAAACTTTTAAAAATATCTAATTTTCGGGGAGTATTTATGAGAAATGCAATGCCAACTTCTGGACCACGATATAGTGAATCCGCTATAGTTAATCTAGATGATGCTAGCGGCTCTGGGACATACTGGGTTGCATATAGAAAAAGAGGCAAAAATGTTGTATATTTCGATAGTTTTGGAGATCTCCGACCACCCTTAGATTTAATATTATACCTCGGAGTTGACGAAGTTAAATATAATCACGAAAGATATCAAGATTTTGACACGTACAATTGCGGTCACCTTTGTCTAAAATTCTTGTGCAGGGCTATATAAGGAGAGGTGAGGGGAAACATTGCATCATTCTCATTTAAGCTGTCATGGAAAGTTCATTAACTCTGACACTTTCAGGTACATCTTCTACACTAGAAGCACAGTATTTTCCACCAATCGAGTTATCGCCAAATAAAAATTACGTTTTAGGCCTTGTTGAACTTTTAACATTTAACTCAATCCCTAATATAGACAGTAGCAATAATAAGTTTTACATAGGTGAAAACGTTGTCCTTCTTCCAGTTGGAAGTTACGAAATTGAGGATATTGACAAATTTCTTCGTAAAAAATTAGCGCACAACATTACTTTCAATTTAAAGCCTAATAATAATACTCTTCGCTGTACAATTAAGTGCAGCAGCCTATAGATTTTCGACCTGAAAATTCTCTCACTCGTCTACTGGGTTTCACCAGACGTGTTCTCGAACCGAACGTTGTTCATAATTCTGACTTACCCGTTACAATTCTCAAAATCAACGCTTTGAGAGTCGAGTGTAATATCACTTCGGGAGCATACATAAACGATAAAAAAGTACACACGATACACGAGTTTTTTCCTGCTGTGCCACCGGGTTATAAAATAATCGAAGTTCCCTCACACGTCATTTACCTTCCGATTGCCGTAAAACGTATAGATCATTTACAAGTACGCATCATCGATCAAGACGGAGATTTAGTAAATTTCCGAGGAGAAGTTATAACTATAAGATTGCACATTCGACAATCATAATGGGAATCGTTTACACCAAAAACTATATAAGCAGAGAAATATGCCCGCCACGCATCAGTCATCAACGAACTGTGAAGGCGCTAACACGTCAGAGCATACAAAAACTAAAAAATCTAGGCTTAAAAGTAGTACTTGGTGGAAAATCACTTGTATAATCTTTTGCTGCTTTCAACGAAATGGAAGAAATTCTAAGCATACAAATACCTGTAACTTTCGATGAATCCGTAGCGCACTATGAGATTCACGCTCACCAACCGTATACAGCATCATTCAACAACAGCGATGAAATACGTATATCTATTCAACATCAAGATTTATGTCTCTTACCTTCCCGCAGTGCGCTACATATCTGCGGACGATTAGTTAAAACTAATAATACTCCTACTACAAATACAGAACTTGGGAATAATGCCATTTGTCATTTGTTTGAAGAAATCAGATATGAGTTGAACGCTATTGAGATAGACAAGTGTAAAAATGTTGGCTTAACCACTATCATGAAAGGCTGGGTATCACTCAATCCGACTCAGAGTTTCATCATTGAAAATGCGGGCTGGATCGATGTAGAAGAAACACAAAAGATAATCGATGATGCTGGTTACTTCATTGTATCGATTCCATTGAGTCTAATTTTTGGCTTCGCAGAGGACTATCGTAAAATTTTAGTAAATGCAAAGCATGAACTCATTATCATGAGATCGAGACACGACTTAAACGTCGTTAAACAAACAGCTATAAGAGTAGACAATGCAGAGGGTTACGAGGACTTTAATGTTGACATAACTAGAATCGAATGGCTTATGCCATACGTAGTTGCATCGAACTCTAACAAAATTCGCTTACTCGATTTTGTAGGAAAAGATCACCCCATTGCCATGAGTCTTCGCACGTGGGAATTGTACGAGTATCCACTACTGCCGATTACGTCGAGACAGGTATGGACTGTTAAAACATCAAATCAACTTGAAAAACCACGCTTCGTCATCTTAGGTTTTCAAACCAATCGAAAGATCTTGATAGTAAGTTTCTGTAGCTTGTTCTCGATCTGGCTTTCGATTTGAATTCTTGTTGTCGCAATTTCGCTATTTCTATTTATCTTCAAGTAGCTGGTAGCGCGTTGAATCGTTTTGGAGGAGAGTGTAACAAAACAATTCGGTTCTTTTTTTTGTTGTTGTCATTGGTAGAACTAGAAAATTGAGTGACGACAATTTTCTTCATCTTTAGTGTGCAGCGCACATGGAGTGCATTTAGCAGTTGTCGTTAGTGGTTTTTTTCTTATTGTAGTAAGTTGATTGTCGTTGACGGGGCAAGGCATCAGAAACAACGAAGATGTTGTTATGGTTGCTACATTATCGAACTGATTCGCTTGGGCACGTCAGATTTTTTATGTGGAATGCTTGTTTTTCTTTTTGTTTTTTTTTGCATTTGACTGAGTTGCAGTTCAATTGCATTGTTTTTTTTTTTGCTGCTTGTTACTCTTTGGTAACAGAATACAGCAGTGCTTAGTTAAGATTTTTTTTGTTCTTTTTTGTTTTGTGTTCTTCTTTCTGCTTTTCTGCTTTTGATTGGTCAGCATTTATTTTGTTTTTTTTTGTCATTTCTTGAATTTACGCCTTAGTTAACATGCCGAGAAAATAAGCCATACGGCTTCCTGAGAATTTGCGCTTACATAAGCGTAGGGTGAAATTCGTTTCACCTCTAAGTAATAAGACATTATTTTATTATTTTTACTTTTACTCGTTCTCATTAAAAATAAAACTAGATTGAAATAATAATTAATTATTTATTGTAGTCGAAATGGCTTCGAATATCGTGAGAGATAATCAGCCGGAGGTAGTTGCCGAGAGGGATCGGTTAGAATCGGTTTTCCAATCTTATATTCGAGAGAAAATGTCCAGGCGCTGAAGAGTAGTCGGTAAAGTAGAGAAGGAAGTATGTCGGATCTAATCGATCGTTTAGTGAGATTTGACTTGCGTCGAAATTATGGGGCTAGAGCAGATTCCTGGAGATATCCTAGAGGATAACGATCCATCGAGGGGATCTCCAGTGCCGGGACTAGAGCATGACGAAACGTTCATGGACGTGACTACTGAGACCGGCCATGGAGAGGTCACGGAGGGGGGGGGGGAGATCGAGCATCCAACTTAACAGTAAAAGAAACATTGGATCAATCCGCGCAGATCATGCCGAATACCCACCGAGGGTGTATGAATCAATTTATACTGGACTCTCCTCCAAGCGCAGCCAGTCGATGACGGTGGTGAGCACTGGTGCCGCACCGCATCCGCATGGGGCCAGACCAAAAGTCCCAGATAGTAGTAACTTGATTATTCAGTATTTGAACAGTCAACCGAGTGCATAATCCATATTATATCCCTTTCCCAATAATAACCAAATTCTCGAAACACAAACCACCATTCCGGGTGGTTTGGAGCAGTACTCATACTACCATTCTCAAGACCAATATCCTGAATCCCACCATTTACCTCCTGCTACCGAAACATTCCCCGTCGTACCACCACGAACTTCATAAACCACTAACACGCAAGTATATTTTGGAGCCACACCCCGATGCATATCGAAAATCAGGCTGCGCAAAATAGAATCTCTCGTATCGTAACAAGTCAACCTCAAGGGGCGAATCTTTCTCGACCAGAAGCGAATGCACGCAAAGAAGTAAACCGCCTGCTTCCTGGTTCGATTCCCAACTGTGCCGAGGAAGTTAATACTCGATCGCCCTATTGAAAAATATCGCGCGACTAATCGCGCGAAGATCGCGCCAGTTTATCGACCATTTTCTGCCGCGATAATCGCGCGATAATCGCGCGATAATCGCGCGAGTTAGCCGAAATTCAACATTAAAAAATAAGTTTTATTTTCACAACTGTGTACGTGCTTGCATAATTGACAAACATTATGACTGTAAATGTATCACCCAACTGAAAAATCTCACGTGAGATCTCACGCCAAAATCTCATCTGACCTTTTTCGTCATTCATAATTAAATTTCACTAGAAATTTAACTTTTTTTTCTATTTCGTAATTAAATTTCTCTTTTCGGTGGCCGATAACGGAGTCTAGACGGTGCGCTACGTGGAGCGCTCCATAGGTTTCTGCCTCTAGGTATTGAAACTTATTGTATGCGTGGTCAGGTGTTCAGGGTGACCGATGACGGAGTCGACCCGCATGAATTCAGAAAAAACTATTTCAAATAATTTCTCGAAGTAAGTTTTAGACTTAGTTCTGTTTTTTAAAACACTACTGAAATGTTGAAGTTTGTTATTAGCTAACAAAATTAATATTACTTAAGTCTTATACTTCTTTGATAAAATATATTTTTATTATAAATAGAGGTTATAACTGTATAAGTATATATAAAAAATGCTATAACTGTATAAGTATATATAAATAATAGATATGAAACATACCTGCAACATTACAATAAGATATAAGAGCACTGATGATATTTTGCATAAGGGGGTGTGGAATACCGACCTCTATTATGCGACCTACCGTACCGACCGGACAGAAGTAATTCATTATAACTAGATTGTTACTACGATTAACGACTTATTCAAATCCGCTTGCCCTCCGTAATGTAATTATCTATCGTTCTGCAAAGTTTTGAGGCAAAATTGTCCTTGAAATTTTGCCTCAAAACTTTGTGGAATGATAGATAATTACATTACGGAGGGCAAGCGGATTTGAATAAGTCGTTAATCGTAGTAACAATCGAGTTATAACGAATTACTTCTGTCCGGCCGGTGTGGTAGGTCGCATAATAGAGATCGATATTCTACATCCCCTTAATGTGGGGAAAGAAAAACGACGTTTAACGAGTCTCGTGCTCGCACCCTCGACGTCGACCCGTGATAGCAAATTTACACTAGGCCGGCGTCGAGCGCGCCCACGTTTACTCGATATTAGTAGCTACCGCTAGAACAGTCACGATGGCGACGGCGACAGGGCGCGCGAGGAGGCGACGTCTTGGCGATGATGTCCCCGTTGAGAGAAAGCTGAAATTTCGCGCCAAGCCTCATATAACAGAACAAAGTCCAAAGTATCTTGCAAATTTGTGACCTGACTGGTCTTGGCGAATTCACATATAGTTATAAAATCACTTCACATATGAAAGAGTATTGACATGTGGATGGCTTTACTAGTTTATAAATTTTAATCGGTTTTTAAATAAATTGTTTGTACATTCATTATTTTATTTAATATAATTGAGGTTTTTTGTCCACCACTCACTGTTATAGTGTAAGATATATTTTAAAATATTTTAAATATATTTATTCATTTTGTTATTTTCTTATAGGCACATCTTTTTTGATATTCACAATTCAGATGTTCGATGATAGATTTAAGCCTTGGGTGGGTATAGCATAAGAAATATATTTGGACCCAATGAACTAAATAATATTGTAGATCTCTTATACAAGAGGACCAAAATCAGCCGTGATTGTGTGTAAATTGTAGCTAAAGAGACGAAGTACCTATGAGCATACGAAATTTTCGAATTACATAGAATATTTTATATACACATAGGTAGTGCCTTTAGTTACAACTTTTATTAGTCGATAAGCCACTTATGGGCTGGGTGACTTTATTGCAGGAAATATTGGGACCATATGGACAAAATACCTTGATCATATTTGATTATAACAGTTATGACATGTACGTATTACTTTTACAAATAAAATTCATATTTAATATGACATTTTTACAAAATCATATTTACATTTTCTTTTATTTTAAAATAATGTTTTAATAAAATACTTAACCATTACGGTCACAAAGATTCATATCACATATGATGCCATTATGTCCATCGGGTTCAAATATATCCAGCGGTAAAGTCACTCATCATATATTAAGTACTTATAAATGTGAATTTTTTATAATCAATTATGGTATTAATTTACTTATAATAGGAGTAGTTCTATGTATAAATGAGTAATGTGAAAGAGTTTAAATTACGTGATGACTCATATTAAATAGTATTGACATGTGCGTAGCTTGGACTGTCTTTCTTTTAATGATATATTTATGCTTATTCGCAAGTATTTTATATATAACACTATACAATTTCCAATAAAAGAAGAAATCCATACATTATTGCTAAATGATACTTGATCATTAAAATATATTGCTTTACGGCTTGTTTATTAGATGCAGCAATACATTAAAAACAATTTTATATTCATAACATATAGCCTTTTACGAACGGTAAGCCCTATTTTAATGATTAAATAGCATTTAGCAATAATGTATTGGAGACAGGACGTAATCAAAAATACATGAAAGTCTAAGGCCTTACCTAGATATAAACCTGAAGAACATAATAAGCGCGACGGTGACAACTAGACTTAACCTATAGGCAACGTCTGCGAGAAACTCGGCATAGCCTCAGAGATGACAGCATGGACAGCAGCAGGTCTTTCTTAAAGAAGCCACAATGAACCCTTCTTCACGTCATTCATCGTTAGTCGTAACCCATGAACAGGAGAGCGCAAATTGCAACACATTGTTTGATGACTACCGCACCCGCATGTGTACTTATTGAGAGTTTGAGCACTAGAGAGAGAGAGAGAGAGAGAAGAGAGAGGACGCCTATACGGAAGTGCATGTGCGCGACAGTCATAATCAAACGCCGCGTGTTACGACCGGTGCTTACGCTTTCAGAGTTATAACGACAGAAGTTCGAACGTCAGAGAGAGGGTTCATTGTGGCTTCTTTAAGAAAGACCTGCTGCTGTCCATACTGTCATCTCTGAGGCTATGCCGAATTTCTCGCAGACGTTGCCTATAGGTTAAGTCTAGTTGTCACCGTCGCGCTTATTATGTTCTTCAGGTTTATATCCAGGTAAGGCCTTAGACTTTCATGTATTTTTGATTCTGTCCTGTCTCCAATACATTATTGCTAAATGCTATTTAATCATTAAAATAGAGCTTACAGTTTGTAAAAGGCTATATGTTATGAATATAATATTGTTTTTAATGTATTGCTGCATCTAATAAACAAGCTGTAAAGCAATATATTTTAATGATCAAGTATCATTTAGCAATAATGTATGGGTTTCTTCTTGTATTGGAAATTGTATAGTGTTATATATAAAATACTTGCGAATAAGCATAAGTATATCATTAAAGAAAGTACAGTCCAAGCTACGCACATGTGAATACTATTAAATATGAGTCATCATGTAATTTAAACTCTTTCACATTATTCATTTATTTATAGAACTAGTCCTAATATAAGTAAATTAATACCATAATTGATTATAAAAAATCCACATTTATAAGTACTTAATATATGATGAGTGACTTTACCGCTGGATATATTTGAACCCGATGGACCTAATGGCATCATATGTGATATGAATCTTTGTGACCGTAATGGTTAAGTATTTTATTAAATCATTATTTTAAAATAAAAGAAAATGTAAGTATGTTTTTGTAAAAATGTCATGTTAAATAAAAATTTTATTTGTAAAAGTAATACGTACATGTCATAACTGTTATAATCAAATATGATCAAGGTATTTTGTCCATATGGTCCCAATATTTCCTGCGATAAAGTCACCCAGCCCATAAGTGGCTTATCGACTAATAAAAGTTGTAACTAAAGGCACTACCTATGAGTATATAAAATATTCTATGTAATTCGAAAATTTTGTATGCTTATAGGTACTTCGTCCCTTTAGCTACAATTTACACACAATCAAGGCTGATTTTGGTCCTCTCGTATAAGTTATGTACAATATTATTATTAGTTCATTGGGTCCAAATATATTTCCTGCGCTAAGGCCACCCAAGTCTTGAACCCATCAACGAGCAACTAAATTGTGGATCTCAAAGGAGATGTACCTATAATTATTAATTACAGCCTAAAGACTGTACCTATAAGTATACAATATTTACTAAATAACAAAATACAAAAATATATTTAAATAAAAAATCCACATTTATATAGGCTAGGTGACTTTACCGCTGGACATATTTGAACTCGATGGACCAAATGGCATCATATTTGATAAAAAATCCACATTTATATAGGGTAGGTGTCTTTACCGCTGGACATATTTGAACTCGATGCAACAAATGGCATCATATTTGATATGATTCTTTGTGAGCGTAATGGTTAAGTATGTTTTTGACAACATTGCTTTAAATTAAAAGAAAATGTATGATTTTGTAAAAATGTCATGTTAAATAAAAATTTTATTTGTAAAAGTAATACGTACATGTCATAACTGTTATGGTCAAATATGATCAAGGTTTTTTGTCCATATGGTCCCAATATTTCCTGCGATAAAGTCACCCAACCCATAAGTGGCTTATCGACTAATAAAAGTTGTAACTAAAGGTACTACCTATGAGTATATAAAATATTCTATGTAATTAGACAATTTTGTATGCTTATACCCGATTGTAAATATTCACCTGGTTTTCACCTGAATTTCCACCTGAATTATCACCTGAATTTCCACCTAAATTTTACGTGAAATTCGTGTAAAATGTATGCGAAAACCACCCAAATTTTATGTGATTTATACCTGTATTTCACGTGTCAAAATTCTAAAAACGTCAGGTGAATTTCACGTGATTTTCACCCGATGCTCACGTGAACTTCACCGGAGATAAATTAAAGCTTCCTTCTTGTGACATCGTTTTTCAGGTGAATTTCACGTGATTTACATGTGAATCCACACGAATTTTACATTTATTTCACCTATATTCCGTAGTATTTTCGGGTGAATTTAACCTGAAATTCACGTGATTTTCACCCAATATTCACGTGAACTTCACCACAGATAAATTAAAGCTTCTTTCTCTTGTTATCGTTTTCTCAGGTGAATTTCACGTGATTTTCACCCAATATTCATGTGAACTTTATATAGACCCTATTGAAAGTATCCATCGGGATTTCCATATAGAAATATACATGGATTCCATATGGACACTCATATGGAAATCCACCTGAAAATCTGTTCCAAAACGTCATATGCAAATCTGTATGAAAATCCATGTGAAAATCCATATGAAAATCCATGTACAAATCTATGTAGAGATGCAATTAAAAATCTGCCCTGAACCTGGATTATTTATGGATATACTACTGCAGATACGATTTGAACTTCGCCGAGAACCATCATTGGAATATATATAAAAAAGGCTATATCGGTATTAGTATATATAACTAATGGATATGATACATACCTAGCTGCAACATTACAATAAGATATAAGATCACTGATGATATTTTGCTTAATGTGGAGAAAGAAGTAACGACGTTTAACGAGCCTCGTGCTCGCGCTACTCGACAACGACCCGTGATATCAAATTCACACGAGGCCGGAGCCGAGCGCTCCTACGTGTACTCGATTATTAGCAGCTACCATGAATAGTTGGGACGGGCGGTTAAACTCGGCGACAGCGCGAGAAGTCGACATCTTGGCGATGATGGTGCTCTTCAAAGAAACAGCTCAAATTTTTAAAATCGTTTATGCTTTGTAAGTTTACTGATAATTATTATTTCACAAAATTTTTTCAGATTCTTTATTAAAAATCCTTAAAAATGAGCCCTACTAAAACAATATTGGCGAACAACCCTCTTTTGTAAAGAATTGTATATTTTTTAAATACCAATAGAAACCAATCATTTGTATTTCTGACAACCAGATGGATTTGAGATTTTAATGTTATTCATATATCTAATGTTATAGATCTTGTCAATAAGTTTCTCAAAGCAGGAAAAATACATTAAACATCTATTTCCAACAATATTTTCAACAGGCCTGTAAGTAAAAATATTCATCTTTACTTTCCTAAATTTTCAATGGGAGCCGGTTACACTGTTAATAAATTCTATATGTATTTTTCATATCTACTGGAAAGAAAATTTCATAAGTTATCCAGTATTATGTGTCCCAAATGATAAAGTATATTATTATAAAAAAGTTTAAATCAAAGTGGTTGAAAGACAATTTAACAATTGTATATTCCGATGCCCAGACACGAACTTCTTACTCAATAATAGTCCAATGTAATATGGTGTTCTTATTAAGCCCTCGCTTCATGAAATTTCATAAACTATTCAGTGAATAAGTCACAAATAAATAATTGAATTATGGATCTTAATGATTTATAAGATTGTAAATTACATAATTTATGAAATTACATGAAGCGTAGACTTAATAAGAAAACCATATTTTATTTGAAAATAATTGAGTAAGAAGTTCTTGTCTGGGCATCGGAATACACAATTGCTAAATTGTCTTTCAACTACTTTGATTTAAACTTTTTTATAGTAATATACTTTTTCATTTGGCACACATAACACTCGATAACTTATGAAATTTTCTTTCGAGTAGATATGAAAAATACATATAGAGTTTAATAACAGTGTAACCGGCTCCCATTGAAAATTTAGGAAAATAAAGATGAATATTTTTACTTACAAGCCTGGTGAAAATATTGTTGAAAATAGATGTTGAATGTATTTTTTCTGCTTTGAGAAACTTATTGACAAGATCTATAACATTAGATATATGAATAACATTAAAATCTCAAATCCATCTGGTTGTCAGAAATACAAATGATTGGTTTCTATTGGTATTTAAAAAATATACAATTCTTTACAAAAGAGGGTTGTTCGCCAATATTGTTTTAGTAGGGCTCATTTTTAAGGATTTTTAATAAAGAATCTGAAAAAATTTTGTGAAATAATAATTATCAGTAAACTTACAAAGCATAAACGATTTTAAAAATTTGAGCTGTTTCTTTGAAGAGCACCATCATCGCCAAGATGTCGACTTCTCGCGCTGTCGCCGAGTTTAACCGCCCGTCCCAACTATTCATGGTAGCTGCTAATAATCGAGTACACGTAGGGGCGCTCGGCTCCGGCCTCGTGTGAATTTGATATCACGGGTCGTTGTCGAGTAGCGCGAGCACGAGGCTCGTTAAACGTCGTTACTTCTTTCTCCACATTAAGCAAAATATCATCAGTGATCTTATATCTTATTGTAATGTTGCAGCTAGGTATGTATCATACCCATTAGTTATACACGGTGACCCATTTTAATCGCTACACCCGGATTTTTCGGATCCTAAGACAGATAGGAAAAAATGATTCAGACAAAAGTTGTAGGGGACGAAGGGGGCCAAACGATGGTCCTAACAGCTTTGACCTTGAACTTGACCTTCAAGGTTATTTCAAGGTCAAGTGGTTTTTTTTAATAGGAACACCTATTTTTGACCCCGGATTCGGAAAGAGCGGGAAATTTTACGTTCAAAATCATATTGAGACATTTTTTTTCAAGGTCATTTCAAGGTCATTTCAAGGCCAAATGAAGGTCGAACTCCGAAAAATCCATTTTAAGTCGTTTTTTCCATGAGTCACAGGCTTAAGTGGTTCAAACTGATCGTAGGTTTAATAGGGAAACCCACACACCCAAAACTTTCACATCCTAGTAAAGAAATATCAAACTTGCACATCCGAACCCCATGCTCTTCATAGCCTCACATGCTAAACTGTTACACCAGACATCCCCCAGTCCCACACATCTCTACCCCATGTCTGATGTTTGTTTAACGGAAACTTCAAGATCATTAAAGCTTCTGTTGTAAATGTGTCAACCTTACGTTTAGCGCTACCCAGAAACAACGACGTGGACGTAGTAAGGATTGTTTCCTTTGGGGTGCTTGATTAAAGTGAGTCCCCTTGCCTCTCACTGTTCAGGGTGCTTGATTTAAGTGAGTCCCTTCGCCTCTCACTGATCGGGGTGCTTGATTAAAGTGAGTCCCCTTGCCTCTCACTGTTCAGGGTGCTTGATTTAAGTGAGTCCCTTCGCCTCTCACTGATCGGGGTGCTTGATTAAAGTGAGTCCCCTTGCCTCTCACTGTACAGGGTGCTTGATTTAAGTGAGTCCCTTCGCCTCTCACTTATGTGTTTATCTAACCTCGAAGAAAATGTTCGAAATTACGACCATTTGCTTCCAGGCACATAGTCAAACGCATTTGGAAGTGGCGAACGGTGTTTAGCAAAGTTTGCCTTGGAATGGCAGCGCATGCTCGACGAATTCTGTCCATCATGTCTACTCTTGTGGTGGGCCTTTCCTCAAAAACGGCATTTTTTAAATACCCCCATAAGTAAAAATCTGGTGATGTAAGATCTGGTGAGCAAGCCGGCCATTCAACCGGACTACCTCGACCAATCCATCTGTTACCATACTGCTCATTCAAAAAAGTCCTGACAATTCGAGCGAAATGTGGTGTTGCGACGTCCTGCTGGAGCCACATTCTTCGTCGCGTTTCTAAGTCAACATCTTCCATCAATACAGGTAGTTCATCTCTTATTAGCGTTAAGTACGTGTGTTGATTAACATTTTCTTCGAAAAAATAAGGGCCAATCACACATCCATTAATAATCCCACACCATACCATAATACTCCATCGTCTTTGATGGTTTACAGTTCTGACCCAATGAGGATTAACATCAGTGAGAGGCGAAGGGACTCACTTAAATCAAGCACCCTGAACAGTGAGAGGCAAGGGGACTCACTTTAATCAAGCACCCCGATCAGTGAGAGGCGAAGGGACTCACTTAAATCAAGCACCCTGAATAGTGAGAGGCAAGGGGACTCACTTTAATCAAGCACCCCAAAGGAAACAATCCTTACTACGTCCACGTCGTTGTTTCTGGGTAGCGCTAAACGTAAGGTTGACACATTTACAGCAGAAGCTTTAATGATCTTGAAGTTTCCGTTAAACAAACATCAGACATGGGGTAGAGATGTGTGGGACTGGGGGATGTCTGGTGTAACAGTTTAGCATGTGAGGCTATGAAGAGCATGGGGTTCGGATGTGCAAGTTTGATATTTGTTTACTAGGATGTGAAAGTTTTGGGTGTGTGGGTTTCCCTATTAAACCTACGATCAGTTTGAACCACTTAAGCCTGTGACTCATGGAAAAAACGACTTAAAATGGATTTTTCGGAGTTCGACCTTCATTTGGCCTTGAAATGACCTTGAAATGACCTTGAAAAAAAATGTGTCAATATGATTTTGAACGTAAAATTTCCCGCTCTTTCCGAATCCGGGGTCAAAAATAGGTGTTCCTATTAAAAAAAAACCACTTGACCTTGAAATAACCTTGAAGATCAAGTTCAAGGTCAAAGTTGTTAGAACCATCGTTTGGCCCCCTTCGTCCCCTACAACTTTTGTCTGAATCATTTTTTCCTATCTGTCTTAGGATCCGAAAAATCCGGGTGTAGCGATTAAAATGGGTCACCGTGTATATACTAATACCGATATAGCCTTTTTTATATATATTCCAATGATGGTTCTCGGCGAAGTTCAAATCGTATCTGCAGTAGTATATCCATAAATAATCCAGGTTCAGGGCAGATTTTTAATTGCATCTCTACATAGATTTGTACATGGATTTTCATATGGATTTTCACATGGATTTTCATACAGATTTGCATATGACGTTTTGGAACAGATTTTCAGGTGGATTTCCATATGAGTGTCCATATGGAATCCATGTATATTTCTATATGGAAATCCCGATGGATACTTTCAATAGGGTCTATATAAAGTTCACATGAATATTGGGTGAAAATCACGTGAAATTCACCTGAGAAAACGATAACAAGAGAAAGAAGCTTTAATTTATCTGTGGTGAAGTTCACGTGAATATTGGGTGAAAATCACGTGAATTTCAGGTTAAATTCACCCGAAAATACTACGGAATATAGGTGAAATAAATGTAAAATTCGTGTGGATTCACATGTAAATCACGTGAAATTCACCTGAAAAAACGATGTCACAAGAAGGAAGCTTTAATTTATCTCCGGTGAAGTTCACGTGAGCATCGGGTGAAAATCACGTGAAATTCACCTGACGTTTTTAGAATTTTGACACGTGAAATACAGGTATAAATCACATAAAATTTGGGTGGTTTTCGCATACATTTTACACGAATTTCACGTAAAATTTAGGTGGAAATTCAGGTGATAATTCAGGTGGAAATTCAGGTGAAAACCAGGTGAATATTTACAATCGGGTAGGTACTTGGTCTCTTTAGCTACATTTTACACATGATTAAAGTTGATTTTGGTCCTCTTGTATAAGAGATCTACAATATTATTTAGTTCATTGGGTCCAAATATATTTCTTACGCTATACCCACCCAAGGCTTAAACCTATCATCGAACATCTGAATTGTGAATATCAAAAGAGATGTGCCTATAACAAAATAACAAAATGAATAAATATATTTAAAATATTTTAAAATATATCTTACACTATAACAGTGAGTGGTGGACAAAAAACCTCAATTATATTAAATAAAATAATGAATGTACAAACAATTTATTTAAAAACCGATTAAAATTTATAAACTAGTAAAGCCATCCACATGTCAATACTCTTTCATATGTGAAGTGATTTTATAACTATATGTGAATTCGCCAAGACCAGTCAGGTCACAAATTTGCAAGATACTTTGGACTTTGTTCTGTTATATGAGGCTTGGCGCGAAATTTCAGCTTTCTCTCAACGGGGACATCATCGCCAAGACGTCGCCTCCTCGCGCGCCCTGTTGCCGTCGCCATCGTGACTGTTCTAGCGGTAGCTACTAATATCGAGTAAACGTGGGCGCGCTCGACGCCGGCCTAGTGTGAATTTGCTATCACGCGTCGACGTCGAGGGTGCAAGCACGAGACTCGTTAAACGTCGTTTTTCTTTCCCCACATTAAGGGGATGTAGAATACCGATCTCTATTATGCGACCTACCACACCGGCCGGACAGAAGTAATTCGTTATAACTCGATTGTTACTACGATTAACGACTTATTCAAATCCGCTTGCCCTCCGTAATGTAATTATCTATCATTCCGCAAAGTTTTGAGGAAAAATTTCAAGGACAATTTTGCCTCAAAACTTTGCAGAACGATAGATAATTACATTACGGAGGGCAAGCGGATTTGAATAAGTCGTTAATCGTAGTAACAATCTAGTTATAACGAATTACTTCTGTCCGGTCGGTACGGTAGGTCGCATAATAGAGGTCGGTATTCCACACCCCCTTAAGCAAAATATCATCAGTGCTCTTATATCTTATTGTAATGTTGCAGGTATGTTTCATATCTATTATTTATATATACTTATACAGTTATAGCATTTTTTATATATACTTATAGTGTTATAACCTCTATTTATAATAAAAATATATTTTATCAAAGAAGTATAAGACTTAAGTAATATTAATTTTGTTAGCTAATAACGAACTTCAACATTTCAGTAGTGTTTTAAAAAACAGAACTAAGTCTAAAACTTACTTCGAGAAATTATTTGAAATAGCTTTTTTCTGAATTCATGCGGGTAGACTCCGTCATCGGTCACCCTGAACACCTGACCACGCATACAATGAGTTTCAATACCTAGAGGCAGAAACCTATGGAGCGCCCCACGTAGACTCCGACATCGGCAACCCTGAACACCTACACCGCGCATTGGATGCGGTTCGAGACCTCCAGACCAAAAACTACGGAGCGCACCGTCTAGACTCCGTTATCGGCCACCGAAAAGAGAAATTTAATTATGAAATAGAAAAAAAGTTAAATTTCTAGTGAAATTTAATTATAAATGACGAAAAAGGTCAGATGAGATTTTGGCGTGAGATCTCACGTGAGATTTTTCAGTAGGGTGATACATTTACAGTCATAATGTTTGTCAATTATGCAAGCACGTACACAGTTGTGAAAATAAAACTTATTTTTTAATGTTGAATTTCGGCTAACTCGCGCGATTATCGCGCGATTATCGCGGCAGAAAATGGTCGATAAACTGGCACGATCTTCGCGCGATTAGTCGCGCGAAGAATCGCGCGATTCATCGCACGATAATCGCGCGATATTTTTCAATAGGGCGTTAGCAAATTATCCCACGTCAAGTGGAATAAAATATCCTCAGCCGGCTATACATCGGCAGAAGCAGTCCGGCCGAGAAGGCCGTGGAGGAAACAACCCTCAAACGCCTTTGGTGTGAAATGCAATTTCGTCGTTTGCAGGGCTAGGCCCCCACCAGGGACTTGATTATGGCAGGCGTTCCTATCCCCCCGGACGTTGGGTATCAATGGTCGTACCTACCTATGTACCCACCGCAATCGTACTATACACCGATTGCATACGGCTATGACCAAAACGCGTTACCGTTAGATTATCGTTATAATTCAGAAAACGACCCGAGGTACGCCTAGTTTCCACATTCGTCGGTAGCAGAAACGTCGAGACGTTCTTCGAATCTTGATACGTTGCTCCAGAGAGAAAGTGGAACATGCACTCTATTGCAAAAGTGGCAGGTTAGTTTCTCTGGGAAGTATAAAGAAGACATCGAAGAATTTATAGAATGGATTAAAGAATGTCAACATTCATTAAGTGTATCATATAGTGAAATTTTGAAATTAATTCCGTCGATATTGTCTGGTAAAGCCCGTTTTCGAGCCAGGCCGCTAAGGAAAAATTGGAATTCGACCTTAGACTTCTTAGCAGCTCTTTGTTTACAATATGAGGCCCCAGATTTTCGAGCCCGCCTTGAGGACGAAATCAGGTCGAGGACTCAAGGGCCGGAGGAACCAATTTCATCGTTGATTTCGAATTTGAGATTGTTGTTAGACAAAGTAGTGCCGAAAATGACTTTGGAGGCACAACTCGAGAGAACGTATCGAAACTTGCATCTCTCGTCATATCGCTTCATATTCAGAGACCAGTTCAGAACATTTGAAGAATTGCAGATCCTGGAACAAAGGGAGGAGATGAGGCGAGAAAAGGAGAAAACTTATCATCCTGCATCACCTTCTGAATCAGGGCTTATTCCGAACTTCGCCTACAAAATGAAAAAGCGAACGAAAGCAGCGGTCATAAACACAACGGAAATGGAAGACGAATAAAATGTGGCTGCGGTAAAAGAAGTTACCAAAGACTACCCAATACCGAAACGACAAGGATGAAATGTAACATCCCCAAATGGAGCAACACTAAGAGCGAAGCCAGCCCAGCAAACCTTCAAGGCACAGGAGAAGAAGAAGGCGTCAATGAAAGTGCACCAACCAGCGCCAGCTGACAACAATTAACCTGCCCCTCAAACGCCAATGAGAAATAACACGGCAGGCGACAAATGCTGGGTATGTCAAAAACCAAGATACACTGGACGAGAGGCTGCACAAAAAGGCGAAGGATCCTATGCTACAGGTGCGGACAGCAAGAGTGCCCCAGCGACTTCCCAAAGGGCAACGGATAATATTTTGGGGCCAGAATGGCAACCCCAAGTCTTTGTATACATGGGCGATATCATTATCGCCACTAATACTTTTGAGAATCCTATAAAATAAAGGTCCTCTCAAAACTAAAAAAAGTAGGGTTGCACGTGAATACTGACAAATGCAATTTGTGTGGTTCTGAAATCCGATATCTAGCTTTTGTCGTAAATAAAGAAGGGTTTGAAGACAGATTCGGATAAGATTTTGAATTTTTCACCCACTACAAATCTAAGACAATTGCGTAGTTTTCTAGGGATGGTAACGTGGTAGGCTAGGTTCATTCAAAACCTTGCCGAGTTAAAAAACACCTTAAACGATCTCCTTAAAAAGAATGTTCGTTGGTCTGGGGGGGGGGGGCAGTAGAAGGCATTTGATATGTTACGCCTTCTGCCTACGCAAGCTCCCGTATTGGTGCAACCGGATGTAAATTACCATTTATACTACTAACTGACGCGAGCAATCGGCAATTAGGAGCCGTGCTCAGCCAAGAATTCGTGGATGGGGAACATTCTTTTATGTACGCTAGTCGTTCCTTAACGAAAGCAGAAAGGAATTATACCGTTACAGAAAAACAGTGCTTAGCAACACTGTGGGCGGTAGAAAAGTTTCGGGGTTATTTGATAGGAGAAGAATTTACGGTCATTACAGATCATAGCAGTCTTCTGTGGCTACATAATTTGAGAGATCCAACCGGGCGCTTGGCTAGATGGGCTACCGCCCTCCAAGCGTACAACATTAAAATTGTTCATCGAAAAGGGGCCCTCCACAAAGTCTCTGATGCATTATCCTGAGCCTTTGATGAGGAAGTATATGAAATAGCTGTCATAGGAGTAGCTGATCCGGAGAAATGTTATTCGCGTCATTTTAGTTCAGTAGAGAAAGACCCCTCCAAATATCCTGACTGGAAGATCGAGAATAATTTCTCGTATAAACATTGTCCTAATCAGTTTTTCGACGATACAGTCGCTGGTTTGGATAGGTGAAACTTAATTGTTGCGGAGGCAGACAGAGAGAGTCCTGTTCGAATGTTATAACCCTCCCCATGCCGGCGACCTTGGAGCCGAAAAGACTGGTTGTCGGATTGCACAAACTTACATTTGGCCGTTCATGAGTAAGGACGGAGCTAGTTACGTGAAACAATGCTTGGATTGTCAATTGCATCAAGTATCACAACGAGCCCCGGTAGAACTGATGGGACAGCGCGAGGTCGAAGGTCCATGGCTTGTTGTAGCGTCGGATGTCATGGGACCCTTTCCACCTAGTAAGTCACAATATCGATATGTTTTTCAGGACCTGTTTACTAAGTTTGTGGAAGTCAGGCCTCTCCGTAGAGGGAATGCTCGACTAATTTCGAAAGCTTTTGATGAATTAGTCGTATTTAGGTGGGGTTGCCCAAAGTACTTAGTCATGGATAATGGAACCTAATTTTCAAATAATATAATGTCGTCGCGGTTAAAAAAATTGGGGGTTATTCAGATCACCATCGCTCCATATCATGCTCAAGCCAACCCCACCGAGAGCGTGAACCGTACACTAAAAACAATGATGGCAATGTTCGTGAAGGAGGATCATCGTAATTGGGAAACTCATCTTCACGATTTCGCGTACACGATCAACACTGCGGTGCATTCGTCGACTCGGTTGACGCCCGCTTTTCTAAATTTCGGTAGAAATCTCCACTCTATTCCGAACTTGTGTCAGCAGCAGGAGAATAATGAGCAAGATGAAATACGTGATTCGGAAGTATGGGCAGATCGACTGAAACTTCTCCCTACCATATACAATCTTGTCCAGAAACAGTTACAGCTTGCTAATGAAAAGCAAGCAAAATACTGTAATAAAAATCGTCGTGATCTCTAGATTGTAGTTGATGACATAGTAGTACGAAGGAACCATGTGTTATGTGCAGCGGCCCAGGACTTCGCTACCAAACTGGCACCGAAGTTCACTGGACCATGCATAGTTCAGAAAGTATTGTCGCCAGTGGTATATGAGTTGGAGGACGAAGATAGTCACCGCATTTCGAAGGTGCACATCTCGGATTTGAAACCCTTCGTACGGAGTGACAAAAATACCCCATTACCCTCCATAGACTGCAGAAGCCTCGGAGTCTGGGAGCCGCCACGATGGTCGGAAAGGAAAGAGACCGCGGAAGAAGCGCCAACCAACCCTTGCATCGGTCGGAAGAGGTGGACGCTACCACCTTCGGTGGAGAACCCCTGGTGGACGCGCTCTCCCGCCCAGTAAGGGGCTGTTTGAGGCTGAGGGAGGGAAGAGGGCTCGGGTGAATGGTCCACCCTCGGCGTCGCTCAGTGCTGCCAGGAGCACGTTCTTCAGGGCATGTTGGGGTTGCATCAGTCTCTTGTTGCGGTAGTGGTTCATGGTCTCACCACCATGAGTGGGCGGCGCACAGGCACCCACATCCTCTCCGGCTAGCGCTTCCCTGGCGCCTCGGAGATGTGACCCCATGGAGGGATTGTTGTATGACCCGTTACTGGGGGTAGAATGGACGGTCGAGAGGAGGTCGGAGGGCGGAGTCTCTGGACCAGAAGAACCCCTAGTAGTGGCCCAGAACACCGAGGCCAAGTCAAAGTTACCAAGGGAGACACAGAAGAATGCGAAGGAGGTGTATGATCCTGGAGGAGAGGGATATCGTGTTCAGACACGATCGGGGTGTTCAGACGGTTCCAGATGGGAATAGCCATAGTGACCTCTCGAGGGAAGCTGAATCCCCGGTACTTCGGGATCCGTTTGACTCCACTTGGAGGCCACACACCCCGATCATCCGGGACACGGCGATGAACCGATTTCGGATGAAAGAAGTGGAATTACGGGAGGAGACGAGGAGACAAATGGAGGAGGCCGGGAAACAAATAAATTGGGAACAGCTGTTTCTATCTCCAACAGCCATTGACCGACAGGAGGTGGAATATTATCAGAGAATGGGCGCACTCCCTAGCAGCCTGCCCAGTCGAGTTGCGCGAGGAAGACAACTATCCCGCCCCCTTCGTAGACTCTGTCTCCATTGGTTGTATGGTAGATAGGTGTTGGAATTGCCACGAAATGGGACATCGATACCCAGTGTCCCCGGCCCAGGCGTGGTGCGTTCTGTTTTAGGTGTGGTAAGTCAGCCGCGATCACGAGGACTTTTGGGAGCGAATATTGTCGGAAAAGGAGGCAGTGCGCGTCGAGTGCCGCCTCTCGGCCGAATTCCTCATCGTCAGACCGTGCCTCCGTCTTCGGGCGGGCGTTAGGGTGGAGCTCACCACCTCGTTGTCGAAATCTTCGAAGGTTCTCGAAACTTCTTCGCTTCGTCTCATCTGTCTTGCTGTATCGGAACAACTCCATCGTGTCCAAACACCTCAATTTTATGGAAATTCCTCTTCTTATCGAAACTCCTCTACCTTATCGAAACACCGTTATTTGATCGAAACACCCTTACCTTATCGACAATCCGTGATCTTATCGAAACATATGGATATAGTTGAAATTCTTATGGAATCTGTCTCTACAGAAATAGAGAAGGCATCAAGCCACTAGTCCCAAATAAAAGCTACTAGTACATTAGTCGTCGATACTAAGGGCATGGGTGAAATTAAGTAGATCACTCTTGATCTCTCAAACGTGTCGTATCACCTCCTCTAGTAGGACATCCTTGGCACAATTGGCGGTGCTACATGTCCGCTTAGTGTCTTTCTCTGGTTGTTTCTTTCTGGATCTATGAACTTTGTCGTCCAATGTCCGAAAAGTGACCCTACCCTCTTCTTCTCATATTTTAGTCGATAAGTCGAGAAAACAGTAGAGAGACTTTCGATATTTTTGAGCTCCCTGAGTCGAGATGTGCATTTTCTAGAAATTGTGTGCGCGTGTGTGCGTGTGTGCATGTGCGTGTGCGTGTTTGTGTGTGTGTGTGTGTGTGTGTGTGTGTGTGTGTGTGTGTGTGTGTGTGTGTGTGTGTGTGTATATTTGAACTCTTCATATCTCCGAAACGAATCGACCGATTTTCGACGGGTAAAGCTTATTCTCTTTGTCTCGCGGGAAAAGAAAGGTACCCTGATGGATTAGAGTTTTTATTGATTTTCTTTTGTTTTATAACCAAAAAACGATTTTGAATATTTAGTTTTTTTTAATTTTTTCATATCTTACAGTCATTATTACATAATATAATAAACTTTTCTTGAAAGGTATTTAAATTACCTGTTTTCCTTTTTTAAAATTTAAAATATCTTTACTTTGTCATTTTTTATTAAGGAAAACTTTTTTATATTTCATAAATTAATTTCTCAAAAAATATTTTATTTATCGACTTGAAATTTTAACCAGCTATTACACTAATTGAAGACTATATGTGGTTAAAATTACAAGAGATTATCTTCATTTGTTTTTTAGAAAAAAATTATTTTAGAAAAAATTTGCGTTTTCGTTGTCGCACGATAACTAGAGCAAAAATTATCCAATCGTCCTGAAATTTGGCAGAGATGAGGAATTTGGATATCGGTGGAAAGTAGGCCCATTTTCTTAAAGGCTTTGAAATTACCTATCAATCTAAATTTTTGTCGGCCTGATTGGATAATGTTAAGTCGTTTAAAAAAAATAAAGAAAAATATCGAAAAATAGAAAACAATTTTTTTCTGCTATGGGTTTGGATATCGGTGGGAATTAGGTCTATTTTCTGAAAGGTCTTGAAATTACCTATCAATCTATATTTTTTTCGGACCCATCGGATATTATTAAGTCGATTAAAAAAAAAACCGCTGCCAATTCATTGGCCCGTAGCTTCCTCAACCGTGATTTGTTGATTCCTTTAATTAATTTTTAAAAACAAAATTTATAATATTTTAAAAAATTTATTGCATAATTATAATTAAATTCATTTGTGAATATTAAAAATTGTTAATTTTTAAATTTATTTATTTATTATTTATTTATATCAAATTTATATAAATTTTGAGCTGATAAATAAAGTTATCATTTGAAATAGAAGTAAAATATCTATATTTTATAATAAAACAAATACCTAACACGGTTGTTTTGTTATTATCAAAAACGTGTTTTTTTTTTTTATATTTCATAATTCATATTTTTTAAGAAAAAAAAATTTATAGCTATCACTGTTCTTTTGTTATTAACAAAAACGTGTTTTTTTAAAAAAGTTCATAACTCACAAATAAATTATAATAATGCAGAATATAATGCATTCATAATGCATAATTCATAATTATAATAGATTATAATAGATATAATTTTTAAACATTTTAATTCAATTTGTTGGTTGGTTTTTTAAAAATTAAAAAGAAATCATCGTATGCCTACTCAATGACGTTTCCTCATTCCACACCACCTAGCGGTAGATATCGTATCGGTAGGTAGCGGTAGCGGAGTTATGAGTTTTAAAAAAAAACACGTTTTTGTTTTTGATGATAACTAAAGAACCGTGATAGATAGAAAATTAATTTTTTCAGAAAATATAGGTATTTTAATTCTCTTTCGAATGCCTTGCACCCCGTTCAGATACATAGAGCCGTTCTCGAGAAATTACGATTTTGAAAAAATGTCAAAAAATTTTTAACCTCAAATATCTCTGAAATTTATGGACCAACTATTTTGCCCAAAGAACTCGAGCAAGAGCTATCCAAAATCTTCCTCCACAAGGAATTTTGAAGAAATTACGACAATTTTCCCTCCCAAATCGTTGAACATAAAAAACTCATTTTTTTCATTTTTCATGTTTTACGTTTTTGCTAATAACCAAAGAACCGTGATAGCTAGAAACTTTTTTTTTTAGAAAATATAGGTATTTTAATTCTCTTTTAAATGCTGCCTATCCCATTCTGATACATACAGCCGTTCTCGAGAAATTACGATTCGAAAAAGAGGTTACAAAAATTTTAACCTCAAAAATCTCTGAAATTTATGAACCAATCATCTATCCCAAAGAAAGGTGCAAGTGGCAACCAAAAATCTACCTCTACAAGGAATTTTGAAGCGATTAACACAATTTTACTCTCGTAAATTGTCGCCACCTAAAACACGTTTTTTTCATTTTTTCATTTTTTTCTCAAAAACTAACCAACAGAATGGATTCAATTTTATACAGATTATAGCTATTCATAATCTCCATTATCATGATTTTTCTCAAAAAAATTGACCATTTAGTTTGGGAGTTATAAGCATTTAAAGAAAAATACGTTTTTGTTAATAACAAAATAACCGTGATAGCTAGAGAAATTTTTTTTTTTAATATAGGTTTTTTTATGCTCTTTCGGACGCTACCTATCCGATTATAAAATTTAGATCCAATCATTAAAAAAAATCAAAAATAAATTTTTCGTAAATGAAAAATTCGACATAAAACAAAAACGAATCAGTTAGTAGTACAAAATTATTTTTTCCCCGAATTCGGAATCAAAAAACAAAAAGAAATGAGACCGGTCCGGTTAAAATCGACCACGTAGATCCGAAAATAAACAGACATTTTCTAAAATCCTGAGACACAAACTTCTAACACCTTTATTCATTTTTCTAGAGCAATTTAAAGAAATTTAAAATTGTACTATTACAAAGCTTCCTCTATGAGGAAGCAAAACGCCTGAGTTAGAGGATATTTGAAACCTTCGCCGAGTTTCATGGTTTTTGAAACCTCTGTATGAGTTAATACCAAGTTAGCAGGTTTTCGAACAAAATGCCTAAGAAATTTGGAAGAAATGCAATTTATACCACTCTAACCTCAAAATTACAACATTGATATGATTTTTCGGCGCTCGTGGTATAAAATACCGTTCGAAACTAGTACGTAAGTCGATTATTTAGGTGGTGTGGCTTTTTCGCACTCGCTTCGCTCGTGCAAAAAGTCACACCAGCTAAATAATCGACTTCCCCACCCGTGTCGAAATGTACTATAATTTATAATTTGAATAAATGGCATGTGATAGTACCTTAAACTTTTTAATTTGCAATTTAATAATTAGTACATAACTATTTTAAATATAATTTTCTTGATCCTTTTGAATAATTGTATTTATGGAAAATCAGATATGCAAAAAGAATGAAATTTTATATTAAAATGTACATTTAAAAAAATGATGTGATGTTATTTATCAATTCTCTTTGTGAAAGCATTCTGCTAAAGCAGTTAGCAGCGGCTTTTTTTGCTGCGTTGTAGAACATTTCGCGAAACCAATCAGAACAAAAAAGCCATTGTTCGTTTTGTAGAATACCTTTTTCTTCGTTTGTTAAATATTTTTTTTGTTAAATGTTCTCTTTTTTTTGCGTAGTAGAATACGTCGATGGCTTAACGATAACCAAAAATCAATTGATAGATCTTGTAGAATAGTTTTTTCTCGCCCTTAAAATATTTTTTTTCCGCTTTGTTAAATACCTTATTATTTTCGCGGTGTTGCCTTGGACGACAAACTGCGTCCTGAATTGTATGTATTGTATAATATGGTTATCAAGCCAATGACCTGCTGCGGTTCCATCGGTACAAAACTATGTTGCTAATGGAGTGCGAATACGAGTGAATCATGTGCGATTGTAAGAGCGCCCAGCGTTAGATAGGGAGCGTTTCCGTACTAACTGACGGTATCCGGTATGTAAGTACCGTAATCACTCGGGTATCGGACTAAAATGACTTGCCCGGGGATCTGCTCCTAAAATCCCGAAAACAACGCGTAGATCGCGAACTTGGCTTTCCAACTTATTGGATCGCTGAGCGAAAAGCGTGCGCTCGAAGAGTAAAGCGCGCGGCCGCTAGACTCAGATATGAAAACGACAGGCAGAGTCGTTTTCCCGCGGAGGTGGCGGTATCCAGGAGAAGGACGGGTTGTATAAATAACAACGCTACGGCTAACTAGATATCACAGTATATTCAAAAACACAGAGTTAAATACATGCACGCCACAAGTGCAGTTAAAACAAATCAGTTACTTCGTGCGCGACGGTTACAATTCAAACGCGCGAACGTTACGGCGTAATTATAATAATATTTGTATTGAGTTTGATTAAGGGGATGCTGAAGTATTATAAATCGATGGTTGTGCTGTATCCGCTATATCACGTTTTTATCACACAAATTAACAATTTCTTATACTTTGGGAGACTTATGCGCGTTTTGGATATCAACGCTTAGTTATTTCACAAAATAGCAACACAATCAATAAATTACCAGGAAAACTTAAAGAACATGCGTGGGTAACATAATCTATAAATTACGAAAATAAAAATATAATAATTTGGTTTTCTCATATAGGAAGGTTTGGAACGATGAAAAAATTTTAAAAACAAAAATGTTCAAAAAGACGTTTTAAGGCCATATATGTTAAATTTTGTCGGATTTGATAAACTTTCTTTTCGTACCTGTATGCATGTCGGTTAAAATTGGGTTAAAATTTCATGAAATTATAATCATTTGATGTTGTGAAAAAATTATTTTCGATAAAAATGCGTTTTGGTTGTCGACAGAAAGAGAAAAAGTCAATCAATCGTCCTGAAAGATGGCACATATACAGATTTTTTGTGTCTTAAAACTGAGTTCGTTTCCCAAAAATTGCAATTGTTATGATCAGAGATATTTAAAGTTAAAGATGAGTTTTAAATATTTTGGAATAGTGTTTTCTCAGAGAAAATTTGATTTATCGACTCGAAATTTCAATCGCTTAATCACTTATTTAAGCTAAGTGCTTAAGTATTGGCAGTGGTTTTTAATTTCAAGACTTGTGAGACCTTCGTATATAAATTTATAGTTTACTCCCGAAATTTTAGTCAAACTGGTTAATTATTCGATAATAAAATTTTGAACATCTAACAGACGTCCACTTAATCATTTTATCAATATTGAATCTACTTTATACGAAAAACTTTCCAATTTATGAAATTATTTTTAAAGATACCGAAATTCAAGCACGTTCAAAAACATAAAATAAACATTGAATATAATACAATAAAATGCAAGATAGATAAATACGTGCTACAGCTTTTTTTGTAAGGTAATACCTTTCAAAATAAGTAGATTAATTTTATTATATAATAGTGAAAGTTACCATTTTAGTAACTAATGTGGTATATTTTTTGCATTACCGAACGACTTTATTACCGAGCGATGTTAGGAGCAAGGTATATGGGTGCGTCTGCCAGAAACCAGCCAGCGGGCGCGCGCGACGCATTTTTCGTGCAAAACACGCTCTGTTCAACTCGCTCGTAATCGTATTTTGAGTCTCGCAAAAAAAAAACAAGAGATATATGTCAATAAATCTATTAACATATATCTCCTGCTCTTTCCTGCTCTTTCCAATGGTGCTATTCTTTTTACTCCCAAACACTTTCTTCTGGTGAGAAATTCGAGTGGAAAATTCAGAACCATTTTTCATAAAGTATAACATGTTGTTCTTCAAGATGCATTGCACCATTCGAAAGTACAAGTTATAGGCTACTCTAAATTTTCAAATTGGAGAAACGTAGAGCTTAAAAGTAATAAGATTAAAAATACAGCGGCGAGCGGCCGTGTGAAGTCTATTCTGCGCTTGGACGCGCCACTGTATGCGTCTATATCTATTATACTTTAATCGTTGCACTTTCACGTGTTATTATTTCTGCCACTAGTGGGACCGAGACCACAGAGTCGTTCCCAATACTTAAAGAAGCGGCTTGGACGGTATATATTACCCACTGAAAATGTTTTCTTTCTCAATATTTATTATTTTCATAATAAAAAAAAATTTTAAATGTCAACGATTTTCAATCGTTGTTGTAATCCTTTTGATGAAGTAAAGCATTCACCTAAACTGAGGTTTGTTTCTTGAAAAATGAAAGCTCGTTTTCGGAACTTGCAAGATAAAGATAAAATATGTGATTCTTGTCGATTAAAATTTGATGCGAATATTGAGAAAGAAAATGTAGTGTCAATGGAAGAATCTAGAGAAATTATTTCTAATTATTACTTCTGAGCTCTAAGTTTCTCCAACTTGAAAATTTAGGGTTTTGTAGCTTATAACTTGCACTTTTGAATGGTGCTATGCATTTTGAAGAACAACATGTTTTACTTTACGAAAAATGGTTCTGAACTTCTCACTCGAATTTCCGAATTTCAGAAAAAACTGTTTGGGAGTAAAAAGCACCAATAGAAAGGTAAAAAAAAATCTATTGATATATGTCTCTTGTTTTTTTTGACAGACACAAAATACGATTGCGAGCTTATTATACCAAGCCCCAGTGTGCGGTGCATCCGAGCGCAGCGCGAAGAGCTCGTGCGACCACTTGCCGCTGTCTTTTTAATCTTGTTACTTTTGAGCCCTTCATTTTTTCAATTTGAAAATTTAGGGTTTTCTAGCTTAAGACTTGTACTTTCCAATGCTGATATGCAGTTTGAAAAAAAAACATGATATACTTTGAGAAAAATGGCTCTGAACGTTCAACTCGAATTTTCGACCAGAAGAAAGAGTTTCGGATCAAAAACAATAGCACCATAGGAAAGAGCAGAAAAAAATCTATCCTTGTATACCTTTTATTTTTTTCTGCGAGTCTCAGAAGCGATTCGAGCGAGTTGAACAGAGCGTGTTTCACACGAAAAATTCATCGCGCACGCAGCTGGTTGGTTTTTGGCGGATGCTCGCATATATAGCTTTCATTATTTTTCTATATACCCTACACTAAGAGCAGTATACATGTTCATAACAGGATAAGATTTCTTCCTTGTATCGAAAACTACATAGTACCAAATCCATCTCAAATCGAACAGCCAGAGTATGCCTACCTCACCGATCATTTTGCAGTCAAAGTATTGCTGTCCTTTTCGAAAAATGATTCGACACGCATTTTTTCATTTTTCAATTGCACCAAAATTACATCCGATTGGCAATGTCAAAAATTTTTACAAAATACTAACTTTCAAATTTTATTCTTCACGGTCATCTTCGAACAGCTGCCAATTTATGAGTTTTTTTAAGTTCATGAGTAAACTATACGCGATCTTATTCAGATTAGCGTCTTCTTTCATGTCCTGCATGAAATTTGAATAAAAATTAAAAAATGCATTAGTTATGCAGTCTGTGCTAAAAAATGCACTTTTTAGAAAAATGCATTTTTCTCAAAACTCCAATTTTTTTAATGAATTTTTTACTGGTGGTAGGGAATATAAATAGCTATCCGACCATGTGTTTCGGATATGGTATTTTTGTCCATAGAAAGAGAAAAAAATACAATTAATTTTCATTTAATACAATGTGCCACGGTCTGCCGTACCGACGTCGGTAGCAGCGAGCGGTTATAGTACTTTCAGCTCGCGAATACGAGATGGCGTGTCGATGCAGAATTGGAGCTGTATCGACGTGATGACAAGCAGACCACGACCAGCCGGCGGTAGCTATCTTAAAGTTCGCTTGAGAGAGAGAGAAGCATGCGCTCGAGTTCGCTCCTCTAGTTTTCGTGATTATTCAATAAAAATAGAAATACTTTCGTCCGCTTTGAACCAAAAGTAATAGTGTCGCCTACACGCAATTTTTTCGGTGTGTTGAGAAGGCAGACACCGAGTACTTACGCCGTTGTACCGCGTCCTATCGTGTGACCGTGCCACAAGCTATTTCAACCTGCCGCACATCCTACTAGGACCAGGCTTTCCATTCATACGACGCATGGCCCGCCATCACCACTGCTAGAGGTAAATACGTTAGCTTCGAGTTCAACTAGGCTCCGCAATAGATTTCGCCTTTCAAGGTAAGCGTGCACGCTTCTGCCGTGCCGCGGAAATAGTACCGCATAACCGATTGTACAGGCTCGTCCCACCTGGACAACGGCTTCGTGTAGGCGCTCTAGTGCGGAGAGCAAGTGTGCTGAGAAAGCGAAGACTCCGGGTTCTCACATTACCAAGGTCGGACACAAGGTCTCTCTCTCTCTCGCACCACCCTCTCTCTCGCACTTACACGTGTGTGCTGGCGCACCGTCTAGGAAGGAAATACATAACATCGGATCAACTTTAACTTCACGTCAATATTTATACCAACATTAACCTATCTTAACTTCATTCAACAAACAATAGTCTTTTGTTATTAACTTTAATCGCTCGAGTTATTATTTCGCGACCTTAGTCATTCATCGTTTCTCTCCCGCCTCCTTATGTTATGTTAGAGAGAACGTATCGTTTTACATCTGAGCAGCTCGGACACGAATTAGGGACCTGGTAAGGAGTTTGAATTCCTGACAGAAATAAACGCAAGTCTCGGACTTGCGTGTTGCACGGTAAGTAACTAGATTAGGTTTAGCATTGCACGACGTTGTAGGGTCTGTTGTCTAATCTGGCTCTTGTGCCTCCGAGAGTTGAACCGATGGATCCGGAGTTGCATTGCTAAGACGTGCAGGTGAAATGCATCTTAGCTATAATAACCACCCAGTGACAAATGGTAGTCAATAATAATAAATATCAATGGATGTTTGTATATGAGACGTTTCATGGCAACTGCCCCCGCGCAGTGCGCGAGTGCCAAATCGTGCTATTTCTAACTTATGTTTATAATACTAAAAAAATTGTCTGTGAGGCATTTCCAATCTATTCTTTCCTCAGCTTTCCTATGATGTAGGCAATATTTTCGAAATTTTCCATTTTTACCTTCAAAAACTAGTGTTCAGATTCAAAAGTGTATCTCTTTCTCGTTATTGATGGTCAAGGCCAGTTCAGTTTAGTTTAGTTTAATGGTTTCTAAGGGGCAATGTTTTCGAGCCATCACACGCGCCAATCGTGTTACAGTAGCGCTCTACGATGAGGCTCTTTGGTTAGCGCATGTGCGAACTCGCTATTACACTCGCGCAGCGTATTAGTGAGACAGTTCCGCGGCGACTCTCGTCTCAACAACACCGCTCACCTCACCCACCGGTTGTACATATTGTTGTCGCAAATAAACCCACATACAAAAAAAGGAGTTTTGCAAGTACTCATTTTTCCACACACAAACATATAAACATTTTGGTCCTTCGAGCCGGATTAGGTCAACTTTGCGCCAGCATCAAGGAACGGAAGAAGCGAGGAAAAAACATATTGCCCTTTGGCTGAAGGGTGCACGCGCGCTAATCGACGCCATTTTGAGGAAGCTACACACTGTAGCAACACGGATCGAGCATCTTATAAGGCACGCGGAGATCGTCACGGAACACATCGGATTTTGCTTGTTCGAGTGAGCGAGTGCATCTCACAAGGGAAAGAGACATTATCGGCTACTCGACCGGGTTGGACGAGCGGATCTTCGAGGAGCGGGCGAGTCCATGTTTTAGGGCCGGGCGAGTCCACTATCGAGGAGTGAGGGAAGAGCCGTGACGACACCATATATGCGCGACTCGCACGGCAACACACACACCAGTCTACGAGGCTGCGAGGAGAGAGGGAGAAGAGCCAACAAGGAGTGAGACACCAATTTAATACAGGTGAAAACGTTCCATTGTCAGCTCGATTTCGTGTGTGTGTGTATATATATATATATATATATATATATATATATATATATATATATATATACGCTGTACGAGCGTGCACAAAGGTATAGTTTCGTGTCTCGATTTCGCTCGACACACAGTGCAACATGCGACCAAACCGTGTGTATTACAAGTATACATACACGCTCACACAATCGCGCACTACACGAGCACTTGTGAAAAGCAATAGATATTACTCATCGGGCTCAATGCCGTAAAACGACGCCATTTTATGCAGCAAAGGAATTTATCCCTCGTGCTTGGGTTTAACCTTGAGTGAAATTGAATTTATGCATAAATAGAAAAACCGTTGCGCTCCCATTCGGCAAGACGACTGGGAGTTGGTTAAACGTGAATTCATATTCAGAAGCTAAATTTTTCTGAGTTTTTCAGCTGACGGGAGATCACGGACGACGCCGCGAGCGTCGATAAGTTTGTATGGCCCATGAAACTAATTGGACAGGAGGGGGCGGTAACTCAGGACTGCCTATCGTCTCCAATCAAGCTTTCACTTCCACTCACGCTGAAGTCACCGGCTAAGCAATACTCTGCTCAAGCAGGCGCTCGAACAACACAATCCTAGGTTACGCCGAAGCTGCAGCGAATTTCGACGACAAGTTACAGATGGAGTGAGGTAAAAAGTCGAACCTTTTTCGAAATAAGGAGCCCCACGAGATGTTCAGGCTTACCAGAGAGGGGCTACAGCTGGTGCTAACCGATATTAGCTTTGTATCGATTCTTCTGACAGTGTACGATAGCATTCTCGTTTGTTACCTTGCGCGTGACATAGTGTAGGGTTGGTGGAGGTCCGCTTCGACTTTTCGGTGAGAATTTAATTCTCTTCACGCTTCAATTCTCGTTGGATTGCTTTTCGAGCAACAATTCATCGCAACGCCTTTGACAACAGTTATCTTAGACCAAGATTGGGGGAACAGATCTCTTCTATTCCCTTCGACTGTGGACGAACGAGTGATTTTCATTCCGAAAACTAACCACGTGACGGATTAATTTCATTACAATGGGGCCCTTTTTCGGTTTAAGATTTGATTTGCGCCATTCGCGAAAATTGGAAATTGGCAAGGCAGGACGCCGCTGGTTAGGTGCGCTCTGCTTTATCGGCCGCGCTTATATATTCCAGGAGACTTCGTTTGAGTGCTGCCAGGAGCACGTATACAATTCGACTAGTAACATAATCTCTGTGGCGTTTTAGTCATACCTCTCTTCTGGTAGCTGCTATAGCCTACCCGCCGATTAACTTTCTTTTGTAGTGCGCCCTTCTCTTACCTAATTTCGTAATTAACCCCCACTTCGTAATGGTTGTCATAGCTGGAATAGAAAAAAAGATGGCTATTTCTCGGAGAATATCTAATTCCTACGATAATTTTAAGAAATTAGGTAAGGCGAACGTGACCAAAGGGGCTTGTATTTCTCGGATGGAGACTCTTCAGGAGTTGTGGAGGAGATTCGACGAGAATCATAAAGACCTGCTAGAGGACGAGTCAGTGGATTTCAAGGATCCTCACTATGCACAGAGTATTCATGGCAGTACGGAGGAAAGTTTTTTGACGCATTTAGGTATGTTTAAGGATTACCTGTATACTCTCGAAACCGCTCCCTCTAGCTCACACTCTCATGATCAAGGGGGAGGTGTGGAGTTCCTACCCTGTCGCTCGCTAAATTGCCAGTGATTTTACTACCCACATTCGACGGGGATATTAAGGATTGGATCTATTTTCGCGATACGTTTACAGAAATGGTGGTGAAGCATGCCAATCTGGCTAACGTTTATAAGCTACATTATTTGCGTGAAGCTTTGAAGGGTGAGGCTGCTAGTTTGCTAGAGGAAGCTCCTCAGGGAGGAGACAACTTTGAATCTTCTTGGCAAATCCTAAAAGATTATTACAACAACAATCGCTTGTTAATCACCAAACTATTGGCAAACATTTTGTCACTAAAAACGATGGAGAGGGAGTCTGCTAGTGCGGTTGGTAGAATTCGCACGTAGCTGAAAAATACTTTACAGGCTTTTAAGGTGCTCGGTAGTCCACTAGAACAATGGGACCACTTAACAGTTTTCCTCACGGTTAGCCGTCTCCACCTCTCGATGCAAAGAAAATGGGAAAGTCTGGTCGCTAGGTCCGAAAACCCTCAGAGTCCCCCGGACTACTCTACGCTGGATAGCTTCTTGCAGACACAAAGATTAACTCTAGTTCAACTAGAAAGTGCAAAGGACATAATGAAAGATTCGAGACCCAAAACCAGTCAAGTAGATTCAAACAAGGAAAGGGGTAATCATCTTCCTAAGAAAAACTCTAAATCGGTAAATTTAGCTCAAGACGAAAACAAAAAGGTCCCTTGCTGTTCGTTGTGTTCGGGATCACACTACATATCGTAGTGTAACCAATTTTTGTCTAAGAATCCTACAGAAAGGAAGCAGGTCGTGATCGACAAAAACTTTATTTCAATTGTCTTTGCTGCCACAGAGCGCAAGACTGTAAAAATTCGAAAAGGTATTTACAGCGCTTGGGCAAGCATCATTCGTCAATACATTTAGATTCAATTAATCGGTCTTCTAACAATGTCGTATCACAGGCAAAGAATGGTCAGAGCTCAGAAAATTCGAGTCAATTTCCATAATCAGAAATTCAAAACGGAGCCGCTCATATCGCTACTCTCTCTCTTCACAATCGAATGCTAAAGATTGTGAATCGGTTTTGCTAACTGCGGCTTGGATACGTGCCCTTTCTACGGAAGGGACTTCATGGTTGGTGAGAGCGATGATCGACCAAGGAGCACAATCTTCGTTCATTACTGAACATTTATGCAACTCCTTAGAGTTGCGAAGGACGCCAGTACAAGTACCGATCACGGGCATCGGAAATAGCAAAAACTTTGTTTGCAAATGTAAGGTAGATTTGACAATCACGCCCCACTTCTCTTCGGAACCCAAACACGAACTTTCTGTCTTTGTTATACCACGGATAACCTCTTATCGCCCCTTTGAAGGTAAGCCATCGGGATGGAATCACTTGCAAGGGATAGCATTAGCAGACCCCAATTTCGGTTGTACGGCAAAGATCGATTTGCTCCTCGGAGCGCAAATACACGCTCAAATTATACAGAGCGGTTTACGCAAGGTTCAAGGTAACTTGAACGCGCCTATCGACATCCTCCGATCATATCGAACGCCCCATCGTTAGCATCAACATGCAAACCACGGAAATAGAACTTAACATCTTGTTACGTAAGTTCTGGGAGATTGAGGAAATCCCTCACCCGCATCCTATGTTATCGGACGAGGAGAGATGGTGTGAGAAATTTTACAAAACTACTGTTAAACGAGATAGCGATGGCAGGTATATCGTTAGGTTGCCCCGTAAAGCGGATTCTCCCGGGTCTTGAGGAAACTCACATTCGCTGGCCTTATGCATGTTAAGCAATATGGAGGCTAGATTTCAGAGAAACGCCGAATTGTATAAAAGTTACGTTGAAACTATGAAGGATTATCTAAAATCAGGTCACATGCGACCCGCAGAATCTCCCTGTCTCAGTGTTATTTTTTACCTAATCATGGCGTAATAAAGGAAAGTAGTAATACTACGAAATGGCGAAGAACGGTTTTCAATGCATCGGCAAAAACAAACCAGGGTTTCTCCCTCAATGACTTCCTCTCTGTAGGTCCGAATTTATTACCAGAAATCGTTGATTTGGTTTCCAAGTGGCGTGGCTATACTTACGTCTTCACGGCGGATGTCGAAAAGATGTTTCGACATATCTGGGTCCACGAGGATGACCAGAAGCTACAGGCCATCATTTGGAGGGAGGAGGCGTCGGAGAGGGTACGTCCGTACCTCCTTACCACGGTAGCATTCGGTTTTAATTGTGCACCATTTTTGGCTACTAGGACGCTGAAACAGTTAGCGCAGGGTGAGGGCGAAAATTATCCTTTAGCTAGGCAAATACTAGGTGGAGAAGTATACATGGATGACATTTTGTCAGGGGCTCATTCTTTGGACCAGGCAAGAGCCAAACAGGAACAAATCAACGGTTTCTTAGGGTTAGGCGGATTCAAATTACGCAAATGGATGGCGAATGATAGAACTCTGATCGATTGGATGCTACGGGATATAGTGGCTACGGAAGCTCATCTAAAGGTTGGGATAGGTTTCATAGTACTTGGGATTGCTTGGGATCCTCTAGATGATAGTTTCTACTACAACGTCACGCTAGAATCTTCGGTCTCACCAGTGCCAAAAAGGTCAGTTTTGTCCAGAATTGCCAAGCTTTTCAACCCGTTAGGATGGATTTCTCCTATCATAGTCACTGCAAAAATATTTATGCAGTCTCTAAGGGTTTTGGAGAAAGAATGGGATCAGGTTTTACCTCCAAAACACACTGAATATTGGCAAAATTGGTATAGTTCATTGATTTCGATTTTGAAAATTCATATTCCACGTTGGAACGGTCTTGAACCGGATGCTCAATCCTATGAAATTCATGGGTTCGCAGACGCATCCAAGCTAGCTTACGCGGCGGTAGTCTATCTCAGAGTAATTACGGGGCAAAACACGAGTAATCACCTGCTTGGTTCGAAAACTAGGGTGGCGCGAACTAAAACTGTCTCCATCCCAAGGTTAGAGTTGTGTGTGGCACAACTACTCGCGAAGCTAACTAAAGACTTTGTAGAAACGCTTGATATGTGTCATGCAGATCTCCATTTGTGGACCGATTCGAAAGATGTACTGTACTGGTTACGAGATATCCCATCAAAATGGCCGACGTTCATCGCGACTAGATGCTCGGATATCCATACCTTATTACCAGACGCCTTCTGGTATCACATCAGATCAGTAGACAACCCCGCTGAGATAGACATAGGGTTGGCGGTAGGTTAACACACGCTATACTTACGGAGGATGAAAAATTTCTCATCATTCTAGCGGTTGAATCTCACTTCACGACGTTGATTGTCCGATATTAACATCATCTTACCTTACACGGAGGCAATCAATTGACGTTGACTTGTATTAAACGCATGTTTTGAATAGTGAAAGGGAAAAATCGGGTCAAATCATTCATCTCGAAGTGCGTTGCTTGCCACAGACAACGAGCAGCAGTGTCGACTCAGTTGATGGGGGACTTACCTGTTGACCGCTTTAGACAAACGCGCCCGTTTCTGCATAGGGGGTCGACTATGCAGGCCCATTTCTTTTGAAAACATCTCGTCATCGAGGTTATAAATCCTTCAAAGGATATTTTGCGGTTTTTGTGTGTATGTCGACCAGAGCTGTGCACTTGAAAGCCGTTTCAAGCTACGATACCGAGTCCTTTATAGCGGCTTTTAAATGGTTCGTATCTCGGCGAGGTGCGTGCCTTAGTTTTACGAGCGATCTGAGCACCAATTTCGTCGGAGCAGATGCAGAATTGAGAAGGATGTTCGCTAATGGTTCCACATTCAATGCGTTCGTTGCGCAGTCACTCACAGAGAGCGGAACAACATGGCGATATAATCCTCCTGGGGCTCCCCATTTTGGAGGGATTTTGGAGGCCGCCATCCGCCGGGTAAAACACCACATGAAAAGAATAGTGGGCGAGACGATCATGACGTTTGAGGAGTTCAGTACGCTCTTGTCTCAAATTGAGGCCTGTTTAAACTCTCGACCCCTCATGACACTTTCTGAAGACGCTTCGGATTTGTTGGTTTTGACTCCGGCCCACTTTCTAATCGGGGAATCTTCAATCTTGCTTACAGAACCCAACCCAACCTTACAGAGGAGAATAGTCCCCCTCTACAACGATAGCGAAGCATGTCTCAGCTGGCTTAGAGGTTCTGGGACTCATGGTCTAACGATTATCTCCAGTCGCTGCAAAAACGAACGAAGTGGAAAACCAAGCAGACGTCCTACAAAGCCTGGAGACATCGTACTGATCCGTTACGAGACCACTCCACCTATGAGATGGCCATTAGCTCGTGTGATCGACACGTTTCCTGGAGGAGATCGCCTTGTGCATGTAGTATTACTCCGCACAGCTACAACAACGTTAAGGCGACCGATTTCCAAGCTCGTCAAGCTGTTAGATGCGAACGCGAAAGAAGAAAATTAAAAACTAGTTGTAGTTATTGCGTAGATGTTATAATTTTATGAATAGTTTTTTTTGCAGCGAACGAAACCAAATTTTCTTGTTTAAATTTTTGTTTAATTTTTTTTTTAGCGAGTAAAACTCGTGTAGTTATTATAAACTTGTTTAAATTAGCGTTAATTGACGTCATCAACTCAATTTTGTGAGAGTTGATCGTGACGAAAAATTAGCCTTGCGAGTCAAGATTTTATTTACTGAGGTTCAAAAGGTTTTATTGTCTTACAAATAGTGATGTAGCACTGCGTCGAACTATTGTATGCGAGTTCCCTCTTTTGAAATGTTAAATTTGTAAACGTTAACTTTGGACATATAATGGTTAATTCAAGCGGAAAGAATGTGAAGCTTATCATTTAAGTTCGATATACTACGATCACGCGAGCGATTTTGTCATTTAACTTTGTTTAATGAGGTGGGCGGAATGTTCATATTCAAATGTGTATCTCTTTCTCGTTATTGATGGTCAAGGCCAGTTCAGTTTAGTTTAGTTTAATGGTTTTCAAAGGGGCAATGTTTTCGCACCATCGCACACGCCAATCGTGTTACAGTCGCGCTCTACGATGAGGCTCTTTAGTTAGCGCATGTGCGAACTCGCTATTACACCGCTCGCCTCACCCACCGGTTGTACATATGGTTGTCGTAAATAAACCCACATAGAAAAAAAGGAGTTTTGCAAGTACTCATTTTTCCCCACAGATACATATAAACAACTACAAAACATCTTATATCTCAAAAAGTATATTTTTAATATTTTTTTTGACCATTTAGATCGAAAGCTGAGCATTTTTTACATCGGAAATTATGTTTTTCGAAATGTGCTCAGGATGTTATCTTCGAGAAATAGAACGCGGAAAAGTAGACTCAACGCCTCTCCTGCGCGCGGTACCGCGTGGTACGTCGCGTGGACTAGGCCTGACTCGCTACCTAATAACATTTCAACATATTTTGTAGTATATGAATAATGTTTTATTGGTTCTTTTATAAAAAAAAGAGTTTCATAACTAACAGCAATATATTACCTATGCTAACACTTTTTTCTCAATGCAGATAATTTTTCTTTGTTTTTTCTAACGGCTTTTCTCGGGAAGGTTTGATATTCAGAATCTAAAATGTTTTTTTGAGCTTCAATATACTTTCATCCATTGGAATAATAGCATGGTATTGTAACGTACCTGGTATGTATTTAGCCTTATCCAGTCTTGGTTTTAATTTTAAGACAGTTTCTTCATATGATTCTTTACTGTTATAAAAAAAACTTTCGTTTCTTTGGAATAATCTTTAGCCCAGTTATAGCTTTCCTGGCGTTAAAATATGGTGATTAGAAGAAACTTGTAGACTCGGTCGTTTTGCACCTATTTTAGGTAGGCGCCTATACCATCGCAAGCACCTTTGCCATGTGCCGTGGCATAAAAATGCCACTCAGCTGGAATACCAAAATCTTTCTCATGAAAACGAAGATTTTGGAAATTAGGTTTATTTTTAAAATGCTGACCTGCTCCATCAGTCAAATAATAGACTTGTTTTGCTATGAAATTAGTTTCGTGGTATGATAGAACAAGTTTTTGATATTCATAAACAAGCAATAGTATCATGGTTTAGATTCTTGGAAATCACAGCAATGCTTATATGTTTAAGCTCTTCATTTTTTTTATAACACACCACAACTGTAAAAACAGTTGCTTGATTGTTATTCCAGTGGAACGATTATGTATAATTTTGTATAACAAATGCGTTATTTTCTGCAAAATCGCAACACACAAGAAATTCTCCTTCTTAAAAGTTGTTTTTTAAGTCACACAATCACTTACAAAAAGTGATTGTTTCTTACCGAAAAAATCGTGAGATTTTAATTTTATTAATTTTTCCCCCAGTATGTACATAAATTCATGAACATTTACAGTTTTAGAAGCTATTGTACACCGATCTCTTTGATACTATGATTCATACTCCATTTGAAAAATATGACTTTCACCAAAACATTCAATCAAATGTTTACGTAATATGGACATATTGGGGCAATCTAAACAGTCACCCAAATAGCATCTATCATGTGCATTATTACACACAATTGCTTGGATGCAATCGTAGCAGTTTTTAAAAGGCAATTTAGTATCTCCGGTTAAATTTTCTAAATCCATAGCGCTTAACAGGAGCTTGGCGTTTTCGTAATGCACACACACGCATACAATATGCGTATCACTACTTCCAGCTAAAACATAATGTGGTGACCTTAATTGTGTAAATTTTGTAAAACCAATATTAACGTGTTCATTTTCTTTTTTATGTAAACTGTACAGTTCATTTAATGGGTCAAGCATGGGTTAAAGCCTGAAAAAATAGATTTGAGTATAATTAGTCAGGTCATTATTTCTTCATATCAATATAAAAAACAACCTTTATACCTCAAAAATATAGATGAAAAGCAACATTTTAACACCTCCCTGGCCACTCTATTTTGATTTATATGTCTATAATAACCACTGGATTGAGGTATCAATTTTTGCATATCACCTCAGGGCACGCAGCGCTGCACTGGAATGTGTCGACCAAATGAGCTCAAATTTGGAGATCTTCTTAATATGTATCTACACAGATTAAGGGGGCTAGACACCTTTTTTTCTGAAATAAGAAGTCATATTTTAATACATAAATGCAAACTAATTATTTCATACTTTTTACATATAGAAGTGGATATATTTACCTTACCTTAGAACTTTCTCCGATGGGCCTTTTGTAGGGTTCAGAACCATCGTCATCGATGAAACAAGTTTTTACACTATCCGTAAGCTTTGAAATTTTCCTGTGGATGGATTGCCTCAAAATTTGAACCAAATTACTCCTGAATAGTATAATTCTCATATAAGTTTAGAGATTTAGGATTAAATGTCAGAAAAAATTGAAAAAATTTTAAAAAATTAAAAAATTCTTGAAAAACAGCACAAAATTTTTTTTCTCATTGGATCAAAAATTCCTGCAGTTATATGAAAATTATACTACTCAGGAGTAATTTAGTTCAAATTTGGAGTCAATCCATCCACAGGAAAATTTGAAAGCTTACGGATAGTGAATAAACTTGTTTCATCAGTGATTATGGTTCTGGACAATATAAAGGGCCCAGACCAAGGTCTAAGGTGAGGAAAATATACTTTTACTTTAGACTTCTTTTACTTTAGACAAAGAGTGATTATTTTAATTTAAAGGACTTACGCATTTTAATTCTCAAGTTGAATCTATTTTAGTTGCTACAATAAACAAAAGAAATAATGACATAAAGAGTCACCGATGATTTTATCATCAAGTACACGAAAGACACTATGTAATCCAAGTTTGATTGTAGTGATAGAAATCAAAAAAATTTCGAAGGGGAATAAGATGAAAAAACATTGCAAATATATACTTTCGACATGACGATTCACATACAGGTCGATAAGTCCGATATGAAAGCCACCTATCGAATGAAAAATGAATCATTAGACGTTGCGTCTACTATTTCGCGTTCTATTTTTTGAAGAAAACAGCTTGATCAAATTTTGGAAAAAACCATTTCGAAAAAACTTTCGATCTAAATAGGCAAAAAAATATTAAAAATATCCTTTTTGACATATAAGATGTTTTGTAGTTTTCGAAGGTGAAAATGGAAAATTTCGGAAAAACTACCTAGATCATTGGAAAGCTGAGAAGAAAATACATCGTAAACGTTTAACAAACAATTTTCTAGATACATTTTAGTATCATAAACATGAGTTAGAAATAGCACGATTTGGCGCCCACGCGCTGCGCTGGGGCTGTTGCCATGAAGCGCCTCATATCTGGAAGTAATAGGAAGACTTAAGTGCGTTTATGGAGTCCTTTCCATTGGATCCACCAATAAGGTTATTTCTTTATTCTCATGAAGCCCGGGCTCCATAAAGCCAGTGTGTAAGACAAAGATGGCGCCACAGGAAAAACACACGTCGGGCACCAAAAACATACTTATATATGCTGAACAGATTATATGTAAGAACATACAAATTATTCACTGCAAATCAAACAAACGAAAGTTGTGAAATCAATTATCGATAAAATAGTCAAGTAATGCAAATAACTCCCCGAAACACTATATGACTGTTCTCAGAAATGTATTCAAATTTGCCCAATCTTCTATACAAATTAAACACAAGAAAGTACTGAAATCAACTTATTATAATCAAATACCCATAAGTTAACCTGACTGACATAATAAAACTTTTCGTACCTCGCGTGTAAATAGTACATTACGGTACAAATAACGAAAGTTGAAGTTCCGCCACTGCGTGAAGTTGGCGAAGCCGAGGGCGCCATATCACGCAGTGGTGGGCCTTGATCTTTCGTCTTGTGTACCGTATACTATTTTTCTTGATGTCCGGTGGAAAGTACGTTTATAGCACTCAAAATCATAATTTTAATATGATTATTCGGCTCTCGTGGTATAAAATACTGTATGATACTGGTGCGTAAGATGATTTTTACCGCATTCGACTTTTCTCACTCGCTTCGCTCGTGCGAAATACCTCTCCTTCAGTAAATAATCACATTCCCCACCCGTATCATAATGTACTATTACATAATTAGTCTCGCCGATATATATTTTGCCACCGACAATGATAACACCGTATATAGCATGCATTCAGCTTCTCGCATGTAACCCGACTAATTCTCACTTTTTCTGCTCTGACTCTTAGGAGTCTTTCATTTCATCAAAGCTCGAGCGTGTTGAGTTCGATGCCCGCCCCGACATTTGCGGCACGAGCGCAGCGAGTGCTGCTAGTCGGGGGGGGGGGGGCATCGAAAACATCACGTTCGAAAACAGCAATTTTCTACATACTTCTTCCTCATCTTCAGATTCGTCGGATGAGGTCAATTCATTATTAATGAACAATCTTTATAGCACTGCGTGGCATAAATCCCCATTTATGTCACGCCTATCTGTGGCATGACGGATTTATGCAGTCAGTGCTATAAAATAATGTACCATACACGTGTCATAAGTCGTTCTTTATGGCACGACGTGTATAAGCGCCCGAGCGTAGCGTAAACATAGACATAAGAGAGATAGACTGCGGGTATAGCTTAGCAAGAGTGGCACCTCTAACCATGTTCGCGCACATGCGTTAGAGAGAGAGACAGCATATCTTCTATTACATATATCTTCTATGCATCTGTCTCTCTCTCAACGGCTGCCAGTCTCGCTAACCTACACCCGCAGTCTATCTCTCTTATGTCTATGAGCGTAAAGTGCAACTATTATGCCACTAGTATCGTAATTTACTGTTTATCCATTTCACAAATTAAAGCAATATAAATCGCTTGTTGATTGATTATCAGAAGTGATTGTTTTTGTTGTACATATAGGTTAATGACTTTGAATATGTTGACAAAACCTCTAAAACAATCTATTAATAAAATCTGCAGTCGCCTAGTTACCAACTCAGAAACATGCGTGGCGAAAGCTGCTGTCAGTGGCGAAAGCCCTAGTAATGGTTAAATGTCCTTCTTTCGCTATCGAAAACAATGGCGAAACCACGTACTTTCCACCAGGGCATGAAGAAAAATACATTTTACGCCCACATTGTAACTTCAAAATTATTCAGCCAGCAGGTATAAAGTACTACTTAATGCCCAAGAGACGTAATAGTATAAATATTGCTACAGAACTTTATAGAACACTTTATGCCCGTGTGGGCGTAAATTATTTTTATTATATAACTATAATGCCTTCATTTTATTTCTAAAAATCAAAAGAATTTTTTCAGATATTTATGAAAAATCAAAGCCTATATAAAAATAAATTACATAGTTACCAACACATCCCTATTTTTCATTATTCTTTCTCAATTTTGTACTTTCTATAATATTACGCATCTTGGTAGGACAAGAGAAGTCTAGAGCTGCACTAGCAGGGATGGTTCTCCGTTCTCCCATACATACTTCGCGGGCCCGACGTTTTGAAGTTTACCGGTGAGCTATTTAAATGTAGAAATGTAGAATACTAAATTTTTCCATAAATTGATTAACAATGCTGACACCTACCTATAAGTCCACTATAAATAATTATATTGACTCTAATTTTTAATTGATATCGTTTAAGTACAATAGCCCTACATGTGGAGAATCATGATTTACTGTCATTACCCAAAATATTTTTCCTTGAGTCCATCTTTTTTAAAATGGGAATAAAGTAAAATATTTATATAAATTTATAGTCTACTCAAAATGCTTTACATTACACTATCCATTTTATTAGCCACCTATTTTGTATCATTTTCGCACGTGTAAATATCATATGAGATCTCCTATGAGAATTTCGGACATCAGATCTGATACGAGATCTCATATGAGAATTTCAGTCATTGGATCTCATATGATATTTTTACGCGGGTTTGCACTTTCTAATTAAGAACAGAGTGATAGATTAACGGATGAGTATTTAATAGGTAGAAGTTAAACATATTCCTATTTATAAGAAAATGACCATCTACACCTTGAACTACAAACCGACGGGACCGCCAAATATGTACGAGAGAACGGAGGATCATCCCTGCTAGAGCAGCTCTAGACTTCTCTTGTCCTCCCAGGATGCGTAATATTATAGAAAGTTCAAAATTGAGAAAGAATAATGAAAAATAGGGATTTATTGGTAACTATCTAATTTTTTCATATAGGCTTATTTTTTATAATAAAAATAATTTGCGACCACGTAGGTATAAAGCGCATAGGTTCTATAAAGTTTTTTAGGAGTATGTGTACTATTACGTCTCTTGGATTAAATAGTACTTTATACCTGCTGGCTGAATAATTTTGAAGTTACAATGTGGGCGTAAAATGTACTTTTACACGCAAGGTACGAAAAGTTTCATTATGCCAGTCAAGTTAACTTGTGGGTACTTGAATATAATAAGTTGATTCCAGTACTTTCTTGTCGTTAATTTGTATAGAAGGTTGAACAAAGGCTATAGCGGGATAAGATGGTCAAAATTGCACTCACCTGGATTTTTTTTTGGGATTGACCATTCGAAAGTATATTATTGAAAACCTCTCTAGCCAAATTTTCAGCTTCCTAGGTGATGATTTGAGTCTCCTAACCTAAAAAACGTATTTTTTCGAAAAAATTTTTTTCCGCTCGACCCTTTTTTTAAAAAAATCTGAAAAAATTCACGGACGTGTGTTTTTGAGTAAGAAAACAGCCAGATTTTTTTCAGATTTAAAAAAAAAAATTGAGCTCAGGAAAATTTTTTTAATTTTTCAATGATTTTTTAGGTTATGTAGGTAATTTTTGGCTAACTTGTAAATAATGATTTTTTGTGTATTTCTTCCCGTTCTTTCAAATGGCGGTGTCCGAATTTGCGTTTTCGAGCCGGAACATACTCAAAATTCGAAAAAACCGATTTTTTGAGCATTTTTCCCATGTTTTTGGCACATAACCTCAAAACCAATAGCTAAATAAGTGTTTATGAACAATTTTTTTTCAATTTCTTTCTATATCTTCGAATTCCACTGTCAGAACTACCATTTTTGCATCAAATAATGCTATAAAATCAAATTATAAACATTTTTTTCGTGTTTTTACCATGTTTTTGGAAAATAACCTCAAAGAAGATCGTTCAATACGTGTCAGGGCATACAAAAATATTCTAAAAATTTTTAGAATCGAGTATTACTTCGTCGGTAGCTACAAAGGGCCTGATATAGCCTTTTCATTAATTATTTTTATTCAAATTCATTTGTAGATAAATAAAAATGAGTAAATATTTCTAATAGAAATTAATTATTATAAATATGTTATGAATATTTTTGTGCTTTTATTAAAACAATAAAATAAGTATTTACCATTTCATATTTGACCTTTATTCTTGCGAGAATTGTTTTTAGAAGTTCTATTTGACAAAATTACGTGAGTAATAATTTTTAATATTGAATTATAATAATATTTTTAATCCTCGTCACTATCTTCGTCTATTACTGGACCAATATCTGAAGTAGTAAATAATTCGGAAAGAACTTTCGCTGGTCTAATAATTTTTGACTTATATCTTACATTACTGAGATAATATATGACTGCAGCAATGTGAGAACAGGATCCTACAGTTCGTAATCCATTGGTACTGTCACACGCATGGCGTAGGATACCGCTGTATCCAATTGAGTTAGGTTTGTATTCAATGTAGCATTTGTAAGTCTTACTGTTAATATGCCTGGACCTTATTAATACTTTAATGATATTTGGTTTGATCTTAATATATTCCAAATTGATATTGTTACTATCATCCATTAACTCAGCCAAATAACATACGGCTTGACCTAATTGATAGGTACCTGAAAAAAATATTTTGAGATTTCTTTCAGTCATCTCCGGAAAGTCAATGACTTCTTGGGATGTTAGCTTGATCGCAGTAGTGGGCCATCTAGACCATCTGGTTGTCTCAGCTTCTAATGCTAAAGTATTTTCACTTTGATTAGAATTTAACATTCTTTCGATGATTATACCTTGTAAGCCACCGTCATCTTTATCGCTATTCAAACGCTTACCAAAAAGGTTGTTGAGAAAACATGCAATTCTACAATATGCACCAGCTTTTAGCAAAAGTTTATTATCTAATTGCTGGTGAAGAAGCTTATACTTTTTACCAAGAATACCATGAACAGCCTCTACAATCCATCTCAATTTCGTAACGTAACGAGATTCATTCGATTCAGTCGTACTCAACTTGGGTCTATTTCCCTTTCAGGCAGGCATGAGAATCTTAAAGCCAAGACTTTTTAAATAAGGTATCACATCCCTAAAACCTCTATCTACAATGCAAATATCACCTTCTCACATAATAGTTCTTATACCATCTGGATCATCCCTTACTTTCTTCATGATGCTTGCATCATTTTCTGTGGCTAAAAACGGACCAGGGACATCAACAGCGAATCCGTCTGTGGTGCAAATAGTGAATGGCTTGGCCAAAGGATATTTCTTCTGACCTGAATATGACTTTCTTTGGTATACATTATTTTTACTTTTTTGGTGACGGAAGTAAGTTCCATCAAAAAACAAAACAAGCTCGTTCTCTAATTTAAACAGTTTTTTGCATAAATGGAAGTGTGATCACGATGAGATCCTCCCTTTTAATACTTTTTACTCCAAAATATTTCGGTAGGACATCTTTTTCAAATGAATTAATTACTGATTCACAAAAATCTGAAACTTTTATTTCGTTTTCTATTGCGAAAATAGACGAAATGAAATTATTCGACGATCCAGTTCGTAATTTAAATAAACATATAACCAGGGCTTGTGTAACGTCTCTAGAATCCGATGATCTCATGGAAACTAATAATTTTCTCAGCTCTTGCAATTGATCAGTCGAAAGATTAATAAAAGAGAATAATTGTTTTTCGCAAGCTCTGATGATTTTATTTTATCTAAAAATGTTTCCGGCTAAATCTGAAATTTTTTTTAAAAATAAACATATTTCATCTGCAGTTAAAACACTCGTGTTACTGTATATCTTTATTAGTTTCAGGTCATCATCAAAAAATCGTTTTTTTATTAAATGCTCGGTACAAACTCGATTGCCATTTGGAATAAAGATTTGCATTTCTTTGAAACATTGCAGTCTTGCAGTCAATGGTACACATGTCAAGTTATTTTTGTTTCTACAAACGCAACATGCTGTATGAGAAAAAGAAAAAATAGTTCTTTTGAGGGGCAACTCGGTGGAAGGTTTTTTTTCTACAGTTGGTTTTAATACTACCTCAACAACGCTCTCTGAACTCTGAGAGCTGGGTATTTCCGAGCTTAACTGCGAACTCATTGGCTGTCTTTGATCACTGGTTGAAGGTTCTACTTTTCGTGTCCCAAAAAAAACAAGTCTTCTACATTTATCGCAAAGTTTAAACCCAATGTCAACATTATCTACATTTAACTGCTCACAAACTGCTTCGGCTTCACTAGCTGAATTAATGATCTTAATCTGAGCTGATATTTTACTGAGATTTCGCTTGAAGCAGTTGCAACATTGATCAGTATCATCAAATTCATCCATGTTCGATGTAAAAACTAAAATGGAGAATATTTAAGATATATTATGGGATCATGAATATAATTACAAAAAATATCGGTGATCTTTAAACAGTTACTTGTGTAATAATCAATCTTTTTTAAAGCTAAGCCATTATGTAATTAACACAAAATTAATGAATTTGGTTATTATTTTATATTAAAATGATTTTTTTCACCAAGAAATATAATGCACTTAAAACTATTTTGATAATAATTAATGAATGGTAAAAAATTAAATATTAAAATACTTACAACATACAAAACAGATGCAAAAACTAGCTGGCTTTGCAACAAAAGTTGTACTTAAATGTTTGAGAAAAAATTAATAAGTTTCGACTATCCTTTTAAATAGACTTGCAACTAGCAAGAAATTGTGATGTACTTTTTTAGTAGCAAGTATTTAAAAAAGTATTGTTCTTCATTTTAGATAAACAATATACTCACTCAAACTCATTTCAATAGGCCCGTTACACTCAAAAAAATATAAGGACCAGATACGGAAATACCATGGGCTAGTATCTCTCTATATTAAATAGTCGTAAGCGTTATTTGTGTCACGGAGACCCCCCTCGCCCCCCTCGTCGCCCTCTCCGCCCGTCGTCCCCCCCTCGTCCACCCTCAGCCCCCCCTCAGCCACTCCTCAAAATAACGTAAAATTGTGATTTTTTCTACGTTATTTTGAGTATGGTAGAGTCCCCCTCGCCCCCCTCAGACCCCCCTCGTGAAACCGTCATTTAAATGTTCACTTAAAAGTTTATTGTTTTCATGTATTTTACATATGTTTTATTAATAAGGTAGTATATACAGAAGTAACGTTTAAGAGAAATTTTGAATTCTTAATTTCTGAAATCAAAGAGTAAATTATGGAGAAAATTACATTAATTATATATAAAAATATATTTTATGTATATTTCATATATTATATAAAATTAATAATTTATATTTTTAATATATTTTATTAATAGGATAATATTTATAAATGTAACGCTTAAGAGTAGTTTTGAATTCTTAATTTCTGAAATAAAAGAGTAAATTATTAAGAAAATTACATTAATTATATATTAAGATATATTTTATTCTATTTTTTCCACATCACCTTGGAGGTAAATAGAAAGATGCGTTTTATTTTTAAGTGGTATCCCCAGTAAGCCTAATCCATAATGAATTGTATCCAAGATTTAAATTAAATCTTTAAGAATGTCGATGAAAATTGTTACTCAGAGGTTTTCGGGGTCATAAAAAGGATGCAACCACAGATATGTGAAGCTTACGAAGAAGTTGACGATCTCAAACATCATAAGATGGTAGATATTTGAGTCCCATGGAAGCAGCATGGAGATTACAAGAGTTTCCTTTGTAACGGAACCGTCTACGATGGGAAAATTTTTTTTTGTATATATTTTTATGCGATGAACCATAGTCATAACCCTGAACACCTATTACCCTACCGACACTATTGCACCAAGGGTTGTAGATGTAACCTGCGCTTATCGGAGTCTCAAGCTGTCATAAAACACCGACGCGGCGCATGCTTTAAAATTTCTGAATTTTTAATCTTGTAATTTCCTTTTCCTTAAAAGGCTATATTTAGACTTTATATTAAACGGACTGTAAACTTTCTTTTCTTCTTGATGAAGAACAAACATTAATCTCAATAAACTAAAATATTGTAATCAACTATACCCACGACTACGAGTGCAGTAAACTATATTAGAAAATCTGTTACCAAATATTATTACCTTTACTTATACAAAATAAGTAATCCACTCTAGGAGAAATATTCACCAGACATTAATTATTAACATAACGAAATTATGTACTAATCTGAATAAGAAAATGATATTCATAAGCCATAAAAATTATAATAGTAAAACCTTTAGGAGAAGTACAATATTACTGATTGTTATTAACAATATTATTTTGTTTGCATTAACGCACTAGTTATAAAGTATGGTTAAGTTCCTACAAATATGTTCTAAATAATAGCTTAAGTACAAATCGCTAATTGAAATTTTACCTTTATATGTTTGACTGAGTATTTTTGTATTTTTATATATAAATTAAGTTTCTTCTGACAATAGGTACAGTAACCAATAATTAGCAACCGTTCAGGCGTGGGATGAAAAGTATAACATTGTAAAATAGATTTAAGGTTGTAATAATTACTTTCAGACACATTCATGAAAGAATATTTTCCCTAATCAAATAATAAAACTTATTCAACTTTTATTTTTTCTTCCGTTATGAATAAATAAAATGTTTCTATTACATAAACATTTTGGATTTTAAACAATTACATGTGAGATGGAAATATTCCTTCAAAATGTGAAAGTAGCTTTAAGGGACGCTTGCTTCGAGCGGATACACTATCTTGATTGTTGTAAAACACATGGCCCTACTAAATATAGATATGACGCTTTCCCACGCGGGGACGCGCTTTTCCGAGTTTTGAATACACGACATATACTATATACTGAAAAGATTATTTACATTATTAGACAATATCTCTCATACCGTTAAAGATAAAATTATTTTAACAACTTTGAATATTAAATATAGCAGTAAGGAAATTAGGAAAAATAATACTAATTCCATATTCTTTGTTAAATTGCAATCAACAGCTTTTGCTTGTTTCCGTATTAATAATATTAAGATCTATTAACAAGAACCCAAAAATATAACTCTATAACTAACCATATGCATTTGTAAACGCAACCAATAAACATGTAAAGAATCTTTTTTAACAAACGATAAATGATTACTATAATACTTAATATATTACATAAAGCAATAAGTCATGTTTACCACTAGTTCATTTTATATAACCGACCGTTTGTAAATTTATCGAATGTAATTACATTGTAAATTAGATCTTTAAGTATTAATAAATTTAATATTGTGAATAATTACCGGCAAAATAATCACAACGTTTTCATTCAAATTTGTAATAATTCTCTACACAATTATCTAATAAAGTAGATAACTTTATACTTGTAAAATATTCAAGATTATTAATAATAAGAAAATGCTGAGAGGAAAAGAGGGTGTCTATCTGTACAATCTGTCTCACGCACATGGCGTATCTAAAAATAGATTTCCTCAGTCTTCCTGCGTGGAGACGCGTTTTCCAGCATCTTTTGGGACTCAACGTACTGTAGCATAAGAATATTATGTTAGATTAACGACAAATATCTCAATAACTATAATTAGGAAAATAATTCTGTTTTAAGTAACGGTTGTATTATGCTAAATAAAAATTATGAGCTGATAAAAATCATTATCATATTATATTTTTATAGTAAATAATAATCCTTTGTTTTTTTTTCTGGATTAATTAACTAGCTACTAAGTTCAAATAATAAACCTGTTCGAAATTTGAATAATACACTGTAATCTATATGTTTCTTATTCATTAATTAAACATTAACACTATTAATAAGGGATTTCCATTTGTAAATGCAAATTTTATGAACTATATACATTAGATAAATATTTTTACTAAACAATAGTTGTATTCTGACACATTGATATTCAAAGCAATTAATTAAATTTCAAATATTTCAAATAAACAATAGAAGACCTAAGAAAAATGTATTAACTTAATAAAATAATTTAGTAATATAATTGAAATATTAGCTAGAATGAATAGTCTAATGTTTTTATAAAGTTTGCATAAGAAATTTCATTGTTTAATGTATAATTAAGTTTATAAAATTTATAATGCGTTTAACTCCTGTTGTAATAGACCGATAACTTCCGTTCAAATTTGTATTTTCATTTTAGAACAAAATGTAATAGAAAAACATATTTTATAATTTATAAACTGCCAACATTGTATAATTTTCAGCAAGTAACAGAAAATTGATCATTTTTGACTCGAAAGAAAGAGAAGGATATATCTTTTGTCTCTCTCATCTCTCTTTCTCTGTCGCACATATATCATATATCGTTCTCTCTTGCTCCTTAAGGAAGATACGAGCCGCCGGAAAATACCCTGGAGAAGGGATGAGCGACTGCTCTCTGCCGCTCCCTGTGTTAAAGCATAGGATTTTCCCCACTTTCATAAAAATCGACGTTTGGAAGGGATGCCACCCCCGCACCATTGGATACCGTCTTCTCACACCACTAGCCTCAATTAACATTACAGGATATATGACTATCAACCGCCGTCACACTTGGCAACCAACGATTCGTTAACGCAAGATGACGCAACTACCCGATTCGACACCGCAGTTTTTCCAGCCGAAGAAGAGGAGGAGCAACGCATTTAAATACGCTGAACGCGCACTGCTCGCCGGTCAGTCAGATTTACAAGCCTCACAAGCTTTGCTGACTGGTCCAGGGTGCAGTTCACCACAAGCCTCACAAGCTTTACTGAACTGACCAGGCAGTCAGATCAACACAAGCCTCACAAGCTTTGCTGACTGTACGGGCAGATCGACACAAGCCTCACAAGTTTTGTTGATTGTACTGAGACAGTGCTCTACAAGCCTCACAAGCTTAAGACCTGTACAAATTTATAAATAAACATTCAAATTTTACACAAATTCAAATTCTTTTTCAAATTTATTATTTAACAAAGAAAAAGAAATTTAAAATTCCAAATCAAAATTTCAAAAGGTAAATAAAAAGGTTTAAAATACAATAAATATATATTTAACTTTGATCTTCGAATAAAAGTGTTGGCCTGGGTCTTAAGGACTCTAAGGACTTGTTTATTCAAAGAAACGGGTCATTTAGTGTTAAGCCTTAAGGGCTTTTATGCAATTTGACCTAACAAAGAAAATATTATTTATTTTTCAGACTTATAAAAAAAATATATATATATTTAACTTTGATTTTCGAATAAAAGTGTTGGCCTGGGTCTTAAGGACTCTAAGGACTTGTTTATTCAAAGAAACGGGTCATTTAGTGTTAAGCCTTAAGGGCTTTTATGCAATTTGACCTAACAAAGAAAATATTATTTATTTTTCAGACTTATAAAAAAATATATATATATTTAACTTTGATCTTCGAATAAAAGTGTTGGCCTGGGTCTTAAGGACTCTAAGGACTTGTTTATTCAAAGAAACGGGTCATTTAGTGTTAAGCCTTAAGGGCTTTTATGCAATTTGACCTAACAAAGAAAATATTATTTATTTTTCAGACTTATAAAAAAATATATATATATATTTAACTTTGATCTTCGAATAAAAGTGTTGGCCTGGGTCTTAAGGACTCTAAGGACTTGTTTATTCAAAGAAACGGGTCATTTAGTGTTAAGCCTTAAGGGCTTTTATGCAATTTGACCTAACAAAGAAAATATTATTTATTTTTCAGACTTATTAAAAAATTATAATAAATAATATATATTTAACTTTGATCTTCGAATAAAAGTGTTGGCCTGGGTCTTAAGGACTCTAAGGACTTGTTTATTCGAAGAAACGGGTCATTTAGTGTTAAGCCTTAAGGGCTTTTATGCAATTTGATCTAACAAAGTTTATTTATTATTCATTTCAAAGTTTGACGCGAAATAATTTCATTTTTGCCAATTTCATTATTTTATTAGTTTGACGACTTGCAGCCCAAATGCGTATTTCTTTGCTATTTAATTAATTAAATTAACGCAGTGGCTTATGAGCATCAGCTCTCGGGAGGGAAGGGTGAACCTGAGATTTCCCTGAGATTGGGTAAAATTAGTTCTCCTTGAAACTCATACTCCTGGGCTCTTAACCTTATTTCCTATCCATACAAGGGACGTGTGCAATTGTTCTTAAGGGACATATGTGCCGTACCTGTTGGCCCTGGTAAACATCCAAACTTCCTATTATCAAAAATATTTTAACTCAGTTTAAGCGCCTTATACTTCCAACTCAACAGCTCAACCAAGGTTGAATAGCTAACGCAGCTAAGGCCTGAAAGAGCGTAACTCTTCACCGAGTTAACCATCCCAGTCGTGTTGTGTTCTCGGACGTGACACCTTTATGTGGTAGAAGTCACACCGTAATACGTTTAGCAATTCACACCGAAAATAAACAAAATATAATTTTCGAAGAAAATAAAGAGGAAAAAGCTTTAGATAACTGGAAAACTACATTAACTTCGTGGTTTGAATTAAATAAAAAAGAGAAAAATGCAAAAAATATTAAATACGTTAATATACCAAAATATTATATTTTTAAGAATAAAACTTGGATAAAACGTCAACGAGAACTAAAACATGTTGCTATAGGGCGTTTAAATGTAGTATCTCCAAGAGATATTGAAAGATTTCATTTAAAATTAATTTTAAATCGTGTTAAAGGCGCAACATCTTTTGAAGAATTACGTACATTTGAAAATAAAACATATAATACTTACAAAGAAACAGCAATACAAATGGGTCTAATCGAAGATGATTTACAGATTGACAAAATTTTTGAAGAAGCTTGTAATATAATGTTACCTGTTCAATTGCGTACATTTTTTACTTGGGTTTTAATAACAGATAATATTAATGGTAATACTATTTGGACAAAATTTAATAAATATTTTAAAGAAGATTTTGACAATAATAAAAATAACCGAGCTCTTCATCATATAAACGAAATTTTAAAAGTTGAAGAAATGTCTTGTAAAGGTTTTGGATTACCTGAACCTGATGAAATTTTCGATACAAATAATGAAAATAATAAAGAAAATATTTTATTCTTTAAACAAATGTTTAATAATTACTATAGTCAATTAAACACAGATCAAAAAACAATTTTTACACAAATATTAAATAATGAACATAAAATTAACTTTATTGATGGTCCTGGAGGTTCAGGTAAAACGTTTTTATATAAAACTTTAATTTATTATTTTTTGTCTGTAGAACAAAAAATTATATCAATGGCTTGGACTGGTAAAGCATCTACACTATTACCAAAAGGTATGACCAGTCAAAAACTTTTAGATTACCTTTAGATTTAAACAATATTGAAAGTGCATTTTTAAAATTTGAATCAGATAAAAAAAAATTTCGTGAAATTTTTGCGATTATTTGGGATGAAGCGTCAATGATTCCACGTAAAGCTTTAAAAATTGTTGATAAAACTTTACAAGATGTTTGTAATAATAATCTACCATTCGGAGGAAAATTATTAATTTTAGGAGGTGATTTTAGACAAATTCTCCCTGTTCAAATTCCAATATTTAAAATTTAATACTTCAGAAAGACAGAAATAACAAAATTCCAAAATAATTTATTCAAATTTTTATAGATTATAAAGATTCTGACCAATCACCATGATCATTTCTGACCAATCACCATGATAATTTCTGACCAATCACCAAAGCTCAATGACTGTCATTTTTATATTCATGGATTGTAAATTATATCTATTAGTTATTGTCAAATTGTTGTAAAAATGACCGTCATGTAAGCAATGTCGGTAATTTTTATATTTATGTATTGTAAATTATGACTATCAATGACGATAAAGTTATTGTCAAAATGACTTTAAATTTAGAAAATGTTATCAAACGATCATTCCATATTAATACACAACTTTTTACGCAATTTTCATCTCGTAAGAGATAGATGAAATTATACATTTTCATATCAAATTAAAATTCGAAAAATAAATTTTTCACAAAAAAAATTGGAAAAATTTTATGGAAAATATTAACTTGTAATTTTTGCATGGCCAATTCATATTCAGTGGTAGAAATGTACCCATTCTGCACCACTGCCACTGAGTATGAAATTGGTAGATGTGGGACAACAAATTTATTTTCGTGTTACGTTGAACTTTGAACGTGTTATATTGAATGCGTTATGTGGAAAGGCTGTTATAATGTGAGAGGATGTATTTTAACAAATTTGATAAAGACAGATTTTTGTTTTCATTTTTCAATTTTTCAAGTTTTACATTTTAGTTAATAATAAAAAACCGCGATAACTAAAAAATTTTTCTTTTTAGAAAATATAAAATTTTAATTCTCTTTCAAATGTTACCCATCCCATTCAGATACACAGAGCCATCCTCAAGAAATAGATTTTAAAAATGTCTAGAAAAATTTTAACCTCAAATATCTCTGAAATTTATGAACCAATCACTTTGCCAAAAGAACTCATCCGAGAACTATCAATAATATACCTCTACAATGAATTTTGAAGCGAATAAGACAATTTTACTCTTGTAATAGTTGAACATATAAAACTCATTTTTTTCATTTTTCAATTTTTACGTTTTTGTTAATAACAAAAGAACCGTGATAGCTAGAGAATTAATTTTTTTAGAAAATATAGGTAATTTAATATATTTTTAGGTTTTTTTTTATATAAAAGTGATTTTTTTTGTCGTTCAATAACTATAAAATACCTCTTTCGAATACGACCCACCCCATTTCGATACATACCTTGTTGGAAAAAGTTGATAGAAGTCGATAAGATTTCTTATCATCTTGAATGGGGAATCTTAGTTCCTTTTTCTGTATTAGAAATTGATAAAATGCGATAAAATCGATATAAGTCAATATAAGCCGATAAAACTATACGAAAAATCACAATTGAAATCGATGGAATTTCAAGGTGATCTTTTTATTATTTTCAATTGTAATTTTATTTATTGATTTCAATTGTAATTTTTCTTATAGATTTTTATCGCCTTATATTGACTTATATCGATTTTATCGCATTTTATCAAGTTCTAATGCAGAAAATGGAATTAAAATTCACCATTCAAGTCGATAAGAAATTTTATCGACTTCAATGGCGAGTCTTATCGATTTCTATTGATTTCTATCAACTTTTTCCGGCAGGGTGGAGCCGTTCTCGAGAAATTACGAATTAAAAATAAATTGAAAAAAATTTTAACCTCAAATATCTTCCAAATTTATGGATCAATGCTTTTGCCCAAAGAATTCACTCGTTTGGTATACAAAATCTACCCCTACAAAGAATTTCAAAGTGATTAAGCCAATTTTACTATAGTTATTGAACGACAAAAAAAATCACTTTTTTTATAAATTATTTTTTTTCTAAAAAAATAATGAATAAAAAAACCTAAAAATTTATTAAGTTATAGTACTTAATATCCTTTATAACCAAAAAAATATTCATGTTAATATCTTTTTTTAATTTCGAAATATAACCCATTTACAAAAAATTACGATTTCATCAATAACTTATGACGAAATACAGCTACCGACTTTTTTTTTTAAATTGTAGATAATTTTATCCTACATACAGAGAATTCATGATATATAAACAATATTTGTTCTAAATATTAAAAAAAACGAAAAAATAATTTTGAAAATTAAAAAATGGCTATAAAAAAAAAAAATTACTTTACAAATTATTTTACAAAAATAGAATATTGACCCCAATTGTGGAAGCAAAATCTAATTGATCACTCTCCCGTTAAAATCGGTCTAGTAGATCATGAGATATAAGCGTATACAGACACACACACACACACACACACACACACACACACACACACACACACACACACACACACACACACACACACACACACACACACACATCCATACGGATATTTTCTAAAAATAGTGTATTTCGATTCCAAATTTGCTAAATAACATTTCTAACACATTATCTCATAAACTTTTTTTTTTACTATCATAAAGCTTCCTCTATGAGGAAGCAATATATTAGAAGACCATTATTTTCTCATGATCAATTATATGTAGCATTATAAAGATGTAAAAACCCAGATAAAATTTTTATTGAAAATAATTCAGAAAATAAAGAAGAAATTATAAGTATCGTTTGGAAAGAAATTTTAGATAAATAATTTTTAAATATTTTTCTTTTTAGAATATGTCGACTACACAGAACGAAAGTAAATTATAAAAAACAACAATATATTTATTCGTTATTCAATAATAATAATAAATACATAATAAATTATTAGTTTTAGACTATTTAGAAAATTAACAAAATTATATGGAATACATGATTAATTTAGAATCAGATAAAATTATTGAAAAAGATAAATTAAAAAAACTAAATCATCAGTCAAAATAAAACAAGAAAACAACAGAACAATAAAAATACAAAACTCAAAACTGGAAAACTTAAAGTTGACAAAATTTTAGAAGAACTTAAAAATCTTTCTTTACAATAATTGAATTTTGTTTTTTAGGTAAATCTTTATATAATTATTAATTAATTAATTTTTTGAATTAATTTTTAGTTAATTAAAACAACAATATTTTTTCTTTCATTTAGGACAATGGAATATACAAATAACGTTGGAAAATTTTAAATAGCATATCAGAAAATATTAAATATATAAAAAAAAAAAAAAATAAAAAAACAATTCAAAAATTGATAAAACATTTCGAAGAATTTAACTTATTATAAGGTAATTCAAATCATTTAATTCTTAAATTTAATTTTACGAAATATATATTATATTATAAAAAAATATACTTTTATTGTAACAATTTTAATGTCTTCTGAAATTTTATAGTGACAAAGACAGTGGATTAGGCCTACTGGGAGTACCACTTAAAAATAAAACGCATCTTTCTATTTACCTCCAAGGTGATGTGGAAAAAATAGAATAAAATATATCTTAATATATAATTAACGTAATTTTCTTAATAATTTACTCTTTTATTTCAGAAATTAAGAATTCAAAACTACTCTTAAGCATTACATCTATAAATATTACACTATTAATAAAACATATGAAAAATATAAATTATTAATTTTATATAATATATGAAATATACATAAAATATATTTTTATATATAATTAATGTAATTTTCTCAATAATTTACTCTTTTATTTCAGAAATTAAGAATTCAAAATTACTCTTAAACGTTACATCTGTATATACTACCTTATTAATAAAACATGAAAAATGCATGAAAAAAATAAACTTTTAAGTGAACATTTAAATGATGGGGGTCTGAGGGGGGGGCGAGGGGGGCAGAAAATATTAAATATAACAAAAAAAAGTAATAAAAAAACAATTCAAAAATTGAATAAAATATTTCGTAGAATTTAACTTATTATCAGGTAATTCAAATCATTTAATTATTAAATTTAATTTTACAAAATATATATTATATTATAAAAAAATATACTTTTATTGTAACAATTTTAATGTTTTTTGAAATTTTATAGTGACAAAGACAGTATATTAGGTCTACTGGGGATATCACTTAAAAATAAAACGCATCTTTCTATTTACCTCCAAGGTGATGTGGAAAAAATAGAATAAAATATATAATTTTCAATATATTTTCTTAGTATATAATTAATGTAGTTTTCTCAATAATCCATTCTTTCGATTCAGAAATTAAGAATTAAGAACGACTCTTAAGTGTTACATTTGTATTAACTATCATCCATAAAAAATATGAAAAATCTCAATAATCTATTCTTTCGTTTCAGAAATTAAGAATTAAGAACTACTCTTAAGTGTTACATTTGTATAAACTATCATCCATACAAAATATGAAAAATACCATATTAATACAACATATGAAAAATATCTACGTTGAAAATAAATAAATTATTTACTTGTCAAAATTGGAGGGTTGACGAGCGGAGCGAGTAGGGGGGTACCCCCCCTCGTATCTATATATATGAGGAACAGTGCTTATTCCCGCTGTTCCTCGTATATATAGATATACTAACCCATGTTATTTCTGTTCGTTTCACAAGTGAACAGACCATTACGGCCGTTTCTCCTGTCTAATTAACAAAATATATTAGTTAAAATAGACAGTTTGAGTTAAATAGAATGAAGAAAAGTAACATTTTTTTATTTTATTTTATTATATTTTAACACAATTTGTCTATTTCAACTCTTTTTTTTTATAACTAGACAGCAGAATCGACCGAAATCGTCGGTTTACTAGCGAAACGACCAATAAAAAAACGCATCCCACATGTTGATATTCCATTACTGAACTATTTCAATCGTTTGTTACTTTAAAGCATACTTTTATCATTATAATTATGCAGATCGGTAGTTGAAGTACAGATGAATATATACTCCATGCGGCACTTGACTATCTGCATATCAACTCATAATAATTAATATTGATGCATAGTTACAAATACATACATATGTTCATATGTTTCACGAATAATTCTGTAATATGCAGTTCCCCTGCGCCTGAAAAAAGCGCCCTTTGTAGCTACCGGAGAAGTAATACTCAATTCTAACAAATTTTTTTCAGTAAAAAAATTTTTAGAATATTTTTGTATGTCCTAACACGTATTGAACGATCTTCTTTGAGGTTATGTTCCAAAAACATGGTAAAAAACACGAAAAGAATGTTTATAATTTAATTTTATAGCATTATTTGATGCAAAAATGGTAGTTCTGACAGTGGAATTTGGAGATATAGAAAGAAATTGAAAAAGAATTGTTCATAAACACTTATTTAGCTATTGGTTTTGAGGTTATGTGCCAAAAACATGGAAAAAATGCTTAAAAAATCGGCTTTTTCGAATTTTAAATATGTTCCGGCTCGAAAACGCAAATTCGGACACCGCCATTTGAAAGAACGAGAAAAAATACACAAAAAATCATTATTCACAAGCTAGCCAAAAATTACCTACATAACCTAAAAAATCATTGAAAAATTAAAAATTTTTTTCTCAGCTCAATTTTTTTTTAAAAATCTGAAAAAAATGAGGCTGCTTTCTTACTCAAAAACACATGTCTGTGAATTTTTTCAGATTTTTTTAAAGAAAGGGTCGAGCGGAAAAAAATTTTTTCGAGAAAACACGTTTTTTAGGTTAGGAGTCTCAAATTATCACCTAGGGAGCTGAAAATTTGGCTAGAGAGGTTTTTAATAATGTGCTTTCGAATGGTCAATCCCAAAAAAAAATCCAGGTGAGTGCAATTTTGACCATCTTATCCCGCTATAGCCTTTGAGTACATTTCTGAGAACAGACATATAGTGTTTCGGAGAGCTGTTTGCATTACTTGACTATTATCGATAATTGATATCACAACTTTCGTTTGTTTGATTTGCAGTGAAGAATTTGTATGTACTTACATATGATATGTTCAGCAGACATTGACTCGAAGAAGTAAAAGACTTTTTCACTAGTATTTATTAATTTCATTTAAAAAATCATAAATATTATTATTTTATAGATTATGCAGAAAAAACGTCTATACTTGCCTTATTTTATACTCGCGAATTTTTTAAGTACGTATAGCACATTTACCTAAGTCCGCTGTCACGCCTATCCATGTCATAAGCAGCTCATTATTGCACCGTGAGGTGAGCGCACGAGCGTAGCGAGTGCGATAAACACGGTGCAATAATGGACTACTTAAGTCACGGATAGGCGTGACTTAAGTGCGAACTTAGGTCACGCCGTGCTATAAATGTAATTTTACACGCAAGGTACTAAAAGATCTATTATGTCAGTCAAGTTAACTTATGGGTATTTGATTATAATAAATTGATTTCAGTACTTCCTTGTGTTTAATTTGTATAGAAGTATGAACAAATTTGACTACATTTCTGAGAGCAATCATACAGTTGTTTCCGACAGTTGTTTGCATTACTTGACTATAGATAATTGATTTCACAACTTACGTTTGTTTGATTTGCAATGAACAATTTGAATGTACTTACTTACATATAATTTGTTCAGCATACAATGACTCAAAGAAGTGAAAGACTTTTTGACTGGTATATTTATTTGATTTCTTTTAAAAAATCATAGATATTATTATTTTATAGATTACACGGAAAAAACGTCTATACTTGCCTTATTTTATACTTTCGTAGAAAGTTTTATATTAACAATATTACTATTTTTATAGTCATGGAAAAAATTATTACCATTTGTAAGAGTGCTTATTGAATAGATGAGACTAGAAGAATTAAAAGGACTACACAAATTGTGTTGTTAGAACGTACTTAAAAAATTCGCTTTTAATAAATGTATTGATTGTTTTAAATAAATATTTAAGATCTCATTAAAGTTTTTGATACTGACTTTGAGATATTGAGAGAGAGAGAGAGAGAGAGAGAGATTTTTATAGTTATGAAAAAAATTATTACCATTTGTAAAGAGTGCTTATTGAATAGATGAGACTAGAAGAATTAAAAGACTAGACAAATTGTGTTGTTAGAACGTACTTAAAAAATTAGCTTTTAATAAGCGTGTTAATTGTTTTAATAAAATATTTAAGCTCTCATTAAAGTTTTTGGTACTGAGTTTGAGATGTTGAGAGAGAGTGGGGAGAGAGAGAAGGAGAGAGAGAGTGAGAGAGAGGGGAGGGAAAGAGAGGGAAGGAGAGAGAGAGGGCGAGAGAGACAGGGGAGAAAGAGAGCGAGAGAGAGCGAGGGAGGGAGAGAGAGAGACCAATACTTGCCTTAGTTTAAACTTTTGTAAAATATTTTTTGAGATAGATTTCACAACTTTTTAAGAGAAAATGATAATTACATAGTGTGATAACGTTATGAGAGTTTATTATAGTATATTTTTAATATCATTATTAAATGGTAGTATTGTTATTCAAAAACCGCTGCCAATTCATTGGCACGTAGCTTTCTCAAAATAATTTTTTGATTCCTTTTATTAAATTAAAATTCGAAAACTAAATTTTTCACGAAAAAAATTGGAAAAAATTTATGGAAAATATTAACTTGTGATTTCAGTTCTTATATAAATGGAAAACAATCTTCTTCAAGTTCTATTCTTCATCAAATTTTTCTTCTTCAAGTCAACTGTCAGCGGCTTCTCGTCGTACATTGGTTTGATATAAAAAAAATATTCTAAAGTTGTTCTTTGATTGTGTTTACAAGAAAAATTATTTTATGGGAGACATAACGCACATGAGGCGTTTCACGTCTGCTCTCCAGGCGCGGCGCGCGAGCGCGAAATCATGCTGTTTTCAGCTTTTGTTTGAAGGGCTAAGATGTATCTAAAAAAAATAATCCCCAAGTGATTTCGATGTATTTTTTCCTCAGCTTTCCGATGGTGCTATTAGTTTTTCAAAAATTTTCAATTCTAACTTCAAAAAAACATAAAACGTGTTATATCTCAAAAACTATATTTTTAATATTTTTTTTGACCTGCTAGATCGAAAGAGGAGGAAATTTTACATGGATATAGCCTTTTTCTACATAGGGGTTTTTTGATTTTTTCGAGATATTATTCAAGAAATACTCAGAATTGAAAAATTTTGAGAAATTAATCGCACCATCGGAAAGCTGAGGAAAAAATACATCGAAATCACTTGGGGATTATTTTTTTAGATACATCTTAGCCCTTCAAACACAAGCTGAAAACAGCATGATTTCGCGCTCGCGCGCCGCGCCTGGAGAGCTGACGTGAAACGCCTCACATGCGGCACTGAGTATAAAATTGGTAGATGTCGGACAACAAGTTTCTTTTCGTGTTAAGTTGAACATTGAACGTGTTATATTGAATGCGTTATGTGGAAAGACTGTTATAATGTGAGGGGATGTATTTTAAAAAATTTGATAAAGACAGATTTTTTTTTTCATTTTTCAATTTTTCAAGTTTTACATTTTTGTTAATAATAAAAAACCGTGATAACTAATAAATATTTCTTTTTAGAAAATATAAATATTTTAATTCTCTTTCAAATGCTACCCATCCCATTCAGATACACAGAGCCATCCTCAAGAAATACATTTTAAAAATGTCTAGAAAAATTTTAACCTCAAATATCTCTGAAATTTATGAATCAATCATTTTTCCAAAAGAACTCATCCAAGAACTATCAATAATATACCTCTACAATGAATTTTGAAGCGAATAAGACAATTTTACTCTTGTAATAGTTGAACATATTAAATTCATTTCTTTTCATTTTTCAATTTTTACGTTTTTGTTAATAAGAAAAGAACCGTGATAGCTAGAGAATTAATTTTTTTAGAAAATATAGGTAATTTTATTCTTTTTCGAATGCCACCCACCCCATTTAGATAAATAGAGCCGTTCTCGAGAAATTACGATTTAAAAAAAAATGAAAAAAATTTTAACCTCAAATATCTCCGAAATTTATGGATCAATCCTTTTGCCCAAAGAACTCACTCGATTGGTATACAAAAGCTACCCCTACAAAGAATGTCAAAGTGATTAAGCCAATTTTACTATAGTTATTGAACGACAAAAAAAATCCCTTTTTTTTATAAATTATTTTTTTTCTCAAAAAATAATGAATAAAAAAACCTAAAAATTTAGTAAGTTATAGTACTTAATATCCTTTATAACCAAAAAAATATTCATGTTAATATCTTTTTTTAATTTCGAAATATAACCTATTTACAAAAAATTACGTTTTCATCAATAACTTATGACGAAATATAGCTACCGACTTTTTTTTTTTTTAATTGTAGATAATTTTATTCTACAGACAGAGAATTCATGATATATAAACAATGTTTGTTCTAAATATTAAAAAATCGAAAATAAAAATTTTGAAAATTAAAAAATGGCTATAAAAAAAAAAATTAAATTTTATAAAAATAGAATATTGACCCCAATTGTGGAAGCAAAATCTAAATGATCACTCTCCCGTTAAAATCGGTCTAGTAGATCATGAGATATCAGCCAGCGTATACGGACATACATACACACACACACACACATCCATACGGACATTTTCTAAAAATAGTGTATTTCGATTCCAAATTTGCTAAATAATATTTCTAACAAATTATCTCATAAACTTTTTTTTTACTATCACAGAGCTTCCTCTAGGAGGAAGCAAAAAGTTTTAAATTTGAATGTTTCTTCAAGAAGTTCGATAAAATGATTACATTTGTAAAATTTTTTGAAATAATATAATCAAACGTGTATTTTCTTAGGTATGATGTTAAATTAACAATACTATTAATTGTAAATTCATGTTAAAATATAATTCTTTTTATTTTTATAGATCCCAGGAGAAACTTATACCTGCCTTATTTTATACTTTCGTAGAAAGTTTTATATTATCTCTACTTTAATATTTATTTCTATTTTAATATTTCTACTTTAATATATTTCTACTTTAATTTAGATAAATGTATAAATCAAAAAATATTTTAGTAAAAAAATGTTAATGCTTTCTTTTTAGAGGAAACATGTTTCAAAGATTCTGTAGTTCTTATAATATAAAGTTTGGTAGTATATTATTCTTGTACAGAACGTCTTGTTGGCTGTTTTAAAAAATATTTAGGCTCTTCTCAAAGTTTTTCGTAGTAGAGTAATTCTATGAAAATATCGCGCATTGTGATAGGTTCTAAGTATATTATTTAATGAAACGTTTTTTTTTTATAATCGGTATATTTATGACCGTAATCTGTCGTTATGGTCATTTCTGTTTTTCGGCAGCTGGCATGCTTGTGGAATGGCGGGCCAGCTGATCGGCTGTATGCTGTGCGCGCCGCGCGTTTCGGCGTCGCTGTTTATATAATGTGCAATAATTACTGCGGCCCATGCCTACTGCCCGGTGTTCTTTACAGTGATGATGGGGAGTGCAATTCATCTCCTTGGCACGTGCGACGGTTCTCTTCCCGATTGTGGTTACGGCAGCGACGTGTCTGGCGCAGAAAGTACAGCGATGCTTCAACAGTGCAGTTTCGGTAACCTTTAACTCGTTCCTAACCTTTTTTTTCTATTGGGCTGATTGGTACTCTTGTATTCTTACAGGCTCCGGGACGACGGTGCAGGTTGGCGGCAACAGAGTAGATTCTGGTAAAATCAAAATCTATGAACAGAATACTTTCTAATATTTTTGCAAATGCGTGCCTCTGCGCTTTTCCTCTCATCGTTACATTTATTATTTCTTTGCAGATATAGCGTGCACGATGTAGGACTTTGAACAAGTTTATTTTAGAAAGACGTTTAAGGCAATTGAAACCAGAACTTCAAACTTAGAAGCCTCTTAGATCCTGAAGCGGATAAGTTATTATTCCGCACAGAAATGGCAAACATAAGAACTCCTGTTTCACTGTTTTAAAATGCTAGTTTAATGTATGATCAAGCTTATGATGATAAAATAAGTTTTCAAAGTGAAGTAGAAAATACAGAGAAAGTGCCTAAGCCATCTAGATTATCAACCGATGTGTATTTGTACAGAAAATCTAAAGAAGAAAGAATTTTCGAACCTTGAAATATAGACAAGAGTAAACAAGAATCTGGATCAGCATGGGGAGATTTTATATCTTTTAATGATAATGAATCTGTCGTGACAAAAAGAAAATGCGATCAAGATTCTTTCAAAGTGTAAATAGTGAATGTGACATATAGCAAGAACCAAGAGCTTAAAAGACAGCATTGGGCAGAAAGAAAAGAGATCGAAAGTCGTTTTAGTACTTAAGGATTTTCAACAAACAAGACAGAAAGTAGATGAAATTATATTATAGGAAGAGAAAAAATCTCGATTATATCAAACTTTTGATGCTTTGGACGTATTTTATCAACCTCATGTTTGGGATATATTAAGTGTCATTAAGTGTCACGAAATTACCAAGTAAATAGTAAATTTTAATTTCAACACTAATTGAATTTTCCATTTATCATGCAATAATGCAGTTTTTATTAATATTACTCTGTAGATAGTTTTATGGCCTTCTGGCTTTACTGGTTTTTCTGATTTAGCTGATGGATGGCTAGCATGCACATAGATTCAATCACGCAAATTGGGAAGCTTCTTAGATCCTGTATACGATAGGTTATTATTCGGCACAATGTTTTTCACCTCAACATGGGTCGGTTTGATTTCTATCCCACTTACGTGTCTTGTTGTAGCAAGATATGATGCTTTGGTGGCTGCTACAATCATATATTCGATATCGTTCAGTATCACCACTGGTAATATATTTATATTATGTATGCATGTATGTGGATTTGAAATTATTTGCAACAATCTTTGGATCATTGAGAAAATATGATAAACATTTTTTTATAAAATTTTAAGATTAGTAGTTATTTGCAACTATGATTTTTGAAAATTATTAACTTCTATAAAATTTACAATTCATTATATTTTTATTATTATTTATTTACACTTTTATGAAATTTGTATGTTATTAATTTAATTTTTTTTTTAAATCTAAATTCACCATCACTTTATCAAAACTAACAAAATATAAACATGTATTTTTTTCTCTATTTCCTTTATGGACAACTGCGAGGATCTCATCCCTGAATACCATAACTTCATATGAGATGTGGTAGACTGTAAGGATCTTCCATTGAATATCTCTCGTTAGATACTGCAGCAGAACAAGAATCTCAAGGTCATAAGAAAGAATCTTATTAAAAAATGCTTGGATTTTTTTGAAAAACTCACTGAGGATAAAAAGAACTACAAGAAATGCTACTAGCACTGATTTAGCTGATGGATGGGTGGTATGCACATGGATTCAAGTTTCAAAATTTGTAAGCTTCTTAGATCCTGTAGCGGATAAGTTATTATTCGGCATAATGTTTTTGGCCTCAACATGGGTTGGCTTGAGTTCCATCCCACTTACATGTCTTATAGCAAGAAATGATGCTTTGGTGGCTGCTATCCGGTATAGAAAGAAATTTCCTGAGGACTCCTCTGAAACATTTTAGCATCTCCTACTATGAGCAGATAAAAAATTGTATTATGCTGAGCACTTCCATTCGTGGATATGATTTTCACAATAATACACAATTTTGGCTTTTCTCAGTATTCCAATATTATATTTTACATAAATAACTTTTGATTGGTCCAAATTTGTACAATAGTTTAAGAGACAGCAATCAAAGGCTTGAAAGTGTACTAGATCTAGTGACACTACTGCATCACAATCGGCTAGCAAATTAAAATATTGGTTGCAGATTCAAAAACTAGCCATTACAGTAATTTATATTAAGGCTTTATGTACTGTAATATTTACAAAACAGATGGGTCCTCTGAAACATTTGATGCCGTTCACCATAAGCCAATCATTAATTATATTATTCTCGATACTTGTATTATACTCAATTCAAAATTTTCATTGTTTATTAACATTTGCTCACATACAATATGAACTCATTGTAGGAATTCTTGTCGTATTGATTCTGGACCCATATAGGTTATGTAATGTTTAACTGAACTATATTCCGTTGACAGAAAAGCTCACAGCTTTACTTCACTTGATACAAGACTTTGCAATCAAGAAAGCTTTGCAAAAAAATGCTTATCATTATCCCACATTACCTAATACTATCAAGACACATGATCGATATTGCCCATTAATATTCATTCAAAGATGTTTTTATTGATTCTCTTTTCAACCCACTTCTGAGATTTTAATGATTCCAAAAAAATCTTCTTGTATATAACTGTAAAAAATAATAAAAAGTTCTCACAAAGTATCAATTCTTTTATGTTTTAAAATTATTTTAGCCTTTAACATTTAGCCATTTAATATACTTAACGAACAAAATTTATTTGCTCCATTGATGCTCATAGATAAAAGTTCTTTTAATGAAGCGACTTCCTGAGATCTTTGATTATTTAAATTTTAATTTCTTGAACTAGACAAATGATTCTCAAACCAAGGCTGATTTGAAATAAATATCATAAATATAGAAGAGTTGCAAGGGTACTAGATCTAGTCACACTATTGCATCACAATCCGTTAGCAAATAAAAAATATTATAAAAAATTAAGAGAATCATTGGGAATTAAAGCTTTCTTGATATTCTTGTATAGATAAAACTTTTGACGTCTCCCACCCAGGGTAAATCATACATGAGATTAATTGAGCACTGTTTTGGTTGAAATTTTCACAATAACACATCTTTGTCGCTTTTTTCATTTGACGTAATCGTTTAATTGCTGCTTGAGTAAATATGTACAACAGCATAGCACTGATATCGACTAAGCTTCTTGAAGATGAAAAATGCTTTTTCATTAATAATATAACCACCAGGGTTATGAGGACAATCGTTCATTTTTGCTAATTCAAAATTAGATTTTCCAGGCAGTGCATAATTTGAACTCCTAACATTATTGACTATATCTCCAAAATGACTCGAAAAAATCTTGTTATGTAATATCTGTAAAAATTAGAACTCCTCTACATGATTGGCTATATCTCCAAAATTACTTTAAAAACTCTTCTTGTGTAATATCTGTATCTGTAAAAATAAAAAATCACACAAGTCTCACCAAAAATTATTCTTGGAATTTTTGATATCTACACTACTATTCTACTAAACATAACAATTTTTGTATTCTATTTATAAATATTATAAAATAAAATATAAAATATAAATATTCTTGTACTCATCGTACATTTTTTATAACTTACAACTCACTATTTTCATGTTTTAATAATTGGACATTGATCTGATAATTTATTCTTTTTGTTGTTTAAAAAACTTTGTTCCTTCTAGTTCTTGTGTAGTCTTTTAATCTTAGCCAATTTAATTTAAAAAATATAACTTTAACTAATGATTTTTCCTTCTTTTGTACAATCATGTATAAATACAGATCATTCTTCTTGTTATGTAAATCTGAAAAAAAATTTTTTGAAATCAACACAAAGAGTCGATGTTCTTTTCTCGACGAATTTAAAAAATTTGAAATTAATATTTAGGGATTTAATACTTATCAGATAATTATTTTTGTTGTTGATTGATATGATTAAGCTGTTTTATTACTTGCGATGTTGAGCTTTGTCTTCTAGTAGTTAATTTTTCAGATGTAGAAAGTTTACTGTGTTTTGTAGGTCTATTGAATGCACGATGAAAAATCGGTGATCCATCAACGAATATACTTTGAGCATATACTAACATGCTCGAAGTCTATATATGTGTAAAGATGTGTAAGGTTAGGTCGTCGTCGTCCAGACACGGGAATATATATATATATATATATATATATATATATGGGATATTTCAGGTGAAGTCAGTAGCTCAAAATTTCAAAATCGCTCAAAAATTCGATATTTACAAAAATAGAAAAGCTATGCAACATTGAAAATTCAATTTTTTTTGCAATTTTTGGTTAAACTCCAAGTTTATTCATTTTTTAACTCAGAATCTTGAAATTTCTTGTATAGAACATTAATTGGCAAAAAGCTTGCACTTTTTCTGTAGAATATGCCAATATTTATTTTATGACCCTTTTTGAAAGTCTTTGATTGGCTGCTTCTTAGTATACCTTCATCGAAGGATATTGAGGCTGCGGCCAAATATTTTTTATTCGACAAAATTTTTTTGTATTCTTCTTTGAAAACCCTTCAAAATGCTTTTTTGATCAATACTGGCCTAGCAAAGGGAAAAAAGTTACAATTTTTTGAAATATCAAGAAAAATCCATAATTTCAATTTTTGATAACATGATTAATGAAACTGAATATTATTCATACATCTTATGGCATGGACCGTACCACTGAATTTTGTTAGAGCATCAAATAGAACATTATATATGTCTATTTTCAATAATATTAGGCTTACACAATAAGCGATACCTAATTATGAATTAATAATAAATTAAGCTATAGAGGTTAATTACTGTAAAGCTGTCAAAATGAAATCAGGCTACAGACTCATAACTTCATTCATAATTAGGTATCGCTTATTGTGTAAACCTAATATTATTGAAAATAGATATTTATAATGTTCCACTTGATGCTCTAACAAAATTCAGTGGTACGATCCATGCCATAAGATGTAGGAATAATGTTCAGTTTCATTAATCACGTTATCAAAAATTAAAATTACGGATTTTGCTTGATATTTAAAAAAATTGTAAATTTTTTAAAAATAAAATTCAAATTATAAATAAAATTTTAAATAAAATTTATAATAGAGCAGTATTTGCGTCTTGTTATTGGAATATACACTACATAACTGTCTGTTGCCTGATTTTATTTTGACAGCTTGTGGATTTTTCTTGATATTTCAAAAAATTGTAACATTTTTCCCTTTGCTCGGCCAGTATTGATCAAAAAAGCATTTTGAAGGGTTTTCGAATAAGAATATAAAAAGTTTTTGTCGAATAAAAAATATTTGGCCGCAGCCTCAATATTCTTCGATGAAGGTATACTAAGAAGCAGCCAATCAGAGACTTTCAAAAAGGGTCATAAAATAAATATTGGCATATTCTACAGAAAAAGTGCAAGCTTTTTGCCAATTAATGTTCTATACAAGAAATTTCAAGATTCTGAGTTAAAAAATGAATAAACTTGGATTTTAACCAAAAATTGCAAAAAAATTGAATTTTCAATCTTGCATAGCTTTTTTATTTTTGCAAATATCGAGCTAAAATTTGAAGAATATTTTATTTTTCATAAAAAACTAAAAGAAAACGAGTTTTGAGCGATTTTAAAATTTTGAGCTGCTGACTTCACCTGAAATATCCTTTATATATATAAAAAAACTGAAACAGGAAACCAGAAGTGGGAAGAAAACGAAGTTCGACGATGAGAAATGGAGAAACTTTAGAATCGGAAACCAGACATAAAATTTTTCACTATTTAATATCTTTAATATGAGAACATCTTTTTACATGAAACTTTTTGTGCAACATAGTATAGCCAAATAGCATGTTATTATTATAAATTTGAGTTAAATAAAAGCGACTGAAAATTGCAGTAAATCTTTGAAATTCTCAGTCAGGCATTTCAATGTATATGTAGCACAGATCGCTCCTTCAGGCTTCTTCTATACTTGCTTTCGGAGCGCTCCCGCGCTCCTTGATAAATGTATAAATCAAATATTTTAGAGAAAAAAATGTTAATGCTTTCTTTTTAGAGAAAACAATTTTCAAAGATTTTCTATAGACCTTTCATGAAATTAAAGCTTGTTAGTATATTATTCTTTTGCAGAATGTTTTGCTGGTTGTTTATAAACAATATTTAGGCTCTTCTCAAAGTTTTTCGTAGAGTCCTTATATAGTTGTTGAATAAGAAAAGACGAGCGAGAGAGTTTTTATAGAATGTCTTGTGGGTTTTTTTTTGAGAATTCAAAAACAAACATACTTGCCTTTTCGTATACTTTCGTTGAAAGATATACTATCCTAATTTGTTAAAAATAAAAAATCATTCAAAGATTTTTCAAGTTTAGTTTTCAAAGGATGTATTAAATGGTTTGTTACAAAAATATATTTGTGCTCTCATTAAAGTTCTGCCTTGAGAGCTTAACAGTTGTTGTGGGAAAGAGAGTGGGGAAAAGAAAGAGATCGCTTTTAGTTATGTTTCCGAAGGATAAGGTAAAATAGCCATTACTGAACAAGGTAAAAAGTCCGCCCGATACCGGGACAGTAATAAATACTATTAATAATCTAATACATATGAACTAAAATCAGATAAGTAAAAATTCTTTAATCATTTTTAAGTTCTAATTTATTTAATTGCATGATTTATTTTGATTTAAAAAGTTATGAATAATAAATAAAAAATAATAACCAGTGCTCTTTGGAAACAATGTATCTTATAGAACCTTATATTGTCCCACTATCGGCAGTTTGTCCCACTTTAGAATGAATTTAAAATACCAATAAGGTTAGTAGTATTGTGCCCAGTATTGGGCTTTCTTTTTCTCGCACTTTAGAATTTATTTAAAAAATCGTGTCCCACTTAAGGGGGCTAGACACCTTTTTTCTCTGAAATAAGAAGTCACATTTTAATACATAAATGTAAACTAATTATTTCATACTTTTTACATATAAAAGTGGGTATATTTACCTTACCTTAAAACTTTCTCCGATGGGCCTTTTATATGGTCCAGAACCATAGTCATCGATGAAACAAGTTTTTTCACTAACCGTAAGCTTTGAAATTTTCCTGTGGATGGATTGACTCCAGATTTGAACTAAATTACTCCTGAATAGTATAATTCTCATATGAGTGTAGGGATTTTTGATCTAATGAGAAAAAAAAATTGTGCTGTTTTTCAAGAGTTTTTTTTTTAATTTTTTTAAATTTTTTATATTTTTTCATAATTTTTCTGATGTAAAAATTTTTTCCGACATTTAATCCTAAATCCCTACACTCATATGAGAATTATACTATTCAGGAGTAATTTAGTTCAAATCTGGAGTCAATCCATCCACAGGAAAATTTCAAAGCTTACGGTTAGAGAAAAAACTTGTTTCATCGATGACTATGGTTCTGGACCATATAAAAGGCCCATCGGAGAAAGTTTTAAGGTAAGGTAAATATACCCACTTTTATATGTAAAAAGTATGAAATAATTAGTTTACATTTATGTATTAAAATGTGACTTCTTATTTCAGAGAAAAAAGGTGTCTAACCCCCTTAAGGGCGAATAGGCTACCAATTAAATGTATTTTTTCAAACTTTTATAACATTTTGACAACAATATTTTAGTCGTGAAATCAAACGAAGTATAAACTACTATATCTGTTGCAATTTTTATTTCACAAAAAAACAACAATTCCCTATGTACAAGAGCTAGGTCCCATTTCTGGGACACTTACAACCACCTAGCTCTTGTACATTACTTTAAATTCTTATTAAAATATGTTTTATAATTTATGTTTTTCGAAAAGATTATTAATTAATTAAATAAAACAATGAATTATTATATTATGAATTATATTAATTATAATTATATTATATATCTCAATTACATATAGTATTTTTCTATAGAATGTCTTGTTAATTGTTTAAAAAAAAAATTTTGGTAGAATATTTCTTATTTTGGATATACACCAGCTGTAAATGCTGCTTTTAATATAAACTAGTTTTCAGAATTAAAATTTAAATCACTAATATTACCTGATCCTCTAGGTTTTACAAAACTTGAAACTCAAAGTTGACCAAAAAGTATTAGCAGTTCTTATACCAACTGCAATTTCCATAACAAGAGCTGATACAAAGTCTTTTCACTAAATACTCGTTCCACTCCATTTTTTTTTGTATTTTGTCAAATTTGAAAAGTTCTTAACGCAGGTATGGTGTCGGAGTAAGTTCCAGCTGCAAATTCATTACAAGCGAGCATTGCTGCTTGTTTTTTTTACCGTAGAAAATATAAGCCAGATGTGAATGCTGCTTTCACAACAGCCCAGTTTTTTTCAGAATTGGAATGCAAACTCACATGATTATCGTTTGCGGTATCAAAATAAAAAATTGGTAACCAATTATTAATCAACATATTAACAATGACAACAAATATTCTAGTTTCTCCTGGTGGTAAATGAAAATAAAGGCATAAGCATCATAAGAAAGATGTATAAGCCACTTATTCACCAGTGAGACTACTGTTGTTAGCATTCTAGTCACCAACATCACTCATTTCATTTTATTAAAGCTGCAGTTTGTTCACTAAGTAAATTGGGAGTTCCGTTATTTTGGTATCCACGTATATCTTTTTCATATGCATCATCAAGCTGTTGTCTGTAGCTATCGTTCTCTCTTGTCATAAGTGGCATCTTTTTCTGTAGCCTATTTATAAATCTAGATAGTCTGTCATGCGAGTTATATGTAACAAGAAGTCCAGGAAACTGAAAAAATTGTGAGTGCTAAAGAAAGTCTCAATAAAGAACCCAACCGACAATGCAATTTATACACCAAAGATACCATTGGACAGTATCATGGTTTTATGTTACATAACTAAATTATTTCTTGAGATTACACGATGTTTCATTTTCACTCATATATAAACTTGTTGTATGGATTCTTTTCATATTGTTTCTGCATCCATAGATTAGGTAATAACTTACTTATCATACAATTCAGTTTATTTGAAATATTCTTTTATAGTAGATATAAGTTCTTGAAATTATGATTGATTGAAACTAGTTATATTAATAACCGGCGATCATTGCCACACTAATCTTGTAAATTAAAAACACAACCAGTTTATGAACAACGAATTATTATTATCTAAATCTTGTATAGAAAAGTATTTACTAAAAACTTCTCTGATAAACTAGATTAACTGACCACTTTTATTCGTTGAAATTTTCACACTAACACGCCATTTTCACTTTTTTTTTTGTATTTCAATGTTCATTTGACATAATCTTTTAATTGGTTCTTGAGTAAATATGTACGACAGCATAGCACTAATATCGACTAAGTTTCGTGAAGATGACAAATACTATTTAAACCAAGGCTCAGGCCAATATTTCAAATCAGCATCATAAATTATATTGTAATATTTACGCTCACGTACCACTCACCAATATTTTCTTCTATGCAGAAGCATATTATAAAGTTTATGAACCTCATAACATATAATTATTTATTACAACGCACTTGAGCTACTCTGAGAATATTTGAAACTGATTTTAAGTAAAAGTTGTAAAATTTGATTTTATTTTTATTTTTATTTTATTTTTTATTTATTTAAATTCTTTATTATAAACACTGATTTGATTTCATGTAAGACATCATACCGGCACTTTATTTTATCTAACACAAAACACAGATTAGATGACACTTTTTGACAATACATTAATACACTTGTATCGGGAAGATCACTATTTTAATTGTTGATTATAAATACTGTTTATTTACATTACTTATTTAAATTGTTAATTATAAACACTGATTGGATATCATGTAACACATCATATGGGTACTTCATTTTACTTAAGACAACACACACACACACACACACACACACACACACACACACACACACACACACACACACATACACACACACACACACACACGCACGCACGCACGCACGCACGCACGCACGCACGCACGCACGCACGCACGCACGCACGCACGCAGACATACACACGTAGCCATGTGGTATACAAAATTATATGTGCGTGATTGTATGAGCTTATTATGTACTTCGGAGCGTCCGCCAGACACCGACCAGCGGATGTGTGCGGCGCCTTTTTCGCGTAAAATACGCTCTCTTTAACCTTTAGAGAACGGGATGGCCCCTATACGGGCCATGCCCATGATCGACCCTTTACATGTGTTAGTTTTGAGATGTGAGACATCACAAAAACTCGATTTCTATAGAAAAGTGAGAGAAAACAGTAAACCCAAATCCCCGTCCTCTAAAGGTTAACTCGCACATAATCATACGCTAAATAATCATGAGCTTGTAATCTTATTTTGAGTCTCTCGAAAAAAAAACAAAAGGCACCTATTCATAGATTTTTTCCTCCTCTTTCCAATGGTGCTAATGTTTTTTCTCCGAAATGCTTTCTTCTGGTCGGAAATTCAAGTTGAAAGTTCAGGGCCATTTTTCTCAATGTATGTCGATTTTTTTTACAAAACGTATATTACCATTCGAAAGTACAAGACTTTAGCTACAAAATCCTAAAGTTTCAAGTTGGGGAATGAAGGCTTCATACGTTATAAAATTGAAAAGACAGAGGCGTGAGCCCGGTCGCACTCTCCGCGCTGCGCTCAATCGCGATGTTTTTAATGTTTTGCACTATTTCGTTCTTTTATACGTAATATATACCATATAATCAATTTTCTAAACAGTATATTTTATAATTGTCCATATATTTAAATCCTTAATCATGTTAATTTTTTATTTATTTCTTAATTTTTTCTTTTTAATGTAAATTTATTCGGATAGGTCTTTTCTTGATACTTGTTTTTTTCTTCTGATCTTTATAAAGAATAAACGAAGAATCTCTATAAAGATCTTTATAAAGATTAGAAGAAAAAAAAACAAGTATCACGAGAAGACCTATCAAAATAAATTTAGATAAATAAAAAAATTAAGAAATAAACAAAAAATTAACATGTTTTAGAATTTAAGGGGTTAAAATGATAAAAAAATCAAAAGTTTTTTTATTGCATAATAAGTTTAAAAATTTCTTCAACAATATACTTCTACAAACCGTTTTTCAAAATTGGATTTCGTGTTTTATTGGGAATAAAAAATGTAAAACAGAAAATATCGAATTTTCGTGACAATTTTTTTTCTTTAATATCAGAGTAAAGTACAATAAATTACAATTTGTAACGATTATACGTATCTTACATTACAAAGTAATCCAGTAGAGGAAAATTTCCTGTTCGCTGGTCCGGCATACTTAAACTAACTTAACCTAGAATTAATTTATTTAGTAATTACAATTTGAGTAGTAGCTATGAGAGTTGCTACTGCTTAAATATTCCGAGGAATATTTAGCAGAGCCCGCGCCCAGTTTCCGATATTGGTTTACAATTTATATTTAAATTTAACAATATTTACCAATTAATACTCCATTATTTAACAATTTATATAAATTTTTACTATTTATAAATATAAATTTTTTTATATATAAAAAAATTTAAATTCTGACTTATTCCTATATTTCTGTTGACTTCACCAATATCTGACTAACATTAATCTTGTTCATGTGAATTTTTCTGAACGGGCATTCCTGTCCCTAGCATATATTATTTTCTCGATGTTGTTCAATCTAGGTGCGCAAGTAAGACCAACCGCGCAAGTTACTCTGTAATGAGGAAACATCTCCGTGTGTTGATTGGACGAGTCGCATTTACAGAAAGATGTAAATACTATATCGTCAATGAATACAAGATCCTTGTATTTAGGCTGTTGTTCCAGAGGATACATGGAGTTGTTGAAAATTTGTTTACCTCTTATCCCACTGTTAAAGTAAAATATAGCCCTGTTTGATCCTAAGTAGTTCAGGTCACCATAGGAAATGCGATGACAGTTCAATTGTTGTATCGGTTTTCCCGATGCATCCCGTATTCTTTTTAATTTTACCGACTCCCTATTTTTTTTCTGCCATTTTATCAATCTTGGAAAAGACTGACTCAATAGGTAAATACTTTGGTCTGTTGAGTTTCCTGTTGTCTCCCATGACTGTTGTCCCTTTTAAGAATGTATATACTTTGCTCCTGTAGGTCTGGGGTAATCACATTGGTCACATTTTTGCTCAGAGAAATTTCTTTTATTTTCCTTTTCCTCAGGATTACTTAAGGTGTCAGTAACGTCAATAGATTATATTTTATTTCTGTTAGTAGCAGATTTTAGGAGCCATATATTAATTATACTATTTGCTCTTTTAATGATGGTGCCGTCTATTTCATGAGTTAATTTTTTCATATTATTCCAGTTATAGTTCGATATTCGTCGATATGAACTGTTATGATATAATTTGTACAAGTCATTTCCACATATGTAGGTGCGAATGTCAAGTGACCTTTTATGGAGTGATACTGTCTCCCCATGGACGTTCAATGGAGGAAATGCATACTTGATATTCGCTTGTCTTCTGTGCAGTTTTAGTTAATTGGATTTTCCTGATGTAAACGCCAGAGATGATACTTGTCCTTGACAATATAATTCATAAAACAGCATTTTTATTGGTGACAATCTATTTTATCAAAATTAGTAGCCATTATAATTTAATTTGAGAATAATTGGTTTTTTAATGAAAATTATTAATTTATTTTTGTTGTTTCAGTTTCTTTCTCTTACCCATTGTTTTAGTTTTAGTTTTCTGCTGTGTTTGTTTCTAATTGTTTTTAATTCATTTGGTAGGTTATTGAATTGTGTTATTGCTCTAATATAACTGTTTTTAATACTAATGGTTAAGTATCTTCTTGGAATCTGTATACTTTCTTTCCTAGTCGTGTTATTGGAGTTTGTACATGCTGTCTGTAAGTCTTCGTAATGATACCGCAGTGATTCATAAGTAAAGATTTGATCTATGCTCATAGGATTTTTATCGACTGTAAATTTGTTTCTATTGATTATTTTAAGTAATCTGCTTTTTAGTCTAATGGCAAGTTTTTACTGTTAGAATACCCTTCTCCCTAGGCTGTTATTCCATATGAAATAATGGTGTGAAAGAGGTCGTAATATATCATCCTTAGGGTGTTAGTAGTCATAAGTTTAGATAGCTTATAGAATACGAAAATGAGATACTTACTAGTTATGTTGTATATGTATTCGATGTCGTCGGTCCATCTCATGTAACTATCGAAAATTATGCCTAAATATTTGGTACTTTCAACTCTTTTGAGTTTTGTGCCTTGTATGCTTATGTCTAAATTTTTAGGTGTACTGTCTATTTTATTCCCAAATTCAGTATATACTGTTTTGTCCGCGTTTAAAGAAAGCTTGTTAAGAGCTAGCCATGTTGATATTCGGTGCAGTGCTTCGTTCATTTTGGTTTCCACTTCCTTCCATGTTTTGCCTGAAGTTACTACTGCTGTATCATCTGCATATGCGAGTATATTATCTTCAGGGATATCTAGTGGAAGGTCGTTGATATATAGTAAGAAGAGTAGAGGTCCCAGAATTGTTCCTTGTGGAACACCCACGTTGACGTATTCAAGATGACTGGCTGTGTTATTTAATTTTACTTTTCATATTTCATAAATAACTTTTGATTAGTTTATGGGTACATACTCTAATACCGTATTTGTATAATTTATGTAGCAATATTTGATGGTTTACAGTATCAAAAGCTTTTGTCAGGTCCAAAAAAATTATGGCGATTGTTGTACTCTTATCTAACTTCTCATATATTACATTTGATATTAGTATTAGCGCATCTTCTGTACTTTTATTTTTCCTGAAACCATATTGATTTTTGTCAAGTATGTCGCATTTATTGATAGATGTAATTATTCTTTTGTGTATTATTTTTTCTAGTACTTTTACTAGATTTGAAATAAGAGATATAGGTCTGTAATTAGTGGCAATGTGTTTTTCTTTTGATTTATGTGTAGGTATAACTTCTGCTAATTTCAAGGCATCCGGCCTGATGGCCTTATCTATACAGAGGTTAAAGATGTGGGTTAGGGGGTCTACTAAATGTTTTACCAAAGTTTTTAATGTTTTGGCGTTGATATTATCAATTCCCCCATTTTCGTTTTCCATATTGTTCACAACATTTTCGATTTCATGATGGTTTGTTGGCTCAAAGAAAATACTTTTGCTGTTCATTGTAGGGAGTTTAATTTCCTCATTTATCGGTGGACTTATTTTGTCACTTAGCTTTTAGCCAATGTTACAAAAAAATTGGTTCAAGTGTTCAGCAATTTTTTTAGGATCTGATATTTTCTTATTGTTATCTATTACATAGTTAATGTTATTTTTCTTTTCACAATTTTTCCCAATTATTTGATTTATCATATTCCACGTAATCTTAATATTATCCATGCTGGATTCTATTAGCTTTTTATCATAAGACTCCTTTGCTTTATTTATAATATTTTTCAGGATATTTGTAAATTTCTTATACTCTTTTGCTTTCTCAAAGAGAAAGCTTGGTACCGGTCAAATTTTTCGACCTCGAGATTTCGATGATTTTCGATATTTCTGAGCTCCCTAAGTCGAGATATGCATTTTCTAAAGAATATCTGTGTGCGTGCGTGCGTGCGTGCGTGCGTGGGTGGGTGAGTGCGTTCGTGCGTGCGTGTGCGTGTGCACAGCATAACTCGAAACTGGACAGAGATATCAAGTTTATCTTTGGCAGGCATTTAAAACCTATTTTGAAGTTGTGCAAGTTCAATTATATAGTTGATCGGATAATCTTAAGTCGGTTAACTAAAATAAAGTAAAATATCGAAAACGGAAATTTTTTTTCGTCGCCGAATTTGGATATCGGTGGAAAGTAGGCCCATTTTCTGAAAGGCCTTAAAATTACCTATCAATCCATACTTTTGTCGGCCCGATCGGATAATATTGTCACGTATTTTGCGTGATAATTGTGCTCTTTTCGGTTTTGCAGTTGCCTGCATTAAACCGGGACAAGCAATGGCTAATTACTCCAGATTGACGTTAGGTTTTGGGAAAAACCACCTAAACTCTATTCCCTCAGTGTAGATGAGTTAGATTCCCGATCCTTGCTCTTCCGTTTCTTAGGAGGCCGAATGCGAAATTCTAACTCACTCACTGCTCTGATCCGTCGACTTTAAGAGGCCGAATGCAGAGTTAGCTAGTCTAGGGGACAATTGATCCTGTTGTCTCCAACAGAAGAATTCAACGTCCCGGAATTAGGATAGGTGAGGGTGAGGTATAAAAGAGAAAGGCAAGAGACAAAGATGTTTATATTTGAAAAAACTTACTTTTTATTTGCTCTTACTCGACTCCCCTTTTTCCAATTTTCAATATTTAAATTACAGGAAACGGTGCTTTGCACGCTCTTTCAAAAAAAGTTAACAGGCCCGTAGTGGTGGTGATGGCAGTGATGTTCTCGATGTTCTGTCCTGCTGGATGGTGGTGGCAGACTGTCCCTTGGTTGATCGTGTTCCGTCTTGCTAGATGGTGGTGTTCTCCGGGGCCGCGTGATTCCCTTTTTGTCGCCTCGGGGGTAATGGGCGTGGAAAACTGCTTTTCCTTAAAAAGCTGCGGTATCAAATCAGGACTCTCGGCGTCAACGTCTTATCGAATCAGTGATGATGCGTGCGGCGGCGGCTGTGGTATTTTTAACTGTTCCTATGTTTCAATGTTGAGCGAGTTGAAGAGTGCGGGAAAGCGGGGCCCAATGATGCGGGGACAATCTTTCTTCAAAGCGCCACAGTTTCGTCAAGCGGGGAGAACCCTATGCTTTAACACAGAGAGCGGGCGCTCATCCCTTCTCTAGGGTGTTTTCCGGCGGCTCGTATCCTTCTTCAAGAGCGAGAGAGAACGCTATACTGTGCAACGAAGAAGGAAGATGATAGAGAGAAAAGATATTCCTATCTCTCTCACTCTACGCTTTCTTGGAGAGTTTTCTTGATAATTTTTACGTTTTATAAATACTATTGAAAACAGAAGTTTTATAAGTTAACCATTACATTACTTTATTAGATGTTACTTTAAGAAGGTATTACAAATTTGAACGGTGGTTTTACAGTGAATACGATCGGAGTTATGGCTAAATTAAAAATTGTTAAACATAATAACTAGTTTTACAGAAGGATAATTAATATAAGTTTACAAAAATGTTCGGCGCTGTTAAAGATCGTAAAAGTAAACAATTAAACTTAAGGTCATACAAGTGTCTCCAAAATTATTGTAACTATCGCTGTTATTTATTAATTACATATGTTTTACTTAATATTATTGCATTGACAGAAAAGATTTCGTTCAAGGTTACATAAAATATTGTTTCGGATTATCTCCAATTATAAAATTTGTAAATTATATATTTATTTGCCACTTAATTAAGTAATCATCTCTTCAAGCCTCAAATGTGAAATGAAAAATGAAATTATTGTAGAATAAAATTATTAAGATTTTCAGAAGAGAAAAACATTAATAAATTAAACAATTATATAAAAATAAAAATCTTGAATTAAAATTCATATTATATAAAACTATAGAGAAAAATTATTGCAGGTGAACTGTGTTATTAGAAATTAAAAATCTAAAATAATTAAATAATTATAGGCTTTACAAGTTCTAAAATTGGAAATAATATTTGTCGCGGTGTAAAGAAAACCCAAAGGTTTTCTTAAAAAGTTCGTTTCGAGACCTGTAAGTGCTACGCAGCATCCTAGGGGGAGATAAGATTTTCTAGATGTGCACGGCTTCGGCGAGTACATCTATTATTAGCTATGGGAATTGCAACTCCTTGAGAGGGTCATAAAATATCTTACGTGATTCCATGAAAAATAAAACATTATAAATTATTATTAACAGTAAGAAAAGTAAGAAAAACGTTTGTCGATTTTCCAATTTTGAATAAGCGACTATGCATAGGAGTTTTATGACTCTCTCCTTCTCGCTATCTTGTTTAGCTTTTCCAAGTGCGTTCAGATGGTTTTTTGGCATGGGAAAGAAAGTGAGCAAGGGGGCCCGCGATTCCGAGAGGGTCAAGTCGTAAAATATTTTTCCTATATAGCTTTCAACTATGTCCTCTCTGTTCTCGGCGGAAACCCTCTGTTTGAAAACGCGACTCTGGGTTTCCTCAACGATAAAACGCGGCGAGAATTGTCAAAACGTTGGTGCTTAATCTATTTTCTTTATAAGAGAACAGAAGGTTCTCATATTAGACTTCAGTATTTATTTATTTTTTCTTTTTTTTTTTTTTAATAAGCTAATAAGCATCCGCCGTCACACCCCCACACTTAAACGATTACTTAAGGGGTGCAACGTGGAAAAGTGATCGAGGGGAGAAAAAAAAATGATTTAGAGAATAGTGATACAGTATTATAGTCATAATAGCTATTCGTACACAAAAACTAAAATCTACAACTTAAATTATGCCAATATGATCAATTTACTTTTAATCCTGAACGAACCCTAAGGTCGATTTGGTTGATCTTGGTTGTACGGAGTTAGTGTTACTTACTTCATTATCTACCCTGACCATTGGGTAATAAGGATTTTCTCTCGGTGGTTGAGCAGGTGGTGCGAGAGGTTGTTCCATATCCCTTTGAGTAAATGCGTCGGGTTTGGGCCCTAAATGAATAAAAAGAGCTGTTAAACTGCTCCAGACTGCTGCTAATAGATGATATGACCACCCATAAATCCTGTGTAAAGCTATACCGTTGACAAGTACATCTGCTAACATTTTTACTCCTTGGAGGATGACTAGAATAGCCATTATTGCGGCGCTCACGGTACCAAAGTTTAAAAATTTTCCCCATGCCTTCTGCCAAGTGGACTTAGCTAGCCGCTCAATGAAGTCTTCATCCAAAAGTTTAATGATCCCTCCATCTTGATTACGTAAGGGATGACCTCCTATTTCCCGAGCGACATCGTTGATTACACCTGGTTGTTCAAGGGGATACGTGATCCTGTTCATCAATTCCTCCAGATCTTGTTCGGAGTAAATACCGCTTGTAGCAAGGGTTGGTATGTCTTGATACTTCCATGTCATCTCGGTAAATGGTTTCAAGACTTCAGGTATTCTGGTATCTACAGGTCGTGGTAGAAACTTAAACCAATTTTCATTAAAGAAAAAGAATGTGGGTAACAAGGCGTTACAATCTACTATGGTACCGTGGCTTTTTAATATGTGAGTCTTGGGTGTCATAAACTTGGTTTCATTATTATGACTAACCTTAAGTTCAACATAACATTCATCGCCAGACATTACCTTAACATCAGTCGGAATGCACTTTACAACATGGACCACTTCTCCAGCCGTCACAGCCATATACCCGGGTCCTCTCATAAGATTAAAAGCAAATTGATCGGGCGCATGCGTAGCAATAGCTAACGCATTTTTTAAAATTTCGCGTTCCTGTCTATAACGATGTATCACTACACCCCTATACAAATTAGTTATCTGGGTTCGAATATAACGTTCTACAAATACAAATTTAGAGTTGGTATACGCAAAGATATCTAGGTTACTGAGTGACATTCTCTTGCTCGTAGTGAATACATTATCTTTTGTAGTTTCAAAAATAAATAGCTTCGGATGTTCAGTGCCGATTATTTGATACCCACATACAGATTTCTTTGCCTTCATCATGAGTGCGAAAGTGACATCATGGGTTGTCAATGAGTATATGGTGCGCTGAGACTCGTCAAAAATCCTGTTTGCCATTCCTTCATATAACACGCTATAATGACTAAATTGACACATATCCCGGGGAAGATCCTGCCAAAATGTATTCCCTGCTTCGGGATCAATGCAATTTTCGTCCGTTAACACGCAACGGGTTCCTGACCGTAATCGCACCTGATTATTATTAAGATTAACTGTAGCAATGTACTCCTGTATAGTGATTCTAATCATTCCCTGAACTACTACATTATCCCAAATTCCGGATGCATCGGAATACGCTGCTCCTGAACATTTCCCTTCAGAAGTCAAGGATCCTGCTAGTGTCACCGGTCTGACAGTTGTCTGATTAATCCTAATATCCCGTAATACGTGGGCGTCATCGAAATACAGAGTACCGGAGGCGAATAAATCTAGGCAGCGCTTCTTACTCATCTCGACCATATACTCATGCAATCCGTTCTTAACTATAGAATTATGCGAATGCATACCACAGTGATAAACGGTGCGTTGTAATTGTAATTTGCATTTTACTACATGTACATCTTAAAATAGATTCATTTGGAGCAATTGTACATACTTCCTAGTGCTATTTACAACTGTGGTAGGCACGTCGCATGGCGCTACATCGAGTAAAGATACGGTAGTTATGTTTAAAGATCTTGCCCCGCAGTCATAGGCGATGATGGCTCCCGCCCCATAGAGCGTTGTTAGAATAAAAAATAGACCTGTCACAAGAGACATAATTGTTGTTTCAAACTGTAATTAGAAAAAGAAGTGATTCTTTGCTCTCCTCCACTTTCGGGTTTTTTTTTTATGAATCTTTGGTTGGGTTAATATATGAAATATATTAAAATATTTCCTTTCTCATTTGTATTCTAATTTTACTATTAATAGAAATGGCGGGATGTAACACCCCCCTCCTTAAATGGTTGCTACTACTAACAAACACAGTAAACCTTACACTGAGTACCGTCGGTAAGATATAATTTGGAATAATAAATCGATGTTTATTGTTATATTGATTACACAAAGAAACTACAAGAACCGTAAGAGATGAAATTCAAATTGTTGTTTATGAGTAATTCAGAAAAACATAAATATTTTTTTTTTATAATAATAATATATATTGTATTTGACATAACTCCATTCTTTTAGAAGGAAAACTTAACGTTTAATGTTTTTTTTTTCAAGAATATTGAATTGGTTTGAAACATTTTGAAGTTAAATGCATGTCATCTCTAATTCATTTATAGAAACAAAAAAAAATTTAACATTTTTTTTTTTTATTTTCAGCATCAACGGCAACATTATCTTTTGTAGGCTGAGTCATAGTATTGATCTTCCTCTATATTGGCTAGCCAGTGCTTGGTTAAATCTTAGCTTTAAAAACGGATTACCGCACGTGCTAGATTTTGTTTGTCAGAGACTGTGACGTATTGATCGTTGTTTAAATGATACAACAGCCTTTAAGGTTTTCAAAAAAAAAAACTTCTCATGATCAAAACGTAATAGAGTTTGGTATTTGTGCACCAAGTTAGTTTTGCATGGTCATCACTTGTGATTCCAGAGGCTTTGTTCCTTGTTTGTATAATAAATAAATTAGATAATACGCTCAAAAAAAAAAAAAAATTTTCCAAGAACAAATCGACTTATTTTATTTTTGAGTTCATTATTTATGAGGCAAAAAAGAAAATTTGTTTTAAACAATTTTTATAAATAATTGGACATTAACATATTGATATAACATATTATTAATTATTCATTAATATATATATATATATATATATATATATATTTATCTTTTTTTTTTTAATTACTCAAAAACAATAAAATAAATACACAGGGTGTATTGGATGATGATTTTTTTTTATTCTTTTAACTCGAGCAAGTATTTGTTAGATATATATACTCCCACATCAATTATTATATTTGTATTATTATTTGAATTTAAAATTCCTCAAAATCAATTTAAATTTTCCAAATTATAAGCCTTACAAAATAAAAAAACAAATTATCGCACGCAATTTATACAAAAAATTCGCACGCTTAATCTTTTCTTCATTCATTATAATACGATTATTAGAGAACCTAACGCAGTGATAAAATGTACAATAAATTTCTGGCTTGCATTAGATGAATTGTAGACGCGTAATCATTGATTTGAAGGAACTGAAAATATTGCTGGGTGATGTTGGGCTGTTAAACAGGAACCTCGCACTCGCCTATCTATTAAGGCATGTGCTTCATTCAGAAGGAATAATAATGGTGAAAACTACAAAGCTCATTTTTACTTTGTTGAGACTTTGAGTTTTTTATTATTATTATTTTTTCCTTTTACTATAAATTTGTCTGTAAACAGAAAAGAATATTAGTATTTTGGCTCATAAAAATAAGTTTAAGTTTAAATGAAAAACAATTAAAAAGAAATTCGGAGGAAATTTGCAACCTATATTACTTGATGGAAAATAATAATAATAAAAAAAAATATTCTTTTAACAAATTAATTTTAGTAATATTTAATTAAAAACTAACTTTAATACTTAAGTATTTTGTTTTTCTCATAAATTTTAATAAAAATGCTTAAGGTTGATGGAGGTTTATATTTTTATAAAATCGGTAGTAAATTTAGATAAGAGTTAATCTCTGTATTGGACTCATGCTTCAATAAATTTTGTAATATATTTTTGATTTTTAAGTAGCTAGTTACATAGTAGTTATATTGGTAGTATTTTCGTTTAACATTATTTAGTAGTAAATTATGGAAAGTTAATTTATACTTGATCAAAATAAAATCAAGTATAACCTTAAAGTGTGATAGCTTAATATTAATTAAAGAGTAATTAAACGGTGATTTGAAATTGCTGAAGTTACTTTTAACCGTAAACCTATTCCTTAACAAATCTTTGAAATATATTGGAGCTTGAATTTGAAAGGCTGATTTATGAAGTGGTTTTTTATTAATGGCATTATTCGTGTGTGCTTTTCCACTTGAGTTAACAATATAATCATCGCTCTCATCTTTAATTCTAGTTTTAAAGTAACTAAGTAACATACAATTTGATTGGGATTTAGATTCATCATAGCTTTTATTCGGAATAAGGTTATATTTAGAAAAATTGGTATTAAGGCATTTTTTTATGGGTTTAGGTAGTTTAGTAGTTTGTTTAGGAATACACTTTTCAGGTGTCACTTGAGGACTCTCAGATTTTTTATATATTCTGTCGATATGCATGCTATCATGGTTTAGCCTAGAATTACTTATAATACTAGTTGTTAAAAGACTTTCTATCGTTTTAGATACCCCAACACTTTTATTTGAAATAAATTTAAGTTTAGGAGGACTATTTATTTCTTCGGGTAATTTAAACTAATCATTTTTTTTTAGATTGTAGAGATAAAATAATTTTTTCTATAAACTCACCATTTAGATTATTAGATTCTTTATAATTGGGTTTATTCACAGTACATTCGGAGACCCGTTTCTCAACATATTTTGATACAATCGGATTATTTTCGTTTTGATCTAATTCATTATTTTCTGTTGCTTCTTTGCAGTCTTTAGACGCGATTGATCTTGGTAAAATTATAAATGATCCAAAATTATACACTTTACTGGTACTATGTTCTAAAACGTTGAGTTTATCGGAAACTTTATTTGAGTGGATATTAGAAGAAACATAGTCATTACTCGGAGGTGATTGAGACTTGTAATTAGATATTTCCTATTCTACCGAAATAGCATGTTTAACGGTATCAGTGAAAGTTTCACATGGATTAACATCTGACAATAAATGAGGTTTTAGTCCTATTAGAAAATTCTCAACCAGTAAACTCTGTATTATTTTATTAAAATTTATATTGTTCGTTAGTATAGTTTCTATAGCGCATTTTTTCATTGACTCATTAGCTTTAATAATCAACCTGTTTGAATACTGAATTACAGATTCATTAGAAAATTGATAAATATCTTCTAAAGATTCATTTAATTTAGTCAGTAGATCGTTCTCTAAAACTTCTTGATATTTAGCAGTACCTAATTTATTTAAATGCTTATTGTTACCTTTTACGGTATTAAATCACCGAGCTTGGGATTGGATTGGACGACTAAGACAATTAGTCGCGGTATGGCCTACTCCATAGCAGAGTTGGCATCTGACTAGTTTGGGTCATTCTAAAGCTATATGTCCTAGCTTATCACATAACTGGCAAATCTTTATTGTAGAACATTGTGGTGCAATGTGACCACGTTTATGACACAATTGGCAAACGGAAAACATTTTTAGAAATAGTACGATACAGTGAAATTGGTATAGTAAGTAAACAATTTACCTTGAATGTGTAATAATTTTGTTTAATGGCTCTTACAATTTAGTCGGATAATTAAAAAAAAAAAACATAATAAAATTCAGAGAATTTGGAAAGAGCAACGGTTTTTCAAAATTTAATAGAACAAATTTGAACGTTTTAACAATTTAAAAGAATGTAGTAAAATTTAGAGAATTCCGGAAGAACAGTAATATTTTTTTTTACAACTTTTACTTTGGCAAAATTCAGATGGTTTAGAAGATTTTCTTTTTATTAAATTCATTTAAGTAGTAAAATGAAGAGATGCAGCATTACGGCCGCACCTTTTAAATACCAATCTTTCAAAAATGGTAAATATAGTAAAGAATGAAACTTTAATTTTCAAATTGGCATATTTTTTTGTATTCATAATATTTAGTTATAATTTTAATTTCACAATTTTTAACTTTCATTTCGTAAGGTTTAAAGTATGTTTTGAATTTTAATGGTTCTAATTTTTAATCTACATGAATTTAGAAAAAGTTTTGTTTCATTAAAGATAAGTTGTAATTTAGAAGACTTGTCCTTTTTTTTTAATTAAGTTTCATTTATTTATTAGCTTAAGCCAAATGCAAAAGTATCTTGTAAGTTATATACTTAGAACATCATTCGTTTTGTAAAGTAGTAAGAGTTAGAAAAGATAAATACAGATTTACATTAATATGGTAAAATTTCTTTTGAATAGTTATTATTAGTTTAAAAATATAGTAAAATTTAAAAAAAAAATAAACGAATATTATTTTTACTTGTTGAATTCGAATAAAGATTTAGAAATTAAGATTCAATTTTGTAGATAAAAGTATGAAATCTTTTTGTAATTTTTGTTTCTTTGTTTATTTTTCAAAATATAGAATTACAATACCGTGAATTTAGTAATAAATTTTAAAGGTTACTTTAATTAGCTTCTCTTCTCAGTAATAGAGGATTTTCAAGGTTTGTGAATTTGGAAAGCCAAAGATTCCTGGATTAAAATGCATTCGAAATTTAATCAATTAAAAAAAACAAATGTTCACACAGTATACAAAACAACCTAAATGCAATTTTATATGCAATTAATACTTATTGCTTCTCTACCAATTTTAAACATTTAAGACAAGTTGAATTTACGAACAGCACGTTAGCTGCCTCCGCAACGTTAAACAGAAAAAAAGCTATTAAATAACTTTTCAATTACAAGAACACCACTAAATTGATTTTCCAAATACCGAATTTACACATTAATTTAGTCAAGAGGCCGTTCCGCATGATCACTTTTCTTAATGATTCAGAGGCTTTGGGGCATTGGCTTAACAAAATTATTTTTCAATTTATCAAAGGTTTACCGATAGGCCGTTGCGCATGATCACTTTTCTTAATGATTCAGAGGCTTTGGGGCATTGGCTTAACAAAATTATTTTTCAATTTACTAAAATTTTAACCGATAGGCCGTTGCGCATGATCACTTTTCTTAATGATTCAGAGGCTTTGGGGCATTGGCTTAACAAAATTATTTTTCAATTTACTAAAATTTTAACCGATAGGCCGTTGCGCATGATCACTTTTCTTAATGATTCAGAGGCTTTGGGGCATTGGCTTAACAAAATTATTTTTCAATTTACTAAAATTTTAACCGATAGGCCGTTGCGCATGATCACTTTTCTTAATGATTCAGAGGCTTTGGGGCATTGGCTTAACAAAATTATTTTTCAATTTATCAAAGGTTTACCGATAGGCCGTTGCGCATGATCACTTTTCTTAATGATTCAGAGGCTTTGGGGCATTGGCTTAACAAAATTATTTTTCAATTTATCAAAGGTTTACCGATAGGCCGTTGCGCATGATCACTTTTCTTAATGATTCAGAGGCTTTGGGGCATTGGCTTAACAAAATTATTTTTCAATTTATCAAAGGGTTACCGATAGGCCGTTGCGCATGATCACTTTTCTTAATGATTCAGAGGCTTTGGGGCATTGGCTTAACAAAATTATTTTTCAATTTATCAAAAGTTTACCGATAGGCCGTTGCGCATGATCACTTCTTGTGATTCAGAGGCTTTTGGGCATCAACTAACAAAATTATTTCTATATTAAAACACTTTCCACGACCAACCACTTTGCAACCGCGATTTTTTTTTTTTTTTTTTTTTTTTCCGTAAATTAAACAAAAAATATTTTTCGCGGCGCGTACGGACTCTCAAAACTACAGAGAAGGAAAAGAAGAAAGAAAATGCTACTGTTTTTCCTAACGTAATTTGAGCAATTAGCCTATCCCCCCGGGGCCTCCAAAAATTTTATGTCACGTATTTTGCGTGATAATTCTGCTCTTTTCGGTTTTGCAGTTGCCTGCATTAAACCGGGACAAGCAATGGCTAATTACTCCAGATTGACGTTAGGTTTTGGGAAAAACCACCTAAACTCTATTCCCTCAGTGTAGATGAGTTAGATTCCCGATCCTTGCTCTTCCGTTTCTTAGGAGGCCGAATGCGAAATTCTAACTCACTCACTGCTCTGATCCGTCGACTTTAAGAGGCCGAATGCAGAGTTAGCTAGTCTAGGGGACAATTGATCCTGTTGTCTCCAACAGAAGAATTCAACGTCCCGGAATTAGGATAGGTGAGGGTGAGGTATAAAAGAGAAAGGCAAGAGACAAAGATGTTTATATTTGAAAAAACTTACTTTTTATTTGCTCTTACTCGACTCCCCTTTTTGCAATTTTCAATATTTAAATTACAGGAAACGGTGCTTTGCACGCTCTTTCAAAAAAAGTTACCAGGCCCGTAGTGATGGTGATGGCAGTGATGTTCTCGATGTTCTGTCCTGCTGGATGGTGGTGGCAGACTGTCCCTTGGTTGATCGTGTTCCGTCTTGCTAGATGGTGGTGTCCTCCGGGGCCGCGTGATTCCCTTTTTGTCGCCTCGGGGGTAATGGGCGTGGAAAACTGCTTTTCCTTAAAAAGCTGCGGTATCAAATCAGGACTCTCGGCGTCAGCGTCTTATCGAATCAGTGATGATGCGTGCGGCGGCGGCTGTGGTATTTTTAACTGTTCCTATGTTTCAATGTTGAGCGAGTTGAAGAGTGCGGGAAAGCGGGGCCCAATGATGCGGGGACAATCTTTCTTCAAAGCGCCACAGTTTCGTCAAGCGGGGAGAACCCTATGCTTTAACACAGAGAGCGGGCGCTCATCCCTTCTCTAGGGTGTTTTCCGGCGGCTCGTATCCTTCTTCAAGAGCGAGAGAGAACGCTATACTGTGCAACGAAGAAGGAAGATGATAGAGAGAAAAGATATTCCTATCTCTCTCACTCTACGCTTTCTTGGAGAGTTTTCTTGATAATTTTTACGTTTTATAAATACTATTGAAAACAGAAGTTTTATAAGTTAACCATTACATTACTTTATTAGATGTTACCTTAACAAGGTATTACAAATTTGAACGGTGGTTTTACAGTGAATACGATCGGAGTTATGGCTAAATTAAAAATTGTTAAACATAATAACTAGTTTTACAGAAGGATAATTAATATAAGTTTACAAAAATGTTCGGCGCTGTTAAAGATCGTAAAAGTAAACAATTAAACTTAAGGTCATACAAGTGTCTCCAAAATTATTGTAACTATCGCTGTTATTTATTAATTACATATGTTTTACTTAATATTATTGCATTAACAGAAAAGATTTCCTTCAAGGTTACATAAAATATTGTTTCGGATTATCTCCAATTATAAAATTTATAAATTATATATTTATTTGCCACTTAATTAAATAATCATCTCTTTAAGCCTCAAATGTGAAATGAAAAATGAAATTATTGAAGAATAAAATTATTAAGATTTTCAGAAGAGAAAAACATTAATAAATTAAACAATTATATAAAAATAAAAATCTTGAATTAAAATTCATATTATATAAAACTATAGAGAAAAATTATTGCAGGTGAACTGTGTTATTAGAAATTAAAAATCTAAAATAATTCAATAATTATAGGCTTTACAAGTTCTAAAATTGGAAATAATATTTGTCGCGGTGTAAAGAAGACCCAAAGGTTTTCTTAAAAAGTTCGTTTGGAGACCTGTAAGTGCTACGCAGCATCCTAGGGGGAGATAAGATTTTCTAGATGTGCACAGCTTCGACGAGTACATCTATTATTAGCTATGGGAATTGCAACTCCTTGAGAGGGTCATAAAATATCTTACGTGATTCCATGAAAAATAAAACATTATAAATTATTATTAACAGTAAGAAAAGTAAGAAAAACGTTTGTCGATTTTCCAATTTTGAATAAGCGACTATGCATAGGAGTTTTATGACTCTCTCCTTCTCGCTCTCTTGTTTGGCTTTCCCAAGTGCGTTCAGATGGTTTTTTGACGTGGGAAAGAAAGTGAGCAAGGGGGCCCGCGATTCCGAGAGGATCAAGTCGTAAAATATTTTTCCTATATAGCTTTCAACTATGTCCTCTCTGTTCTCGGCGGAAACCCCCTGTTTGAAAACGCGACTCTGGGTTTCCTCAACGATAAAACGCGGCGAGAATTTTCGAAACGTTGGTGCTTAATCTATTTTCTTTATAAGAGAACAGAAGGTTCTCATATTAGACTTCAGTATTTATTTATTTATTTTTTTTTTTTTTTTATTAAGCTAATAAGCATCCGCCGTCACAATATTAAGTCGTTTAAAAAAAATAAAGAAAAATATCGTAATATCGAAAATAATTTTTATGGCTCTGGGTTTGGATATCGGTGTGAAGTAGGCCCATTTTCTGAAAGGTCTCGGAATAACCTATCAATCCATATTTATGTTGGTCCAATTGGATAATATTAAGGGCCGAATACATCTCAAATCAGGTGGCCCGCGTATGCCTATGTCACCGATCATTTTGGGATAAAAGTATTTATGTTCTTCTCCAAAAATTATTTAACCTATATATTTTTATTTTTTTGTTGCAACAAAGTTTCATGCATTCAGCAATGTTGCAAAATTCCGAGAAAATCCTTACTTAGAAATAAATTTTTTCAATGTAATTTTCAAACAGCTGCTGCTTCGCCAGTTTTTTAAGCTTTTTAGCGTGAAACACATAATTCCACTCAGGTTTGAGCCCTTTTTCATGGTCTGTATGTTATTTTCAAAAAAAAAAAAATAGCCGAGTTATGCACTTTTTACTAAAAAATGTAGTTTTTAGAAAAATGCGTTTTTCTCGAAAAGCCTATTTTTTTTTCTCAATTTTCTTTTCTCATGATAGAGAACGTAAATAGCTATCTAGGCGTGTTTGTAAGATTCACGGGTTTTCTTATGGGATAGCGATCACTAATGAGATAACACATGATACACGCCTAACTAATAATAATAATTATTATTAAATTGTAAAGACTCTTCGCGCTGGTTTGCAATACAAACTATAAGGGCGCGAAAGATTCAAATTTGAATCTCCCGCCTCGCGTGCGCCGGCGAGAGTCTAGTTCGCACGCTGCTGCTACGCGGCGCGACCCCTCTCTGCGCGGCTCCCGCAGTCAATCCGGTGGCTCGCGTGGATATAGGCGCGCACGGCCGCAGCTCCAACGGGCTTCGTTCACTCGGACATCCTCCTCGTGTAGATGGTCTCGGCACTCTTGCCAGTTTATTGAGATGAATAAAGTCTCACTTTTGATAGTTAAATAATTGTTTTATTTAACGTACCCACGAGGTGCAAGGTCTTTACCCTTGCCTCGTTTTTTGGTGACGGGATCACTCCTGATCCCCCGACTCCCTTGTCCTTCCCAATTACCATATCTGGGTGGTGTGGCCGACACTAAGTTGGGCGGGCTTTCTCTCGTCCAGACTCAACCCTGAGTCGACGTGGAGGGGTCCGTGCGGTGTCCGCTCTCCACGCTAAGTAGAAGCTACTTCGGTGGATAACGGTCCCAGCGACCGGCAACGGGGGACTTCGTCTCTGCGGGCGCTCTCTGCTCTGCGCTCTCAGCTGTGGCAGCCTCAACGACCTTCGTCGCTCTAGGAGAGCACACCTCCAGCGAGTACGACGGGGGGGACGTAGCGACTCAGACCACGAGACGCCTGTGGGCGGGTCTGTGAAGCGCTCCCTCCAGCGAGCCAAGCTCTGCTTGCCCTCTGCTCACCGATCGGCGTTTGAGCGACCTTGCTCCGCCGATCTACCGAAAGTTCGACGATGGACTCGTCTTATCCCTACTCAAGGAGAGCAGCTCCGAGCGAGCAAGCACTGCTCGTACCTCGTCTTCGACCGGCGTGGAAGCGCTCATCGCTCTGCCAGTCCCCGCACACACTCTCTTAGAGTGTCGACGATGGATTCGTCGCCGTCAGTCTCAACGCGCCTGTACTTTAAGTACAGCTAAACCCGTGCTCTATAGCGCCTCCTTGCGCTTTGAGCAGCCCTTGATGTAGGCAAGCTCACAGTTGGCGCTCCGCCGACCTCCGTGCGCTGTTCTACTCTTTTACCCGAGCGAACACCCCTGCATCACACACAAACAAATTTTTTACAATTAGCGCTTATATATAGTGATATAATAATGATATAACAGTTAATATAAAGATGTTTATCTTTGTGCGTAATATACAGGTATGCACATATTTATGTATTTTTTATTTATTTATGTCTTTTAGATTTTTTATTTTTATAACTACCTTTGTTTTTCGGCTCCATTATTCTTACTTCAGTAAGGGGATGATCAGCGGGCTTTGCTGTCAAACAATATACTTTATCATTGCACGTTTCTTTAGTCCATAAATCTCTATATTTTACAAAATCGTTGCCATTTTGAATGAATTTTGCATGGGGCTCTCGAAGATTATGCGAAGTAGCATAATGCTTTATAAGATCACCCACAGCATCTACAGCTCCTTTGCCGTGCCCAGTAGCAGTAGCATTTTATATCAAATGGTGCTCGTTTTAATTTACTGATACAATGGTAATTTTTTTTATTGAATCACAACAATTGGCTTTCAAGTAGGTTATAATTGTTTTTACTGCTAGCAAAGCATACGCTAAATCATATTTTCGGTCATCACTTGTGACTGCGAAACTTTGTGTCGAATCCTCTTGATAAGAGATTGAAAATTACCATTGTATCAGACGGTGCCGCTAGCCACTTTAAAAATCGCTTTCAATTATATGAATTAAAACGAGCACCATTTGATATAAAATGGTTGTTCTCTGCTACTGGGCACGGTAAAGGAGCTGTAGATGGTGTGGATGGACTTATAAAGTTTTATGCTACTTCGCATAATCTTCGAGAGCCCCATGAAAAATCCATTCATAATGCCAACGATTTTGTAGAGCACGTTCAAAAATATACAGATGCAATTAAAATAATATATTTACAAGACGTTGACGTAGAAGAGTTTTGAAAAGTAAAAAATGTTGATTGGCTTGGTACTGCTAAGTATCCTGGAATTTGAAAAACTCATTTATGGATTAAAGAAACGTGCAATGATAAAGTACATTGTTTGACAGCAAAGCCCGCTGATCATCCCCTTACTGAAGTAAGGATAATGGAGACGAAAAACAAAGGTAGTTATAAAAATAAAAAATCTAAAAGACATAAATAAAAAAAAAATACATACACATGTGCCTACCTGTATATTACGCACAAAGATAAACATCTTTATATTAACTGTTGTATCATTGTTATATCACTATATATAAGCTCTAAGTGTGAAAAATTTGTTTGTGTGTTATCTCATTAGTGATCGCTATCCCAGCGAAAAACCCATGAATCTCACAAACATGCCTAGATAGCTATTTACATCCTCTATCATGAGAAAAGAAAATTGAGAAAAAAAATAGGCTTTTTCGAGAAAAACGCATTTTTCTAAAAACTGCATTTTTCAGTAAAAAGTGCACAACTCGGGTATTTTTTATTTTTTTGAAAATAAAATACAGACCATGAAAGAGGGCTCAAATCTGAGTGGAATTACGTGTTGCACGCTAAAAAGCTTAAAAAACTGGTGCAGCAGTAGCTGTTTGAAAATTACATTGAAAAAATTTATTTCTAAGTAAGGATATTCTCGGAATTTTGTGACGTTGCTGAACGCATGAAATTTTGTTGCAACAAAAAAATAAAAATATACGGGTTAAATAATTTTTGGAGAAGAACATATTTTTATCCCATAATGATCGGTGACATAGGCATACGCAGGCCACCTGATTTGAGATGAATTCGGCCTAAGTCGTTTAAAAATACCGCAGCCAATTCATTGGCACGTAGCTTCCTCAAACTTAATTTACTGATTCCTTTAATTTATTTTTAATTCCAATATTTAAAACTTAATACTTTATTTTGTATGGTGAGACTATGTTAAATGGTTTGTGACGTTCTATTTTGACTCTTTCTATTTTTTATCCTTAAAAAGCAATTATTATTATACAATTTTATATTTTACAAAAAAAAATTCATTGCCCACAAAAAAACAAAAAAATGATCATTTCACGACCAGATATTCGAGATTAAAAATTTTTTCTTAATGTTTTTTAATACTGATATCTCAGAGAATATTTTATCAATTTGAAATTTTAACCAATTATTACAATTATTATTACAATATATTATTATTTAGTTAAATTTTCAAGAGATTACCTTTATTTCTTTTGATAAAAAAAGTTATTTAAAAAAACTTGTGTTTTTATTAAAAAAAAGCAGAAAATTTTGTTATAGCTTTGATTCAAAAATTTTTAAAGTTAAAAAAATTTATTTGTCTTTGAGAATTTTCCATTTATTTTCCATTTATTAATCAAAAATTCAACGCTCATCGTTCGTCATCGCCTTCGGCTTAGAAACATCCGCATGGAAAATATACGTTATTATCATCTATTTATTGTTTTGATATCATTTCCACATCACCTAGCGGTAGATATCATGGCGCGTTTTTTTTAAAGAAAATATAAAGCTTTTGTATTTTGAGATTAATATTAGTTTTTGTTACAAGAGCGTAAAGTTGAACTTTACGTCTGCTTTACGCTCGTTTTGCGAGCATTATTTTTCGTTATATTAGACCTAAACACATAAAGTAAAACGCGAATATGTGTATGGGTTGCTGATGAAAAATTTAATTTTACGCTTATAGTACGTAAATAAATATTTTAATATTTTTAATTTACTCCAACTAAGCGTAAATTTCAACTTTATGCCCGTAAATCATAAATATATTCGTTTATTTTACGCATAGTATTACGAAAATTAATTTATGCGTTTATATTTTCTGAAAACAAGGTTTTATATGTTAGAAAATATGATTTATTTGAAATGAATTATTTAAATAAAAATAATATATAAATAATATTAAATAAAAATAATATAAAAGAATATTATATGAGATATATAAATTTTACAAATTAATTTAAACGTTTAAAAAAATAATAAAACCTTGTATTTAGTGGTGTCTCCATTTGCATAATATAATATGTATATTTCGCCTTAACCTTACACTTAATTTATATTATTGAAATTATTTTTTAAAATAATATTAGGCAAAAAGGCCTAATCCACTTTTGCTTTCATTTATTTTATTATTAGTGAAAAAAATAATAAATAATTCAAGAATATATTATCATGTCCATATTATATTTGGTTCATTTAATTCTGTAAAGGTAATATCATCTAATATGCCACAAGCTCCATTTACTAAACCATCTTCAACATCAATATTAGTTGTTATCATATACTTTATTCCAATTTTTAGCAGTACTTCTGCACTCAGTCCACTGCATTCTTGTCTTTTTTTCTTTTCAATTGATTTTAAAAGATAACTTTTAGTTTTCTCTGGAATTGGTACTGACACCGAATCAATCGATTTTGAGATAAAAGTTTTCCCAGGATAATTATTAATTTTGTTTGTATTGTATTCATCTACAAATTTATTTTCACCGAATAACCTTATAGCTTCATTTGGAATATTTTTTTCATCAAATGATCTCGAATTAATTAATAGTAAATCGTTTTCTATTAAATCACCTGTGGCTAAATTATTAAGAGCTGTTATAAAATTAATATCATTTTGTTGACGCATTATTTTTTTTAATGGATAATATTGAAATTCATCCCATAATATATTTTCACAAAAAACGCTTAATTCAGAATATTTTGGAGTGGTATATATAGGACGGTCCATAACTGGGGGCAATTGGTATAAATCTCCTACTAGAACTACTGATATTCCACCAAAGCTTTTATTTACACGGAAAATTTGTCTTAGTCTTGTATCAATACGTGCAAGCATATTACTCCCAACCATGGATATTTCATCTATTATTAATAATTTTACACATTAGAAATTTTCTCTTATTGTATTAGCTATATCAGCTGACAATTCAGGAACTTGTTTATGAAATTGAGTTATGGATAGTGCAAAAGCTGTGTGACATGTTACACCTCCAATTAAAAAAGCAGCTTTTCCAGATGGTGCACATAATAAAACTTTAATTTTATCTGTATTTTCTCCTGGAATTTCATTGAAATAAATAGATAATAATTGATAAAGTGTATTAATTACTTTACTTTTTCCTACTCCAGCTGATCCACTTAAGAATATTCTTATGGGCAATAAATTATTTTTAAATGAGTTTAAAATATGCATTACTATATTTCGTTGATCTTTATTTAATTCATCCATCATTTGAAAAATTTGATCCTTTGTTATTAAGTTTCTTAAAGTTACACGCTTCATTGATTTTCCAATTTCAGATTTTTCTTTTCCAGTTTGTTGTAATATATCTACATTGTTGAAATTTAATTGTTTAGAAACATTTTCATCATCTACATCATCATACAAATCATTTTCAGCAGATTTTAATGCATTTTCTAGAAAATTATCTTCAATCGCACAACAGTTGGATTTATTTTGTTGTATGATATCTATATTTCTTTGAAATAATTGTATGCAATCGGTATTTTCTATTTCTAATTCTTCATTACGAAATGGTAAGAATAGTAATACATGTTCACGAAAATAATTCACTTTATCAATTTCTAATTTATAATTATGAAATCGAATAATTTTTCTTTTCTTTCGTTCTTTCAATTCTAAATTTTCATCTTCATTTTTATTATCATCAATATCGGCACATTCTAGCAATTTGTTTGAGAAATTATAATTACAAATAAAATCTGCCAGACAAACAATTTCCAAATGTTTTGACCTTAATTCATATTTTTCAAATACGTTACTTGCATATATATCTTTTGAATTTTTTGGTAATGATTTTAAATTTATAGATTTTTTTAACATTCTACTTCTTTGATTGATTGGAACCATATTGACGTATACTATATTTCTGCTTGAAACACATAAGGGCAAGGAAAGCGTATGGTAAACTGCTTCTTGAGAAGTTAGTAAATTTCCATTAATGAATACATTTGCAATTTTTTTTACTTTTTGTTTTATATCTAAATGGCCATTTTGAATATCGTCAGCTGCTTCTCTTAATAATTTCTAAAGACCTGCTTCTGTTTAAGTTATATAGTTTACCATGTAAAAAGCAGCTGCATAGGCATCTAAAACTTTTTGTAAATCCATGTTAGATTCTAATAAAATTAATATTGTTGGATTATAAGGATTAATGGCAACTTCATTGGAAGATCTTTTTAAGTAAATCTTATTTCGTTTCAACGTACATCTTATTGCATTAATATATTCTAATTCTGATATTGATAACTTTTTCAACATATCTTCAAATGTAATATCAATATTTGTTGTGAAAAATGTATTCATCAATTCTTTTATTTTGTTGATGTGATTGTTTTATAACATAAGACGGGTAATTAAAACGGCAAATTTGTTTATTTTTGCGACCTTTGTAGCAGGTAGGTTTATGTTTATGTCTTTGAAATGTCATGTAAGGATTTTTAGGGTCATATTCACAAGTAATTAATTTATCGATAAATTGTATAACTTCTAAATCAGAATCTGAATCGTTTTCATCATAAATCGGTGCATTTTTACAATATAACAATGCATGTACATGAACTGATCCACGAGCTTGAAATTCTATTCTAGAAAAACTGTCTGTGACATAAAATTCATTAAAAGGGCCATCAGGATTCTTTAGTAAATTCATTATGTTATTAAATCGATTATGAATATATCTAATGCAATTTACTGGGTCGTTTTTAATTAATTTTGTTTTTGAAAAGTGTTTTCCATCAAGTGCTCCCAAACAATGCGGTAATTGCCATAAGTCATGATATCCTTTTGCTATTTTTAACCAAGTTCTTCTATTTAAAGGAGGAAAATAAAGTGGCATCAGTTTTTTTTAAACTACCGAGCAAACTTCATTAATTATCTGAAACATTGTTGATAGTCCAATCCGGTAAAATTTTGAAAAGAATTGAGGGTTGCCCCCGTTATGTAGAAAACTAAAAAGTAGAGATATTTTTTATTAACTATTAACTAGGATTAAGTATGGTACTATGATATTTTAAATTTATACAAAACATTAACACACCTTAAAACTACAGCAAGTTTCAACTCAGCTGATAGAGGTTTACGTGGATCATGTTTGATTAATTTTCTTTTTACTATCTTAAAAAGATAATTAAACGATGCAACAGACATTCCAATTAATCTATAGAACTCTTCATGATCTTCAATTTTGTCATAGATAAAAAATCTTATTATAACCACCTATTGCATCTCTAATGTTATTTCTAAGGTGTGGTTTCACCCACCATCTTCTAGTACTTAGAACACCTTTCCGTAATTTTATTAAACGCTTTAATTTTAGCAACAGTAACAATGTATAAAATAGATTTAAAAGTTGCAAAATATCCATGTTGCTAATAGTTAGAATTCTATAAAAAATAAAATTAAGTTACTAAAAACTATCTATTACTTGCATTCATAATTTTCAGTAAAAAATAAAATTAACTTACTGAAGTCTAAGTATAATCTATTTTTAATCCATTAACGGCATTCTAAGTATAATTGCAGAATAATGATGAGAAATTTGCCACTGACCTTAAAACTACAGCAAGTTTCAACTCAGCTGATAGAGGTTTACGTAGACCATGTTTGATTAATTTTCATTTTACTATTTTAAAAAGATAATTAAACGATGCAACAGACATTCCAATTAATCTATAGAACTCTTCATGATCTTCAAGTTTGTCATAGATAAAAATCTTATTATAACCAGCTATTGCATCTCTAATGTTATTTCTAAGGTGTGGTTTCACCCACCATCTTCTAGAACTTAGAACAGCTTTCCGTAATTTTATTAAACGCTTTAATTTTAGCAACAGTAACAATGTATAAAATAGATTTAAAAGTTGCAAAATATCCATGTTGCTAATAGTTAGAATTCTATAAAAAATAAAATTAAGTTACTGAAAACTATCTATTACTTGAATTCATAATTTTCAATAAAAAATAAAATTAACTTACTGAAGTCTAAGTATAATCTATTTTTTAATCCATTAATGGCATTCTAAGTATAATTGCAGAATAATGATGAGAAATTTGCCACTGATCTGCTTCAAAGTCCAATGTAATTCTTATGCATATAACCTCTCCTTCGTACTCCAATAGTCCAAAACAAGTATAGGTCTGTTCCACTTTAGCCTCTGACGCTGACTTTAATAGATGTCGAACAACATTTTTTTTTTGGTTGCTCACATGGCACAACTCACAGCGCACAAGGCACGTAATGTGGATTCACGGTAATGCAAATAGGGAAATGTACTATAGGTGAAGCCAATAAAGTGTTCAAAACTAAACTGAAAAAATTCTGCTATTCGTAATATTTTAACTTTTACTCAAAATTTTTGAAAATGTTATTACACTTTTTCTAATGTTTTCAAATTAAGTCTTATGCTAAAATAGAAATTTTTCTTAACATAATTATTACATTTCTGAAAATTATACTTTAACAATGAACATAATTTTAATTTAAGATATATGTTTCTTACAAAAGATATATTCATTTTTACAAACTATGTACACCCAAATGAAGAATATCATAAAAATAATATATACATACAACACATCATCACATCACATCACTGTAGTAATCTCTAAGCGCGCTTAGTACGCTGTAATTTTATCAAAACTGCACCACTTTTTTTTTAACCTAGCAACCCATTACTGCCACCAATCAAATCACGCATAAATTGATATCATAACTAATCCATTATTTTTTAAGATAAGTGATAGGATTAGGAAGTTATAACCTTTTTTTAAAAAAAGCAGGTTTTTGTTTTTGTTAATAACAAACGAACCGCTACAAGCTAGGAATAAAAATTTTTTTTTTAAATATAGGTATTTTAATTATCTTTTGAACGCTACCCATCCGATCCAGATACATAGAGCCGTTCTTGAGAAATTACGATTTGAAAAAAAGGTTAAAAAAATTTTAACCTCAAATATCTCTTAAATTTTTAGACCAAATATTTTGCCCAAAGAACTCGATCGAGAACTATACAAAATCTACCTCTACAAGGAATTTTGAAGCGATTAAGTCAATTTAACTTCCGTAAACGTCGGGCATAGAGAAAGCGTTTTTTTCATTTTTCAATTTTTTTCTCAAAAACTAACCAAAGAAATGGATTCAAATTTTAACAGATTATAGCTATTTATATTGTGCATTATCGTGATTTTACTCAAAAAAATGGACCGTTTAGTTTGTGAGTTACAGGCTTTAAAAGAAAAAAACACATTTTTATCAATAACAAGAGAAACGTGATAGCTAGAGAATTTTTTTTTTTAAATTATAGGTTTTTTACGCTCTTTCGAATGCTATCCATCCGATTCAAAAATTTAAATCCGATCATTAAAAAAAATCAAAAATAAATTTTGAGAAAATCGAAAATTCGAAATAAAACAAAAACGAATCAGCCCAATCGAAAACCGATTTTTGACCCGCCATCACACAAAAAAAACAAAAAAAATGAGACCTGTCTGATTAAAATCGATCGAATAGAAGCTGAGATCCAGCTATACACACACACACACACACACACACACACACACACATACACACACACACACACACACACACACACACACACACACACACACACACACACACACACATCCATACAGACATTTTTCAAAAATCATGTATTTTGGTTCCTAACACCTCCAATAACACTTATAACATGTTTTTACAACAACTCAAAAAATTACTATCACAAAGCTTCCTCTAGGAGGAAGCAAAAATAAAGAAAAATATAGAAAAATCAAAATTTTTTTCTTTCGTCGCCGAATTTGGATATCGGTAAAAAGTAGGCACATTTTCTGAAAGGTCTTGAAATTACCTATCAAACCATATTTTTTCGGCCGGATCGAACATTATTAAGTGGATTAAAAAAAAATAAAGAAAAATATGGAAAAATCGAAATTTTTTTTTGCTCTGGGTTTGGATATCGGTCAAAAGTAGGGCCATTTTCTGAAAGGTTTTGAAATTTCCTTTCTACCCATATTTTTTCAGCCCAATCGAATATTATTAAGTCGGTTAAAAAAATAATGAAAAATATGGAAAGAACGAAAATAGTTACATGGTTTTCATGTAAAATATTGTAGAACAGCTCAAAAGTTTCGTACAGTATATTCTATGTTTTTTTACGTGTAGAAAATTTATGTTTCTGACAGTCAGTTTTATACATAACCATCCCTGGTACACAGTAAACAATCAAGCCGACGAAAGTCCATATATCTGTTTAATGTGTTTTTTTACTATTCCGAACTGTCAAAAATGCATTCTCTTAATAGACGTTGGCTTTCAGAAAGAGGGAAATCAGGAAAAATATCAAAAGAAAAGTGGATCACCCTAATCTGCGAAGTAAAGAACAGCTACCTGTTGATTACAGCACAGAAAAATTTCTTCTTGCACACTAACTATTTCAATGTTAAGTTTAAGTACAATGAGTGTGGAGGGCAAGAGCTTAGTGCAGAATCTGATGCGATTGGGCACTCTTCAAAAATAACATTGCAGTATATATCTTGTAATTGGATGTTTGGAGAAAGTCATTCAAGCCCTTATTTAGTATATCAAAGAATTGTGAATGGTGTTAATATTCTCTTCGTTTAGGTATTGCTACCCTAGAGCCACTTTATGTTATTATAAACATGAACTACTTGTCCAAGAAAGCATTACAATTGCAGTTGAAAGCACAACATAAAGAAGAGAGTGTCCGCACTGATATTGTATTTAGAACTGGTCATTAGCAAGTCCAGAAGAATAGAGACGGCTGTTGTTAAGGCAGTATCTGAATACAACGATGGCCTTGTAAGGACTCTTGAGGCGATAACTTCAAGAAGAAAACCACTACTATAGCTGACAGATGATGAATCATACGCAGGGGCACATTAACTTCAGTAAGTTTAGATGAAACATTATTACTAAATCACATTTAAATCACTGTAATTTGCTTTAGATATTCATCAAATTATTGTTTCACTTGAGATCAAAACACACTTTAAGGTTATTTCACTAAGGTTCAGTTTTTCACTTCTATTTGATGAAAAAAATAAGTATTTCATGTATATTATTTGTACTAGATAAGAACTAGATAGTACATTTATTAATAGTGGTATTTTTTCTTTCATTTGTCAGCTCTAACTCCTCTGAAAACATTGTTATGATTTGATGTAATAGAACACTACAGAATTTAAAGGGCTACTGAACCATATGTCAAATACTTCTCAATTGCTGGTTATAATATGTAAATACTATCAGAACTAATAATAGACACAGTAGAGGAGATAAGTAAATATAACAAAACTGTTTTGCAAACTTTAATGTCAATTATCTCAGAATTAATTTTTTAGTAATTTTCAGGCAGAGCATGTAGCATTGCTCTGGAACGCTTTGACCACATGAATGAGAGTTTGGAGAATGTCTTTTTTATACATATTTATACTGAATAAGTGCAGCAGATTAAGAAAATAGACCTCCAATTAATTTGTTTGTATAGAAATATCTGACAAAATTTGAATAATTATAAGAAAGTTATTCATAGATGTATATTAAATGGAAGAATACAAGTTTTGCAATATCTGCTCCACTTATTCAGTGTAAATATATATAAACAAGATTTTCGGCCGTAATAGCGCTAGAGTGAGGGAGAGAGATAGACGTGGCGCGTAGCAGGTTGCGCACTGCACGTCGGCCGTATACGAGGCATGGAGGAGAGAGAGACAGCGCATCGGCGCTTGCGAGTGAGTAAGGGGGGAGCGCGAAAGATGGCGCAGCAGCCTACGTGCACAGCAGCCGCCCGGGTATGAGTGAGCGAGCGAGCGAGAGAGAGAGTGCTACGGCATGAGAACGTGAGAGAGAGAGAGAGAGAGAGAGAGAGAGAGAGAGAGAGAGAGAGCGCAGCGGCGCTCGTGTGTGTGCGTGTGAATGTGATCGAGTGAAGGCCAACTGCAGCCTGCGAGCTGCATACGGCAGGTGTGAGAGGGGCGTGCGGGGGGATATTATAGCAGCAGGAGAGAGAGAGCAAGAGAGTGAGCTAAGATAAATTCTACCAACCGCGTGGAATTACGGAGGCCCATGGGCGCATAAAGGTGCGCCGCCACTGTGCTGGAACTCAGTTGAAGCTATTAACTTCAAATCGCACGCGCAACAGGTGGTAGCAGAGAGCGATGCGTATTGTAACTGCGCGCATCTACCGCCGAGAGAGCGCCAATCAGTACGGCACGGGTATTGTCCAGCCCTCCTAATTGAAGCGTAATGAAGAAGCCGCCGCGACGAGAGTCTTCCTGCATCACGTGATGCGAAAATTCGCCGACCGCCCTATACACTGCCCTAGAAGTGAGAGCGAAAAAGCGATAAGTGACCGAGGAAGAAGACGGAAGTTTAGAGAGCGTCTTCTCGCCGCAGCCATTCCATCTCTGGTAGCAGCAGTGCTCGGTAGTTTATGTGCCAACGAGCGTTGAACAGTTGTTTGCGTGAGAGCAGATCATTGTGAGAGAGAGAGAGAGAGTGAGCGAAGAGAAAGCATTTTTACGTAAAGTAGACTTTTTACGTTTTTGTGGAGAAGAGGAGTGTGAAGGGAGAGCAGCAGGACGTCACGAGTAAATTCCACCGCCCGAGCCAACGGTGAAATTTATACTTGCTCTCGTCGGGCTGCACCTTACTTTCCGCCCCCGACTCTTAATAATATCTCTGTTTTATACTTCGTTTTATAATTGCGAGCGACGGCCTCAAGCGTGGAGCCAAAGTACATTCTCTCTCTCTCGCACGTGTAATTGTGCGGTGAAAATAATGCGCGCGGGCCAGTGCGCGGCCATTTTGTCAAGCGTACACGTAAATGTTACCGTCGGTGAGTGAAGTAAGGAGTAGAATAAACGATCCGCATATCAAAAGAAATTAATAGTCATTTCTTTTCTTTATTTTGGTATTTATGTTTTCTTGTGTTGTGATTGATGCTGTTAATAAAGCAGTTGTTCGTACCATAAATTTTCACGTTGGAGTCAGTTATCGCCAAGGGTTTCGTCCACCCTCAGGTCGTCGTCCGTGAAGTCACACCCGAGATCGTGAGAGTCCGCAAGCAGCCGTGCAGAAGGAAGTTAGTCCGCGTAGTCACCGTAACCTGGCGTCCTCCTGAATAAAATTCGGTTGCAGCGACGGACGCGGTTGTGTTGAGTTGTGAAATTAAATTCGTAGCCGTGCTAGTGTTAGATAACAAGTTAGTGAACGGTCGGTTTTGGGGGGAATAAAATCCACATCTTCACAGTGTACGAGGGAGTAAAGCCCCTGCAATCGCAAGCATCAGTAGCATGGTAGTGCCAGGTATCGCATAAAAAGCCTCACCAAGTTGCAAAAGAGCGAGGCGCTTTCTCATCGTGCTAGTGCATCAACCGTGAGTGGAAGAGCTGGCCAAAAATGTTCAGTATGCGTGCAGAATTCTGCGATGTAAGAACTCACGCGCATACTTTGCATTGGGCGCAAGCTGTAGCAGCAGCAGCAGCAGCTTGAAATCGTGACTCGTCTTGACCTGCGCATTAGCGAATATTGATCTCGTGTTATTGAACTGTAATAAAATTGTTTCTGATTTCTGATAATAACTATTTGTCCTCGTGTTTTTATCTTACAGCTGCAGCTGCGTTTATTTTAAAGCCCGATTCGCCAATCCGAGCTTCCTCTTCTTCCATTTTTACATAACTGCCGGCTACCAGAATGTGGAAGCTGACGGGAAATCGTGTCGCGTGTATCAAGATAAAGTGCGTGAATAAAGTAACACCCCTTGCACTGACCGTCCACGAGCGGCTGCTAGCCGTGCCAGCTTGTTCAAGTTATCAAGAGATAAGGGGAAGAAAGGAGTTCGCGGCAGTAATATAATTTAGTCACGTTTAGTCTCCGTCGGATCCTCGAGTTGTAATAACGTGTTTTAATAAAGAACACTCTTTTCTACTAATTGTGTGTGTGAATTTGTCTTATTATTTCATTCCTTGTGAATCGGAATTTACCTACATTCACCAATATACATAACTGGCGCTGCGGACAGGATACTGCGAGACTGCTAACTTCAGATTCCTCTCCAACTACGGGACGAGAATCATCACCAAGGAGGCAGCCGGCGATTTTTCCCCACTGTCGCAGTATCTACAGGTCAACATCGAGACCCACCGACTTGGCACTGACTCACCGAGAAATCATCAAAGATATTTCATCTGTAAGTCTTTGGAATTTCCTTTATCCCTTCAACCTTTCATACGATTGACGTTAAACGTTTCGCGAAAGAATAAATAGAATAAATTATACAATGGCGAATCCAAATCAAGATCAAGCTGCTCAGATTACAGTAGAGCAATTTAAACTGCTCTTATCTATTTGGCGCAAAGCTATTCCTACGTACGAAGGCGGTACTAGACTTTTATCGCATTTTATTCAACAATGTGACAAATTTGTCCAAATGTTATATACAGCAGATCCACTTGTCAATGAATCTCTGTACGCACTTATAAAATCGAACTTACGCGGTGAAGCGTTAGATTTAGTAGTAGTAAATAACCCGGAAGGCTGGACCGAATGTAAGAGAATTTTATTCAATCGATATAGTGATGCGAATTCAGAAGAACTATTATTTAATAAACTAAGTGTTTGTTACCAAAAAGCGAATCAATCGTTTGAAAATTACGCAGAAGAAATAAAATTACGATTAAATAGATTAAAGGAACATATTCAGTTAAATAATGAAGATAGACAGTTAGTTAATATGAAAATTTCATTTTATGAAAACTTCGCTAAAAACATTTTTATTAACGGAATAAAAGAACCCTACCATTCATTGTTAATACACTTTGAATTAAACGATATTGGAGATTGTTTAAGTAAATGTAGGAGACACGATAATCATGAACAGCAAGCTAATTTTCTTTCGTATATGAGGCAACGCGAGAGTAAACCAAAAACGAATTTATTCAATACGCCGAGTACCTCAAAATCTGCAATTTCATTTCAACCGCGACCCGCCATAGCGCAAACCCCATTTAGGCCTGCATTGACTAATTTTCAAAACAACAGTCTTGGAAACAACAATCTTGGAAACAACAATTTTGGAAACGACAATCTTGGAAACAACAATTTTGGTAACAACAATTTTGGAAACAACAATTTTGGTAACAGTTTTAGGTAAAATAATAACAATAATAATCGAGAAATGCGTCAAAATTGCCAACCAATTCCTATGTCTATAAGTACAAGAAATACCAACCATCCAAGTAGTAACCAAACTAATAGACCAAATAATGTGCAAAATAACTCTGCGCCTAGAACCAAACAACGTTTTCAGAAGTACAGGACCTCCGAACTTCGTCTCAGAAGAACTTCATCATCAAGAAGTTCAACAAAATTTCATAGAACAAGAATACGAATGCCAAGATGAACAGCCTCAAAATCTAGTAGATGAAACAGTTGAAATTGATAATACTGAAAATTTTCAGTTGGATCCCAATACATCGGAAGAGATAATAATAAATCTTATAACATCGGAAATTCACCAGCGTTGCCGCATATAATCACGCTTAACCCGCCGTTGAAAATTTTAATTGATTCTGGAGCATCGTCTTCAATTATGAACCCGAGTATAGCATATAAACTGTTTCCGAACTATCTTCTTTCACGCAATTTCGAAATCTCATCTCTACACAAAATCACTAAAGGAACACATGTATTAACCTTTCCAGAACGAGCTTCAAAATTTAAAAGCAAATATCGATTACAAAAATCGAATATTTAATACGAGTAAGTTCGAAATTAAATACAAAAAAGGATGTGAGAATAAAGTAGCTAACGCTTTAAGCAGAATCGAGATAAACAATCAAGAAGAAGAGGACTCTCTTTCTATGCTCCCACAATCGTTCGATATCACCCCCCTCACCAACCAAGAGCTGGCTCAAAGGTCCGATGACGAAGAAGACGTAACGATTCATACAGCCGAAAGAAACCCAGTATTCTCACTACCTTTGTCAGATAAAAATATACACGCATTTAACTACGGCATAATAGTCAAAAAGGGAAACGATTACCAAGTCAAACCAACGAAAGATAAATTAAAAATTCAATATTTCATAAAAATAAACAAAAATGACGCGGAAGCGCAGTTACTTAAATTTCTCAACGAAAATGTAAAACCGAATAAATAGTATGGGATTTATTTTGAAACACTAGAAGGTAAGGAAATGTTTATCAAAACCCACCAACAGCAACGTGATAAGACCGCGCCGCGATATCAGAAACTCCTCGTAGAAAAACACAGGGCACCTCATTGCTATGTATACGGGCAATCGCGTCGTTATAACCAAAGAGATGCAAAAAGGATAAGAAAAGTTTCTTCCTTTTTACAGGAAAATGAAGAGCGGATTGATCATGATACTCCAGCTCATAGTAGCGAAGAGCGCTAAGATAGACAAGGATAGCACTCACTATGATCATCACCATGGAATTGGGAGAATAATTCAAAATTACCACGATGTGTACTTTCACATCAATATCACGACTTTGAAAGATACCTATAATCGTATCCTTGTTAGCTATACCACACTGTCTTCCGAATTGAAGTTAAAAGTCATAGAGATATCATCGTCCGAATTGGAATCAACTTATTAAAGCAAGCTGAATTACTCTGAGATGAAGCATACCAAAATTTACAGCAAATATCACCAGCGAACACTAGATTGAAAATAGGGTTAATGAATGGGCTCGGCACGGCGATTAAGTATATTTTTGGAAACCCAGACGCCAATTATTTGGATAGGATAAATAACTACTTGAATGTACTCAATAACCAACAACAGGAAGATATGATAGTTCTCAATAAATCAGTAACTATTATAAACAAAATTAGTAAAAACATGAATAGCAACACTGAAGTTATCAATCAAAATTTATGGAATATTTCCAAAGCCATGGATCGACCAGACAAACAACTAAACTTTTTCGAAGTGTTCATAAATCTTATAATACAGGAAAAAAATTTTTTAGCTTTGCTCGGAAAAATAAAGCGTTCATTTATTTTTTCAGATCAAACATTTGATGTAGAAGTACTGAATTATAAACAAATTTCCGATATACTTACTCATCTATTAGAAACTTACTCGAAAAGAGAATTAATAATGTACTACTATAATCTGTTAGATTTTCGCTTCGTTCAAGGTTCAATCGTATGTATCCATGACCTCGTTATTTACACACTCAAAATTCCTATCCTAAACCCCATCGAATTCTCCCTATTCCAAAGACTTTCTATCATCAATGATAATAACCAAACGGAAATCGTTGCTTTTCCATGGAGGCTAATTGGACCTTTAATCAAACTATCAGCTCAAAATTGCCAAGAAATTTACAAGCAGAGTTACTTTCGTCAAAAAATCGTCACGAGAGAAATTGAAGCCACTATCATTCAAATAAATACGCCTTTACTTCTAGCATATCCTTTGTCTGATAATTTAATGTTGATATCCATTAATTACGAAACAACCATTACTCGTAATAATATCAAAATTAAGCATCGAGGAACCCGTTTAATTGAAGGAAACGATCTGCAAGTAGAAGAACATATACTCGACAAAAATTTGGGAGAAATAAAACAGCCAGATTTAATTTGACCTATGATTATTAAAGACGATTAACCTTTAGGCTGCGGGGAAATTTCAGTACAAATTGACCTCTCAGAATATGTAAAATGTATACATAATATCACTGGATATCTCAGATAGAGTCGCTGACCTGACTGCTGGTCCATATATCGACCAGCCCCGCAGGCAACGTAAAGTACAATGTAAAAAAATTTGACTCTTTTGTTATGTAGATTTGAGAGGGTATTTCTATGTAATTTCACGCGTTGAATATGAAAAAAATAGTAACAAAATTCTCGTAGGCACCCTTGACCTTGAAAATTTCAAGGTCAAGAATGTTTTGAGAAATTTTAAAACTATTTGTTATGTATTCAGAACATCAAATTTGATCTAAAAACTTCAAATATTCTTTGTCTCTAGAGTAGTCCATATATCGACCACCCCCGCAGCTAAAAGGTTAAGTCAATTTTGTGTCTTTGAAAACATTAACAGTTCCAACACTAAGTATGCCTAAATTACAATCTTCGAGAATTGAGTTTCATCTGTCAATAACCAGCATCATTATCGGGATATTGATTATTGTAAGTTTGGCGATATATATGATACGTAAAATGAGGAATAATTGCAGAGTGATCCAAAATCAACCTATCCGCCAAGTCAATGACCAGGATGTCATTGAACTTCAGCGTGGAGAAGTAATGTAATACACCTTGTGCTGACCGTCCACGAGCGGTTGCTAGCCGTGCCAGCTTGCAGTTTCAAGTTATCAAGAGATAAGGAGAAGAAAGGAGTTGGCTGCAGTAATATAATTTAGTCACGTTTAGTCTCTGTCGGGTCCTCGAATTGTAACAACGTGTTTTAATAAAGAACACTCTTTTCCACTAATTGTGTATGTGTGTGTGTGTGAATTTGTCGTATTATTTCATTGCCCGTGAATCGGAATTTACCTACATTCACCATTACACATAACTCGTGCGTCTTTGTTATCAAGGTAAGCGAGCATGGTACATCCGCTCTCGAATAAATTCACTGCTGAGAGGTGTGCGACCATGGTCACTGCTACGTGCACTGCGTGGTGCTCAGTGTAGGAATTGCGGTCGCTCATGAAATAGTTCTTCCCGTACGAGTCTGTAAAAAATTGAAAAAATCGTTCCTGAACACGTTTTTGGTTGTTTCTAAAAATCGAGCTTTTGCCATTTTTGTCAATTATAAAAGTTATAAAAAATTGGACTTGGTGAAATAGAAATCGAAAGATTTGTGAAATTTGTTGAAAAAATTTTTTTATACCTACTGTTTTATTTTGCTAACAGTGTGTAAACACTTTTATAACACTGTGTGACCTAAATCCGCACTTAAGGGGGCTAGACACCTTTTTTCTCTGAAATAAGAAGTCACATTTTAATACATAAATGTAAACTAATTATTTCATACTTTTTACATATAAAAGTGGGTATATTTACCTTACCTTAAAACTTTCTCCAATGGGCCTTTTATATGGTCCGAAACCATAGTCATCGATGAAACAAGTTTTTTCACTAACCGTAAGGTTTGAAATTTTCCTGTGGATGGATTGACTCCAGATTTCAACTAAATTACTCCTGAATAGTATAATTCTCATATGAGTGTAGGGATTTTTGATCTAATGAAAAAAAAAATTGTGCTTTTTTTCAAGAGTTTTTTAATTTTTTAAAATTTTTTATATTTTTTCATAATTTTTCTGATGTAAAAATTTTTTCCGACATTTAATCCTAAATCCCTACACTCATATGAGAATTATACTATTCAGGAGTAATGTAGTTGAAATCTGGAGTCAATCCATGCACAGGAAAATTTCAAAGCTTACGGTTAGTGAAAAAACTTGTTTCATCGATGACTATGGTTCTGGACCATATAAAAGGCCCATCGGAGAAAGTTTGAAGGTAAGGTAAATATACCCACTTTTATATGTAAAAAGTATGAAATAATTAGTTTACATTTATGTATTAAAATGTGACTTCTTATTTCAGAGAAAAAAGGTGTCTAGCCCCCTTAAGTCACGGCTAGCTGTGACTTAAGTTGTCCATTATTACACTGTGAAATAATGAATTTACTTAAGTCACAGGCACGTAATTAACTCTAATTATCTACCAAAACTATTCAAAAATACGATTTTACATATAAGAATGAACAGGAAAAGAAGTAAAACTTCGTTAATAGTTGACAAACCACAAAGAATAAATAAAAATGATGATAATAAGGCTTGTCTATATTATAGGTTAGTTTCATCTGCTATGGGATAGCAGACCGCACGCTTTTTAAATATTCAATATTAAACTGTATGGATTTTAGTTTTAAAAGTCTCTCTCTTTAATGATATAACGTATACAAATCTTTCACTTTCATAAACTTCAACTTATTGTTAAAGATACAAATCAAATTGCCAAGAATCTAGTTTTATGATTTTTTTATGTATATATTCAATATTCTAGATTCAATAATAACCATATTCTATATCAGGTATTCTATTATTTAAATAACGTTTTATTAATTTTTTTCAGGGCGGGGGGGCCGCGCCCCCCCCCTTTCCGCCCCACACTTCTCCCACCCCACTTCTAAGTTCCAACTATCATTATAAATAAGCACAAATAAATAAAATAAGAATATGGCGGATTTATGTCACAGGAGCTATAAAATAGTATACGATACTCGTGACTTAAGTGGCTCATTATTACACGGCGTTTAGCGCCCTCGCTGCGCTCGGGCGCTAACCTCATGCCGTGCAATAATGGGCTACTTAAGTCACACGTATCGTAATATACTATTATAAAAAAGATTTTTTTGGCCCATATTTAAATAGGTGCATCCAAAAAGAAACCTAAAGTGTATGGAATTTCCGTATATCTAAGGATCACCTTTGCAAGAACCGATTTATATATATTCCAGTCAAAGTAAAAAAATTTATCGACGCCTCAGTTTACCAACATCACTCTACCACGCAAGGTATACTAGTGGTTATGTGGAAGATTATGGTAAAGCTAATTAAATGAAAAATTCGCGTACAAAATTATCGACGACCTGATTTTAATTGACGGTCTGAAAGATTATAGTCCGGTGCTGTGATCACTGAGCTACCACCGCAATGCTTGCTGGAGTACGTTAAGCGCATCTTATTCTTCTTGTAATAATGAGTTCAGAGGGCTTGTATGTATGCATCGGCCAGAGCCCTGATACAATAATCTAGAATAATAAATTAACCCAAAACCTTTCACATTATAAGTAGAAAAGATCTATTGAGGAAGTAACTTATGTTTAACCATTTTTAAATTTCTTTATTATTTAAGGTTGGAGATAGAGTTGCTATTGAACCTGGCATTCCATGTCGATTTTGCGACTTTTGTAAAAAAGGACGTTATAATTTATGCAAAGATATGAAATTTTGTGCAACGCCACCTGTGCATGGAAGTCTCCGTAGATTTTACACACATGCAGCGGATTTTTGTTTTAAGTAAGTTTTATGTTACTGTTACTTGTAGAACAAAATTTCAAACAATATATAATTAATTTTAACCATTTACTATAACTATACTTCATTAAATCTACTATCTATCGACGACCTACTTCTATTATATTAAGCAGCTTGTCGTGTGCCGCCTATCACGTCATGTCTATCACTCAATAACTTAATGTCTAGAGGTAACCCAGACACCTCGACATTATCTTCATAGAGTACCTGGTGCACTTCATTGTATACGATGTCCGGAAGACCAGAGGTCACCCTGACACCTGGGCATCGTCTACAGGGAGTTTCCGGTATTTCTGATAATTTGAATCCATATCTGGTGCCATTTCTCGTAGATGATGTCTCGCCGACCTGGAGATCACCCCGACACCTAGACATCGTCTACAGGGAGTTTCAGGTACTTTCAATAATTTTAATGAGTCACCTCGTGCCCGTTCTCCGAAACGAAGTCTCGTAGACCTGTAGGTCACCCTAACACCTGCACATGGTACACAAGTAGTTTCCGGTATTTTTGATAATATTTGCAGTTCTTTTTTTGTATTATTGTATATGAAGAGGTTTGATATGATATGGTATGGCACTTATGCGTCAATATGGGTTTAATATGGATGAAAGTGGGTGCGTATGCGTCAATATGGGTTGATATGGGCGGAGAGGGAAGACTGGGGTAAAACCGGGTACTGGGAAAAAACCGGAAATCTCAATTTCTCAGTTACTACTAATGCGATCTGTATAATAGCTATGGTATCTCTTCGAGGATGTTTCTGTTATTATTTTGTATACGCTCGGCATGTTAAGAATAGCCTCATGTTGACTTTAGAAGAGGTCAAAGATTTCTTAGGTAGCAAGTCCGTGTTATCTTGAGAGTCGTAGTACGTATAATCATCCAGTAAGCAATGTATTCTTTCAGTATGTCCTCATAACATTATTACCTATGTTATACTGAATAAGTAGAAGTAATTGCGTATATCAATTTTACTTTTAAATGAATAATTACGTTTTTTTCATCTTCGGGGTAAAGTATAACGAAAGTATCCAGTTTTACCCCCAAAATTTTTTTATGGAGTAATATCGGATACTTACATAAATTTCTGATAACATTTATTTATTTATGATAATGATAATTGATGAGATGAATGACTGCACTCATATTTTAATGTTGATGAGAAGGAATTGAATGGTTCAGCTGTCAATGTAGAGTGAATAAATTTAACACCAATTGTTAATTTGCTGACGTATCGGGTATTTTATTATGCCCCTCTTCGAGGCTCCTAATAACAAACGGTAAAACAAATTATAAATAATCACAAAAAAAAACAATAAATTTACAGCACAATCGTTCAGAAAAGAAAACTTACATGTACTGTTTATATGGCGTGTTATAAACAGTCTGACTACTCCCAGTCAAAGAGAAAAAATATTAATGAATAAGGATTCAAAAGACTATATAAAGCAAGGGCTTTATATACTCAACGTTTTTGAATTCATTAGTCAGAAAAGGTGTGAAAACCAATAGAAAACGACAGAGGTGGAGCACAAGTCAAACGCGTAGTAGAGCGTGTATACTGTGCGAGTATTAGCGTACATAAAAATGGAAGTACACTGGCTCAAATTTTATATTTCGTTAAAATAAGTATATAATACACAATGAATATACATAACTATACATCACTATGAGAATACATAACTATATATTTTTTTGTGCTCCTAATACCAATTGCTCGCACCAGCTTCTGTTACATAAAAATAGAGAGGTATAATTAAATTTTATTTCTGTGTAACGTCCGTGTTACAATGTCGCGAAAACGGTAAAGTAAGCGCGATAAATGTCCCAGTTTCGGTTTACGCCTACACGAAATAACCACGGGAGTAGGAACGCGTGAAAATAGCTAATCGGACTACCAAAATAAACAATGCTAATGCGCGAAATTCATAAAGCGGCAAACTTCAGCGTCAGCGAACAATTAGAGAGACAGAAAAAAGATAAAGGATAGCGATCTACAGAGTTACTTACTTTGGGGCGGTTGCGGTTGGCTCGTTCTCTCAGTTAGCCCTCGGCAGTCTCAGGACCCAAGCGCAGTGGGCGATTCAAATGGCAGAAGGATAGGATCGTAGAAATAAAGTAACACTCCAAAACTGCTATTATTTGTTTTTTATTAATTGCATTACGTTACGTTACACTGTTACACACTGATTGTAGTCGAGATATAATACCAACAATTATTCGCGAGACTACAATCAGAGAAGCTTGATAATTATTCTATATTATATAAATATAGGTTCTTTTTCACCCGACATAATTTTGACCTTGTCGTCTCGCGGCATCCACATTGCCCTATTAATTTCTTTACAATTCTCTAACAAATAGCTAGTAGGTGGTACATTGTACTCCTCCCCCTTGAGACAACGGCAAGGTCATAAAATAACTCAGTCTTTTTCAAATTATTAGTTAGTGCGCCTAAACTATGCAAATCTACCTATATCTAAGATTTTTATTACATATGTTATCGTGTTATCGGATTCATTTAATTGCTGATACGCGTCTTGCAAAGTAATTTTTCTTCATCCAATTTCGCTGGTTTAAATTACATACTGGTACAAATTCGCATTTTCAAATGCCAGTCCTGGATTGGTGTCGATTGCATGATAGTAAAGTAGCCTATCCCTTGCGCGGATGCTAGAAAGGACAGCAGAAATCCGGTGACTTCGATTAATAGTTTGACGTCCACTGCTGCTCGCTTTAAATTACCATTTGTTCTAAAAAATTTCAAAAGAACTAAGTTAAAACTGCTAAGAATTAAAAACCCATTGTATGTACAATTTTGAAGAATCGTTATCTGCAAACATGAACGTAATATGTTATCTTTATTAGTCCGAAAACTGGTTTCAATTTCAAAGTTGTTGCAAGAATGAACATCAACGTCCTCATCTGTAAACATGAATAAAAATGTTAACTTTCTAACTTACGTTAAGCTTAACTTTTTATTCTTACAAGCTTTCGGAATCTACGTGCGGATTAACATGCGATAAGCGTAAGCGATTACTATGCACAACTTTGGTTCTACTTTCATTAATTTGTATTTTCACAATGCCATTTTCCCAAATTTCAATTATCAGAAAAGGACCCGCATATTGAATTTCAAATTTATGCGGTTTTGGTCCGCTCTGCAACCATACTAAATCATCGATTTCAAAATCTTTAGGATTTGATTTTTTATCGTAGTATTCCTTAGCCCTTTGTTTACCTGAAATTAGTTTTTCTTGTGCGGTTCTTTGGAGAAAACTCAACCTCTCGACCAAAGTTGTCATGTACCCTGCATAAGTAGGCAACGAATCATCCGGCTCTAAGGGGTCGCTCGAGGGCACTCTCGCCAGGCGCCCGAACACTAACTCGAACGGAGTGTGTTGGGTTCCTTCATGTTTGCCCGTGTTGAAATTAAACATTGCTAACTCAACCCACTCATTCCAATCTAAATGTTTAGTGGTAAACATTTTCAAAAATACACTAAGTGGCGAGTGCGAGCGTTCTAAAGAGCCGTTAGATTGAGGGTGAAAAGCGGTAGTTTTTACTTGCTTAATTTTAAATCGTTTTGCAACGCGCTTAACTAATTTACTAAGAAAATTGGTGCCTTGATCAGTAAGCATAGCTTGTGGTGCGCCGAAAGTACAGATAAAGCGTTTAAAAAAGGCGCCTGCTACAGTAATAGCAGTTTGGTCTTTCAAAGGGACTCTCACCGAGAATTTTGTAAATTGATCATGCATAGTTAAAATATACTCGGATTCGTCTTTAGTTCTCGGTAACGGTCCTACAATGTCCAAACTAACCGTGAATAATGGAATACAAGGGTGGCCCGTTATAATCATTTTCTGCTTTGTTTTGACCCGAACTAATTGTTTAAGCTGGCAAGGAACGCATTTTTGAATGAAGGCTTGTATGTCCTGCTTTAAATGTTCCCACTGATATTTATATTTAATTCTATTGATAGTTTTCGTTACGCCTTTGTGCCCACCCGCCGCCGAACAATAAGCTTCGTGAATTATATCCGCTCTTTTACTCGGCTCCGGGTGCTATATGAGTCCACGGCAAATAATTATTTTAATACTATTATTACCTAATTCACGTATTAAACTTTAAACTCAACATTTTCGATATTACTGCTCCTAGCCATACTAAAAGAAACAATTTGGTTAATGTCTAACAATTTGGCTACCTTCCTAAATAACTGTGTCAAAATTTCTAAGGTATCCCATAAGCTATTTTTACTTTTGCCCCTAAGCGGTAATACCAAATGCAATTTTTTATTGGCCTTAATGGTTTTGGGCTCTCCCGTTACTAAACTCTCGAAACGCGGAAGCTTCCCTAAATCCTTTAATTGCCTAGACCCCTCATCCAGTGGGTCTCCGTCAGTGCTTACAAAATGAAGGTAACTATCTTTCCTCATAAACAGTTTCTCTCTACAATAGATTATATTGTCTTGAGGACTGACCGTTTTCGGCGCGTTACTTTTTTCGTTGACCGCGTCCTCATCCCCGAACGTCATGTCGGGAAAGGGATCTTTAAACGCCGAGACGTTGTCGCGCCCGGATGCTTCCCCGCACGCGACCTCTCCTGACATAACCGTTTGCTCACTTTCCTCGGGCACGAACGCTGAGACAGATAGCGAGATTGGTCTGTGTAGCGTTTCTTTTTTATTTCTATCCGCAGTTTGTGGTACAAGGGGCGCAGACGCCTCTTTATCTTTGACAAGGGACGCGCATTCCTGAACCTCTTCGACCGTGGGGTCTACATTTCTTTTACGCGGCGCGAGAGCTTTAAGGGCTTCCTTATACTTTTCACTGGCTTGGCGGCCCGCACGCTTACGCGTGGCCATTGGATGCAAGGTGGGCGCACCGTCCCCCTGCTGGCTTTGCCGCTCCTGGGTCGGCTTTACTGTCTGTTCGCCAGCGACAGGATGGCGCCCCTCTACCCCTATGCCGTCTTGTGTAGCTACGCATACCTTTTCCGTAATCGGGTTGCGCGAAAGTGCTTCCGCGTTCAGATTTAATTCACCTTTCTTATAGAGTACGTCGAATTGATAATCTAATAGTTTTAAACGCCAACGCGTGACTCTAGATCCTGGATCATTATGATTATTCAACCAAACTAGCGGCCTGTGATCAGTAATTAAAGTGAATTTTTTCCCGTATAAGTAAGGTCTGAATTGTGTAATAGCATTAGCACAAATGCTAATGCTTCTTTTGAAAACGTACAATAATTCTTTTCTGCTTGATTCATCGCGCGCGACACAAAGGCTATGGGACGATGTTTTCCGATTTCTCCTTGTTATAAAAATGCCCCGATCGCGTACCCGCTAGCGTCGCTAGTTACTAAAATCTTTTCTTCGAAATGCGGATGCGCCAAAACCGGCGGTTCGCATAACCTATCACGCAGAGTCTCAAATGCCGTTTGCGCGCTCTCGTCCCAAACAAAAAGTTGTTCTTTTCTAAGAAGGTCTGTTAAAGGCTTGGCTATTGGTGCAAAGCCATTAATAAATCGCCTATAATAACCAGCTAGCCCTAAAAATTGTTTAATATTTTTCTGATTTTTAGGCACTGGAAATTCTTTAACTGCTTTTAGTTTCTCGGGGTCCGGACGTAAACCGTCGTTGCTAATTATATGTCCCAAATAATTAATTTCCGGTTTAAGAAATTCACATTTTTCCGGTTGCAAAACTAAATTAGCATGGCGCAGTTTTTCAAATAATTTCTCGATTGTTTCTATGTGCTCATTAAAAGTTTTAGAGTATACGCAGATGTCATCAAAAAAATTAACCACGTTTTTCATAGCCGCAGTTACTTTAAGGATAAGTGACAAGAATACTGGCACGCTTTTTTTAATCCAAAAGGTGATCTAACAAAATGAAATAAACCGAGCTCATAAGATAAAGCTGTTTTTCCCTGTCCTCAGTTTTAATTTTAATTTGATGATAACCTGCGTATAAATCGAAAACTGAGAAAAATTTGGCATCACCGAGTTGATCCAAAATATGCGCTATATTCGGAACTGGATGATTGTAATCGGGTATAATGGCGTTTAACTTTCTAAAGTCTACTACTACCCGAAATTTTTTCTTGCCTTCAGGTCCCGGTTTTTTGTCAACGCAGAACACCGGCGCCGAGTAGGCGCTTGTCGAAGGCTCGGCGATGCCTTTCTCCAACATTTCTTTTACCTGCCTATTGATCTCTTCTTTTAAAATAGGTGGTTGTCTAAATTGTTTAATTCTAATTGGAATATTCGTTGTTGTAGGTATCTCATGTTCAATTACATTAATCGCGGGCATAATAACTCCCGTTAAATAGAATCGATCTGAATATTTCACAAGGAGTGACTCAATTTCGGATAATTGGTTAGGTGACAAATGCTTAAGTCGTAAGAGCTCTCTCAATTTGGTCACCCTCTTATTTCCTAAAACGGGAACCGTGTCTGATACGCACATAATTTGATGGGCGCGTGGCTCGTCAATTTTATGGCTCCGCCTATCTACCCTAGTTTGGCTACTAAAGTGCGGAGGGTGCGGCCTATGCTTCCATACTGACCAGACTACTCCATTTATATTTCTTTTGGTTTGATGTAGCATCTGGCGTAAAGTGCATAACATTTCAGAGGTCACCTCGCCGTCCGTCTCGCGATACTCTCTCATTTTCTTAAAAATAGGTATGGTGGTGCAACAAATAACAGACAAAGCGTTAGCGTATAAGCGTAATAACGAGGCGCATCTCGAATTTTGCAAGTAGGCTAGCTTTCCAAGCTTGACCTGCAGCCCCTCAATAAGGTGTGCCAGCTTAAAATACTCTCGAGCTAAAGAATACGACAACCCCCTGGTCAATTTATTACTTCCGCCCTTCTCTATATTGTTGCTCAATGACAACTTTTGGCGACTTAGTAAATTACTAATTTTGCTAAAACTATTCCTTTTAATCTTAATCCTTCTATAAGTTTTATGCTTGTACTTAATACACGTAAAAGTCCTTATTTTATTACTCACAAAATTTACATTTCTTTTATTTCTACTCAATGCACTGACACCCATACTATTTTTACAAGTGAAAATTTCCAAATTTTTCTTATTTTCTACCAAAAGACATTTGTTAACTTTACTTTCTAACTTAGTCAAATTTTTTACAAGAAGATCTTCACTAACACTATTTTCCCAATTTCTATTTAACAAATTTAAATTCTGCTGAGGTACGCTATCATTTAACGTTTCCTCTCTAAGTAAATTATTTCCAAATATAATTCTGTCCACTTTTTCTTTCAAACTTTTATTTTTATTAAGCTTAGTTCTCACATTTTGCTTTTTAGCTATTGTAACTAATCGATTTCTAGTTTTATAATGCTTAACTTCCAAATATTAATTTTTATCAATTTTCAAGTTTAAGCTTTTATTTTCACAAATTTCATGTTTCAATTCTCTAGTTTTTTCAAATTTCAAATTCAAATTTTTGTTTTTAAAAATTTTATTTTTCAAATTGCTAGATTTTTCAAGGTTCAAATTCAAATTTTTGTTTTTATCAATTTTATTTTCCGAATCACTAGTTTTTTCAAAGTTCAAATTCAAAATTTTGCTTTCACAATTTTTACTTTCCAAATCACTAGTTTTTTCAAATTTCAAATTCAAATTTTTGTTTTCATCAATTTTATTTTTTAAATCAATTTTATCCTAGACGTGCTCGGTACAAATTTCAAATGGGGCAATACTTTTAAGTGAAGAAAAACAAACATCTGAAATAACTTTCTTATGCGAAGCAGGTAAATCGCTATAAACGTTCCGAGTGCTACACTCGCCTAAAACAACACTGGATTTGTCCGACCGAGCAGTTGCAACGGGATTTTTCGTGTGTCCGCGTCCGGAATTGCGCTCATCCCCCCACATCGTATCCTGCGTTACTTCCTTATGTCATTCGGCTCGTGAGAAATTTACACTCTCTTTGTTTATTAGCCGCGCGGTATCTACACTACTCGTGCACCGTAAACTGATTACGTGAGAAGCGATTTTCAAAAAATTTTCTTCATAATTAATTATTGCCCTGTATTTTCTTAACATTTCGCTGCCGATTAACCCGTCCTCTTCAATAGGAAAATCGTCAGGAACCAAATGGAAATACAATGTTAAATCGCGGGAAATCAAGAGTATTTTCCCGCGCGAGTTAATCGATTCCTTAGTAATACCTTTAAGTTCAAGAATTTCGTTTTCAAAAACAATGGTTATACTAGGTTTTTTACTAATTTTAAGCAAAGACGGGCCTGCTCCCGTATGTAACATTAATTTGAGCGATACCTGATAATTTTCAAATGGCATTTCTATTACAGGTGACTTACTATTTATACTCAACAAGATGGACTTTCGCGCAAATTTTAATTCTGATTTGTGTTTGATTGGTGTGGGCGCGCGCTTTCTGATTGCCCCCAGGTCGCGCCCTGTGCCGCGGGGCTGTTCGCGTTTCCCGCTTCATGTTATAATTTTTCTCTATTTTTTCTTTCCAATACCTGGCATTCATTCTTCCAGTGTCCCTCTTTTTTATAATAATTGCAAAGTTTAACAAAATTATTGATTTGAGTCGATTGTGCCACAGCGGGACTGTGCGATCTCGGTCTATATTGATTTTGTGAAACTTGGGGCGTGGTCGGCAGCGCGCTAGCCAATGGGTTAGCAGCTGGCGCCGAGACGTGCGCTTGCGGGCGGCGCACATCTAGTCGGCTGTGTCGCCGATTGCTGTGTACCCGGGGGTAATAATGATTTTAATGACCAACAGTTTTTCGCAATATGATTTCTTTTGTCACAATATTGACAAATTTCTGCAGGTTTATTTTGAACAATTTTTGACTTCAGCCGATTCTGCTTTCAATTTGTTATTTTCTTGATTTAATTTACTTTTATACGTTGGTTCGGTTTTCTCTAAATCGGTAACCTCACGCTCTATTTCTATCGCTTTTTCTATGGCTTCCTGAAAAGTTGCGGCCACCCCCATGCGCCTCTTAATTTCCCAATCCATACCGCGCACAAAAAATTTTAATTTGTTAGCTTCCACGTGCTGTGTAAAACACGTATCATCCCTTTTTTCTCTTTTTGCGGCCTCTTTTAATTCTATTGCGATACGCCTAACTCTATTTGCAAACGTTATAATGTTTTCATTTTCTCTTTGCCTGGCCGCGGCTAATTCCCCCATCAAAGTGTGATGTGTTTTATACGATCCGAAATTTGCCTCAAAATATTTAACTAGATCCGTCATATTAAAAAAAACTATTTCCTCCATTGACTTTGCTGCTTCACCCATTAGCCGTCGCCTAATTAATTTTACCAGGTCGGCTTCGTTTGCTGCCGGAATCATGCTAATGGCTTCCCTTAAGCCGAATAAAAAGGTACTACGTGGAATATTATTACCGTCAAATTTTGGTATGCAGTCTAGTGCATCTTTAATCGACAAATTTTTTAACAGAATTAAAGTTGCATTTGGGCGAAACGAATTCATTGTCGTTGGCAGTGTTGTTCTAGCATTAATAACTAAAGGCGTACTATACCCCCTTCCCCCTGCTACATGCGGAGTATAATTTTCCGAATTTAATAAGTTTGCATTAAAATTCACTTTATTTTGTGTATTATCCCCGTCTGTTACGTTTATTACCGTTTTATACTGCATAGCTTCACTGTCTTCCGTTAATTCTTGATCGGATTTGATTAGAATCGGAAGTTTTTCGCTAATCAAATGTTTATCTACGCTCGAGATTGCTTCCATAATTTCAATAACACTAATATTGTAATGCATAAATTCGCGTAAAATGTCTATCATGATTTCATCTTGACAAATTTTTTCAACTAACGCCCTATCCGGGGTTTCTGCGAGAAATAACTGCAACTTCTTAACATCCCGAATTCTTTCCGAATTTACTTCTGATGCCGATTGATATCTAGCCCTGAGCACTGCTACTAACTCATTGAGCGTAGCCGTTACTAACGTATGTTCCTCTAAACTAAGATATTTTCGCAAAATCTCCGTTGCTTCTGAATTCCTAGCGACCGCACCGTTTGAAGCTGCCATTCTAATGATTTATTTATATTTTTCTTTTGAACGCAAGAAACGAAGAGAAAAAGAAAATTTTTATAACTGTGGTATGTATGTATAAAAAAAAAAAAATTTCCCTATTTTTACTTGTATCCCGGAAGTGGGCCCCCAATTGTAACGCCCGTGTTACAATGTCGCGAAAACGGTAAAGTAAGCGCGATAAATGTTCCAGTTTCGGTTTACGCCTACACGTAATAACCACGGGAGTAGGAACGCGTGAAAATAGCTAATCAGACTATCAAAATAAACAATGCTAATGCGCGAAATTCATAAAGCGGCAAATGCCGGCATCAGCGAACAATTAGAGAGACAGAAAAAAGATAAAGGATAGCGATCTACAGAATTACTAACTTTGGGGCGGTTGCGGTTGGCTCGTTCTCTCAGTTAGCCCTCGGCAGTCTCAGGACCCAAGCGCAGCGGGCGATTCAAATGGCAGAAGGATAGGATCGTAGAAATAAAGTAACACTCCAAAAATGCAATTATGTGTTGTTTATTAATTGCATTAAGTTACGTTACACTGTTACACACTGATTGTAGTCGAGATATAATATCAACAATTATTCGGGAGACTACAATCAGAGAAGCTTGATGATTATTCTAAGTTAATTTCACACGAAAAATATTCTAAGTAAATTCGGCTCGAAAAGTCCGAATACGATAAATTAGTCGAAATTATTCTAAGTCCAAATTAAAATTTAAATAAGCGACGGACAAGGGCTCTGCCCTACGAAACAAAAAGAACAAAAGCTTCTGCCTCGAGTGGAGGCGCGATGCGGCTTTAATACTCGCGCTTCTATCTAGGGCAGATACAAAGATAGAGGAGTGTAGGAAATCTCATCTTTGCATGGGGTGAGAAAGTTTCGGGTGGGGGGTAAGGTTACTCTGGTTCAAAAGTGGCGCGTGCCAAGGAGAAAGGTTGGATCGATAGGAGGTAGTACTAAAGCTCAGGTAGGATTCGTTGGTGGAAGGTCATGTTACCGCGAGAGTGATTGTCTCTCGTAGGTCACCTTATTGCGAGTAGGTGGCGTTACTGACAGGAAAGTAGGATTCATGGTAACATGAAGGAAAAAAGGATGTAGGGTGGTAAGGATGGGTAGCGAGAGATGCGGTCAGTCGTGCTCGACGTGACATCTGTGAATAAACGCTTTGTATTCGTCATTCAGTTTCGTAGTGTCAGTCACCTTATTAATAAATTGCATTTGCGAATATATGTAAAACATTTCCGACAAAAGTCTGCAATCCAGCCGGCGCTCCTTATCTAATATTCCTACCTTACCAAAATTGTATGTAAAGCGTTATTATCGTCCTGTTTTTCGCATTTTTTATTATGTTCTTTAACTCTAATATCTAACTTACGGCTGGTCTGCCCGATATATGTTGCCTTTCAATCTTTACAGGCTGTACGATATACTACATTTGTATTGCTGCCTATTTTACAAGTATCTTTTTCCAATTTGATAAAACTTCTAAATTTGTTAGCAGTGCTATAGATTATTTCTGTATTAAATTTTTCGAAGAAATTTTTCATGATATAGGTCTGAATTCATCTACAAACGATAGCATTATTCGCGCTTCGTTCTTTCTTTTAAATTTTGGAGAATTGTTAGTGAAAAATATTAATCTTTTTGCAATATGTATGTTAACTAGGTCTGTGGCGTAATTGTTATCAAAAAGTAGTTGCTTTATGAAACTGAGATTTTTATCATGAAAGCTTACATCTGACAGTTTAATAGCTTTATCGACCAACAAGTAAATGATTGTAATTTTATTGTTCACAGGATGTTGTGAATAAAAGTTCAATAAGCGACCTGAGAAAGTCGGTTTTCTGTATTAATTGGTTACAATACGGTTATTTTTTTTAACTATTATTTCATGTCAAGGAACACTAATTTTATTACCTCGTGATCTTTCAACTGTAAATTGTAGATTTTCACTGTACATATTAAAAATTTTCTTATTGTATTCTATCATATTACTCGGCACACACAATAGGATAGCATCTATGAATTTAGTGAAGCTAATGCCTGTAGATCTTTTATATGTGAGTAAATGCAGTTAATGTTTATTGCAGGCAAAAATTTTCGCAAGTGTCCTTTTAGTTAAAGGCCCGAATAAAGAAATTGTCAAAAAATACGGAAAACAATAAGTCAATGTCTTATTGTAGTCAAAGAAATTTATGAATGGTGTTTCGTCCAGGCTACTAGATTGGACTCAGTGATGATCTAGTAGCCGTCATCAGACACCTACCGCAGTATGATAGCGGCCAAAGGTTTATAGACACAGCCACCTTTTTCCCAAGTGAAAAAGGGGGCTCCATCTATCGATGTATTATTCACACAAACACCGCATCAAGTATAAATTTAGTGAAGCTAATGCCTGTAGATCTTTTATATGTGAGTAAATGCAGCTAATGTGTATTGCAATATGTATAGATGGAGCCCCCTTTTCCACTTGGGAAAAAGGTGGCTGTGTCTATAAACCTTTGGCCGCTATCATACTGCGGTAGGTGTCTGATGACGGCTACTAGATCATCACTGATGAGTCCAATCTAGTAGCCTGGACGAAACACCATTCATAAATTTCTTTGACTACAATAAGACATTGACTTATTGTTTTCCGTATTTTTTGACAATTTCTTTATTCGGGCCTTTAACTAAAAGGACACTTCCGAAAAATTTTACCTGCAATACACATTAGCTGCATTAACTCACAGATATCATCTATATTGGAAATAGAAAACACATTTGAAGCATAATTTAGATAAAGAAAAGTTTTCAAGGTCGTGCATGACAATATCAGCCAAAATCGGGCTAGTCGGATTGCCCATAGGAGAGCCGAAAATTTTCGTATAAAAGACGTTATTAAATTGAAAATGAATGAATTTAATGACGTCTATGAACTCACTATAACTCATATTTATATAATGATATAAATGTGCTCATCTTTTTTCTATTGCAGAATAGATCAGTTCATTGAACTTATTAGTAAACAAGCTCACTACATCGAAGCCCTTTATTTCGAATCCAGGAGGAATTTTAATATTTTCTATTTTTAATTTAAGTTCTGAACTATTATCAATATGTGAATTTGAAAGATTATATGTACGTGAATTAATTATTGAAATAATTGGTCTGATAGGGAAACCTCGTTTGTGTACTTTTATCAAACCGTAGGCTTTTGATGTGTTAAACTTTTGTACTATTTTATGTGGTATTTTAGTGACATCAACCATAAAGTTTTGGATATTTAAGTGTTTTATATAAGTAGCGGTTTCCTTTTCCGAAGAAGATAAAGGGTCGCCTCTGAGTTTCTTGTAATAACATCTTGGAATAAGGTATTCATCTTATCCAAGTAAACTATTTTATCAGTAGCTACAGTAGCATTACCCTTATCAGCTTTGGTAATAAGTAACTACTTATGATTTTTAATAAACTGTTTTGTGTTACGGAGGTCAATTTTCTGTTGTTTTTCAGTATGTGTATTTCTCGGTAATTCTTTTTTTATGAAATTAATGAATAATCGAAAGAAATTTACTACGTATTTCTGTTTTCTTTCTACATTATCATAATAATTATCTAATTTTCAAGAGTTTATAATATATTCTAACGTAAATTCGTTATCAAAATTTTCATTAAAGTTTCTCCATATTTTAATGTATTAAAATAACGTAAACGTATTTATTTTTAACCGTCAAATGAGTTTTTTGTCCTTTGAGACTGCTCGCAATTCAACTTTGATAGGTTGTTTGTATGTGTAATGAAACACGTGGATCCTTTTGAGCAATTAAGCATTTTATTAATTTACTATCAGTCGACGTTTCGGAATCATTGTGGGATTCCCTTTTCCAGAGACTAGAAAACAATGATGTAACTTAATTCGTATGACCTAATTTCGCCACTATAATAACAACCAATACACAGCACAAGTCTTACCTAATTAATTAAATTAACTAATACATACGCCCAATTTCATAGCAATGTAGTTGCTCCTCAATATAAAAAGATTGAACACGTAGCTCTCTCGACATTTTCTTTCTAACGCACGTCATATTTGCACTGTAATTAAATCGAAAAAATTATGATTAGAAGGCTGAATGTGAATTTCAAATAATGATGAACCGCACGAATTATGAAATGAACTTACTAAATAAAAAACGAAACCATGTTGAAAAAATTAAAAACTGACAGGAACTGTGGTACATTGACCCGTTATCAAGCTACTAGTTTTCCCCGGATGGTAGCCAACAGAGCTATCAAAGAAGGACTGCGGATAGGTGACATCGCAGGGGATTATTTATACCCAAAAATCGAGTGGGGGGACACGACAGTACAAGCGGTGCGCACAGTGTCCGTGGATCGCCCTGCTACTACAAAGCATCCAAGAACCATAGCGAGTCGAGAGACTCCTGGCGCTCCTCCTCACTGCACACACATGCGCATACGCAGGAACTAAGTAGTGCAACTTCAACATCGCTCATACCATCATGCTACCCCGAGTTCTCAGAATACGAGAACTCGACCCTCTAGGAACTAACTGTTTTTTTCTATCTTTAATTACGTTATTGATAATATCTATGGAAGCCTTATAATCATTTTTCAACTTAATAGTATCAGTGATTCTATTCATATTATTTTTTGTATTATAAATGTGGATCATTTCTGAAAATTCTCTTTTATCTTTCTTAATTTCTTTATCCACAACTTTAATCTTTTCAAAATTAATTCTGTGACGTGTTTCTGTGGCGTGTACGGCTAGTGCAGATTTAGTATCGCTATTTTTTACACTCCATTTATGCTCATTCATGCGAATTTTGAGTTTTCTGCTAGTTGGTCCAACATATGTTAGATCACAATCAGAACAACCTATCTCATAAACAACGTTACTCTGCTGCAAACTATTTAATCTATCTTTACCTAACGTGATGAATCTCGATAACTTGTTAATTGGTTTGTTTACAACCCTGTAACCGTGACTAGATAATATAGATTTTAGTTTAAAGCTTAAATCTTTAATAAATCGTAAAACAATAATTTTGTTGTTGTTGGCAACTGTATTCTTTGTCAGTGAACGATTATTTTTTGAATTATCATGATTGTTGTTTAACTGGAAAATCCTATGTCTCATATTTTCAGAGATAAATTTCATAGGATATCCATTATTTTTAAGAAACGGAGATGCAATACCTAGATTTTGTCTACGAAATTTTTTATGTGAAAGATTAATAGCACGATCTACAAGATTGTAAACAATTGCTCTTTTATTTTGAATAGGATGATGCGAATCGAAATGAATAAATCGTCCGGAATAAGTACTTTTACGATATCAATTCGTAATTATGTTGTTTTCATCAGTGCGAAATAATGTCATGTCTAAAAAGTTAATTGATTTTTTCTCCTGGTCTTCATTTTCTATCGTAAATTGTAAATAATGGTTAAACTTATTAAAAGTACTTAGGCATCTGTCAATTGCATCATCCTTTACAATCAATAAACAATCATCGACATATCTCTTATATAAAACAATATCCGATTTCATAACATTGAGGCAATAGTTCTCGAGACACTCCAAAGCCAGTTCCGCAAACCACGGACTAGAGCATCCGCCCATTGGCGCGCCATGTGTTTGTTTATAGTAACTATTGTCAAAAGAGAAATAAGTAGAATTCATTAAAAAGATAATGCCATCCAAAAATTCGTTCATCGTCAAATTAGTTCTGTTTCTTAAATATTTCCATTTGTTACGGATACCAGTTAAAACAAGATCAATATTTATATTTGTAAATAGAGATACTACATCAAATGAACATAATCTGTAATTATCCGGGACATGAATATCTGAGCTAATATCAATTAATTCAGAACTATTTTTCAAAGACGATTTAGGCCGAGGTAAATATTTTGTAAAAAATGTGCAAATAGCTTTGTCCAGATCATGTGTTGGAGAGTTTATCGTCGATACAATGATTCTAGCCGGCATATCCTTTTTATGAATCTTTATCAAGCCGTACGCTTGTGAAAGTACAGAATGATCCAATTTATTAGTTAAAATGTCAAAACTGGAATCCATATCACACACACCACTGCTTTTCCATTTTTGTATGAGTTTTTTTGTCGTATTTTTTAAATTGTTGTACGGATCTTTTTCAAGTTTTTTATAATATGTAGTGTCAGACAGAACATCTAAAACTTTTGATTTATAATCTTTAATGTTAATGGCAATTGTTAAATTGCCTTTATCAGCTTTTGTGAATAAAATATCTTTATTATTTTTAATAAAAGTTTCAGTCGCAAGCAAGTTATGTTCAATAACAGTGTCAGCGTTAATAGCAGTTTGCGCAAGATGCTTTCCATGTATGGTAACGGGTACGCGTCTGGCCTTGACGCTGTGTTCACTTTTCTGAAGTCCACGCAGAAACGGAACTTCCCGTTGGACTTGCGTACCATTACCACTGGACTTGACCAGCCACTTGTCGAGGGTTCTATTATTGCCGCGACTAGCATTTCCTCCACCTGTTTGTGCATCTCTTCTGAGATACATGGTAGTACTTCTGTTTAATGGGTCTTGTAGGTCCGACGTCTATTGCATGCTCGATCCACGAAGTACACCCTAGTGGTGTCAGGCTGTTACCGATCAGCTGAGCTACTAAAGCTTCTACCTCTTTGCGCTGTTCTTCTGTTCGGTCCGCCAACCCTATAGCTGATACGGACACGGTGTTGTTTGCGGCAGGGTTGAGAGTACTTAATTCCCGGAGGCCATAAATTCCTCTTCAAATCCGAAATTCCGACGTGTTTTCGGACTTGATCGAAATCAAGTTCTTGGTTCCTTGGAATTCCGGACTTGAGAGTGGTCAAGTCCGAAATTATATCGGAATTCCGGACTTGATGGGTGTCAATTCCGAAAACACATCAGAATTCCGGACTTAAGGAGGATGAAGTCCGGAAGTCCGACGTGTTTTCGGGCTTGAGGAGGATGAAGTCCGGAATTCCGAAGTGCTTTCGGAATTGACTACCATCAAGTCCGGAATTCCGACATGATTTCGGACTTGATTGCGATCAAGTCCGAAAACACGGTGCATTTCCGGAATTCAGGATGCAACGAGTCCGAATTCCGAATAATTCTCTTTTTTAGACTTTTCTGAGACGTACAAAACTAACAGATCTTATCACAACAACGCTCAACGAAAGACAAGTTTAAGAAGTAACTTTTAAATATTTTATTCAACTCATTGCCGTATAATTAAATGCCCTGTTAATTATACAATCTTTAACTAATTAATTAAAACTTTTACAGGTACTTTCATGCATTTGGCATTATTTTAATTAAATCTCATGATACCTTAGAGGTTTTTTGACCCGCTATACACGTTTTCGATGACTATTTCGGTGTACGATAAAATCCTCATGCACCGGAGATGATTTTCTCATAAATCATAACAGTAAGTGCACATTTCACGGTACCTGGGGGATTTTTCGACTCGTTGAACACGTTTTTGATGACTATTTGGGTGTACAACTAAACCCTCATGCCTAGGAAATTATTTTCTCGCCATTTAGCACCTAGTACATATTTCATGGTGCCTGGGTGAGTAGTAAGAGGACCGGTATAGCGAGACGACCCCCCGCGGTGCGGTGTGTAGGGGTCATGTGGCACCCCGCTGTGCGGTGTGTATGGGTCCCCAAGTGTGACAAGGTGATTAACTCAAGTGTTTACAGTAGCAAGTGTGGCCAGAAGCTAATTAGTGTAAACAATGGGGGGTGATTTATTACCCCATAAATAATGGTGCACTTATGGCGCCCGCCATGACGTCATGCCGCTATATATGGCCCACGTGTGTTGCCGTATATGCCTTGACTCGAGGTGGTGGGGGGGCGAGCGCTTTGGCTGTCTGCGCTACACCATAAAGACTCATAGGGTGCGAGGCCTCTCGCAGTATAGACCGTGTGCGGTGTGTATGGGTCCCAAGTGTGAACACAAGTTAATTAGGGTAAACAATGGAGTGAATTATTACCCCATAAATAATGTCCCACTTATCGCTCACGCCATGACGCTATGCCGCTAGACCTGCCCGGCGCGTGCCGTCGTATATGCCCCGACTCGTGGTGGGGGGGGGGGGGGAGAGCTTTGGCTGTACGCGCTACGCCATAAAGACCTCTCGCTGTATAGACCGCGTGCTGTGTGTATGTGTTTCAAGTGTGACAAGTTCATTAATCCAAGTGTTTACAGTAGCACGTGTGTGAACACAAGCTAATTAGGGTAAACAATGGCGCACTTATCGGTCCCTCGATGACGTCATGCCGTTCTATCTGCTCTGCGCAGGCCCCTCGTGTATGCCCTGACTCGTGGTGGTGGGGGACGAGACCTTTGGCTATACGTGCTACGCCATAAAGACCCATGGGGTACGAGGCCTCTCGCTATACAGACCGTATGTGTGTGTGTGTGTGTGTTCGCAATGAGAAGTTGTGGGGAGGGAATAGGGAGTTGGTGTAAAGGAGGGGTCTACGAATAAAAAAAGCATGTTGAGGAAAAATAAATTTTTATTTATTTATTTAAACGGGGTGAAACCCGCTATTTTATGAACAGTTTTTTCTCATTAACATAAATGTTGTCCTTAAAGGGACCGTTTATTATTCGTTATATTTTGAATAACCATCTTTTTTTGGGAAGGAGAAGGAATTGGTGGAAAAGGAATGGTGTGGTGGAGAATTTTTTTTGTTTGTCCAAGAGTCTTCCTTGTCTGCCTTGTTGATGAGAGATTCTTTGTCGGCTGGTTTGACCTGGTGCTTGCTGAACGGGGGCCCCATGATGTTGCCTTCTCGGTGGTCTTTCGACGAATGACTTATGTATAATGCTGCATATACACGGTGACCCATTTTAATCGCTACACCCGGATTTTTCGGATCCTAAGACAGATAGGAAAAAATGATTCAGACAAAAGTTGTAGGGGACGAAGGGGGCCAAACGATGGTTCTAACAACTTTGACCTTGAACTTGATCTTCAAGGTTATTTCAAGGTCAAGTGGTTTTTTTTTAATAGGAACACCTATTTTTGACCCCGGATTCGGAAAGAGCGGGAAATTTTACGTTCAAAATCATATTGACACATTTTTTTTCAAGGTCATTTCAAGGTCATTTCAAGGCCAAATGAAGGTCGAACTCCGAAAAATCCATTTTAAGTCGTTTTTTCCATGAGTCACAGGCTTAAGTGGTTCAAACTGATCGTAGGTTTAATAGGGAAACCCACACACCCAAAACTTTCACATCCTAGTAAACAAATATCAAACTTGCACATCCGAACCCCATGCTCTTCATAGCCTCACATGCTAAACTGTTACACCAGACATCCCCCAGTCCCACACATCTCTACCCCATGTCTGATGTTTGTTTAACGGAAACTTCAAGATCATTAAAGCTTCTGCTGTAAATGTGTCAACCTTACGTTTAGCGCTACCCAGAAACAACGACGTGGACGTAGTAAGGATTGTTTCCTTTGGGGTGCTTGATTAAAGTGAGTCCCCTTGCCTCTCACTATTCAGGGTGCTTGATTTAAGTGAGTCCCTTCGCCTCTCACTGATCGGGGTGCTTGATTAAAGTGAGTCCCCTTGCCTCTCACTGTTCAGGGTGCTTGATTTAAGTGAGTCCCTTCGCCTCTCACTGATGTTAATCCTCATTGGGTCAGAACTGTAAACCATCAAAGACGATGGAGTATTATGGTATGGTGTGGGATTATTAATGGATGTGTGATTGGCCCTTATTTTTTCGAAGAAAATGTTAATCAACACACGTACTTAACGCTAATAAGAGATGAACTACCTGTATTGATGGAAGATGTTGACTTAGAAACGCGACGAAGAATGTGGCTCCAGCAGGACGGCGCAACACCACATTTCGCTCGAATTGTCAGGACTTTTTGAATGAGCAGTATGGTAACAGATGGATTGGTCGAGGTAGTCCGGTTGAATGGCCGGCTTGCTCACCAGATCTTACATCACCAGATTTTTACTTATGGGGGTATTTAAAAATGCCGTTTTTGAGGAAAGGCCCACCACAAGAGTAGACATGATGGACAGAATTCGTCGAGCATGCGCTGCCATTCCAAGGCAAACTTTGCTAAACACCGTTCGCCACTTCCAAATGCGTTTGACTATGTGCCTGGAAGCAAATGGTCGTAATTTCGAACATTTTCTTCGAGGTTAGATAAACACATAAGTGAGAGGCGAAGGGACTCACTTAAATCAAGCACCCTGTACAGTGAGAGGCAAGGGGACTCACTTTAATCAAGCACCCCGATCAGTGAGAGGCGAAGGGACTCACTTAAATCAAGCACCCTGAACAGTGAGAGGCAAGGGGACTCACTTTAATCAAGCACCCCGATCAGTGAGAGGCGAAGGGACTCACTTAAATCAAGCACCCTGAACAGTGAGAGGCAAGGGGACTCACTTTAATCAAGCACCCCAAAGGAAACAATCCTTACTACGTCCACGTCGTTGTTTCTGGGTAGCGCTAAACGTAAGGTTGACACATTTACAACAGAAGCTTTAATGATCTTGAAGTTTCCGTTAAACAAACATCAGACATGGGGTAGAGATGTGTGGGACTGGGGATGTCTGGTGTAACAGTTTAGCATGTGAGGCTATGAAGAGCATGGGGTTCGGATGTGCAAGTTTGATATTTCTTTACTAGGATGTGAAAGTTTTGGGTGTGTGGGTTTCCCTATTAAACCTACGATCAGTTTGAACCACTTAAGCCTGTGACTCATGGAAAAAACGACTTAAAATGGATTTTTCGGAGTTCGACCTTCATTTGGCCTTGAAATGACCTTGAAATGACCTTGAAAAAAAATGTCTCAATATGATTTTGAACGTAAAATTTCCCGCTCTTTCCGAATCCGGGGTCAAAAATAGGTGTTCCTATTAAAAAAAACCACTTGACCTTGAAATAACCTTGAAGGTCAAGTTCAAGGTCAAAGCTGTTAGGACCATCGTTTGGCCCCCTTCGTCCCCTACAACTTTTGTCTGAATCATTTTTTCCTATCTGTCTTAGGATCCGAAAAATCCGGGTGTAGCGATTAAAATGGGTCACCGTGTATATAAATATATGCGTGCTAGCGCAATGAGAAGTTGGTGGCGTAAATAGGAGTAGGTATAAAGGAAGGGTCCTTAAATAAAAAAGTGTGATAAGGTAAAATACATTTTATTATATAAAATAAAAAAAAATTATTTATGTACATTTTTAAACTTTTAACGCACTAACAACATTTTTTTCTAGAATTGTTAAATACTTCCAAAAACATTATTTCGAGAGAACTCTCGCTAAAATTGCAAACATTAATTGATTTAGCGCGAGTTCTTTCATTTTGTCTTCTAGTTTATTAAATACAACGCCAATGAATGTATGGTCTAGTAAATGCACGTCGTTTTTGCTAATTGCTTCCGTTTTAATAACATCGATCATTATACCGAAAACCTTGTTCACAAAACCCGACATTTCTTCTAACTTTTTTAATTTATAGTCTATACACTGTTGGAACTGTTTCAATCCGTTGAAAGTTGTATACTGCATCATAATCTTCTGTGGTTTTTCAGACTTTTTTTTTTTTGTAGTAGGTTCGTCACTGCTAGTGGAGGCGGCTGTCTCCTGATTGGCGTTATCGTCTTCAAAGTCGAACTGTTGAGCCTCGTGTTCGTACTGAAGGGTGAACGATGGCGGTGTTACTTCGTGCTTATCGGTGATTGATACGGTTCTATGACCGTAGGCTGTGGTCAATTCGACGTCGTGGTGCGGTAAATATATTTTTGCATATTTGCCTTGCTTTACAAAATCGCCTGATGCCCATAGATACTCTCCGAAGGTCTTGAAATGGGTTTTTAATTGTTCCCAACTGTCGATATCCGGAGTTATATATTTATGCGGTGATGTATGCCCGCCGAACCTGATGACGGGTCGGAAATAGCCAGCAGCATAATCCAAGCCGACGTAAACGAACTTGGAGTACGAATAGTTGAGAGCGTAAGTCGAATTGTACAGTAAATTCGGCACTAGCTTTGTTTGAGACATTTTAAAAAAATACTGACTTAACGTTGGTAAAAATGTCACGACTTTGTCGAGGTAGAGCGACTGACTGACTGAGGATGGCGCGGCTAGGCCCCGTACTTATTCTCTCTCCAGCGCAAATCCCCTCCTTTCTACCACGAGTTACGATTGGCTGCTCGATTGTTATGTAAAATCCGAGCGCCCAATCATGAACGTTTACGCGTATGTATCGGAGAGTGGGAAGAAGCGTTGGGAAACTCGCGGAGCCCTTGAGAAACAGAACCATAAATTTTCCCCGTTAAGGGTTTTGAGCCTCAAAGAAGAAGAAGAAGAAGAAGAAGAAGAAAACGGCACATGTGTTTTTCACCACTTGAAAAAAGGAAACGTCTAATGTGTTTTTCACCGCTTGAAAATTCGTTACGCATATGCTTTTCGGTGACTCAAGCTACTTATGTTTCAAAGCCTCAAAGATGAAAGCGCCTCCTGTGTTTTTCACCACTTGAAAAAAGGGAAACAGCTAATGTGTTTTTCACCACTTGAAAAAACCGTTACGCATGTGCTTTTCGGTGACTCGATCTGATTATATTTCAAAGCCTCAAAGAAGAAAGCGCCTCCTGTGTTTTTCACCACTTGAAAAAACCGTTACGCATATGCTTTTCGGTTTCTTCATGGAATAGTACATATTCGTTTCAAGATAAAAAAGGTAAGGAATTAAATTTAGCGGGCAAGGTCGTTAAATGAATACGATGTTTGTTTAACTTTTTTTTATTGTTCGATCAAATTAAAAAAAAAATACATTTTAAACTTACAAATATATGAATAATATAAAATTACAAGCTAAAAAAGGCCAAGACAAACGTAGTATACAAAACCTTATAAAGTAAGAAAGACGGATAGACGCACACATCAGCTTTTACAATTCTAAAACTTACAATGTACATAAAGTGTAAATATAAACTAAAAATTGAATGTGTTTCTGGATAAAAAAGAAATATTACAAACTAAAAAATTGAATGTGACGTAGGATTAAATAGAAATATTATAATAAAAATTAAGTCACGCACACACACACACACACACACATACACATACACACACGCGCACACGCATATTTTATATAAATGCTTTGCATGTTTGAACGAACGAGTCAGCGCCCTTGGAAATAATGCTGGGGAAATTGTTCGCACGACGGAGTCTTTTTCGGTGATTTTTTCTTTTTACATTTTCATAAAATTTTGCGGCCAGTGCGTCGTTTACATATGAATCACGTGAGAAGACGTTACAAAACGCGCGTAAAGTGCGACCGCTATACATATAGCAAAGAAACATAATACAATATTCGCCGCAAACTTTAGAATTAACACTCTGCAGTTTCTTCTCATTCCACTTGAAGCTTGCGCAATTTCTTCGAAGTCGATCGATATGATGTCGTGACACAGAGGCGACTCCATAGCTATCGAAATATGTTCCTTTTGCATTTTTGTCTATGTAGAATGCCACCCAGTGGGATCCAGGCTTATCTGAGGTATCGACATTGGTTACAACAGCGGCTGGAAGACTCAAGCTTCTGGGGATGTGATCAGCTGCGTATACACCTATCGAGTTTGCTCTGAGGCCACTAATGGCCCTCGTGATTTGTTTCGTATTCATTTTGCGTTTTCGCTAAATGTGAAATATGTGCTGCTGTCGCTGGCACTTGCTATTTCTGGGGCCACATCCGTATCGTCGCGGCCGTCGTCGTTCTGCTCCTCCTCCTCCTCCTCAGTGGACTGCTCGCTGCCCGGGTGAAAACGGAGTAATTTTTGCGCTGCTTCTGCTGATACTGATGAAGTGCAGGGTAGAACATTTGACTTTGTACTTGGTCTTTGTTGATCAGCTTCCACTCTTCGGGTAGTATAGAGCGCATCTACTTTTTTATTTGGTGCGCCTTGTAGAGCGCGCAAAAATCTTGTTTATTTTTAAACCTCTGAGACGCGTGCGTAGAACATACCAGCACGTCAGAAAACATGTTGTTGAGTTTTCCGAACGTCGGCGAGTCATATTTTTCTAAACTATATATGTTTCGACCGAGTAAAGATTCCAGGTACCAGGCCTTCTCCTCGCCGCGAACGTAAATCCGTCTTGCTGCTCTTGCGATATTGAAGAAATAACGATATAGCTGTCTGAGTGATACTTCGCCCTCGAACTAGTTAATACCGTGAATATCGACAGCGCAGTAGGAATTTGTATTTTTTACGTCTTCGGGCAGCTCGATGAAATTGCACGGTGCTTGTACAATCCAGTGGTCGACAATGGGTTTCTGTAGGCAAATGATCGCCACCTCCTTTGGTAAAAACTTCCTTTCAGTGTCTCGAAACCCTTGTATATCCACGACGTAATCCATTATACGTGTGTGCGTAGCGAGCGCCGAGAGAAAAGTGAGGCTTGAGGGCGCCGCCTGCTTCCTCTCGAGTCCTCGTCCCCCCACCTTTTTAACGACTAGGCAATAAAATCGGATAATATTTGGCGGGTGGAGTCTATTTCGAGAACGTTATCGTACTCGGCATAAACAACGCAATTTATTGTGCTTGTTGGAGCCGACTCAAATCCCACCTCTATGCGTAAGCTACCCGAGCGAACGAGATTCCAATGCGAGGCGCAGTGGACCGATAAATCGGGTGTGAGATCGAAAGCCGTGAGAAAGTAGCCCAGTGAATAGTTGAAACGGTTTATGCCAAGACCCTCGTTGAGGAAATGAATACCTGTGTCCGAGTAGAGGGTTTGAAATGCATCTATAAACATACTATCGTTAGCAGCAAAGTGCGGCTGTAACGGTTTGCTCGGAATTTGAGACCCATCGACGTAGAGGCAGAGGTTTTTTATTGAAAAGTGTTGAAAATTAAACGGGTTAAATGTTCGATTGCCATTGAGTGCCTTATTATCGACAAATCCTATTATTATTCTTTTAGGCAATTGCCCAAGAATGGCATTATCGATGGTATCGCCATGTATACCTGCGTGAAGCGTAAATGTTTTGACTTCTACTCTCGTGACGGGATACTTGGCCGTTGCTTTAGCGAGAGCGTTGGCGTGTGCAATTAAAATTCCCGGATTTATCTTCACCCGTCGAACGATAAGCGTGGCTTCCTTTACTTTCAGGCCGAATTTACCATCTTCGGAGGCGTCCATTAGGCAAAAGGCATCTTTGCTTCGTACTATTCGTACTCTCATTTCTACACCATTGATGAGCATTCTGTCTTGATTAAAGACGTCGCAGTGCAGATGGCTAATCATGTCGACGGTTTTTCCATTGAGTGTGAAATACTGACGATGGAGAGCACCCTTGTTAGATATTTCACCTTGAATGTGCGGCTGGGCTTCGAATAAACCGGGCTTATCATCGTACCACAATCCGGCCGTTAAGTGTGATTCTTTTGCGATTGGCGAGTAGTTGAGCAGTGACTCTATGTATGCTCTGTAAGAATATGCATTATTGGGTGGAGAAGCGAGTTTTTGATTTAGAAAAACGTCGATTTGATTAAACATTGAATGCAGTAAATTATTTACTGGGGCAACTTTTAAGTTTTCAGCAGGGGTTTCGGCATTCGGCTGTATTCTAGCTTTGACATAGAGCATGGTGTGCGCGAGATCTATATAATGTTCGCTTGCGCTCGGGATGACGAACTCTATGGGCGCGTCTCCTTCGTCGCTGAGCGAGGACACAGGTTTATAGTGTAAAAAACTACTACTCTCAATCGACGTTTGTGTCGCCGGAAGAGTGAAAATGTCGAGCTCGCTCGACATGCACTCGTTAGAGTGCGAGTGCAAGAAGGCCATTTTTTACTTTGGACCATAAATATCGTTTATGTTGCGAAGGGCTTTCCTCTTCTTCTTCTTCTTCTTGCTCGTTCTCACAGCGGGCTTTTTTTTGCCGGGTTTTTTCTTACCGCCTGCCGTGCGCGTCCGAGTGTGTTTCTTTCTCGACTGGCGCCGCCGCTTGCCATTCACGCCTGTTTTATATCCCGAGCCTTTCATTATTTCCGATATTTTGTCAGCAGCTTTTCTTTTGAGGTTGCGTCCAGATTCTTTGGCCCGTGATTTTACAGCCTCCTTGAAATTGACACCTCTGTTGGCAACGTCGTCAACAAGCTTTATACCTGCGCGTAGTGTCTCTTTACCTACAGCCTTGGCCCCGCTCGTGATGTATGGCAGGATGTGACGAAAAAGGCCTCCTAACCAGGCTCCTACCCCGCGACCTCTCTGAAAAGTCGAACCAGCAAAAACATTTCTCACTCCACCCCCGCCCAGCTGCTCGTCGTAGTAGCGCCCGTAATGACTCATCTTAACGTTTGCGCTTAAAGTGTAGCGTGACCGTCAACGTGCCGTACTCGAATGGTATACGTTGCCCATGTTGATCTCTTATATCGATAACGATGCTACGAAAATTGTGATAGAGAAGAGGTATATAGTGAACAGGTGCAAAACGCTGTACAGTACTGCAACCGTACTTAAAGCTGGAGTTGTCTATAGAAACTATGCGCAGTAGGGCAGCTTGTGTGTCACCTACTGTATAAGGTTCACATATATCGGTATAGATATACATCTGGTCGGGCAAGGCTCGAGAAAGCGAGGCAGGTCTGCTGGCTGCAATGTCGCGGTAACCTTCATGCGTTGTAAACGAACCTTTTTGACCTGCTTCGTCGAAGCCGAATACACGCATGATTTTTTCGTTGAAATCCGTAATGTGTATTTGCGAGCAGTCACACTTGCATCTTATGATGTAAGACCCCTTACGATCTTTATGTGGCTCGAGCATTTGATGCTTATATGTGTCATTCGCCGCGTTTATAGCGTCTACTAGTTGTTCGAGTGAATCGTAAATACCTACGGGTATACGACACAGTTTTTTGTCGATGAGACCCTCATTATCCTCAGCCGAGTAAAAAGTGTAACTTGCTTCGTCATCTTGAAAATGTACGATACTGCAGGGTATGTGAATTTCAACGAGGCCCACGAGCCACTCGCCGCGTAACTTTATCTCGCGCTGCAGCTGGGTCGTAAAACAACATGTTGTATTTTCGGGAAAATACGTCATGCTGCTGTTACTAGGTAGTACCATATAAAAATCATCGCTCGTTTCCATTTTTTTTCAGATGTTTTCAAGCTCGCTTGCTTTTACCCACGAGTTGAATTTATCAGGGTAACCGAGCCACTTAACGAGCGCTCTCTTTTTAGCGCCCCGTCCTTCTGTGCGTATGACGCGGTCGACTTTGAAACGCTTATCGGGCGTCAGGCGTTCGTGACCGACTAACACGAGCTCCTCGGGATAAAAGAAACCGTCGATAATTTCTTCGTTCAAATCTTCGAGCACGTATGTATAGAGATTTTGACGCGTCGAAACGCTGATTATCTTGAACACTTCTTCGTTAAAATTTTTTTCATATCCTCTCTCAAAGGTGTTCTTGGTTCGACTGATGCGCACGAGGTTGCCCACCTTGAATTTAGGCAGCGCCGGTGGTCACCTTCGATAATTGTAGCTCGCGCGTTTGGCTAAATTTTCGATCGCTGTCGGCGCGTTGTACAATGTGACATCGATAGGTCTCATGCGCGTACCACTGTGTAGCGTGCGATTGTAAGAGTGTACAATCTTTTGCACGACATCGATGTATCTCTTTGTGTTACTATGAGAAAAGTATCGCCAGATTTGCTCGCGTAACGTTCTGTTGAGTCTTTCGACCACAGCTGCTTTAATGTCGGGGTTGCGAGCGACTCTGAATGTTATCTCTTTTCGGCGGAGGAGCTCCTGAAATGCTGAACCGGTAAACTCTTTGCCTCGTTCGGTTTGGACGCATATAGGCAGTCGGGGATGTGCTCGGTCGATAATCCGTGCGAAGGCGTCGGCAACGTTGCGCGCGGTCTTATCTTTTATCGGTTCCACCCATGCGTACTTACCAAGTACGTCAATCACCACTAGAATGTAGTTGTAACCGTCGTTGTAATCTTTTATCGTCGTGAGCTGTAGCAAATCAGCCTCCCAAACATCGTCAATGTTCGTCACGTTGTAGCGTAATCGTGGAAATCGCCTTCGTATCGGGTGATGGAGCGTGTAGGCATCTTGATTGCTCAGCCACGAGTAAATATTTTTCTTTTCCTTTTTAGCGTTCAAGCGCACAAGATTAAGGTCGTAGTATTGTTTTTCGTACGTAATTTTTTTATTTTACAAACCAAGCGTGAGCCACTTTTTTTTCGCTTGTTTTTTACTGCGAGTCTGTATAGACGGATGGGGTGATTCGTGCTGTATTGGTGTGGATAGACGTCGTTTGGCCGAGCGCTGAGGATCCGTCAATATTTGCCCAATTTTTAAAACTGCTGGATTATTAATTAAATTTCCCGGCGTTTCGGAAGTTTTGAGAAATTTTGTAAATTCAATGCGGCCAACGGGCGCCTCCTCGTCCTTACTGTTCTTTTTTTTCAATGCGTCGATGATTAACTCTGTTATATTGGACCGAGCAATTACACGACCATCTATAGTAATGGTGCCTGAGTTATCCCACTTGAGACGCTCGGGTACAGTGACTTTCCAATGGTGAAGCAAGAGACGCTCTTTGCGCGCGTGTACTTTCGGTACCCCCACGAGTATGTCGTCCTCGGACAGTGGTGCAAGCGCCTCTTCGACCTCGTCTATTTCAGGGTGCTCCTCACGTACAGCGCTACGCTCGTTATCACGGAAGAAAAGATAGCGACGTAAAATCTGTAGATATTTTACGCACTTCTCGTAATCGTCTCTAGCTGCTTTTGAGCGTAAAACATCGTACATTTCACCATCCAGACGAGAAAAATGATCACCTGGTATTTGCAGAGTTTTTTCATTCGTATTCCTCGCCCCCTCCTCCTCCATGACTTTAGATTGCGATGTCTCCGGGCGGCTCCGGCAGAAGGATCATCTTACGAGCTCGCTCCATGTTTCGAGTCAAATATTTTTGAAATAAGCGCTCCTACGATCGGAGCGAGTAAGAGTTGTAAAAACGACCCGCCGTTTTGTATAATGACACGTTTCTTCGATTTCCAAGTACCGCTGCCTCTATCACCAGTACGGATCAGCTTACGCAGCGTTTGCTTATGTTTACGCAATCGGACCTTTTCGGAATCGCTTAGTTTTACGACACCCTGCAAAACGTTCAACACACACTCGCATATGCATCTGACGAGAGGTTTATCAGCTGTGCGTGCTATAGCAACACGATGTCTTTTGTTCCCATGACAAAGAGCGTTCAAGAGAGCAAGGTTTCTTTTCGAGAAATGTTTACCGCAGGCTATCGCTTTACGACCTATCGACGCCATAGTTTTTTCCCGACTGATTAACGCACGCCTCATTCACCGCGATTTAAAGTACTTGGGCACGTAGGCAACGTGCGTCCCGGCATTGGGAAATATGTTTGCTCGAAATCTAAACTCGTCTAAGCAGGCTTGAGAGAGATCGATAAAAAGATAGAAGTGAGGTTCACGCGTGGCGTCTAGATAGGCCTCACGCAAAAAAGCCGAATCTTCCGGAAAAATTTGTCTCGCGAGGTGCTGTATTTGTGCTCTGTCGCGAGGATTTTTGAACAATACCAGATACTTGGTATTCAAACTAATGTCGCGCTGTGCCTTACCTTTGTGAAATACGTTTTACGTAACGAATATTACGCTAATATTTTTGTGATGACTACGCTTTGTAAATAAATCTAAAATAACATCGCTCGACGATTCACGCATGAGGTCGTCGAGAATGAGTAAATTTTTTTTCTCATTGTCACTCGAGTAATCCGCCATCTGTGGAAGGCCCTCTCGAAACTCGATGGGTGGCCCGTTGGGCTTAAAATCTCGTCTGTACGCGTCTTGCCATACGGCGTAATAAAATAAGACACGGTCGAAACGTGCGTCGCAGACCTCTGACAGGTAGGCGAGAAAACATTTAACGAATAAAGTTTTACCGCAGCCTGTGGAGCCGCACACGCAGCAAGTAAAAGGATGCTTCCATCGCGTGTCCGTGTTTACGACGAGAATAAAGAAAATTACACGCGTGCAGCCTTTTTTAAACCCTTAGCTCGCTCACGCGCTCAGCTGACGATGAAGTACGTGAAAAACATCACCGCATATACCTATGCTACGATATTTACGATCCCCGCGGCGGCGGCGGGGCGGCGGGCGCGCACGCGCGGAGATCACCATATCACCGCGGTGGTGACTTCCGCGGTGGTGACTTCCGCAGTCATTAGCATACTCCGGCCCTCGCGCGGATAAGTATATTTACTGCGTTGATCAGGTAACTTTCGCGGCTATAAGCAACCATCGCTGCGTGTTTAATGCATTGTTCCGTTGATCTCCGCGGCGCGCGCGCGCGCGGATTAGCTGATCTCCGCTATAAATAGGTACGTGGGATGAGGGGATATGGGGGAAAATAATTAACACATAAAGTTTAAATATCTACAATACATTGTTATTATTATGAAAAATATACAAAAGTTACAACATTCAACGCATTAAAATATACAATTATTCAATTGCGCTTATAGCCGAAAGGAAGCGAAACGTCGTGTTGGAAATATCTTCGCTTTCTCAGAACTATGGAACAGGATTTTTTTTCGCTGCGCGTCATGACCTCGTGCGTGCGGATGCGTCTGATCGCATTGTATTTCAAAACGATAGGCGAGCTCTCGTCGTTATCGAAATACTCTGCGATCAAGCGCTCGATACTAGCGAAATTGATCTTGCTCGTATTGGCGCTATTAAGAGAAATTCCCTTTACTTTACAGCACTCGTGAGTGATGCCAGTCGATGGGACGATCGCACCAAAGGCATAAAATTTCGGACCCCCGGAGAGAAAGCTGGTAATATAAGCTTCCTTTCCGTAGCCCTTGAGCTCGTCCGTCATGCTGCCGAGAAGAGTGCCTAAAGGAGGCCTATACTCTGAAGGGTCGTTTTCGCTGCACTTGAATATACACGAATCGGTATCCAGGTAGAGAACGCGGTTGGCCGAAAGCTTTTCTATATACGAGTAAATCTCGAGACGCGCCTGCTCGGTGGTGTTGGCTACTAGTACCACATTTGTGTTCGGCGACGACTCTACAGCGTCCTCTTTATAGCGCCAATTTGCGTACAAAAGATCCTCGCTAACCGGGAGCACGTCGAAAACTTCTTTTTCAGGCGTCGTGAGCAGTTTCAGTAGCCCCTCGCGCGTTTTGACCACTTCCGTTTCTTTTAAATTCGAGCGTTGCCCAAACTTTCCCCAAAATGAATTTAAGCAGAGTTTTGCGACCGAACGTAAACCCGAATTTTTTTCAATCTTTTCCCGGTCTAACCTTATTCCTTCTTCGCGCTCGTACTCGTCAATATAACACTCCTTGGTAATATCGACCGTACACCAAGACGGCCACCGGCTCGCTTGTTGTTTCAACCGAAGGAAGGTATTTACGTACGCGGCAAACAGACCACCCTCACCGCTGCACTGGTCATACTGTGTGCTCTTATATTGCCATATGACAAATCGCTCAGTCACGCTGTAGCCCAATTCGATTGCTTTCTGTAACTCGTGCACTACCCTTGTCCCGCTAAACTCACGCTCGGCGACTTGTTCGTGGTTGCAGTCGTCCTGACGCATTTCCTCACAGCAGTAACGACAGAGACCAAAAATAAGGCGTCCGTGCATTTTTACCGGTAATACGGGCAATAATAAATTTCGCGGTGGCAAAATTTTGCATTTGACGAGCCCTTCGATGCGCGCGAGATTGTTATTCTGGCCATTCGTTAACGCGGCGCATTCCGAGCCTATGAAAACGGCCTCGCTTACATATATACGGGTAAAGAGAGCAAATATCAGTATATTTGATCTCTTCAGCCGGCTCTACAGTGCATGAGGTGACTATATTTTCAGTTCGCTCACCGAAAAACGCATCCCGCGGATTGAGCGTTATTCTACTCATTATCGGGTGAGTATCCAGATACCGTACGAACTCGGGCTGTTATCTTTTTATCCCATCGAATTCCCCTATTGAAAAATATCGCGCGATTATCGTGCGATGAATCGCGCGATTAATCGCGCGACTAATCGCGCGATGATCGTGCCAGTTTATCGACCATTTTCTGGCGCGATAATCGTGCGATAATCGCGCGAGTTAACCGAAATTCAACATTAAAAAATAAGTTTTATTTCCACAACTGTGTACGTGCTTGCGTAATTGACAAACATTATGACTGTAAATGTATTAGTGTGTAACTACAGTGTTAATGTACACCCGAGGGAAGTTAATTCTTTCCGAACGTGCCGGGTGAATTCAAAATCTTGCAATCCCATTGGACTATTGAAGTGTTATTAATCGCGGGATTAATCGGAAAATTTTTATAAAAACAATTACACCAAAAATATGTATAAAAATTACTTTTAATAAGAACGAATTACTTCAAAAGTTATAGTTTATACTGAAAAAATTTAGCTGATTGTAGCTGGACATCATGCCAAAACGTCACCTGATTATCAAGTGATTAGCACCTAAAAATCATGTTGATATTATCTCTTAAATAACATGGTTTTTACATTTTGCTATGAAAAATCGAGTTTTTCTCGCAGTCAAAGCAATTAATTAAATTTTTAAACTTTTATCTATGATTAACATATGTATTAAAACCATGACCACATAAAAATATTTCATAAGTTCTTACGTAAGAACTTACGTAAGCTCTCATCACTCGGTGTGCGAATAAGTAAATTAAAAATTAAAAAATAAAGACATGTAACATACCTGTATATTGGAATAATATTATCATAAATGATATTGTTCTTAATGTGGAGAAAGGATAAATGATGTTTAATGAGCAACGTGCTCGCGCTACTCGACACCGACCCGTGATATAGCAAATTTACACGAGGCCGGAGCCGAGCGCGCCCACATGTACTCGATATTAGCTGCTACCATGAACAGTTGCGATGACGTCGGCCACAGTGCCAGGAGGCGATATCTTGGCGATGATATTGCTATTAAAAGAACAGAGAAGATACTTCACGTGGGGTCAGCAGATCAAATTTTAGAATCGTTAAGGCTTTGTGAGTTATAACTATAATAATTTTTATTCAACAAAAATGTTTCTGATTCTTTATTAAAAACTATTTAAAATGTGCCCAGGAACAATATTGGTAAACCCTCTTGAAAAGAATTCTATACTTTTTAAATATCAATAGAAACCAATAATTGGTATTTTTGTCAACCCGCTGAATTTCAGATCATAATATTATTCATATATCTCATGTTATGGATCTTGCCGCTGAAGTTTCTCAAAGCATGAAAAATCCATTAAACATCTATTTTCAACAATATTTTCAACAGACTTATAAGTAATAGCACTTATATTTACTTTTCTAAATTTCCAATGGGAGCCGTTTACACTGTTAATAAACTCTCTTTGTAATCTTCATATCTATTCCAAATTCAATTTCATAAGTAATCTATTATTATATGTGCAAAAGCCAAAAGTAAAGTAATATGTAAAGTTGCCATCAAAGTAGTTGAAAAACGATTTAGCAATTGTATACTCCAATGCGCAGACAAATACTTCTTACTCATTAATTTTCAAATACAATATGGTGTTCTTAGTAAGTCTTCGCTTCATGTGAAATTTCATAAATTATGTAAATTACAATCTTATAAATCATTAAGATCCATAATCCAATTATTTAATTGTAATTTACACTGAATAGTTTATGAAATTTCATGATGCGAAGGTTTAATAAGAAAACCATATTTTACTTGAAAATTATTGAGTAAGAAGTTCTTGTCTGGGCATTGGAATATACAATTGCTAAATTATTTTTCAACTACGTTGATTGCAACTTTTTTACATAGTAATTTACTTTTAGCTTTCGCACACATAATAATAGATTACTTATAAAATTCTGTTTCGAGTAGATATCAAGAATACATGTAGAGTTTATTAACAGTGTAAGCGGCTTCCATTGAAAATGTAGGAAAGTAAATATAAATTTTTTTATTACTTACAAGCCTTTCAAAAATATTGTTGAAAATAGATATTTAATGTATTTTTCATTTTATGACAATATTCAGCAACAAAATCCTCAAACTTTGCAAATGGATCATAAAATAAATATAAACATATTCTACAAATAAAAAGCAAATTTTTTCCTAATGCTACAAATTACAAGCCACATTTTTAGTCAAAGCTAAAAGTAAATTAGTATAAAAAAGTTGCAATCAAAGTAGTTGAAAAACAATTTAGCAATTGTATACTCCATTACGCAGACAAATATTTCTTACTCAATAATTTTCAAATAAAATATGGTGCTCTTATTAAGCATTCGCTTCATGTGAAAATTCATAAATTATGTAATTTACAATCTTACAAATCATTAAGATCCATAAGTCAATTATTTAATTGTAGTTTACACTGAAAAGTTTATCAAATTTCATGATGCGAAGGTTTAGTAAGAAAACCATATTTTATTTGAAAATTATTGAGTAAGAAGTTCTGGTATGGGTATTGGAATATACAATTGCTAAATTATTTTTCAACTACTTTGATTGCAGCTTTTTTACATAGTAATTTACTTTTAGCTTCGGCACACATAATAATAGATTATTTATAAAATTCTGTTTCGAATAGATATCAAGAATACTTGTAGAGTTTATTAACAGTGTAAGCGGCTTCCATTGAAAATGTAGGAAAGTAAATATAAATTTTATTACTTACAAGCCTTTCAAAAATATTGTTGAAAATAGATATTTAATGTATTTTTCATTTTATGACAATATTCAGCAACAAAATCCTCAATCTTTGCAAATAGATCATAAAATAAATATAAACATATTCTACAAATAAAAAGCAAATTTTTTCCTAATGCCACATTTTTTGCCAAAGCTAAAAGTAAATTACTGTAAAAAAGTTGCAATCAAAGTAGTTGAAAAACAATTTAGCAGTTGTATACTCCATTACACAGACAAATATTTCTTACTCAATAATTTTCAAATAAAATGTGGTGCTCTTATTAAGCCCTCGCTTCATGTGAAAATTCATAAATTATGTAATTTACAATCTTACAAATCATTAAGATCCATAAGACAATTATTTAATTGTAGTTTACACTAAAAAGTTTATCAAATTTCATGATGCGAAGGTTTAGTAAGAAAACCATATTTTATTTGAAAATTATTGAGAAAAAGTTCTTGTGTGGGTATTAGAATATACAATTGCTAAAATGTTGTTCAACTACTTTGATTGCAACTTTTTACATAGTAATTTACTTTTAGCTTTCGCACACATAATAATAGATATTACTTATAAGATTCAGGTTTGAGTAGATATCAAGAATACATATAGAGTTTATTAACAGTGTAAGCCGCTGAATAAGTTAAAATTCATGTATGTAAATTCTGATATTACTAGCTTACATGTTATACGTTCAAAATAAGCAATGAAGGGGCCAACCCGTTACCACACCACATCCACTGAAAGCGAAGGCCAGATCGAGGCACATATTGGTACTTAGTAGCACTACATACTGTTGAGAACATCCTCAGCCTGATGGTTGAGAATCATTCATCTCTTCTGCTGATTCAGATACCTCCAACAAGAGAAAAGTACAAACAGCCCACCCACCCATTAAAAAGGTTAGGAGTGAGAAAGAACTTACATAGTCTATGCTTTACCGCCGACTCCGCTGTCTTACTGTCTGAGAGGAGTCACCACCAAACGATGGACGTGAAGAAGGAACCAATTTACCCACCAGGACACCGTACTGCAGCAGCCGCTGTCATCGTTGCGAATGCCGAACAAGACACGTGCACGGCAGCGTCGGACAGCCTTTTTACGGACGAGACGATTATATCCCAAGCGGCCGGGAGCGCCAACAGCTGACTGAATTGTTTGTATAGGTAGACCAACGTCCGACGCTGCCGTACACGTGTCTTGTTCGACATTCGCAACGATATGACAGCGGCTGCTGCAGTACGGTGTCCTGGTGGGTGTTGGTTCATTCTTCGCGTCCATCGTTCGGTGGTGATTCATCTGAGACAATAAAACAACGCAGTCGGCGGTAAAGCATAGATTCTGTAAGTTCTTTCTCACTCCTAACCTCTTTAATGGGTGGGTGGGCTGTTTGTACTTTTCTCTTGTTGGAGGTACCTGAGGCAGCAGAAAAGATGAATGATTCTCAACCATCAGACTGAGGATGTTCTCAACAGTATGTAGTGCTACTAAGTACCAATATGTGCCTCGATCTGGCCTTGGCTTTCAATGGATGTGGTGTGGTAACGGGTTGGCCCCTTCATTGCTTATTTTGAACGTATAACATGTAAGCTAGTAATATCAGAATTTACATACATGAATTTTAACTTATTCAGCGGCTTACACTGTTAATAAACTCTATATGTATTCTTGATATCTACTCAAACCTGAATCTTATAAGTAATCTATTATTATGTGTGCGAAAGCTAAAAGTAAATTACTATGTAAAAAAGTTGCAATCAAAGTAATTGAAAAACAATTTAGCAATTGTATATTCCAATACCCAGACAAGAACTTTTTCTCAATAATTTTCAAATAAAATATGGTTTTCTTACTTAACCTTTGCATCATGAAATTTGATAAACTTTTCAGTGTAAACTACAATTAAATAATTGACTTATGGATCTTAATGATTTGTAAGATTGTAAATTACATAATTTATGAATTTTCACATGAAGCGAAGGCTTAATAAGAGCACCATATTTTATTTGAAAATTATTGAGTAAGAAATATTTGTCTGCGTAATGGAGTATACAATTGCTAAATTGTTTTTCAACTACTTTGATTCCAACTTTTTTACACTAATTTACTTTTAGCTTTGGCAAAAAATGTGGCATTAGGAAAAAATTTGCTTTTTATTTGTAGAATATGTTTATATTTATTTTATGATCCATTTGCAAAGTTTGAGGATTTTGTTGCTGAATATTGTCATAAAATGAAAAATACATTAAATATCTATTTTCAACAATATTTTTGAAAGGCTTGTAAGTAATAAAATTTATATTTACTTTCCTACATTTTCAATGGAAGCCGCTTACACTGTTAATAAACTCTACATGTATTCTTGATATCTACACGAAACAGAATTTTATAAATAATCTATTATTATGTGTGCCGAAGCTAAAAGTAAATTACTATGTAAAAAAGTTGCAATCAAAGTAGTTGAAAAATAATTTAGCCATTTATATTCCAATACCCAGACCAGAACTTCTTACTCAATAATTTTCAAATAAAATATGGTTTTCTTACTAAACCTTCGCATCATGAAATTTGATAAACTTTTTAGTGTAAACTACAATTAAATAATTGACTTATGGATCTTAATGATTTGTAAGATTGTAAATTACATAATTTATGAATTTTCACATGAAGCGAATGCTTAATAAAGAGCACCATATTTTATTTGAAAATTATTGAGTAAGAAATATTTGTCTGCGTAATGGAGTATACAATTGCTAAATTGTTTTTCAACTACTTTGATTGCAACTTTTTTATACTAATTTACTTTTAGCTTTGGCTAAAAATGTGGCTTGTAATTTGTAGCATTGGGAAAAAATTTGCTTTTTATTTGTAGAATATGTTTATATTTGTTTTATGATCCATTTGCATAGTTTGAGGATTTTGTTGCTGAATATTGTCATAAAATGAAAAACACATTAAATATCTATTTTCAATAATATTTTTGAAAGGCTTGTAAGTAATAAAATTTATATTTACTTTCCTACATTTTCAATGGAAGCCGCTTACACTGTTAATAAACTCTACATGTATTCTTGATATCTACTCGAAACAGAATTTTACAAGTAATCTATTATTATGTGTGCCAAAGCTAAAAGTAAATTACTATGTAAAAAAGTTGCAAACAACGTAGTTGAAAAATAATTTAGCAATTGTATATTTCAATGCCCAGACAAGAACTTCTTACTCAATAATTTTCAAGTAAAATATGGTTTTCTTATTAAACCTTCGCATCATGAAATTTCATAAACTATTCAGTGTAAATTACAATTAAATAATTGGATTATGGATCTTAATGATTTATAAGATTGTAATTTACATAATTTATGAAATTTCACATGAAGCGAAGACTTACTAAGAACACCATATTGTATTTGAAAATTAATGAGTAAGAAGTATTTGTCTGCGCATTGGAGTATACAATTGCTAAATCGTTTTTCAACTACTTTGATTGCAACTTTTTTACATATTAATTTACTTTTGGCTTTTGCACATATAATAATAGATTACTTATGAAATTGAATTTGGAATAGATATGAAGATTAGAAAGAGAGTTTATTAGCAGTGTAAATGGCTCCCATTGGAAATTTAGGAAAGTAAATATAAGTGTTATTACTTATAAGTCTGTTGAAAATATTGTTGAAAATAGATGTTTAATGGATTTTTCATGCTTTGAGCAACTTTAGCGGCAAGATCCATAACATGAGATATATGAATAATATTATGATCTGAAATCCAGCGGGTTGACAAAAATACCAATTATTGGTTTATATTGATATTTACAAATATAGAATTCTTTTCAAGACGGTTTACCAATATTGTTCCTGCACACATTTTAAATAGTTTGTAATAAAGAATCAGAAACATTTTTGTTGAATAAAAATTATTATAGTTATAACTCACAAAGCCTAAAGGATTCAAAAATTTGATCTGCTGACCCCATGTGAAATATCTTCTCTGTTCTTTTAATATCAATATCATCGCCAAGATTTCGCCTCCTCGTAGTGTGGCCGACGTCGTCGCAACTGTTCATGGTAGCAGCTAATATCGAAGTACACGTGGGCGCGCTCGGCTCCGACCTCGTGTAAATTTGCTATATCACGGGTCGGTGTCGAGTAGCGCGAGCACGTGGCTCATTAAACATCATTTATCCTTTCTCCACATTAAGAACAATATCATTCATGATAATATTATTCCAATATACATGTATGTTACATGTCTTTATTTTTTAATTTTTAATTTACTTATTCGCACACCGAGTGATGAGAGCTTACGTAAGTTCTCACGTAAGAACTTACGAAATATTTTTATGTGGGCATGGTTATAATACATATGTTAATCATAGATAAAAGTTTAAAAATTTAATTAATTGCTTTGACTGCGAGAAAAACTCGATTTTTCATAGCAAAATGTAAAAACAATGTTATTTAAGAGATAATATCAACATGATTTTTAGGTGCTAATCACCTGATAATCAGGTGACGTTTTGGCATGATGTCCAGCTGAAATCAGCTAAATTTTTTCAGTATAATCTATAACTTTTGAAAGTAATTCGTTCTTATTAAAAGTAATTTTTATACATATTTTTGGTGTAATTGTTTTTATAAAAATTTTCCGATTAATCGCGCGATTAATAACACTTGAATAGTCCAATGGGATTCCAAGATTTTGAATTCACCCGGCACGTTCGGAAAGAATTAACTTCCCTCGGGTGTACATTAACACTGCAGTTACGCACTGATACATTTACAGTCATAATGTTTGTCAATTACGCAAGCACGTACACAGCTGTGGAAATAAAACTTATTTTTTAATGTTGAATTTCGGTTAACTCGCGCGATTATCGCACGATTATCGCGCCAGAAAATGGTCGATAAATTGGCACGATCATCGCGCGATTATTCGCACGATTATTCGCGCGATTTATCGCACGATAATCACGCGATATTTTTCAATAGGGTCACACTCCCACATCTCGTGCACTTCGTAGCCGAGACTCCGCATTCGTCCGACTTTTACCTGTACACTTTCGTAAGCCTGTGCATACGTTTGATTAAACTTATTTTTTACCGATTCTCGGTTATTCGTAAAACATCGCGGGCAACCGTGCACGTAACAACCTTGAAATTCAAAAACGATTCCCTTAGCTGCTTCCTTCTCTCCGGGAGGGAAAGCAGGTAGGTAACCGTCCACTAAAAATCCCTCGGGCAAGCGAAACTCACGCGTCCTCCCTGCATGTACGATCTCCCGACCGATCTCGCGCTCGCAATACAGCAACCACTTTATTGATTTTTGCGAGTGTCAGCGCGCCTATAACCATTCGGTGGAATTATTCCTATAGTATTCGAAACTAAAAAATTTTTACGAAAAACGTACGAACTCGCCGACGCGATTGTACATGCTGATACGAACGGGTCCGTTTCGCCTACCTCGAGAAAAATTTTTCGAAATTGTATACACGCGCGCCTCAGTATTTCCACGTCCATCTAGCAATATTCGACTATCTCTTTTTGAAAGTCGAATATATAGCCAGGACTTGTATTTTCATGCCACTCGAGAAAAACGGCCCGCTCAGCTGGCGACATAGTGTCAGGGCAATAAAACTCTAGCGCTGGTAGAGGCCCAACGTACCGCTGGTTCTCAAGGGTGTTAAACAGATGTGGAAAATAGCCCTTCTTACTACTTTCGGGTAAACCGAAAGTAGCTGGTAGAGCACTCAATTTCATTTGAAAATAGTTGATGCTGTCGATAAACTTGATTCGGCCGTACTTCAACATTGTAATATTTTGACCGTTCAAAATGACGCTGGGGGCTGTGCGCTCAGAGTTTTCGGCCAATTCTTTTAAAATGAATTGAGCATCAAAAGCCTTGGCATTGTGCGCGATGCATACAATTTCGGAAAATTCAGTGCTTTCCCGAATGCACAAGCTCAAGAGCTGTTTTACCGGATCGTCTGTGAAAATGAACTCGCGCACGCCGCATTTGCTACAAATGATTTTAAGGTCGTCCACGTCTATGCAATCCGTGCAAACCTGATGCGCGACACAGAGATTCGGCACGTGAATTCGGGCGTTTTCTCCATACGTCGTATCCTGACCGGTCTCAAAATCGTAAAAAATGTATAAAAATTTTTTTTCCGCTTTCAAGTCACCACCACCAATTGGTTGCATGAAACATGCATGATTGAACGGCTGCCGCTTCGAACATTGTTTGCAATAACTAATACCACACTCGTGTTGACTGTGTTGCGTATTTACTATTTTTAAACAATTTTCGCATAGCCGCACGGCGTCGCACACTTTGCGATTATTTTTTTTGTACGAACCCGCGCGCTTGTGATTAACGAAACAACCATACCCGAAAAATTTACGTCCACACTCTGCGCACTCTATCATTTTTACACCGTCACTCCTACATGGAGTTGTAACAAAGCAAGATTCACAAGTTCGTTTACACTTGTGTTGCCCAATACGGCGAAAACTCTTGTTACAATAAGAGCAAAAAAATTTTGACCCGGCCGCAGCAAATAAATTAGTGATCACGTTAAAGTGTCTAGACTGCTCCTCAAAGGTTAAATAAATAACACCGTGAAGCGGTGCATTTAAATCTTGAATCTTGTTTCGGCCGTCAAATAACGGGGGTTCGCCGCTACCCAGGTTACACTTATCAAATATAACCATAGCAATACCCTCCGCAGCAAAAAAATCTTGAAACGCCGTCAACTCGCGGAATCCACACCCCTCTAGCGGTAAAATTACTCCTGCATCGTGCACGAGTTTCTCTGCGCGCTCTTTCTGTAATTTTCGCCAGCCGTCGCGGATTACGGGCCACTCGTCGCGCGTCGCCGCGCATTCGGATGTTTTAAGAGCTAAGTGTGCTCTCGCTACTACGAGCGCGCGCGGTAAACATAAATTGTCCTCGTTTTTTATTGTTACGATCGAGCGTTTACGAAGACTACCTATGCTTAGCGCTTGTTTTCGTCATGGTCTCCCTGCGCCAACAGGCATTTCAACGTAATATATTTGTAAGGCTAGTGTGTCATCGATACCCAAAACTGCGTTACTTTGACTTATAGAATTTATCAAATTCCATAAATCTAAGTAACTGAAATTTTCAATAGGCCTGAACGACAACCCTCCGGGCCTCCGCGCAAACCGATCACTACGAATACTCACGCCTATTAATGTGCTAGGTGGAACGTTAGATGTAATGTATTCGTAAATGTCTCTAATGCTTTCCTCGAGCCATAATACAGGGTTTTCCCCAGCAGGTGGGTCACGTATATTAAAACTGACCGTGCGGCCGTGAACAGCAAATCTACGCATGTACTGCCCTCCCTTGGCAGCTATAATAAACCGCTTGGGCCCTGCGTCGGCCTCGTCGTCGCGCGTGATGCTGCTACTGCTGCTGTGGCTGCTGTTGCTTCTGCTACGACCTTCACCAGCGCTTACCTGAAGAGGTGATTGACGGGTCTCTAAATGAATAAAATGAATTGTCGTCAGCTTTTAATATTTTTAAACATTTCTCTTTTTTAGTCATTTTCTATTCTTCCGGTGGCCCGCGAAAACTTTCGCTTACACGTACTAATAGATCCGCGAGATCTATTTCCGTATACAACGGAGGAAATATATTTTCCGCCTGATCATGGAACCAACGCAACACCTGTGCGCGTGGTGAATGGAGTATATTCAAAAACCGCTCGTAAACCCCAGGTATATTGGGAATGTCATAGGGATAGTGGTACGATATACTATCCCCATGTCTTATGACTAAAAAAGAAAAATATTTTTTTCAACAACATGCTCTTTTTTTTTACATTACAAAAAAGAAAAATTAATTTAACTTACGCTCATTTATACGCAGATGAACTTCATCCCATGGGTTAAAGTTATTATCGTATGTTCCGGGATCTCCAAGGTAAAAATTGCTCAAGATGCTGTAGTGATTTTCAGCGGTATTCGCGATGCCTACATCTGCTGACGCCTGAGGAGGATCGCTCAAAAACGCCCGATGAATGGCTTCCCCCGGCTCCACGTATGATGATAACGCCTCCAGTATATACTCTCGCTCATTTTCTACCGTCTCCATTTCTAGATTCGCCCTTTCATGGTCCTCCGTATTAATAAGGTTCGGGCTTACGGGGCGCTCCTCTTCGTTGTCAGACAAGAGGTGCGTTGTGTACGTCGGCGACCCAGATTTGCTGCTGCGAGCTACCGTCATCAGCCGCGTCGCTATCAGTGTCAAACGACAGCCTGCGAGCTACAGGATTTTGTCGTCCATCAGTGCGCGCCGAACCGCTTGCCACCCCCGACGGCCCTGGTTGAGACGGTGTATCATCGGCATTCCACTCAAAGTAAGTGGCGTCGCTGCTCTCCTCGTCATCAGCTTCGATATTTTCGCTATCAGAATCGCTGTCGCGCAATAAATCTTCTAAGGCTGGAAAAAAATGTTTTGAGAGAGCTACATTTTAAAAAAATTTTAGGAAAAATATTAAAAATTTTTTCACTTACCCATTAGCTCCTCGTACTCGCTCATGAGCTTTCTAAAAACAGGCAATCTGTCCAAGTTGCACTCGACCACAAATTCCCCGATGATACGCTGTACATCTCGCGAATGCCTGAACGTACGAAATAATCTTGCTATCGCCCGATAGCCAGTCAGCCGTCACAAACGTCGTAACTGATTGACAAGTTCTGTAGAAGACAACGTCCTCAGTCGTGTACGCAACGCGCCGCCTCTACTATAGCGTGATTGCGCTGCGAGACGCAATACGGCTTCCCGTAAACTTTTACAAGTGACAAAATTCTCCATGGTGACGCTTCTCGTTCGAAAGAAAGACTGGTAGGACCGTAAGTGGCCCTCACCGCTTTTATAGCGCGACTTTTTGGCGGTGTCAACGGCGTCGAGTGTTTTGAATACAGTATACACGTGGTATCAAAAAATACCTTTCCCTCGGGGTTTTTGAGCATCTGTTTACGTTATGTACTCATGCCGTCTCTGGAAAATCTCACCAAAGCGCAAGAGGTAACTTTTTTCCGTTAAAAATGTGTAGCTGGGTGAAAAATAACTCCGAGTATTGCTATGCGTGATCGCGCGACGGAAACCCCGGTGCGTAAGCTTTACACGCGAAACATCCTGTTGCGAGGCTGCTACTGTGATATATTGTTTCGAAAAAACAACGGAGCTTCCTTTCTTCGCAGCGGATGCAAGTTTCGAGGATAACCCCTTGGCATTATTGCATGGTCCTGTCACGTAGCGATAGTTTAGCTCGAAAGGTTTTCGTCACGCGTGCCGACGGGTTTGAAGAAAGAGGTAACTTTTTTCCGTTAGAAATGTGTAACTGGGTGAAAAATAACCCCGAGTATTGCTATGCGTGTTCGCGCGATGGAAACCTTGGTGCGTAAGCTTTACACGCGAAACATCCTGTTGCGGGGCTGCTACCGTGATATATTGTTTCGAAAAAACAACGGGGCTTACTTTCTTCGCAGCGGATGCAAGTTTCGAGGATAACCCCTTGGCATTATTGCATGGTCCTGTCACGTACCGATAGTTTAGCTCGAAAGGTTTTCGTCACGCGTGCCGACGGGTTTGAAGAAGAATTGAGAATCCCCGCGAAGCGGGGTACGATTACTATGGCAGTCGTACAGCTTTTCGATAAGAAAAGAAACTCTACAGATGTTAAAAAATCTCTTCCTGTAAAAACCCGAAGTATCCTTCCAAGGGCCGTTTTCTACGCCTACACGTGTTTCTGTTTTTCTCAGGTGCAGGTACTTAACTACTCGATCCATGCGCGCGCGCGCTCGTAGAGCCAGAAACTTCTGCGAGGCCGCTGTACTTAAACCATGAAAGAGTAATAAAAAATTTTCATTCGGGAAAAGTTTCACCGAGGTTCTCCGCGGCAAAACATATGCGCTTTCATCAGAGCGTCTGAAAACCCGGCATGTCGTAAATTTCATTTTCGAAAAGTGTCGAAATACAGTCTGTCGTGGCATCCCCGAAAGAAAGATGTACCGACGACACATTGTTTTTTACGTTTTTTACTCATCCCTACTCTAGCTGCCCTCACTAACAGCAGTTTAACCCCCACCATCCCCGTGAACCTCCAACACTGTTAGCGAACATCGAGTCAGTCAGTTATGGCCAGTCTCTAGGAGCAACTAGCCAGATTCGAAGCGCGTCTCGCCAACTGGCGAAGAATCTCACTCAGAAATCGGCAAGCATTGACGATTTCAACTTCGAAGGAGGCCGTATACACGGAACGGATAAGGCACTTGTAAGTGCTAAAACGCTTGCGCCAAAGACATCTCCGTCAGTGGCGGCGCAACATGTTGGAACACCGGGCGAGAGCAGCAACACCATCACCACCACCACCAGCACCATCTACAGCACCAACCATCCAGGAGTGGTGTTTTGACTGCGGACTGTATCAACGTACAGCACTGAATTGGGTGCGCTGTTAGAGGTGCGATATACTTCGGTGCCCTCAGTGCAGCAGCAGTGCGAGCTGTCCGTGCTTGAGCGACCTGGACAGCCCGCGCTCCCCATAAAGCGGCTCGGTGATTAGTGCGTGTAGTGTAGTATTCCAGCGCAATGAAGGCGATCAGTACGCGTCGACTCGCGTAGTACAACAAACTGTCGTACAAATGCGCCAAAATACAGCAATACATCAAAGTTAATTTTGCCGCGTTTAACGCTGTGCAGCGGGATTCAGCCTTTATGGCGGAATTTGTAGCCGAAATTAGTTGTCGGTTTGCCGCAGCAACATCGCCTGATACCCGCGAATACTACAGCGAGCTCCTGGAGGAGATGACGGCTGTGCTGTGTAAGTTAAATACCGCGGCAAATATCGCCCTAGAAAAATTTGATAAGGCGCACAGGCATGCCATGGCGTATACCGAAAAATTATCTTCAGGATGGCGATGGTGTCAACATACGCAAGAAGTACTCAAAAAACCGTTGCGTCCGTGCTCTATTTGTGAGCTACGATACGCACCGTGCATCACGTGTCGCAATCGACGGTGCATTTGCATGCCTCGAAAGTGACAGGGAGCAACCAGTATCAATGCGGTGTGTGTGTGTGTGTGTGTGTGCTAAGTAGTGCAAGTGTCAGCATCGTTATTATTAATACAAATTTTATATTTTGCGCTTAAAAACAATGATTAAAAAGTGCAACCGAAATAAAATGTTTGCGATTGACTGAATGCGTATGGTGTGCTTCTAAAATAGTAATTTGTATTATAAGTTAAAATAAAAATTGTGCGTTAGTGATGTCGATATTTATATTGCCGTAAGACCAACTGTAAAATAGTAACTCGTGTATAAGTTAAAATAAAAATTGTGCGTTCGTGATGTCGGTAGTTATGTTAACGTAAAACTAACTTTCTTCTACGATTAAATAAATAAAAAATTTTTTTTTTTCATCAACAGCTTTTTTATTTGCAGACCTCTCCTTTACACCAACTCCCTATTCCCACCCCAACTTATTACGAACATACACACACACACACACACACGCAAATACAAAGACACACGCACACAAACACACACACACACACACACACGGTCTATACAGCGAGAGAGCCCGCTCCAGCACTCTATGGGACTTTATGGCGTAGAGACTATAGGCAAAGGTCTCTCCCACCACCACCACCACCACGACGAGTCGGGGCATATACGGCGGCACGCGCCTGGTAGGTATAGCGGCATGGCGTCATGGCGGGGGCGGTAAGCGGGCCGTTATTTATGGGTAATAATCCGACCCATTGTTTATCATTATTATCTTGTGTTCACACCTGCTAATGACCTTGTCACACTTGGGACCCATACACACAGCACGCGGTCTATACAGCGAGAGGTTTTTATGGCGTAGCTCGTATAGCCAAAGGTCTCTCCCCCACCATCTCCGAGTCGAGGCATATACGCCGGCACGTGCCGGGCAGGTATAGCGGCATAGCGTCATGACGCGAGCGATAAGTAGGACATTATTTATGGGGTAATAATTCTGTTAACACTTGGGGCCCATACACACAGCACACGGTCTATACAGCGAGAGGCATAGCACCCTACGGGTCTTTATGGCGTAGCGCGGACAGCCAAAGCTCTCGCCCCCCACCAACTCGAGTCAAGGCATATACGGCAACACACGTAGGGCATGTATAGCGGCATGACGTCATGGCGGGTGCAATATATCACCCCCCATTGTTTACACTAATTAGCTTGTGGCCACACTTGCTACTGTAAACACTTGGGTTAATGACCTTGTCACACTTGAGGACCCATACACACCGCACAGTGGGGTGCCACATGGCCCTTACACGCCGCACCGCGGGGGGCCGTCTCGCTATACCGGTCCCCTTACTACTTTGGTGGTTTTTCGACCCGCGGAACACGTTCTTCACGACTATTTTGCTCTGCGACGAAATCTTCGTACCCAGGAGGTGATTTTCCCGCACATCATAGCATCTAATGCACTTTTAACAGTACCTGGGGGATTTTTCGACTTGTTGCACACGTTTTTGATGACTATTTGGATGTACAACTAAACCCTCGTTTCTAAGATCATTTTCTCGCCATTTAGCATCTAGTACATATTACATGGTACCTGAGGAGTTTTTCGACCCGCTGAACACGTTCCTGATGACAATTTTACTCACTAACGAAATCCTCATGCCCAGGAGATGATGTTCGCGCAAATCCTCGCATTTACTGCCCATTTCATGGTACCGGGGGGGTTATTCGACCCGCTGAACACGTTTTTGTTGACTATTTCGGTGTAAAATTAAACTCTTATGCCTAGGAGATGTTTTCCTCGCAATTTAGCATCTAGTAAAAATTTCATGGTACCGGGGGGTTTTTCGACCCGCTGGGCACAGTCTTGTCAACTATTTTGATCTACACGCGTTCATAGCATCTAGTGCGAATTTCAGGGTACCTGGGGGCTTCTTTTGATCCGCTGAACACATTCTTCACGACTATTTTACTCTACGACGAAATCCTTGTGCCTAGAAGATGATTTTCTTACAAATTCTCGCACATTTCACGGTTCCTGGGAGATTTTTCGACCTTTTGAACACGTTTCTGAGGATTATTTCGGTATAATACTACAGTCTTACACCCAAGAGACGATTTCGTTGCGCATCATAGCATGCAGCGCAAATGACATCGTACCGGGTTTTTCGAAGTCCAAAGCTATTATAGCCATGTGATGCTAAACAAAACTCGTATAGACATCAGCCGAAAAAGTAGATGGGGTCAATCTCCATACGTCGGCTGAGGGGAACGAGGTACCAACTCGGGCGAGATTGTGGGAAGCTGCCAACTCGCGTGGTTGGCTTTTTAATGTTTTAACAAGCTTTTGGAGACGCCAACAAATATTCCATACAAAAGCGGTTAGGGGGTGTCTTAGTCACAAAAGACAACAAATTGAGTTGGGTTTAGATGTACCGACTGATACATAAAAGAATTAAAAAACCGCTGCCAATACATTGGCACTTAGCTTCCTCAAAATAATGTATTTGTTCATTTTTTTTTAATTTTTTATAACAATAATTAATTGTATCATACCCAATTTTCTTTATGAATATTCGTAATAAATTAATATATATTTTTCGAAAATTCATTCTTGTTACTCTTTTTCTCGTGCGACAACCCGATATTTTTAGAAATCAATTTTTTCAAAATATTATCAAATGTTCAATTAGTTTTATTTTGAACCTCAAATATCTTTCGTCGTAATAGTTTGATTTTATTGGGCAACGAATTCAGTTTGAAGATATAAAAAAATATATCTCTCCCAAATTTTAGGACTATTGGTTGATTTTCTTAATATTGTTATCGCGCGACAACAAAACTCCTACTTTTTTATAAAACATTGTTTTTTTTAAAAACAAATAAAGATAATCTTTTGAAATTGCAACCAAATATATTCTTCAATGAGTATAATAAGTGGTTAAAACTTGAAGTCGATAAATCAATTATTATTTGAAAAATTTATTAAATAATTTTGAGCACATTTTCATTAATAATAAATGACAGAGTGAAGATAATTTAAATATTAAAAAAACAAAATGTACATAATTTAAATACCTTTCAATAAAAATTTATGATGTTAAGTAATAATATCTGTAACATATTAAACAAGTGGCCGACAACGGTTGCGTTTACCCTATTATTATAGTATTATCAACAAAATGCTCATTAATTGAATTTTTTTTTTCAAATAACTTGTGTATAATATAATAACTGTTTTATACATAAAACACAAATAATACAAATTAAAGACAATCATAATCGTTAATATAGTCAAGATTATGTTAATGATTATGATAAAATTATGATAAAATTAGTTTAAGATTATGTTAAGATTATGTGACAAAATGCTACATGTTGTGTGCACACCATAATTTTTCAATAAACTTTCGCTGAATGTGCATAACTTGTCCACTCTTCTACAACTTGTTCTATACAAAAAATTTCGATATTTTGAGTAAAAAATAAAGATAATTTTTGCTTCCTCCTAGAGGAAGCTTTGTGATATTAAAAAAAAAGTTTATGAGATAATGTGTTAGAAATGTTATTTAGCAAATTTGGAATCGAAATACACTATTTTTAGAAATTGTCCGTATGGATGTGTGTGTGTGTGTGTGTATGTATGTCCGTATACGCTGATATCTCATGATCTACTCGACCGATTTTAACGGGAGAGTGATCATTTTTTTAGATTTTGCTTCCACAATTGAGGTCAATATTCTATTTTTGTAAAATTTAATTTTCTTTTTGTTTTTTATAGCCATTTTTTAATTTTCAAAATTTTTATTTTCGATTTTTTTAATATTTAGAACAAATATTGTTTATATATCATGAATTATCTGTTTGTAGGATAAAATTATCTACAATTTAAAAAAAAAAAAAGTCGGTAGCTATATTTCGTCATAAGTTATTGATGAAAACGTAATTTTTTGTAAATAGGTTATATTTCGAAATTAAAAAAAGATATTAACATGAATATTTTTTTGATTGTAAAGGATATTAAGTACTATAACTTACTAAATTTTTAGGTTTTTTTATTCATTATTTTTTGAGAAAAAAAATAATTTATAAAAAAAAGTGATTTTTTTGTCGTTCAATAACTATAGTAAAATTGGCTTAATCACTTTGAAATTCTTTGTAGGGGTAGATTTTATATACCAATCGTGTGAGCTCTTTGGGCAAAAGGATTGATTCATAAATTTCGGAGATATTTGAGGTTAAAATATTTTTTCAATTTTTTTTTTAATCGTAATTTCTCGAGAACGGCTCTATGTATCTAAATGGGGTGGGTGGCATTCGAAAGAGAATTAAATCACCTATATTTTCTAGAAAAAATTAATTCTCTAGCTATCACGGTTTTTTTGTTATTAACAAAAACGTAAAAATTGAAAAATGAAAAAAAATGAGTTTTATATGTTCAACTATTACAAGAGTAAAATTGTCTTATTCGTTTCAAAATTCATTGTAGAGGTATATTATTGATAGTTCTCGGATGAGTTCTTTTGGCAAAATGATTGGTTCATAAATTTCAGAAATATTTGAGGTAAACACAATCAAAGAACAACTTTAGAATATTTTTTTTATTTCGAACCAATGTACGACGAGAAGCCGTTGACAGTGGACTTGAAGAAGAAAAATTTGATGAAGAGTAGAACTTGAAGAAGACTGTTTTCCTTTCATATAAGAATTAAAATCACAAACAAATAAATTGCAAATGAAACCTTAATGAATATCCATGAAAAAATTACAAGTTAATATTTTCCATAAAATTTTTCCAATTTTTTTCGTGAAAAATTTATTTTTCGAATTTTAATTTAATAAAAGGAATCAAAAAATTATTTTGAGGAAGCTACGTGCCAATGAATTGGCAGCGGTTTTTGGAATTTCAACCAAATATGTTCTTCAATGAGTAAAATAAGTGGTTAAAACTTGATCGCGCTGTAAATTACCCTCAATAAAAAACAAAAGCAAGTGAACAACACCCACGCATAGCAAGTGTTATTTCCATTTTCTAGTATAGATATATCCAAAAAATTATGATTTAAAAAGAAGGCTAAATCAGTTCCCCTATAGCACTGAATATTTGAGGAATATTCCCTCAATATTCATTTGCCATTTTCGCAATTTTCGCTAATATTCCCTCAAAGTTAATGAACATGAAAGAAACCCTTAGGGAATATTCCTGCAAACCTTGATGACCGTTTTTCCATTCCTTTTCTAAAATGATCAGATAGACTACCTATTATTGTAATATTGCAGGAATATTCGTACAAGATTAATTAATACTAGACGAATATATAATTAAGTTTCACCAATTTTACCTCGATTAAGCAGTATTGCAGCAATATTCGTACAAGATTCATCGACACGAGAGGAGCATTCAATATATTCCCCTATAACACTTAATATTGGAGCAATATTGCTTCAATGTTGCTGCGACATATTCGGCATATTCGCTAATATTCCCTTAACGCATACAGGTAACGTTAGTATTTAAGTTGTTTATTTCACATAGATAAGGCGTAAAATTTTGAGTCATGATCCCCCATGGCAAACGGGATATAAAAAACAAGGCAAGCCTTGTAAATCGGACTCTTCATAAGAGTTATTTGATCGGTTGAATTTCACGGCTTATATACTCTCGGCCATTCAGTATATCTACAGAAAACGCTATCGGCGCTCCGTATAGCGGTGATAAAGGGAAACTTGTGATGGGCGGCTCTCGATATGCAAGCTTTGGCTATTTATCCGCCATGCGGCGTACCGGTAGCGCTTTCTGTGGTTACACTGGATGGCCGAGAGTATATAAGCGGTATAATTCAACCGTTCAAATAACTCTTTACGAAGAGTCCGAATTACAAGGCTTGCCTTGTTTTTGATATCCCATTTGCAATGGGGGATCAGGACTCAAAATTTTACGCCTTATCTATGTGAAATAAACAACTTAAATACTAACGTTACCTGTATACGTTAAGGGAATATTAGCGAATATGGCGAACATGTCGCAGCAACATTGAAGCAATATTGCTCCAATATTAAGTGTTATAGGGGAATATATTGAATGCTCCTCACGTGTCGATGAATCTTGTACGAATATTGCTGCAATACTGCTTAATCGAGGAAAAGTTGGTGAAACTTAATTATATATTCGTCTAGTATTAATTAATCTTGTACGAATATTCCTGCAATATTACAATAATAGGTAGCCTACCTAATCATTTTAGAAAAGGAATGGAAAAACGGTCATCAAGGTTTGAGGGAATATTCCCTAAGGGTTTCTTTCATGTTCACTAACGTTGAGGGAATATTAGTGAAAATTGCGAAAATGGCAAATGAATATTGAGGGAATATTCCTCAAATATTCAGTGCTATAGGGGTTTTAACCTCGAATATCTCTGAAATTAATAAACGAATTCTTTTACTCTAAAAACGCCTATAATAAATAATATACACTCTACATCTCCGCCAAATTAAAAAAAAAATAAAACAAGTTTTCTCTAGTTATCAGGCGACAAATAAAATAACTTTGTAAAATAGGAAAATTTTGAATATCAAAAAGTAATCGTACGATCTTGATGAAAATTCACATACATAATATCTATATCACATACAAAATTGTCTAGAACTCTGTAGCTGATTCATAGAACCGTTCTCGAGAAATTACGATTTAAAAAAAAGTTTACAAAATTTTAACCTCAAATATCTCTGAAATTTATGGACCAATTATTTTGCCCAAAGAACTCGACCAAGAGCTATCCAAAATCTACCTCCACAAGGAATTTTGAAGAAATTACGACAATTTTCCCTTCGGCATCGTTGGACATACAAAACTCATTTTTTTCATTTTTCATGTTTTACGTTTTTTTTAATAACCAAAGAACCGTGATAGCTAGAAACTTTTTTTTTTAGAAAATATAGGTATTTTAATTGTCTTTTAAATGCTACCTATCCCATTCTGATACATACAGCCGTTCTCGAGAAATTACAATTCCAAAAAGATGTTACAAAAATTTTAACCTCAAAAATCTCTGAAATTTATGAACCAATCATCTATCCCAAAGAAAAGTGCAGGTGGTAACGAAAAATCTACCTCTACAAGGAATTTTGAAGCGATTAACACAATTTTACTCCCGTAAATTGTCGCCACCTAAAACACGTTTTTTTCATTTTTTAATTTTTTTCTCAAAAACTAACCAGCAGAATGGATCCAATTTTATACAGATTATACCTATTCGTAATCTCCATTATCTTGATTTTTCTCAAAAAATTGACCATTTAGTTTGAGAGTTATAAGTATTTAAAAAAAAAACACGTTTTTGTTAATAACAAAATAACCGTGATAGCTAGAGAAATTTTTTTTTTTTAAATATAGGTTTTTTTATGCTCTTTCGAACGCTACCCATCCGATTATAAAATTTAAATCCAAGCATTAAAAAAAATCAAAATTAAATTTTTCGAAAATGAAAAATTCGACATAAAACAAAAACGAATCAGTTAGTCGTACAAAATTATTTTTTTCCCGAATTCGAAATCAAAAAACAAAAAAAAATGAGCCCGTAGATCCGAAAATAAAGCGGTATACATACACACACACACAGACACACACACACACACACACACACACACACATCCATACAGAGACTTTCTAAAATCATGTGACACAAACTTCTAACACCTTTATTCATGTTTCTAGAGCAATTTAAAGAAAATTAAAATTTTACTATTACAGAGCTTCCTCTATGAGGAAGCAAAATTAGTTGTACACCCAAATAGTCATCAAAAACGTGTGCAACAAGTCGAAAAATCCCCCAGGTACCGTTAAACGTGCATTAGATGCTATGATTTGCGGGAAAATCATCTCCTGGTCAGGAGGATTACGTCGCAGAGCAAAATAGTCGTGAAGAACATGTTCCGCGGGTCGAAAAACCCCCTAGGTACCAGGAAATATGTACTAGATGCTAAATGGCGAGAAAATGATCTCCTGGCATGAGGGTTTAGTTGTACACCCAAATAGTCATCAAAAACGTGTTCAACGGGTTGAAAAATCCCCCAGGTGCCGTGAAATCCGGACTAGATGTTATGATACGTGAGAAAATCATTTTCTAGGGATGAAGATATCGTCGTACACCAAAACAGTCATCGGAAACGTGTTCAGCGGGTCGAAAAATCTCCCTGGTACCGTGAAATGTGCAGTAGATGACAGGATTTACGAGAAAATCATCTTCTGGGCATGAGGATTTCGCCGTACACCGACATAGTCATCGAAAACTTGTTCAGCATGTCGAAAAACCCCCCGGGTAGCGTGAAATGTGCACTTGATGTTATGATTTACGAGAAAATCATCTCCTGTGCATGAGGATTTCATCGTCCACCGAAATAGTCATCGAAAACGTGTTCAGCGGGTCAAAAAACCTCTAAGGTATCATGAGATTTAATTAAATTAATGCCAAATGCATGAAACTACCTGTAAAAGTTTTAATTAATTAGTTAAAGATTGTATAATTAACAGGACATTTAATTATACGGCAGTGAGTTGAATAAAATATTAAAAAGTTACTTCTTAAACTTAAGTCTTTCGTTGAGCGTTGTTGTGATAAGATCTGTTAGTTTTGTACGTCTCAGAAAAGTCTAAAAAAATAATTATTCGGAATTCGGACTCGTTGTATCCTGAATTGCGGAAATGCACCGTGTTTTCGGACTTGATCGAAAGCAAGTCCGAAATCATGTCAATACCGAAAGCACTTCGGAATTTCGGACTTCATCCTCCTCAAGTCCGGAATTCCGATGTGTTTTCGGAATTGACACCCATCAAGTCCGGAATTCCGACGTGATTTCGGACTTAACCTCTCTCAAGTCCGGAATTCCAAGGTGATTTCGGACTTGATTCCAATCAAGTCCGAAAACAGGTCGGAATTTCGGACTTCAGGATGCATGAAGTGCAAAATCTGCAACCCCCGTTTGCGGTTATGGCGGCTACTTCTAACTTTACCCTTGTATCGTCATCCTTGAGATGCAGCGTGTTATCTGTGGGGTCTAAGACGGCGCTAAACTTCTTAATGAAGTTTACCCCCAAGTAGCACTCCGTATCTAGGTCTGGCATTATTGCGACGCGCACTTCTTTGCACACGCCAACCACGACCATGGGCAGATATACATAGCCAACCACTGCTATGCTTTGCCCGTTTTCCACCCGTGCCATTAGGCCACTGGCTGGGTTTAACTCTTTTCCTCAGGCCGTAGCGACCTGTAGGCCGATGGAATTCATCCCAGTCCATGAAGCTCCTGTATCGAAGAGTGCTCGTAGCCTGTAACCGGCTACACCTACTTGAAGCCACCATCGCGAGCAAGTTTCTTGGTTGACTTCATTCGGTTGAATCACGGGCACTTCTTCGCTCTCCACTCCAGACGATTGGACCGAGTTACCCTCGGTCTCTGGTGAGAGAGCTGGAGGCGGGTATCTGGTCGTATTTACCTGCCCCCTGTCCGTTTCCCTGTTGGTTTTCGGCAGCATTCAGCTTGTTGCCTCCCTTCTGCTCATAACGGGGCTCTCTTCGGTACTCTGGGCTTTGTGGAGGTCCGTTATTTCTTGGACTTTGCGGCCTAGCCTGGTGGGTCGAGCTACTACCCCCACTAGGCTGGTCCGTAACTTGCGCGCCCTCCCGCCTCCTATTTTTCCAGTTACCCTTCGTCTTAGGTTTTCTGGTTGGCGACGGGCTAGGCTTTTGCACTTGTTCTCGTCGGTGCTTTTCTTTGTCAAGGCCGATAAGCATTCGGCCATGAACCGACGGAACATAGCCTCGAGGCTCTCTCGTGGCTCGTGCTGTTGTGCCCCATCGCCGCCACGCTTGGATTCTGCTTTTTCCGCTGATCCGTGGGCGGCTCAGTCGGCACGTAGGCAAATTCTGGCATGTACGTGCGCTCGGGCGGTGGTGGCGAGTGATACACCTTATCTGCCGCGAGCGTTAATTCGGCTTCCCGGGCCAGGTCCAGGAGCCCTCGGTAATCCGCAATTTGATTTCGCATTATCATCTTTTGCAGTTCTGGCCCCATGTTCTGGTGCAACACGTTCAACTGTTGAGCAATGCTAGGCACCGGAACCAACTTGAGGATCATGGCTTATAGATTTACTATGTAATCACGCGTAAGTTCATTTCTGCCTTGAGTCCTTGCGTTTATTTCTGCCAGGACCCGCTGCTGATGTCCCCTGCCCCCGCCATAAATGTGCGTTATGGCCTCTTTGAAATCTGGCCACGATCGCCATGTATGGCGGTTACTCCGGTACCAGGTGGCTGCTACCCCCGTTAGGAGCTCTGACAACGACGAAAGTATCTCGTCGTGTATCAGAATAGCTAGAGTTCTGCATTCCTCTATTCTCGTGAGGAATAACTCAACGCTCTGCTACTTTGAGGACCCTGACAACTTGATGTGCCATTTTCAGACTATCTTGCCCACATCACGGTTCGTCTGCTGAGGCAAATACGTATGCCTCTCAGCCGGATCCTGGGTCGCGCCATTCCTTGTCTGGCTCTGGGAAGAATTCCTGGTATCATTCCTCCCAGCCTCAATTGGGGACTGGAGACTCGGGCTGCTGCTGTTAAACTCCGCATACGTGAACGTGTCTTGGAAGTTCACATGCGGTGATCCTCGTCTACAGCCCGTGCTGGGGGTTGAACTCCCTCCAAGTGCATACTTGAGGTTGGATGTAGCACTCCTTGAAGTATTCGTAAATTCTCTTTAAGCTCTTCAACTTCCTCGACGAGTGTTTTGATCAGCGCCAGTAGCTGCTCCGATAATATGCTGTCTCCAACTGCTATCCCCGTGGTTCGCGACTCACGCTGTCGCGGCCACTCCAGGTTTTGCGACTGCCGCGATTGCTGCCAGAACCCGTGCTGCCCATTTCGAGCTAGCGACTCTTCTTCGTAGTTGCGCTGGCATTGTCGTTGCCTGCGCTACTCCTCCAGGAGCACTTGCTGCCGCTGCTGCTGCTCCTGCTGTTGTTGCTGTTGCTGCTGTCGCTGCTGCTCCAACTGCTGTTGCTGCATTTGCTGCTGCTGCAGTTGTTGCTGTTGGAGCTGTTGCTGTTGAAGCTGTCCCTCACCTTCGGCTGAAGATGTCCCGGTGGGTGCTGCAGAGCTCAATATGTCTGTCCCGGAACCCTCCTGGCCGTTTGCCTCTTCCGCTGGCTCCACCACTGCATTATGTGCTTGTTGTGGAGCGTTCATCCTCCGAGACTCCGAGAGTTTCTGCATCACTATCGGGTCATCAAGGAGCGTTATGAACGGGTGCGGATGGTCTGGGTCAGTATTGGGATCCACAATAGTCGACCCAGACTTGTTCATCAACGTTAAGTCGATGGGCGCCCTTCGAGACTGCTCGCGTTTAGCAAACGCTTGCTGATCCGACAGCTCCGGCTCTGGCACGAAATCGGCGGCACTATAATCGCCCATAAGTCACTTGATCGCTGTCAGCATATTTACTGACTGCAAATCTGAATGCTGTAGACCACGGGCTTGCATGGCCTCGTTTATTTCCTCTTCGGGCTGTGTATAGGCCCATTTGAGTATCGCAGATTCCGCAAACTGCGATGATCGGACCATGGTGTCAATTGGCTGTGCGCTTTCCCACGAACTTATTTTACTAGCGCGAGTAGTATCTGTATTGATGGCAGAGAGAGTTTGCCTATTCAACCCGTGAGCTAGCTTTTCCAATGCGAACCCGGGTTATTTTCTAAGAGCTACGGCGGTTGCTCTTAACCTCGTTAACGCACGAGGGTTCCCCGTATGCGGCTCTAAAAAAATAAAAACTGTTTCTGTAATTAATTACTATTTGTAATTAATTACGCTCAACTACTCGCACTTGTAATTTTAAAATAAATATATATGAAAATATATATATATATATATATATGTCAAAACGGACAATATCACAACAAAACACAAAAAATAAACACAATTTTCACCTAAAAAAAATAAGAAAACAATTTTAAAGTTTGAGCGGATTTTTGCGCTCGAGTTTTTACTCGGGCGCACAGTCAACTTTTTGTTCCGAGAGTGCGTGCCGACTTTCTCTTGATTTTCTACTAACAGCACGAGAAAAGATAAAAAATTTTATGTTTGGTCCACTAAAAAATAATTCGTATCGAAAATACGAGAGGAGAAAAAAAAATTTTCTGGTCGAGAAAATAATTAATTAAAAAAAATGAATTATCGCTTAAAAAAAATGTTTGTCGTTAAAAAAACTTAATTGTTATTAAAAAAAATTTTAATTGTTAAAAACAATTACCTAACGCACAAAAATCTCGCGATCAAGATCGCATTCCTCAGTGCCTGGATTGGTCAAAGCCCGTGTATGTACGCAGCGTAGCTGGTACATTTAACACGGCTTTGTATGTTTGAGGATTTGGCAACGCGGCGAAGGAATACAGGAGCGCGTAATCATCGTTGCGCGAGACGCACGCCCAGCAGAGCATAGACACATAGGAGAGAGCGTTGGCGGAGAGGGGAGAGACGTCGGAAAGCGCGAGGGCCCGCGGCTCATCAAGCCACGAGACAAGGAATCTAGTTACGACGCTCGCCGGCGCTGGCCGGCCATCATCAGCCGCCTGCTCTCATCTGCATGCTACAAGCCACGCCATCATCGAGCTAGATCTGCTGGCCGCTCGCTTCGCACCGCCAGCTCCGCACCTGCACCATCGTTGTCAGCCAGGCCGCCGGTCAGAAAACCCGACCGGCGAGGCCGCTTCGATCAGCTACGGCTACAGCGACGACACTAATGGCGTCGAGGCTGAGGCACCGCCGGCAGCAGCCGACCAACGCAGCTCCCTCCAAGACAGGCGAGTTCAGTTATGTATGGCCTAGCAGTGGCCAGCGCGCGCGTATAGAGAGCCGAGATTGACTCGCCGTTGAGTGCCGAGAAATCGACAGCGCACGGCGATCATCCTAGGAGAAAACAGATAGCGAGGATTGACTCGCCGTTGAGCGCCAAGGAATCGGCAGCTCACGGCGATCATCCTCATCTATAGAGAGCGGGTCCATAGACTCCGATAGCGAGGCGGCGCACAAGCGTGGGCATTGAGCGATGAGTTGTCAATGATGAAGTGTTTGGTATTTCGTGAATTATCATTCACGAGAGCCTTTTCCTAATAAATTCCCTCAGCACAGGAGCCGGCCTCCCACCGACTCTGCGGCAGTTGGAGTGTCAGCCTCCAGGTTCTGCTAAAATAAATGAGTTGTAGCGTGTTGTACTGGGACGAGAAAAAGTACGTTACAAATAGCAATCCTGCCAGGATTGCTGCCGTGCTGAGGGAAAGAGATAGAGGAAAAGAAGATAGACTAGAGGGGCTGCGCCCCCAGCGTGCCTTCGGCACGCCATCCCCCCCGCCCCCACACATACCTGCTCCTCGCTTCGCTCGTCGCCCCACTCTCCCTATGTAAAAACTTCGTTTTTACATAATAGGCACGACCGCAGTGCTCAGAAGAACCTTATACTTCTATTATTGAAAAAATTATAATACTTTATTTCTCGTTTTCATCATTAAAATAAATATAAATATATCTACAGTAAAGTTTAAATCAAAATTGTCCATTTACTTTTACACATTTATTTCTTCTATTTTATAGAAGGTTTGCGTTTTAATTCTACATGTATAAGTATATTTAGATACATTTTTAAATATAGTCTATGATGTATATCAATTTAATATGTACTAATTGGTATGATTAAAGTGTACATAGAAATATTGAATATAAGTATCATGTTTGCAGGTATATTTAAAATTAAAAACATAGTTATCATAATTTTTATAGAAATCGTTTTTATGATTTATTATTTTTATTTATGAAAACGTTAAATAGAAAAAAAAGTTTCGTTTCAATATTATCCATAACTTTTTATTTGAAATTTTTGTAAATAGTCAAGTTCTGTTGAATTATATGAGAAAAACTATTGTTTCATTACTCTCGATTAATAAAAAAACATAGAGTTAAATTGTATTCAGTTCTAGCGAAAGGTGGGGACTATAGCTGCTTACGAGTGTTTCTAACTACATATACTTATATATACAATCTCAATAACGAAAATATACTCGCGGCACATTCTCACATACATTAATACCGCGAAACGAAAAGGTTAAAACTACAGAATTAGGGCCGTTAGGCCCGTTACACGCAAAAAGTAATAGAGAACAGATATAGAAATAACATGGGTTGCTATATCTATATATGCGAGGAACAGCGAGGAATAAGCGCTGTTCCTCGTATATATAGATATACTAACTCATGTTATTTACTGCATCCGTCCCCTGCTCCTTTTTGCGTGGAACGGGCCTTACGAAAAAAACTCAACACTGATGCATTCGGCAAGACGGCAACGGTAATCTATAGTGTAGCGCTGCGTGCATATGAGTACTATTGCAGGATTGCACTGCCGTAACGGCTACCTCGACTATATGTGCTACACATGCGTTCGCACACACACACAGCGGAAAAACGCATGCCGGCATGCGACTTGCAAGATGCGACCCGCGTGACCGTGAGCGCTCCCTGTGTCTACCTCAGTATATCTATATATATGGTCGTGCGCGCTTTTTGCTTCATGCTATAATAAGTCCTAAAGTATTATACTGTGACTGCGGACTGGGCGGCGTGCGCACGTGTGTCCATGGTGTGGGATGTCAACAATCGCAGTGCCTGGCTCCCGGCATCCCCAACGATGACAGCGGCTGCTGTAGTACGCCGCCCTGGTGAATGTCGTCCCTTTAAGTTCATTCACCGGTTGCTGATAAGTAATTCGTCGGAGACAGGAAAGCAGTGTGTCAACGTCGAGAGCAGATTCAGTAAGCCCTTTCTCGTTCCTAATCTCTATCATGGGTGAGCTGAAGGTACTTTTTCTTGTTGCAGGCATCTGTGGCAACAGGAGGAGGGTAAACAACGAACGCTGCTGCAGACTGTTTCTTGGGTGTAGAAATATTATCTGGGTTGTTTATTTATTAGTTATATATGGTTTTTAGGTGCTCAACTTTCCTTATTTGGCTCTTATATTAATGGCTATGTGTACATACAGTGTTATCACTCTCAGCGACTCTCAGGCTGGGGCTTTTCCCAGTTGTGAAACGAGTCGAGGCTTCCACTAATCCTCGCCTTCTAGTTGTTAGCCAGAAGTATCTGGTGCAGCGAGTGAACTACAACCATTGTTGCAGACTTTTCTTTTGTATGGTAATGTTTTTATTGGTGTCATCTAATTATAAGTCATATGTAGTTTTTAAGTGCTCTACTTTTCTCACTTGTCTCCCAGCTCAAGGCTGATCTGCTATTAACGTGCTTTGTTTATCCTTAGGCCGAGGTAGTCCATGACATTCAGACACAATTGACGGTCTCTGTTAGTACCTTCCTCTCAGATGGTGGATTTACTAACGTAGTGGATGGCTGTTAATTAGATGATTCTCAGCAGACTGGCATCCATGGAGTAGTGCCAGCTTAGATCATCCAATCCTATTTTGCTGCTTCTCTGTCTATCAGTGATCTTCAAGTGTTAGTGCTTTAGAGTGTGAGGGGATACGTAATTAGGAACTGATGGATATCATAAAAGTGCTGTGTATGTGTGTGTGTGTGTTTAAATGTGATACGGGTAGGTAGTTGTCTTTGGTAATATTAGCTCGTCTGGTTCATTATTAAGTTTGGTCAGGGTATAAGAACTCACCTATGGGTATCTGTTGTATTAAAATAGATGATTATGTATTTCGCAGATTTTTACCCAGTGATACTTGCCTATTTAATAGTTTTCTACACACTGTAAGACTGATAAAATCAACTCGAACATTGTTCTTATTACAAAATAATAGAACATATTACAAAATTTATAGCTCATACATTACACAAAAGTTTTTTTTTTAAATATGATATTACTTTAACATGTGATTATATAATATTACACAATTTTGATTGAGATGATGATTCTAACGACAGCTGCTTCAAGAGTTCTTTGTTCTATCGATACTAACGGTCGTGCTGTCCAAGGAGTCAGGATGGTAAATGACAAGCCGAGTGTTTAGCTTAATGTCGACGTTTCGGACTCTTTTTTTATTGAGTCCCTTCTCAAGACTCTAATACAAAAATCATATATTATAAACTTTTGATACAAAAATGATAGAAAAATTTACATACAAATTACACATAATTACTTACAAGAAACAATAGTCTAACAAATTTTTAGGTGGTCACAGCGATACCACCAGTCAATTGAAAGTAAATTCGCAACATTTTGGCCTTTATATACAGTGGAGAATTACATATGTATTTGTTACATTAATACAAGAAGCCAATCATACATTGTATAAAGCGGTACTTATTAGTTGTACAGAAAGAGAGTATTAGACAAATATATGTCAAGGAGGTGTCAAAGAGACGGGGAGGGCCCAAGATGACTGTGATTTTATATTTTGGGCGTGGCCATCTCTTTGCCTAACATACTCTCCTAATACCTTCTATCTTCTGTGATTGTGTTTGTAGGATATTGCTGTTGTAGAAAATGATTTTTATTGATAAAAGATTTACATTCGAACCTGAGTGTTTTTGTGTCTTGTTGATTATTAATATATTGTTTTTGCGCATGTATGAAAAGCATCTCAGCTAACTTTCGTTTAAACAAAAAACTTTCATTATGTAAAATTTTCACTTTTTCAAAATTGAACTTATGTTCCGTTTCTTCCATATGAGTATAAATAGCAGACCCTCGATCGTTATTTTCGCATTTTTTGAAATGTTCGTTAATTCTAATACCTAAGCGTCTTTCCGTTTGACCTACATATGATGCCTGATATCGTAATGCAAGATTTGGAATCTTATTGTTCCGATGTGCTTATTCCATTAAATATTGTAATCAAATGTAACTTTGTAGTTTATTATTATGTTTTTGTAATTATGTTATCTTTGGAATGTTATATCGATTTTTCCGATCTTATTTATAGGCGATCTTATTTCCGATCTTATTTATTTTATTTATTGTATCGAATATTTTTGTGTCACTTCTAATTCTGTTGAATAATAAGCGAAAATTGATTATATTAATACAAAGGCGTTTAAAATCGATTTTATCGGATTAGGTCATTAGGAATTGATTGTACATGGAAATATTAATTTGGAAAATGTTTTGTTTTATTCTAATCAATAACTTTAACGTTTATAATTTGTGTGAAGTTAGATTCTGTCAAGTTATAGCCGTAAATCGTCTATTTTATGTATATTAGGCGTTTAAAATGGATTTTATCGGATTAGTTCATTATGAATCGATTGTACATGAAAATGTTAAACGGGAAAACTTTTTCTTTTGTTATAATCTACAAATTTTACATATCTAATTTGTATGAAATAAGATCCAGTCAATTTATAGCCGAAAATCGTCCATTCTATGTATATTTTGTCGTTTAAAATCGCTTTTGTAAGTCTAACTCGTTAGGAGATGTTTTTACATGAAAACGTTAAATAGAAAAAGTTTGGTTTTAATATTATCTATAACTTTTACATATAATATTTTTGTGTAAAATCAAATCTTGTCAAGTTATAGCCGAAAATCGTCCAGTTTATGTATATTTTGGCGTTTAAAATCGTTTTTATAAGTGTAACTTATCAGCAATTCATTTTACACAAAAGTGATAAATAGAAAAAGGTTTTGTTTAAATATTATCTCCAACTTTTGTCTTCAACATTTTTGTGTAAAATCAAATTCTGTCAAGTTATAGCCGAAAATCGTCCATTTTTGACCTTTTTTGCCATTTTTCGCAATTATCTTGGCAAATATTGCTGGTAGAAAAAAGTGTCCAACACAAATAAGGTGTATTTTAATTAGTTTTAGCAGATAGACCTGTAGATATAAGCTTAGAGTTAATTTTTCTAGTCATTAAGCTTAAAAAACGATATTTTGAAATATTTCTTTGTGCTTGCATTTTTTGAATTTTTCATCGATCTATTTCAATTGAGAACCAGCACTTAGGTATAATTAGAGGAGTATTTTCTCGCTATCCCGATGGAATCGGTTGAAAATTCATTGAGATAATCGAGGAACTTGCGTACATACAGGCGTACAGAGACATACATACATCACAGAAAACGCTTAAAACGCACCCATTTTGACTGGAAAAGACTTTTCTTGTATCAAATTATTAGTTTTTGAAGTCAGACAATTTTCGCTCTGGTGAAATTATAAGGCTCTCCCGAGCAGCGGTCGTGGCTAAAAATGGAAGTAGATACTATGCATATCCGACATAGCTTACTTTACGAATTCCATCAAGGTAAAAGTGCCATTGAAGCTCATAAATCGATCGGTGCTACTTATGGAGAAATAGTTATTGATGAGAGTACATGTCGCAGATGGTTTCAAAAATTTAGAGACGGATATTTTTACTTGAGCGACAAACCACGCTGTGGTAGGCCTCAAATGATGAGTGATGAGAAATTGCAGGAGCTACTGGATGAAGACTCGGCACAAACGCAACATCAGCTCGCTGAAAAATGAGACGTTACCCAACAAGCTATTTCTGAGAGGTTGCGTGCGTTGGGAAAAATTCAAAAATGTGGAAAATGGGTACCTCATGAATTGACCGAGGAGCAACATGAAGGGTGAGTCGAGACGTGTCTCTCATTGCTTTCAAGATAAAAAAAGAAGAGCTTTCTGTTGAAATTAGTGACTGGTGATGAAAAGTGGACCTATTACGAGAATCCTAAACGTCAAAAACATTGGGTAAATCCAGGACAGCCCACAACATCCACACCAAAATGCAATGTATGGAAAAAAGTTGCTGCTCTGTATTTGGTGGGACGAATAGGGCGTGTTGCTACATTACGAGCTTTTCAAATCCGGATAAACTGTTACTGGTGAACGATACTCGTCTCAATTAAACCGTTTAGCGGAAAAAATCCAATCCATAACGCTAGGTAACACAGAAGTTCCACGGTCCGTCAAATCATAGAAGAATTACAGTGGAAAGTTTTACCGCATCCGACGTATTCTCCTAATATTACACCATGCGATTACTACCTTTTTCGCTCATTACAAAACAGCTTAGCAGAGCAGCATTTTCAGAATGAAGATGAAGTACTTTATGATTTCATAAAGTCAAAAGATGAAGTCTTTTTTCGCCACGTAATACATCAGCTGTCTAGGCGTTGGCAAAGGGTAGTAGAAGCCGACGGTGCCTATATTGATTAAACTTTGTGTTTTGTTTGAGTTTTTTAAATAAAAAAAAAGTTGCTGAGAACGGGTAGAATTTATTTGTACCCCTAATGAGATAGTTAATATGCACATTATCCATTCACATAGATTTAATGATCATTCAGTAACAGATTCACTATTACTGGTCACATTGATGCACTGTCGTTATGAATAATATTCACTTTATAACAATAGTTTTTAAATCTTCCTTTTTATTGAATCACTTGGATTTTATTTAAATGTTTTATAAATGTGCACTTTCACAGCCTCTTCAAGTTCAGCTGATAAATAAGAGTAACTCATAAGTTACATGATATCCTTTCATTATAACAAGACAGGAAGATCATTATATCAATCCATGATTAATAATTGGGGGTTACCCCCAATCATCATATAAGCCTCCTCCACCCGCTATTTTTATCCTTCTCTCTATGTATGTATAGCTTCACAGTTGGAATGGTATTGATCCCTCCTTTCAGCAGAAATACAAGCACAAAGAATCAAAATTCTTACAAATAACAATCTAAAGTATTAATGAAAATGTTTATACTTATCTAATAGATATTGAAGCTCCAACTCTGATCAAGAGAATTTCTATTAAATTCTTTTAAGCTTCCCAGTTATCTTCTCTCATAAAATACTATTTATCCACTTTTGATTACTTGTAGCAGTTGTAGTTGATTCAGATAATAATTGTAAATAAAGTCACCCATTCATAGACAGTGCAATATACATGAGCAGCCTCTAGCAGCTCCGTGAAGTGGGCACCCGATAAAAAAATCTATTAATTTTATTAATCTAAATAATTGTACTGTATTTGCGCTTTCGAAACAATTATTAAAAAAATTTGTACCTTGTTTAGATTGTCCGAAAATCGAAAATCAAATTTCGGATGCTGTAAAATCTTTATTATTATTTTTCCATTAAACATGTCAGAATTAACGTTTTTTTTTATGTGCAATCGCTTGCGCGTATTTTGTGCTTTCAGAAAATATATTGTAACTTTAATTTTGAGTGATACTTGCTTATTTATAGATAGAAATAGTTTTCCGTAACAAATCCACCCTTTCTCATATGGTTGACACGATGGCCATTGTCTTAACAAGAACAAACATTGGTAAGTATATATACAGTGATGGGCCCCCGGAGTTCGGAAACGGGAAATAATAACTAGATCTAGTTATTTTCGACCAGTGCTAAGTTCAAGGCAGAGAATTTACTGAGAATGCAGCATGGAGATAGGACCAGCCTAACTAGCCTGAGCTGACTCTGAAATACATGTTGCAACGTCGCGCTTACACAATAGAGGTATTATAGATAGAGTAGGGAAGTCAAGCCTCCGGCTGTCGCAGAGTTAGAAAGATAGAGAAGATCGCGAGAAGTAGCTCTCTCTCTTTACTCGCGTGTGCGCAGTACGCGCAGAAAGGGAGCGTCAGCGCGCATGAAGAGAGAGATAGCTACGTCCCGCGATCTTCTCTCTGTTTTTAACGTTCGGACATTTTCACTTACGGGCAGCCCTATGTTTCCCCTGCTCTATCTATAATACCTCTATGGCTTACACTCGGTCACTCATTAAAACAAATTCTCTGCCTTGAACCTAGCACTGGTCGAAAATAACTAGATCTAGTTATTACTTCCCGTTTCCGAACTCCGGGGGCCCATCACTGTATATATGTGTGATTCTGCCATAACTTCCCCACATTAGGTCTAACTTTTTTTGTTTTTCAAAACCAACTTTTTATAGGCCTTTTGAGGTTTCATCTACTCATTATAACATTTAAAATAAGTACCCAGAACGAATCCACTACAAAATATTCTTGCTATAGTTTACGTAACATTTTATGAACTTGGTAGGGGACGGAACTTACCAATATTGTAAAAAATTCTCAAAATTAATTCTAAAATATGTAATACGATAAAAAAATTCGGTAAAACAATTTCGAACAAGAGCTTGAAAAATAATATTTTATATAACCAAATTAATTAATAATATCAAATTCCGTAATAATATTAAGAGTAACCCTGGTGGAAAAAATGTTTGTGCCGTAGAGTGCTAAAGTGTGTGAAACTGTGCAAATTGTGCCAAAGTATGTCTAACTATTCGAAACTGTGCAAGTGTGCTGAAGTAGGTAGATTTCAGACATTTTACACAGGTTTAGTACAGATTGGCACACTTTTGCACATTTTAGCACACTTTGGTACAGTTTAGCACAAAAAGCTTTTAGCCATTAAAAATAAATTTAGCTTGATTATTTGGCACAGTTTAACACACTTTGACATACTTCGGCACAGTTGAGCACAGTTGTGCACAGTTTTGCACACCGCTAGCACGACTTAACACGAATTATTGTTAAATTTTTCAATTAACAACCATCATTTATTATTAACAATATCAAATCTTTTATTCAACCATTTATAGTCATTAGAGTCAAGAATTATTCATTTTTGAAAATCAACTGAGTTTAGCTATAGTCAAGTGTGTCCATTTATTTCTAATTGAGATTACCTATACTTAAATATTCAAAATTATTGTTAATAATAAATTTTATATTTTTACTTATATTGTTTTAATACGTGAACAATATTTTGTGTCCTTAACTGTGCCAAATTGTGTGAATCTGTTCAAAAACTGTGCAAAACTGTGCAACAGTGTGTCAAACTGTTCACTACTGTACCTAATAATAAACCTAATTTTATTTTTAGTAACTAAAAATTCTTTGTGCCAAACTGTGTCAAAATTTTCTAAAGTGTGCCAAACTGTGCTATACTATGTACAACTGAATTGAAAATCAAACTATATTTATTTTCAACAGCTGAAAATGATTTATGCCAAACTGTGCAAAAGTGTGCCACATTGTTCAAAACTGTACCAATATGTGATAAATCTGTGTAAAATGTCAGTTTTGCACAGTTAGCACACTTATGCACGATTAGCCACGAAAATTATTTTCACTAAGCAATCAAAATGATAATTTATGGTAATTTATGCAAATTATTTTTCATATAGTGTTTTGATTTATATTTTTATTTACAATATTAAAATAATATTACAATTAATATTTTCTGTTTATATTTAAAATTAATTTAAAAAAATATAATATTTAATAATTTGTTATTGTGGTCTTACACCTAAAGGCCTTTATGGCCAAAATTACCTAAAAAAATGATTAAAACATATTATTATAATAAGTGTCACGGGGTGGATTTTCGGGCTAAGGCACGTTTCACCTGCGTACCTTAGCGGTTCAATTCCATATCTCTCGGTTCAACTCCCAGAGATATAATAGCCAGATTATGTAACAGACGCTACAACGTCGTGCAATGTTAACTTAATCTGGTTACTTACCGTGCAACACGCAAGTCGAAGATTCGCGGTTTATTTCTCACCAGTGACTCGAACTCCTCTCCTGGTCACTGGTTCGTGTGCCGGCTGTTCAGATGTAACGAAACGTATTCTCTTACGTAACGACCGCGGAGGCGTCGGGAAGCGGGGAATGACTAAGGTCCCGAAATGATAACTCGAGTGGTTAAAGTTAATAACAAAAGGCTATGGTTTATTAAATAAAAGAAGTTGAGGTTTGATAATAGATCAGAAATATAAAAGAATTGAATTTAGATTCGCGTGTTCCCTATCTAAACGGTGCGCCAGCACGTTACCTCTGACGTCAGCTGCCTCGGAGACTGACGTCACGCTCGCCGTAATTTACGCCGCGCACGTGAGGTATAATATGCCTCACGTGTGCGGTACTCTACGCGCGCGCTCACCGAGTAAAGCGACGAAGTGTGAGAGCAGTCGCGATCGCCGCGCGACGCACACACGTATAAGTGTGAGAGAGAGGGTAGATGGCGGGTTTACACGTGTGCGCACCTGTTGTGCGCACTCACCGGCTTTGAAAAAGCCGGTGGTTTGACCTCGCGTTTAACCTTGATGAAGTGCGAGCCCGATGCCTACACTCTCTCCTCGCACTTGCTCTCACCGCACGAGAACGCCTACTCGAAGCCGATGTCCAGGTGCAACGAGCCTGGACAAGCGGTTACGCGGAGCTAATACGCGGCGCGTAAGAATGCGTGGACGCTTACCTTAACTATTGAAAACTACAGCGCAGTCTATTTGGGCTCGCAGCAGACTCTCCCCTCTATAGTAGTAGTTTGGCCGGTGCAGCTGCCTCGTCCGCGGAGCTTATCTTCGGTGAAGATGGTGCGGCAGGTTGAAATACCTTGTCGCACAATCATACGATGATTCGCGTCGCAACGGTGCAAATACCCGACGAGGTAAGCCTTGTATTGCAAGAAGGATTCTGCGAACACCGTACCGGCACACTAACAATTTCACAGGCGAAAAAGGCGAAGGACTTCTCACAAAATTCACAGAGAATCACAGAACGTAACTAAGCGCGTGCTACCTTCTCTCTCGCGAAAGATAAGATTCGCGGCTCGCCGCGGTCTGCTAGTCATCACGTCGATGCAGCTCAGATTCTGCATCGACGCGCCATCTTGCGTTCGCGCACATGAGTTACTTCAACTACGGCTTATACGCGACGTCGGTACGGCAGGCCGTGACACCCCCCACCCAGATGTCACTTATCTCCTGATATGGGACTCTGCAATTTAATCCGGCGTCGCTAATACCTGAAAAGGGCTAAGGTTCTAGAAGTACTTAAGCGAAAGTGTCTTTTATAGAAAAATAAAAAAAGATTTTATTTAAAGTATAATAACAACAACAAAAAAACAATCGGCGCCGCTTCGTCATCCGAAATTTTGCTGATGTTTCTGCCGATAATAAAACGGATTGAGTGGGTCGTGATTCGCGGCTCCAGGGCAGGTAGCTGGGATGCGGACATTGAGGTGCCCGCAAAAGAAGCACCGTCTCGGTTGTCGTCGTTCTCCGGGCAGACGCCGGCCAGAAGAAAGTGACCTCGGGGGCCCGGTAGATATCGCAGGAGCGGGTGCCTGTTCTTGAGGGTGACCTCTCGAGGGCCTTCTCCTAGACTTACTCCTCTGGCGGCTCTTCGGTCTGCTCGGACGGGACTCGTTTACGGGTACTGTCGTCGCACCAGGAGCAGGCCTTCTGCGACCCCTGGCTACTTCTTCCTCTTCTGCCCTGGCCCTCGCGAGTTCGGCCTGGACCCGGGCCATCTCCTTTTCTTTGGCCTCGCGGAGGCGTCGAGCTTTCTCCAAGGCTTCGCGACGTTCGCGAGCCTCGCGAGCCCTACTCTCGTTTCGCTGTCGGCGAAACTCGACTGCCACCGCGAGCTCTTCTTTGCGGCCCAGGACCAGGTTTAACCACTTTTCGGAGTGGACCCTCGCCCCTTCGTAATCGTGGAAGTTATCCCACTCCTTCATGACGGCCTCTTCCTTTTCTCTAGCCAACTGGGATAGGTCTCGAGCTGCTACCAAGTTGGCTTCGAGTTTCATCCAAGCGACCGACATGGGGGAGCGGCCTGACAACTTAAACGACTCGCTATTCTCTGCAGGATCCTCTACCTGCGGAGTATCGTGGGCGAGGCTCTCCTCACTGGCCCAACTCTTCCGTTTTTCCGACTCCACAGGCTCCACTACCCGTGGAGTCGACGACTCCTCTTCGACCTCGCTACTCTGGCTAACTACCAGAGTAGTGACGTCTATCGCGATCTTCGGTCGTCTTAATATCAACCGCGTTGACGAAGTAACTACTGGCTCCCCTGTCGGCAGTTCCTCTATAGTTACGGAGGACCCTTCCACGGCTCCTCCAATGGCAGGTAATCCGGCATCTGGTATTATCCGGCCAGGTGTCGGAGGCCTCAGCTGCACCCGTGTTAGCAGCTGGCCTACCAGCTCGAAGAGCTGCTGCTGGTTCAGTTGTCCAAGACTCATCCTGTGGACAGAGGAGAAGATAGCGTTTATCCTCGGGAACCGTAGTTCGGATTCGCGCGTGTTCGCCGGGGGGACGTCGATACGGGATCGCAGGTTAGTACGCGATTCCGCGAACCTTTCGGTCGACCACGAGGTCGTTTTGGGGGCTCGCTCGCAACAGGAACGGGGTTGGTTGGTGCAGGAGAAGTTTCGCCTGGCCTTCTCGTGACTATCGCAGTCTTTCTCGACATACCTCTCCCGCGAGCTTGCGTTGTCACGCCAACCTCGTCCTGATCTTGCCCAGCGCCCGCTGGCGGCTGGGTTCTCGCAAGTGGCAGGCCGTTCTTCGCCGTTTCTTCTTCTTTCCCCGGTGGTCGGGTGACGTCATCCTCTCCTTCAGTTATATCGCTATTTGGTGTTTCCTCGTTATCCTCGGGCTCTTTTCCTGCGAAGTATGGCTTCAAATGTTCTGCATGGACCAGGTCTTCAACATCTCCTTCCTGATCTAGCAGTTCATACGTGATGGGCCCTTTCTTCTCCAAAATCTCATAAGGGCCAACGTATTTCGGTGCTCACTTCGCCATCCCTCCTTGAGCTGCCGAGGATAACACGCGATTCTTCTTCCACACGCGATCTTCGACCTCGAACTTCGGTTCTCTTCGCCTGTCGTCATATATCTCAGTATGCCTCTCTTGTTCTTCTCTTGAACGGTGACCAGCATCATCTAGCATATTGCTGAGATTTTTCATCCTTTCTAACCAGGCGTCTTCGTCCTCTTGAACAGCTGTCACTTCGACTATCTGATCTTGCTCCTTCCTCTTAGTTCCGGGAGGCACTGGATCCCTGTCATAATTTAACATGGCTGGCAACTTACCAGTGGCGCTATGGGGTGCATTATTTAGCGCGAATACTAGTTCAGGTAGCTTCTCATCCAAGTATTATGGTTTCCTTCCACAAATGCCATAATACTGGTCTTAAGGGTTCTATTAACTCTTTCCACCGGATTCGCTTGAGGGTGGTAAGGTGGAGTATGTGAGTGATGAACCCCTATCTCGTCTAGATATTGGTCTATTATCCCGTTTTTAAATTCGGTTCCGTTATCGGAAAGGAAGACCTCGAGTGCGCCATATCGTAATACTATCCTATTCTTCAACTCTTTTCGAATAGTCTTACCTTTGGCTTTCCGGATAGGAATACACTCTACCCATCGAGTAAATAAATCCTAGAAGACCAAGATATACTCAAATCCGGCCTTACTCCGGATAAAAGGACCCGTTATATCCGCCGCGACGACCTTCCAAGGCTTGTGAATAACTCGCCGCCCCATTAATCCAAGGGGTGGCCTTTGCTCTACCTTGCACTGCTGACATACCAAACAAGCTCTCACATGTTCTTTTACTGATTTGTAATATCTTGGCCAATAATAATATCGAGCTACTCTCGCGAAAGTTTTCTCTCTTCCGAGATGTCCAGTAGTAGGGTTGTCGTGGCATTCCAAGAGTACCTTCTTCCTTTCCTCACTAGGAACTACCAATTTCCATGCACCGTCATCTACTTCTAAATCTTCTTTAATATCTTGATTCGGACGATACATGTAGAGCTGGCCACCTAATACTTTCCACCTAGGATAAGTATTAGGTTCTTCCAATACCTTTTTCTGCTAGCCAAGGTACCACTCGTCATTCGTGGTTACTGCCCACGAGACGGCGCCTACAACTGGTTGTTCTTCGTCCTCGTCTTCTTCATACATTCTGGATAATGCATCCGGCACGCAGTTGAGACTCCCTTTGCGATGCTCAACTTCAAAGTTGTGCATCTGCAGCCTAAGCGACCATCTTGCTAGTCTACCTGTCGGGTTACGCAGTGAGCGAATCCAACGCAAGCTGCTATGGTCGGTCACTACGAGGAAATTATATCCCTCTACGTATGCCCGAAACTTCTCGATAGCCCATAACACAGCAAGACACTCTCCTTCTGTTACTGAGTAATTTCGCTCAGCTTTAGAGAGCGAGCGACTTGCAAACTCCAAGACTCGCTCCTGGCCGTCTATCACCTGGAACAATACTGCCCCCAAACCAGAGTCACTTGCGTCAGTTTGTATGACAAAGCGCGAAGCGAAATCCTGACGGTGTAGGACCGGAGCTGAGGCTATGAGTGCCTTGATGTGGTTGAAGGCTTGTTGTTGTTCTTCTTCCCATACGTACCTGAAGTTTTTCTTCGTTAGGCACGTGAGAGGGTCGGCGATCGTGGCGAAATCGGGAAGAAACTTCCGATACCACGATGCCATACCGAGGAATCACCTTAAATGTTTTAGGTACTTAGGCGCAGGGTATTGCATAACCGGAGCTGTCTTATCTGGGTCTGGTCTAAACCCATCTCGGTTGACGAGAACACCAAGATATTTTACCTCAGACCTACCGAATACACTCTTCTCTCGTTTGATTGTGAGGCCTGCTTCATTGATTCTTGCCAATACGCGTTCTAACATCGCCACATGCTCTTCGAAAGTCTCTGTTACGATGATGATGTCATCTAAATAGGAGAACGCGTATGGCTCTAGTTCGGGCCCTATGACTCTGTCAACCAAGGGCTGAAAGGTGGCTCCGGCGTTCGACAACCCGTATGGCTTTCTTTTAAACTGAAATAAGCCAAGACCGGGTATTGAGAATGCCGTAATCTCCTGCGATTATTCTTTTAAAGGGATTTGATGGTGCGCGCTGCTTAGATCCGAGGTAGATATATAGCGGGCAGCTTGGAGCTTCCGCAGGATCTGATCCATATTTGGTAGAGGATACGCAACACCCTTCGCGGCGGCATTTACCTTTCTCATGTCAATCACGATACCATGCTTATTACCAGCTTTCGGCACCATGAATGCAGGACTCGCCCATGGGCTTGACGAAGGTTCTATAAATCCGGCTGCTAGCATCTCTCACACTTGTCGATGCATTTCTTTTTCCAATTTTCGAGAAATCGGAAATTGTTTCTGCCGGATTGGTCGAGTGTTGCCAACGTCTATCTCATGCTCTGCCAGGTTTGTACACCCGAGTGGAGCATCTGCAGGAGGTAATGCTCTATTCAAAAGAGCTTGTAAACGCTGGTGTTCTTCCAGCGTTATATCGGATAGACCAGCTGAAGAAGCTTTCATCGTGTCCATGGATGCGATCCTGATCTGTGTTGGATCATCTGGATCTGACGAAGAGACACAGGCTAATTCCAGTCCTACACTCTGACCGGATTTTCCCACTATCAGCCTGTTCTCTAAGGGGTCGTGCGTGGTCTCCAATGCGCGGACGAAATTGGAACCGATATAATAGTCAACTTCCAGTTCTGGTATTATTGAAACCAGTACGTCTCGTTTTACCCCGCCCAATTCGAACGGGAGTTCCGCATGTCCCGTTACGCGGAGCAGGTTGTTGCCAGGATCTCTGGCGCCTGCTCCCGTAGGTGGCCGGAACGTACGTGCGCATTCGGTAGCTAGTTGCAGTCCTAACGATCCCATCACCGTTCTCGAGGCTCCGGTATCGTATAGTGCCCGAATGCGGAACCCTCCGATCCCCACCTGTACCCACCAGCGCAGCTCGTCGGGTTGTACAGGAATTTGATTGGAGCTAGGTTCTAGCTCCTTCGTGGAGACGTTCCGTTGTCCGACTTTTTCTTCGTCTGGACATTGTTCAGCCTTGACCTGGCTGGTAGCTGCCACCAGGTCGGTTGGTATTTCGTCCTTCTTGCTCGACTCTTTCTGGGCCTCTAAAGTGGCCTCGGCGGATTTGGACCCACTCAATCTCGCCGGTTCTTGTTTCCCGAATAGTCGGGGGAAAACGAGCGATGGTAACCTCTTTTGCCGCAGCCCTAACACGTTATGGGTCCGGCCGGTTTGTCGCTCTTACGCTCGGATCCTCCGCCGGTATCGCTCTTTTTACCGTCACCGGTTGATGTTCGGTTCTCTTTCTCGTTCCCTCTAGGGGTGTTCGCCAGTGACGGTTTGCGTTTTTCATGGCGATTTTCACCTGCCTTCCTTGGGTCGTGGCCGGATGTACGCGCGTTTCGTTTGCTGCGTAACTCGATCAGTCCGGCCTCTAACCTCGATATAGCGGTCAGAATCGACTGATTCGCCAAGGTTTCTTTGCCTGTGAGGCCGTTATACTCTCCAGAGTCCACTCCGGAGATTTTTGGTTTCGCAGGCCTCACACTCCTTGACTTATAAGCTGCTTCAGGCAACATAGTCAATTCCGGCGGCGGTGAAGGTCGGAAGGTTTTCTCCATATTGAGATTTAGTTCGGCTTCCCTCGCCATCTCTTGTAACTCGTCGATATCTTTGAAGTCGGCTCTCCTCACCAACCTTTGGAGTCCCGGCTTTAAGTTTTGATGGAGCATGTCAAGTTGCGTTTCTAAGTCCGGTATGGCTCCATCTTTCTTATAATAACCAGGAGGCAGGTTATTAATCTCTCGAGAGTTCATCTTCTCCCGGTGTCCTGGCGGTTGCTTACATCAATAAACGTTGTTGGTAACCTCTTCCAGTTCCGTACCAACGCCGAGCTGCCGAACAGAAGTCTGACCATGTGTTCCACTTATGTTTTTCTACTTGGAACCAAATGGCTGCCGCGTCTTTTAGTAGTTCCGGCAAGGCCTGGAATACCTCTGCTTCGGACAGGCTAGTCGATTCACGGCACGCTTCTACTTTCTCCAGAAAAGCTTCTATGCTCTGGCCTCTATCGCCAGAGAACGACACGTTCCACTTCCTCACTGTGAGGCCGACGTCTACAATCGGGAATGTTCGCCTTCTTAACGACGAGTCTTCGACTCCACTGGCGCCAAGGTTCTCGGAGGTTTCATTCCTCTAGAATTCTCCCCCCTCCCCCCAGGTTCTGCCACGGTTGCCCAACAGTGGCTGGGTCCTGTCACCTAAATGCGCCTGGGGGGTCGATGCTCCGTCTCGATGCGGATCGACAGGGTACTGACACGTGTATGTGTCTTGTAGGCGCACGTGTCCCTTCCCTTGTTTGGTTCGGTCGTCGTCCATCCTGGTGCTAGATGCGGCGCCTTGCGTTGCGCAGGTTGCACGCAAGGTTTTGTTTTCCTGCATCATGTTACCGCAGAACTCTAAAAATGCTTCTAGCACCAGGAACTTCAAGCCGGATGCGGATGTCATCGCTGCCATCGGCTCGGAAAACTATGCCAGCGTCGTGTCGTCTACCACAGAACTCTGGTTTACTAAATTGCCGGTTGACTCGGTATTTCTGTGGATTGTCCGACTGTTAGTTCTTTTTCTGTCCTCTGTGGCGGCGCGGCTTCTTTTATTGGAAACCTTGAAACCTTGTTGCCTCAAGGTTGGCTCTTGTCGTATTTTCCTCTGCAGCATGGTTAACGGGTGTGGTTCGTCCATGGATTCACCCGTTATGTTCTCCCATGCTGGTGGAAGGTCTTCCGTGCTGTGTTCTTGAATTAACCTGGTCCGGAGGTTTTCTCTCTTTACGAGCAAGGAATATTCATCCTGCCCTTCTTCCATTTGAGAATCCTCCGTCTCGTATAATCCAAGTAGCCACTGCGACATCCTGTTCATCTTTATAAATTTGGAGCCGCTGGTTTTTAAGTTCAGTGTCTGTAGATGATCGTCTACTTCTTTTACCGTTAAACATTGGCACCAATTTCCGATGGCGTCCTCTATATTCTGCGCCATTTTGGATTCTTGTTTCGCTTGTATCCTTCTTTACACGCGCTTGAATGTGTATTTCAGAGTGTGGTTGTGTGTGCGGTTTCTATTTAAGGGATCGTTCCCTAAGGCACACCTCTTAATTTACAAATAAATAAATAAATATATATATATAAATAATTTATAATATATTATAGTTCTACCTGACCTCCACACCCCGAATTTCACTTCGAGTTGCAGAGGGTTAGATACCAGTCGCTCGGTTTTAAAACGCCCTGGCTGGTTTTCTTTTTAATTTGCCAGTAGTTGGTGCTTCGATCCCTATTTAGCACGAATTACTGGTTTGTCGCTGCTTTTCAGCGGTTTTAAAATTTTTACCATGTAAAAAAAATTAAATGCCAGCCAGGTCACCGCGGGTTCGAATCTACCCCTCAGTCCGATTCTTTGTCTCTGGTTCGAATCCCCTGAGGGTATTGTCTATACTAGCCTTCACTAGGCTAGCAAGTGGTATCGATTGAACGCTCGTCACAAATTTAGTCGAGTGTTCAATCCCCTGATGCTTCTCCTCACAAATGTTTACTATTGTTTAAACAAATTATAATTATTGTTTAAACAAAAGAAAGTTTCGCTCGGAATTTAATTTGGCCTAGGCGCACAGTATCTGACTATTTTACACGATAATCTATAAAAAAAAATAGCAACTTTGTAGCCTACAGCAATTTATCTTGATTTTTCTTAAAAATCTTCGAACTTCTACCCCCAGAGGGTTTGCTGTAGGTTGTTTGTTGTACTTTAGTCACTTCCTTACTAAAAATCTAAAAAAAAATCGGAAAAATGTAAAAAGAAATTTTGGGGATTCGAACTTTGCTCCTTCGAAGTCAAAATTTCGCGATATTCCCAAGCACACACACGTTTAGGGCGCCAGTTGCAACGGGGTGGATTTTCGGGCTAAGGCACGTTTCACCTGCGTACCTTAGCGGTTCAATTCCACATGTCTCGGTTCAACTCCCAGAGATATAATAGCCAGATTAGATAACAGACGCTACAACGTCGTGCAATATTAACCTAATCTGGTTACTTACCGTGCAACATGCAAGTCGAAGACTCGCGCTTTACTTCTCACAAGTGACTCGAATTCCTCTCCTGGTCACTGGTTCGTGTGCCGGCTGCTCAGATGTAACGAAACGTATTCTCTTACGTAACGACCGCGGAGGCTCGCGGTAATTTACGCCTCGCACGTGAGGTATAATACGCCTCACGTGTGCGGTACTCTACGCGCGCGCTCACCGAGTAAAGCGTCGAAGTGTGAGAGCAGTCGCGATCGCCGCACGACGCACACACGTATAAGTGTGAGAAAGAGGGTAGATGGCGGGTTTACACGTGTGCGCACCTGTCGTTCGCACTCACTGGCTTTGAAAAAGCCGGTGGTTTGACCTAGCGTTTAACCTTGATGAAGTGCGAGCCCGATGCCTACACTCTCTCCTCGCACTTGCTCTCACCGCACGAGAACGCCTACTCGAAGCCGATGTCCAGGTGCAACGAGCCTGGACAAGCGGTTACGCGGAGCTAATACGCGGCGCGGAAGAATGCGTGCACGCTTAACTTAACTATTTAAAACTACAGCGCAGTCTATTTGGGATCGCAGCAGACTCTCCCCTCTATAGCAGTGGTTTGGCCGATGCAGCTGTCTCGTCCGCGGAGCTTATCTCCGGTGAAGATGGTGCGGCAGGTTGAAATACCCTATCGCACAATCGCACGATGATTCGCGTCGCAGCGGTGCAAATACCCGACAAGGTAAGCCTTGTCTCGCAAGAAGGATTCTGCGAACACCGTACCGGCACTCTAACTATTTCACAGGCGAGAAAGGCGAAGGACTTCTCACAAAATTCACAGAGAATCACAGAACGTACCTAAGCGCGTGCTATCTTCTCTCTCGCGAACGATAAGATGGCTGTCGCCGACTCGCCGTGGTCTGCTAGTCATCACGTCGATGCAGCTCAGATTCTGCATCGACGCGCCATCTCGCGTTCGGGCGCATCAGTTACTTCAACTACGGCTTATACGCGACGTCGGTACGACAGGCCGCGACATAAGATAATGAAAATATATTATAAAGATAACTTATCTTGAATAAAATGAGCCTAAGCAGAAGTCCTTAAACTCATTTGATCCTTAGTTACAGCATTTTCAAGAGAAAAAGTTTGTTGTAACTTTTCTTTGAGACCGCATGATGGGTTTTCATGGGACAAAGTACAAATTCAGTGAATTACGAGTCCATACATCAACGGCTTTCTCAGCATTTTGAAATTTTACTTTTACTGATTTTCTTTGTTTAACTTGATGCTTTTTCTTCAGAATATTTGCGTTTCTCATGGTCGGAGCCATTTTTCAAAATTTGTCTTATAAAAGCAGATAAATAGAAATTTTAAAGATTTCACAATTATGTAAATCATTCATTATTTATATGAATTTACTCAATTTTATATATAATTTATGATTTCAAACTGTATGGAATATCAGTTTTATTATAATTAATAAAAAAAGTCTGAACACCAAAGATTTCAGTTCAAATAAAAAAATTTTTAACATTTAATAATGAATTTTAATCTTTTATGGGACGGAACTGACAGGGACGGAACTGACAGGGACGGAACTGACATTTTTGAGTTTAAAAAGCTCGCACGTCGCGTATACTCAATATTACCTATTCTCCGCGTAGGTAGTTCTTATATCCACCAAATACTGTAAGGAAATGCATTTTACTTACCATTAAACATAATCTAAACAGCGGATTACACGGGGGACGGAACTGACTGATATATTTGTACGCTATGAAATTAGAAAAAGAAGTAGTTCGCGTTTGCGGATTTTCTAATTTTTGACGGCTTTGCCGCTTCTATCATTCGTCCGTGTGCTCGCGCTGGAGGAATCGATCACTAGATGGCGTTGTGGAGCCAAGTGGCGCTGTTTTCAAAGCAATTAATGCTATTATCATTTTCGTGAAAATCGCTGGACAAAAAGTATCCATCGTGATTTAATAGTAGTTTGTTGAATTTGACCTTGAAAATAATGGAAACATATATTAAAAATCCTGTAATTTATAATGTGTATGTGGGAATTAGACTTCTTCGTTTGATTTTCATGTGGCACAAGGTTTCATATTGAAAACCTTGTTTAGGACAAGGGACGGAACTGACACTTTGACTCTATTTTATTGATTTTTTTTTAACAGACAGTTAAAAAACGCTTTCTGTAGATCTTCCAAGAAATTGAACGTCATTATATACACATTAGAGGCTGTGAAACATTTATTTTTATTCGCACATCTTTATGTAAGCTCTGGACGCCATCTGGGGTAGTTATGGCAGAATAACCCATATACTTTATTAGATTACAAACATTAAATTTATTGTTAAATTCATGTTTATTAATTTTTTTAATAAAATGATTGTACGTATTTGTTTATGTTCGCGATTAATGTATTTCTTATTTTTTTGTTTATATATAGTGATAGTTTTTGAGGTTACGTACAACTATAATTTATTTTAATTACAATAATTCAATAAAATTTACATATGACTTGTATTGAAACACCATTTTTATATAAATATTACATAAATTAAAAGTTTATAAAATAACAAATATGTAATTTACTCTGGTCAAATAAAATGAAATAAAATTAAAATAAAACTTCAATATTCTGTATTGCATTAAGTATGAAATTTTTTGTTATTTTAATTTAATTTCATCCATTAAAGTATTTGAATATCAGTTTGTATAATAATTAATGTTTATGAATTGACAAATTTCGTTAACTATTATTATAACTAAAAGTATGTTATTAGGATTTTATAGGTTCTACAAGCGGATAATATAACAAGAGAAATTCCTGAAATATATAGAAATACATTGATAAACAAACATCGGATAGGACGTTACTTTCCATGCTTTGCTGTTATGGGAGATATTAATGGATCTACTATAGGAGAATTTTGAACAATCCTAACTATACAAGTTTATTTGACGTTAATGAAATTGAAGAAATGAAGGAAATATTCCTTTCTGAGGATTAGCATACAAGGAGCGCGGGAGCACTCCGAAGGCAAGAAGAGCCTATAGAAGAGCCTTAGAACGACCGCGCGATGATATACATTGAAATGGATGTCCGAAAAATTTAATGCACTCATATACCTGTTGCGGTAGTTTTAACTATATAACATATCAGTCTTAATCGAAAACCATTTTATTGCTCTATTCAAATCAAAAGATTTCATTTAAAAAGATTATCTGCTCCAAAAGATATAGAGAGCTGAATTTTTTTATGTACTGTTTCTTTTCCGAATTTTTCTCCATATTCTTGAGTCTGCACAAACTATACATTTTTGTCCGATCGGTACATAGTACAGCATTTTTGTCCGACTGGCAAGAGAGAGAGAGAGAGAGAGAGAAGAGACAGAGGACGTGGCCTGGAGCCGATACCACTATAAGAAAGAAAACAAAGACAGAGAGAATATAAACATATTATGTTATATATCTACATCCAGTATATATTTATTATAACATAACCTCTCTATTTGTATGTGAAATATACACATATAATCATAATATATAATTATTCAGATAAGTAGCAAACTTTTATTAGAAAATAAATAATCTTATTAATATAAAATATAAAAGTTCTTGTTACTTTGTGAAACCTTTTTTATTATTACAGAGTATTAGCACTTAAGAATTATTTTGATTATTTTGACAAGTATACTATATCATAGAATAGAATTGAAAGAGATATATTCAATCAAACAAATTCTTACAAAATTTACGAGTTCTTCGTTTAAAAATGTTTCGGGAAATAAAAATCATCATGTAAAAAAATTTTTGAAGCATTACTATACTGTGTAACGGGCTAAAAGCTGTCCTCGATGCGCTATACCTCAACGCGGACTTGCCGATGAAAGGCGCAGCAAATGAAAGGCACGAGCACTTGCTCGTGCCAACTCTTGGCGAACAGCGACCTCGCCGCCTCGTACTGTTGCTCAACTTCGGCTGCTTTCAGCAGCAGCCGCGCCTTTACGCTCCGTTTCAACGCGCGTCTTCGTCGTCGCGCTCTTTCTCTCGAGCGTGCTGCCCCAGCTACTCAGCTATCACGCTAGTACTACGTACTCGCGACCGCGGAGGCCGGCGGTATTCTTCACCGTGCCACCGAATAGGGAATTGAAAGTAGGATGTGTGAAATAATACGCGAACAAGTAAAAGCAACGAATTATCTTTATTGCCCCAGGAGGCTGTTCACTATTTACACGCGCGGCGCGTACTCTAGGTACGCACCGATTGGGGGGGGTATGCCCGCGCACGATCGGCGCTCACGCGTGCGTCCGGCCTCGCTCGCTCGTCCGTGTTCCGCTCTCCGGACGTACGACATCCGCGGGGAGAGCGCGCGTCCGCCTGGCCAGGACTTACCTCAGTTGCAGCGAGAAGGCGTGATTGAATGCGCTCGGCGGTGCCTGCTGCAGCGCGCCGCTGAGTCTCTCTCTCTCTCTCTCCTTCTTCGCTGCTACGGACCTCGCCTCTCTCTCTTTCTCTCTCTCTCTCTCTCTCTCTCTCTCTCTCTCTCTCTCTCTCTCCCCCTCAAAATAGTCGCGCACGGGGGACGAGCACCTGTCTCAGCTACGGCAGAAGCGATACTGCCGGTCTCTGTCTCTCGCTCTCCTTCCCCCTCGCGCAAGGTTGTCGCGAGTTTTCATTTCGGGGCTCATTGTGTGTCGTAGTTGCGCTCGGTACTTTTCGCACAGCCACACGTGCGAGCAACTACACACACACACGTAAGCCCCCGGAGAAATACGAGGACTAGCCCGACTCTATTTGCGAATCCTCATGCCGCAATTGTCGGCCTTGCCTTCTCCAAGGCCGCGGTATGTTTATGTTTTCGGTCAACTCCCTATGTGTATACCGTACGTCGGAGATCGGCTCGATCCGAGCTCCATGCTCGCGCACATACACACCCACAGACGCGCCTGCCGTTGCACCCCCCGTCCAGACGCGGACTATACCCTGGATAGTCTGCTCTGCATCCTTGAATCTCTTACACGGGGGCGCGTCGGCTACCTCCCCGGAAAGATATCGCAGGACTCGAACTTCCCTCCGTTCCTGCCTCGAACCGATTTACCTCCCTCTCCTTTTTGTCGTTGCTCTCGGAACTCCCGCGTTCTATAGGGCTTTCGGGGATTTCTCGGATTCCTCTTCCTGCCGTCCGTATCGCGACGCGAACCGATCCGCGCGGGCGTCCCCGGGGACGCTTTCATCCGATCGCATGAAGCTCGCTGCTCGGCGGTGCTCCGCCGGCTTTCGGTGGGTCGCTCTTCACCGATCGATCACTCGGCGGTTGCGATCTCTCATCCTTGAACGGCCTCTTCGTCTCTTGGAGGGGATGTCTCGTTGTTTCAGGGGGAAATCCTCCCTTCTGCTGATTCGTACGATGGAAGGATTCGTCTCCCTCGCTCCGTACCAGACCCGTCAGTGTTCACGAGTTCACTGCGTGTCGTCAGCAGACGAACTCGTTAACCGAGGGCCTCTCGGTCGATTCGGGTACTCTCGGTGAATGTGACCAGGCACCCGACAGTCCCAGCACTTCAACGGCCCGTACACTGCCGCACTCGTGCCGACTGTTCCGTCGGAGACTGTTCCTGCTCGCTCGTCGATGTTCGTCCCGCTACTCGAGCTGAACGGGCAGCAGCTATCCGAGCTCTCCTTCCGATATCGCCGAAATTTTGTTCTTCTTCTTCTTTTTCGGTCTCTCTGGCGATTGCGTCCGAGACGCTGACGTCTCTGATGAAGAGGCTGACAGCGCGGATCCGGAGCTGATCTGTTTCATCGCTTCCAAAATCATTTGGGAGAAGCGCTCCAGCATCTCGTCCAGCGTTTCTCTGGGGGGACGGTACTGGCGGTGGCTCCTTGTCCTCAACCGCCGGTCTCTTCCCCCTTAACGGTGCCGCTTTGAGTGCCCTGTGCGCTAACTCCGCGTAAACACGAGCATCTAGTGGAGGCGGGGGTTTATAACGCTTTTCGGCGTGCCCCGCTAACTCGGCCTCCACTACTGTGTCGGATAGCGTATCTACATCGGCGGAATCCACTCGTCTAACCCGCTGCTGCAGCCGTGGCTTCGTATTTCGACGAAACGTTCCCAGCTGGATTTCGAGGGGCTGTGGTGGCTCCATCTTCCTCATCATTGCCTCGGGGCAGGTGATGAAGTCACGTACCGAATCGTCGGGTCCTTGGGTGCGCATCGCCACCTCGTGGGCTAAGCGCTGGTGGAAGCGGTCTTTCACGCCGACCCATCGATGATTTTCCGGCGAAATTCATTCCACGTGGACCAACTCTGTCTATGGGAACGGACTCACACTCCGGCCAGCCGGACGAAGAGTTCGGGCAAAGCACTTAATTTCTCGTCTTCCGGGAGCTTCGCCAAGGCCCATTTCTCTTCGACTCTATCCAGGAACAAGTCGATATTTTCCTCTCGATCTCCGGCGGACCTCATTTCCCAACGTCGAACTATTTGACCGACATCCCTTGGTGTTCCGCCGGTCGTATCTTTGACGTTGTGTTTCGCCGTCTGCAACGTCGCATCCCGCGAATCGCGCCGTTGCTCAGAATTGGAAGTGTTCCGCACTTGATTCTGAGCTCCCCCCCTCTCCAGGCATAGCCGAGGCTCGATCGGCGCGGGAGCGGGATGGGTGGCGATGGTGATATTCTATCACCGGGGGATGGTTGCTGTATGCTGACTCTTCTTATCGTTCTTCCATCTTGTCCGGAGATCCTCGCTGTGGTTTCTTCTTCCTGTGGCAGACAAATGGGCGTCGAGTTTACCGAATCGTTGTGATTGGCCTCTCCACCTGTCCCGACGAGCTCTGTCGTGTCACTCGTTGGACGGGTTGTTGACTTGCCAGTCAATGTCCGGAGGGTCTCTTCTACCCTCCGCAATCTGGCTTCCATTCCCTCGACATATGCTGCCCACTCGATCGGGACTTGAACCGTCGTACCGTCCGCCATCGTAATCATGTGCGTTGGGCCATTTTCTAATTGACGTCCGGTACTCTCCTCAGCCTCGGTCGAGTCGCCCTCAACTTGTGCACCTGAGGCATCCACTGCCCGTACAGTGCTTTGCTCGAGGCACTGTGCTTCTGTCGCGTCCGACTTCAGTATCTCGAGTAGATGTGGCTTGTCACTGGTGGAGATCACGTGATCCACGAATGCTTCACGTGCGTTCATGCGCTCCAACAGTGTCGAATCCTCATCATCGACGGCTAACCCCGCAAAATCCCTGGGATCGTAATCGCCGGATAGCCACCGGGTGAGGCGAATCAATCTCGTGAACAGTCTGCCATCCATTCTTAAACCGAGGACTTGCATGTATTGCTGTATCTCTTCATCGCTGAGGCACTTACACCAATCCTCGACGGCTTTTCTCACCGAACCCGCCATCGCTGATTTGACTAATCGCTGTCAAAATCTATTCAGCGCAACTCGTTTACGGGTTATTAACAGCACGAAACTCGCTCTCAACAAGGTCTAATCTCTCTCGGAGTGTACCTGTGCGCGGCTAATCGATCGCATGCACGTATCTGGTTGGCGCACCAAAACTACAAAAAGTAAAAAATTAATACAATTTAATTTTCCCGCCTAACCAGGTACACTCCCTTTGAGTGCGCGTGTGTGTGTGTGTTTGTTTCGGTTCGACTCCCAATTGAGGTCTTAAAATTTTGTACCTTCAGCTGGGAGACGCTAAACCGCTACTTTTATTTCGAAAAGTAAAACAATAATGTCCGCGAAACTGTATCCAAAATTTTACATCCCAATTTTCCGGTTGAGAGAAAAAAAAATGTATTTTTCACTGTCGGTTACTCGTACCGACAGAATCCACACACACACGCTTACATACATAAGTTACCGCGCGCTTGCGAACTTTGGTACACGCTTTTCCTTCAATCCGTAGGAAAAAAAAAACAATTTCCCCGCATGCTCGACGGTGGCAGGTGTCCGTGTATCCACATGTTATGGGCGCCAGTTGTAAGGGGCGGAAAGCTGTCCCTGGTGCGCTATACCTCAACGTGGACTTCCCGATGAAAGGCGCAGCAATTGTCAGACGAGAGCACTTGCTCGTGCCAACCCTCGGCGAACAGCGGCCTTGCCGCCTCGTACTGTTGCTCACCTTCGGCTGCTTTCAGCAGCAGCCGCGCCTTTACGCTCCCTTACAACGCGCGACTTCGTCGTCGCGCTCTTTCTCTCGGGCGTGCTGCCCCAGCTACTCAGCTATCACGCGAGTACTACGTACTCGCGACCACGGGAGCCGGCGGTATTTTTCACCGTGCCACCGAATAGGGAATTGAAAGTAGGATGCGTGAAATAATACGCGAACAAGTAAAAGCAACGAACTATCATTATTGCCCCGGGAGGCTGTTCACTATTTACACGCGCGGCGCGTACTCTAGGTATGCGCCGATTCCGATGGTGCGCCCGCGCACGCGAAATACGTGTGTACGCGGTCGCGCACACCTACGCGCAAAAGCGGCTCGCGCCGACGTAGGCCGATCACCGCGCACGATCGACGCTCACGCGCGCTTCGGCGGCCTCGCTCGCTCGTCCGTGTTCCGCTCTCCGGACGTACGTCGTCCGCGGGGAGAAGCGCGCGCTCGCCTGGCCAGGACTTACCTCCTCAGTTGCAGCGAGAAGGCGCAGTTGAACGCGCTCGGCGGTGCCTGCTGCAGCGCGTCGCTGTGTCTCTCTCTCTCTCTCTCTCCTTCTTCGCTGCTATGGGCCCCGCCTTTCTCTCTCTCTCTCTCTCTCTCGCTCCTGGGAGTATCGGCCTCGATGCTGTCTCTCACTCACTCCCGTGAGTGAGCTCGGCCGCGCTGCTCTCTCTCGCTCTTTCGCTGCCTCGGTCGAGTGTGGCTCTCTCTCCCTCTCCCTCAACCACCGGCGAACGAGGTTCTCGGAGCCGTGCTGCGTCTCTCTCTCTCACTCTCGTACACTACACTGCACTTACTCCGCGATCTTCGTGCACTTCACTTCGACTCTCTCTCTCTCTCCAAGTCGTCGCGCACGGGGGACGAGCTGCTGCCTGAGCTACGGCAGAAGCGATACTGCCGGTCTCTGTCTCTCGCTCTCCTTCCCCTTCGCGCAAGGTTGTCGCGAGTTTTTATTTCGGGGCTCATTTTGTGTTGTAGTTGCGCTCGGTACTTTTCGCACAGCTACACGTGCGAGGAACTACACACACAGACACGCAAGCCCCCGGAGAAATGCGAGGACAAGCCCGACTCTAGTTGCGAATCCTCATGCCGCAATTGTCGGCCTTACCTTCTCCAAGGCCGCGGTATGTTTATATTTTCGGTGAACTACCTATGTGTATACGGTGCGTTGGGGATCGGCTCGATCCGAGCTCCGTGTTCGCGCACATACACACACACAGACCCGCCTGCCGTTACAATTGTTATGTATTAGTCTATTGTCATAGAACATAAAAAGAACGAAAGCGTTGCTCAGCGATTAGTTTGTTGTTCTCGATTCAATTTAGTTTTTCAGTGAGTTGATTCGAGACCTTGTTGATGACACATTTAACCGTTTGTGTTGTTGATCTTGAATAAATTACATCCTTGTTTTTATAAATGGCTGTTACTATTTATTGTCTGTCTGTGTGATTGTAACATTTTGGGGGTTCGTCCGAAGATTTTCAAGACGAAATGAAAGGATTTGAAAAGTCAGCGAAAACGACACATACACCTTTCCAGACAAGGACCAGAGCACAGACTGCTGCCGAGACTGCTGCTACTGCTGCCAAAGTTTCTACTGCCGAAACAGCTGCGGACAATACCACCGACACCGATACAATTGCTGCTACCAAAAATTTAAGTCAACATCAAACAGGTACACTTAACCCCGCAATTTCTGATCTGATTCTCGTCGATTTGAGTTCACCTGGTGACTCACGCTCGACGACTGGCGCACCCTCGGTGATTGATGCGCGTGTGATGACCGATGACTCATCGATGATGGCTGATGTCTCACCGACAGTCGGTGTACTCTAATCTACTCTTCTTCGTGAAGCGCTCTTGGAACTTAATGAGGCCAGGACTCAAATGGATACTTACCTACAACGACTCGAAAAGTTGGAAGCCGATTGTGAGGCTGAACTTCAACGACGTCAACAACTTGAAGCGATACTACAGTATCAGAGCACCGAAGAGAAACACCTCGCGGCGGAGTTACGGATACGCGACGCTGAATTAATCGAGCGTCAGCGTACCATTGATGACCTGCGGGCAAAGCGACTCTCTCTCCAGGAACAACTTCGACAGAAATTAAACCAGATGAGTACAATCTAATATTCTAATAAACAAACAACAGCAACAACAAATGTTAGGTTAGGGTATTACGTTAGGTGATAGTTCATTTGGAAACACGCGATCACTGGTTCAAAATTCGGTTACACCAGTCGATTTAGGGTTAGGTTATAACCTAAAACCTGATATTTATGATGGTAGCTTTAGCTGCTTCTTTGCGTAATAAGGCGAAAAGCGTTTTGAGTAGTTTTAAGGATACTGAGACTTTGGATTTGAAGACCTTGTTAGAAAAATTAGAGGCACGTTTCAGTGAACATTTAGGATCAAGTAGTTATTCTTTATTCCAAAATAGGCGGCAAAAGCCGGGCGAGGATCTTCCTACATTAGCAGCTAATATAGAGAAGTTAGCAGCATTAGCACATCCTGAATGTTCATTAGAGGCACAAGAAAAGATAGCTTGTTCTCAATTTATTATCGGTATTTATAATATTGGAGTTAAGGAAACTCTTCAATTAGAGCGCATAACCTCTCTTAAGGTTGCTGTGGCGCGAGCTTTGGAAGTAGAAGTTATCAAGGAGCAGAATAGGAACTCAATTTCGTAACAGAATATCAAAAGTTCTCAAAACACCCAACATTTTTCGGGAAAGACTCAGATTAGTGGGAAAGACGTTGAGAAACAGGATCAGCCATTCAATCATCAAGAATGGTTGAAGAATCTTGAGTGCTGGAGCTGCCATAAGAAAGGACACACACGCTCTCGATATCCAGAACAGGGAAACTAGGTCATGCTAATCTTTCAGGAGCGAGTTTAACATTCAATGAACAGGCTCCTAATCATGATGCTGTTGAACCTAATGGTTCGAACACACGTGTCTGTAAGGTTCTGCGAAATTTAAAGACTTTCGAGTTTGATGGTAGTGTGGATAAGAAATCATGTATTTTGAAAATAGATTCACGTTCGGATGTGACGATTTTAAATTCTAAATTTGTTGAACCACGCTGTCATCGGATTCCCCTTGATGGACCAAATTGGAAATATCCCACTGGTGAAGATGTTCCTGTAAAGTTCAAAGCAGTCGTCCGAATTGATTTAGGCCAACATTCAGTTCAGATGATCGTTTTTGTTGCAGGTATTGCTGACGATTGTATACTTGGGTATGATTTCTTAAATAAAACTGGAATTACAGAATCAATAAACAAAATTTTCAAAAATATCCTAAGCACAATTAACAGTAATACTGACGAACGGAAATGTTGTAGAATTATGAAGTGGGCTAAGGAATTACCAGATTTGTTGAAAGACGTCTTCGAAGATAATTCACGAAAATTGGATTCATCACAGAAAGAGAAATTTGCCCAGCTTTTAGTTAATTTTCACGATATTTTCGAAGATGATGTTGCAGGAAAGTGTAATAACATTGTGCACAAAATTGAACTTAGTGATTCTCGTCCTATCAAACAACCGGTTCATCCTCTTCGTTTTCATTTATAAACAGAGATTAATCAGATGATTAATGACATGCAAAGAAAAAGGATGGCACTTGGAGATTTTGCGTAGATTTCCGAAAATTAAATGACAGGACGATTAATGATTCATATCTATTACCTAGGATTGACCAAACTTTAGATAAATTAGCTGGTAAGTCTTGGTTCTTGACTTTAGATCTTAAAAGCGGGTATTGGCAAGTTAAGATTCGCACAGAAGATAGAGAAAAGACAGCTTTTTCAATTGGTAATGGTTTGTGGCATTTCGTCGTTATGGCTTTTGGACTATGCAATGCTCCAGCTACTTTTGAACGATTGATGGAGAAAATACTCCGAGATCTTCTAAATGATATCTGTTTAATTTATCTAGATGATGTTATGTTTATCGCTAAATCGTTGAACGAGATGTTAGATAATATGCATACGATTTTTTTTAGAATTCGAAATGCCAATTTGAAACTGAATAGAAGGGAATGCATTTTCTTTCAACGCGAGGTTGAGTACCTAGGGCACATTGTCTCAGAAAAAGAAATAAAGACGGATCCTAAGAAGATAGAGGCTATTGTTACTTGGCCGATTCCTTCATGTAAGAAACGGGTAAAAAGTTTTGTAAGTCTCTGTTCTTACTATAGACGCTTCATTAGGGGATTTTCTTCTATTGCTAAACCTCTTTATTGATTAACTGAAAAGAAAGCTAAATTCGATTGGACAGATGACTGTCCGAAATCATTTTTACATTTAAAACAAGTTCTATCAACTCCACCCATTCTAGCTTTTCATCGTACAGATTTACCTTTTATTTTGGATACAGATGCTTCTGATCATGGAATAGGTGCGGTTTTGTCACAGATTCAAGAGGGAATAGAAAGAGTCATTGGTTATTATAGCCATGTTCTGACTAAAGCTGAGAGAAATTACTGTGTTACTCGCCGTGAATTATTAGCAGTAGTAGATTCAGTCGAAAATTTCCACTATTATTTATGTGGAAGGCCTTTCTCCATTCGTACTGATCATTCTGCATTGACATGGCTTCTTTCTTTCAAGAACTTAGATGGTCAATTAGCTAGATGGATAGGAAAATTAGATCAGTATGGTTTTAAGATTCTACATCGGAAAGGTACTTCTCATGGCAACGCAGTCTCTCTAGACGACCTTGTAATAATTCTTCTTGTAGATACTGCTTTAATATTGAATCAAAATATAAAGTTGGTAATTCAGTAGGTCGTATTGTTTTTGAAGAAATATCCCAATCGGATTGGCGAAATCGTCAACATCAGCATGATCATATTCGTGCTATTTTAAAAAGTAAAAAGTAGGGTGTTAAATTGTCGTGGTAGGATATTTCTTCTGGAGATGAATATATGAAAGTATATTTATCTCAATATGAATTATTAGTTGTTCTCGATAATATCTTATACAGGGAATGGATTTCTTCTAACCTCAAAACAAAATTTCTTCAATTAGTTGTCCCTAGAAATAACGTCAACACTATTTTAGAAGAAGCCCATGATTCTCCTTCTGGTGGTCATTTTCGTGTCAATAAAACGTAACAGAGAATTCGTAAAAGATTTTATTAGGCTTCTTGTAAAAAAAGATGTTGAAAAGTGGTGTAGATCTTGTTCAATTTGTATTGCAAAGAAAGGTCCATCAGATAAAGGTCACAATGAGATGAGAATCTACAATGTAGGATTGATTAACTTTTGAGAGAATCCACAATGTAGGATTGATTAACTTTTGAGAGAATCCAAATGGATATTTTAGGACCTTTCCCAATTTCTTCTTTAGGAAATAGGTATCTCTTAGTTGTAACAGATTGCTTTACTAAACGGGTAGAAGCTTTTTCTCTCTCTATAATATGAGAACAAAAACTATTGCTAAAGTATTCGTTCGTGAAATCGTATGTAGATATGGAATTCCTCTTGAAGTTCACACTGATCAGGGTCGCAACTTTGACTCTAAGCTAATTAAGGAATTATCTCTATTAGGAATTCGAAATACTAGGGAAACACCATTACACCCTCAATCGAATGGTCAGGCAGAAAGACAAAACAGAACTATACTAGAATACTTGTCCAAATACATAACAGACAACCAAAAAGATTGGAATCATTGGATTTCCTTGTATCTTTTAGCTTACAGATCCTCGATACACGCAACAACTGGGGCCACACCAGCGGAGATGTACACCGGTACAGACTTGAGGCTTCCTCTGGATTTGATACGCGGATGTCCTCATGAAGAAGGAGATTGTCCCAGCTATGGCAGTTACGCCCAGAAACTAAAAGCCACGATCAACAAAATTCATCAATCAGCGAAAAAACATTTTCCTTTCCTCTAAACATACGAAAACAACCTATGACGGAACATCCAGACATGTCAACTTTCAAGAACAACAGTAAGTATGGTTGTATAATCCTCGCCGAGTCAAAGGAAGCACTCCGAAGCTCCAAAGTGATTGGGAAGGACCTTACAAGACTGTCAAGAAGATCATTCATATAGATGGCGACCTACCACGATAGGTAATTTCTTCTACTCTACTCACGGTTACTTTGAGCCGTGCTTTTTTCCATGAGACACATGGCAAATGCCAGAGCAGGGACAGAGGTGAGATACCACGGCATGCCAACTCCCCACTTGTGTCCAAGAATTACCGACAAGACTTTACCCACCGATGATGATATGATTATACCTAAAAATGACGATTCTACATTTTAAGAGACGGGTCCTCTGATCGGATGAGTCAAGGATCAATCCGCTTAAAAAGTAAACGATTCCAAAAAGATTTCAAGATGATTTCAAGATTATTTTAAGATTGACCAATTCAAGAGACGGGTCCTATAGCGGGGTGAACCAAGGATCAGCCCGCTTGAAGAAGACGCCTTCTCTTTCATTTTTATCTTAAGATTGTCGGCACGACAATATGAAAAGAGGGGGAATAATGTTATGTATTAGTCTATTGTCATCGAACATAAAAAGAACGAAAGCATTGCTAAGCGATTAGTTTGTTGTTCTTGATTCAATTTAGTTTTTCAGTGAGTTGATTCGAGACCTTGTTGATGACACATTTAACCTTTTGTGTTGTTGATCTTGAATAAATTACATACTTGTTTTTATAAGTGGTTGTTACTATTTATTGTGTGTCTGTGTGATTATAACAATATGACAGCTGATGACATTTAAAATAAGGAGGATATCAACTTATTAAAACCTGAAAATAGTGGGATGTTGTAAGATTTTCCCAGATTTTAAAAGCGCATCATGGTCAATATTTTTACATATATACTAAAAGTGTAATAATATTATTTAATTACATTAATTCTTTCAGATCTAGGCTTCACTTCGTTTTCAGTTTATTACATGTCAGTGCATACATGTATGTTCTTTATAATTTTTTCTTGTTGGATGGTGTTCTCGAATCACTATGCATCATGGTCACCAAAAGATTATATTCAAGTCTGTCAGAGCACGTAACCTCATGTAGTAGAGGCAGAAATACTGTGGCAGATATTCCGTTAGCAGAGCCTCATTCTACTTTATGGTGTTACAAAGCTTTACTGACCCTAAGTTCCAAAGACAACTCGTCCAAAGTTGGCCCAGGACTGTCAGATCTAGAAATGTAAGAATCTTAAAAGTATTACAATGTAAACAATATAATACTAAGCCAGAACCTGGTTACAATTTGGAAACATTGAATGTCAGTGTTCGTATACTACTGTAACGCATGCGCAAGGTAGGTAATTCGAGATTCGAATTACCCGCGCCGAACAGGTATGCTCACTGGGGGCGCGAGCGCGCGAGCATCCCGTCCGGATTAAAACGGTCTCGCGACGCGTAATATTGGCCGCTGGCGCTCCGGTAAGTCACATCATCTATTGCTGCTCTTGCGTTGTTTGGAGCTTTTATTAATACTCCTTTCATTCCGGGGAGTGTTTTGTTTTTAGGAAGGTGGTTCCACCGGCTCTCAAGCTCTTCGCCTAAGTGCCCATCAACTGCATAGTGCCCTATGAGCCAGGAACTACATTTCCTTTGATGACGATTGACGTAACCTCAAAGTTGACTGGCCGGGCGGATGTCGACGGGATTGTGAACACTCAATACTGCGATCACTCTCGTGCACCTTGATTAAAGCCATCACTCTCCAAAACGATCACTTTTTGCCCCAGCACTGGACTCCTGGAGACAATAAGGCTGCAATGGGAATTAAACTCAAGGAATTCATCATGTCCAACGGCAAATTTTAAATTCTCGAGCCCTGTCCTGTATTGTGTTGGTAACGGATGGAGAGACACTAATATAAACAATCCGCAGCAGAAGTGACCTTGTTGCTGTGTACTGAAGGATGGCGAACAGGTGTGTCGTGTGCAAGGAGTTGTCGAGTCAAACATTTGGCTTATGTCGCCAATGCAATCAGCCCTGCCACTCCAAGTGTACTGGGAAAAAGAAGGATGGACCATGCAATCTGTGTCGCAGCGCCGTGCACTCACCAACCTCGCAGAAGCCAAAGCAGAAGCGTGTTTCAACGGCTAAATCTCTCACGCCGTCAAAGAGCGTAGCAGCGATCAAGACTCGTCAGGTGAGCGCGGTTACGTCATTCCAGTGTCGCACGCCGTCGAAGTCTCGCGCGACGTGCGAGACTCCGCGGAAGGAGCAACTGTTGTTTACCTGAGGACGGTATGAACAACAATGGATTTTCGAACGAAATTATTCATACGAATATTTGTGATGGCTCAGATGAGCAGCGTGCAGACGTAGGTTATGCGGTCCTTAAAACGGTCCTTCCATCAGTCGACAGAAATGAGATCGAATCCATACGTTTGCTCTGGTCCGGAAATCAGAAAGATGGCGGCTCATTTGTTTTGGAATCGAACCATCGTCGGCCATCGTGGGTAGTGCGTCTTTCTCGCCGCGGCCTAGTTGATGATATCTTGCGCGCGAAAAACAGAATTACAGCGTTCAGTACGAAGCATGTCGACGTATCGTGCCTTAAGCAGGAAACGTGTGATAGCCTGTTACACGGTAAAATTTTCATTAACGAGTTTTAAAGTAAGGAATGTTTTTGACGTTTTAATAATTTAAAAAGGATTGCACGTGGTTTAGGATTTAAATATGTTTGGCATAGAGGGGGTCGATTTCTGATTAAGAGACGAGACGTTGACAAATCGCATGAGTTCACCATGGCGCCGGATCTGCATGCAATTGCGGCTTCGTACAATGTGAATGTGACTGATATCGGCAAGGCCAGTACGACGACGGAACGAACAATTGTAGCTAAGTGTGCGAAATGACTAGGCCAACGCAATACGAAAGGGTGGAATGCGGTAGTCTAAAGGCGGGTTTTTTAAACGCAACATCCCTCCACAAGCAAATGGAGATGTTTCGCCAGTTTCTTACTACTGCTCGTCCCATCTACCATTTCTTTGATGTCGCTGAGACGCGTTTCATGTACGAAGTCGATGGCATGTGTGCCAAAGTAGAGGGTTATTCAGTTTTGCGTCAGGATCGCAATAGGCGTGGTGGTAGTATTGCCCTCTACATTGACAATAGTTATAAAGCGTCTCTACTTTGTTCGTCGTCAACGCAAGTTGAAGGTAAGTCCGGCATTCCGGAATATTTAATATGTAGAGCGCAGCAGGGTAAGCTGCCACCGGTGTTTGTAGCGTTAGTTTATAGACCCCCGGATGTTTCCTTTTCCAGTCTTAAAGACTCGAATTTTTTTATCAACTTAAGAAAGTATTCGGAGGGTTATGATTACAGAATAGTCATGAGCGACTTGAATGCAAACACGCTATTGACTTCTCCGGCGGCGAATTTTATTCGGGAATTTGCATGTGAGTTAAATGTCTCAAGTTAGTGGATCACAATGCGACTAACCACATCGGCAGTTCTCATACATGGATTTATGTAATTTTCACGGATGACGATAACGTAGTGCTGGACGCCAATAACCTATTGATTTTCAGCTAGCTAGGCCACCCACTTTGAATGGTTTTTCATATAGGGAATTTAAATCTATTCGCACTGAGGATCTTCAGCCCCTCCTTGCTTCTTGTGATTGGTCGCCAATATTGCGTAACGATAGTGGAGTTGACGGGCGGCTGGAACATATTAGCCAAAATCTTATGTCTGTTATAGATAAGCTCGCGCCGTTAAAGGAATTTAGGGCTATGAAAAAAGATCTTCCTCCTTGGGTAGATGCGGATCTTATGAACCTGCTTAAGCAGCATGACGCGGTCCGCAGAGGCTACAAGCGTACTCGTGATGAGAGACTAAGGGGAGAGTTCAATTCACTCGCCGCCGTTGCCGAGCAGCGTTCGGCTCATGCTAAGGAGGTATTTATCCAGAAGAGACTCTTTGATGCTCTGAATAATAATAAAAATGTTTGGTGTGAACTTAAGAAACTCGGTATTTTATCAAAAGCCAGAGTTCAATTACACGGCTTTACACCAGATGAGCTAAACACCCACTTCGCTGGGGTTTCCGTTTCTCGCTCTCAGCATGAAACCGATTTGGACGACATTGTGCTGAGGGCTAGTGACGATGGCTTCTCTTTTCGTGAGATAACTTTCTCTGACGTTGTCCTAGCCGTCGCCCATTTCTCGTCGCAGGCAAAGGGTGAGGATGGATACCCGAAAGCGTCATCGCCAAGCACTTGCCAGTCATTGGCCACTATCTGGCAACTGTATTTAATGCCTCTCTCTCAAGTGGAATCTTTCGGGGGGTTGGAAGAAAGCTCATTTGGTGCCCCTTAAGAAGATAGCAATACCATGTACTGCTTCGGACTTTCATCCTATTGCCCTTTTGAGCTTTCTCTCTAAAGTATTGGAAAAAATCGTCCATCAACAAATCTCAGAGTACCTTAACTCAAAAAAAAATCATTGACCCCTGCCAAACAGGCTTTCATCAGCACCACTCCACGCAAACAGTACTACTACGACTAACGGAAGATATTCGGGCTGGTATTGACGACGATAAACAGTATCTTACCATCCTGTTAGTGTTCGACTTCAGCAAGGCGTTTGATACCATCTCCCCCTCCAAATTGCTTCGTAAGCTTATCGTCTTGGATTTCTCTAGGTCTATAGTCCTGTGGGTCAAGTCATATATTACGGGACGTAACCAGCGAGAGGTTACAAGATCAGATGGAGATTCGGATTGGCTCACAACTAATTTTGGTGCCCCACAGGGGTCAGTTCTTGCGCCCCTTTTGTTCAGCTTATATATCAATGACATCAAAGAGGTACTGTCGACTTTTAATATCACAGACGGGACTCTGACTGCTGGTGTCGCACACTTCCTATACGCGGACGACTTGCAAATCTACACGCAAGTTACTAGGGACAATCTCCGTGAGGGTATCGATCGTTTGTCAGCCGTGGCGCGAGCTGTATCGACTTGGGCTTCAGATAACGCTCTGCATCTTAATACAGGCAAAACAAGAGCGATAATTTTTGGTTCAGAGTATAATGTCAATCTGTTAGTGGGATTGAATTTGCAAGGTATTGAGGTACAGGATAACGTGTTCGTTCCTTTTGTCGACACAGTAACGAACATTGGTGTTGGATTCCAAGTTATCATGGAAACCACTAGTGGATGCCGTTACCCGAAAGGTTAACTGAGCCCTTCATGGACTCAGATCTTTTAGATCTTGCACCACCGAGGCATTACGCAAGCGGATGGTAAATGCGTTGGTTGCCTCTCACCTTGATCATTGCTCCGTAGTTTATCTTGACGTGATAGAGGAGCTTCAGACCCGACTGCAAAAATTGCAAACTTCGTATGTGAGGTACGTCTATGGTGTTCGATGGGGCGAGCACATCACTCCTTACAGAAAGAGACTGGGCTGGTTAGATATGAAGGCGAGAAGAGACTATTTCATGACGGTCTTGGTTTACAAAGCTTTCGCCATGGGGCGCACGTCTTATCTCGCAGCCCTTCTAGTTAAGAATAGTGGAAGAAAGTCAAGTAGGGCCCAAAAAGAAATTACAGACCCGGTGTCCAGAACCGATACTGGCTTAGAGTCACTTCGTGCTCAGGGCTCGTGCCTCTGGAACTCGCTTCCTCAGAGAATCCGTACTCTCCTTTCACTCTTTAGGTTTAAGTCAGCTATATGTGAGCACCTGCATTATTGTACGCACTAGTTGTGACGTAAGACTGTGTTCTCGAATTTGTCTGCGATATTTTGTCTGCGATATGTATATATGCATAAGTGTTACAGAGCACCTTTTCTGTCATATATATATATATATATATATATATATATATATATATATATATATATATATATATACTGTATACACTATAGAGACTGGTTTTTTATTGTTGTGATAAGTATATTGACTGAATAATGTTATACAGAGACTGATTATTTTTATATATGGATCGATTTTATTACGTAACTTATATGAGATACTTTGTTGATATACCCTAGTCAATCTGTGCTCTAGATGAATTATATAAATACACAGAGTCGCCCAACGGCTTGCAATGAACTATGCGATACTATGCGATACTTTCTGTATTCATTTTTGTCTTGAGCAAATAAAATGTTATTCTATTCTATTCTATTCTATTCTAATATGCCCCTCGCGTACCCGCGAAGCTGCTGTGGCTTTATGCGAGTCACGGCAGCCATCTTCGTGTCTGCCATCGCGCCGTGAACTTCTCTCCAGCGTGTCTCTCGAAAGTTATTGCGTTCGCGCCGTGTAGTTTTTATATATAGCCTTACCGCGAGTAAAGTGGAGGCGCATACTAACGTGCGAGTACGAGGGAGAGAGAGAGAGAGAGAGAGAGAGAGAGAGAGAGAGAGAGAGAGAGAGAGAGAGAGAGAGAGAGAGAGAGAGAGAGAGAGAGAGAGAGAGAGAGAGAGAGAGAGAGAGAGAGAGAGAGCGATACCGCGCCGCGTGTGCACGAGCAAGGAACGAGACAGCGAGCGAGGAGCCGGCAGCCAGCCCGCCAGCCAGCCGACCCTAGTCAGCGAGTAGGAGAGAGAGAGAGAGAGAGAGAGAGCGCGACTACTGGGCGAGCGAGAGAGAGAGAGAGAGAGAGAGAGAGAGAGAGAGAGAGAGACAGAGAGAGAGAGAGAGAGAGAGAGAGTGAGAGAGCGACTACTGCGCGAGCGAGAGAGAGCGAGAGAGAGCCGAGTGCACCGGTTGCTCTTTCAAAAGTAAGTCTTATTCTCTCATCTCTGGCGTTAAATGTAAAGGTTTGCACGAAAATGGCCCCGTGCAAACTTTCTGTACCGTATACGTGCGGGTGTATGTCAGCCCGCCGTACTTTAAGACCGCGCGCAGGAGTAGCAGCTTCGCCGCGCGCCGTGTCGTTGGCGCGCTTGAATGTTAACTGTCGCGCGTGAACTAAGTTATTGTTTTAATCTGCACGTGGGTTGTGCCTGTAATTATTATTGGTTTTAATATACTGTGATATCTAGTTACTAATCGCGTTGTTCATTACAACCTGTCCTTCTCCCGGATACCGCCACCTCCGCCGGAAAACGACTCCGCCGCTCGTTTTCATATCTGAGCGTAGCGGCCCCGCGCTTTACTCTTCGAGCGCGCGCTTTTCACTCAGCGATATAATTAGTTGGAAAGCGAAGTTCGCGTGCGAACTTCGCATTGTTTTCGGGATTCCATGAGCAGATCCACGGGCAAGTAATTTTAGTCTGACACCCGCGGCACCGTGTTCTATGGCATCGCTGACCTGTGGCTTTTTGGGATTTTATCCCACTAGCCATCCCGTTACAACTGGCGCCACAACGTTTTGGGGGTGGAGAAGGACCCGCGGCGCGTACGTGATTCGCGGCGAAGCTTGGCGCGAAGATGATCAGCAGCGTAGCTGAGCATAAGCTGCAAAGAAAGGCTCTTCGTGCCGCAGCTCGTAGGCGCGTGTGTGCGTGTGCGTGACACAGCCGTGCTGTTGCGAGAGTGCGGTCGAGAGGTTAGGCGAGCAATAGCCATTAACCCGAGACCTAGAGTGCCGACGAGGAGAGATCTTGATCGCGAAATTTTTGTGCGTTAGGTAATTGTTTTTAACAATTAAAAATTTTTTAATAACAATTATTTTTTTTAAGCAAAAACTAATTTTTTTTTAATGAATGTTTTTCTCGACTCCAAATTTTTTTTTTTCCTCTCGTATTTCCGATACGAATTATTTTCTTTGGACGAAAAATAACATTTTTTTTCTCGTGCAGTTCGTGGGAAATCGAGAGAAAGTCGGCAAGCACTCTCGGAACAAAAAGTTGACTGTGCGCCTGGGTAAAAACTCGAGCGCAAAAATCCCTTCGAACTTTAAAGTTGTTTTTTTACTTTTTTTAGGTGAAAATTGTATTTATTATTTTGTTCTTTTGTGATATTGTCCGTTTTGACACATATATATATTTTTTCACAGGTATTTATTTTAAAATTACAAGTGCGGGTCGTAGAGCGTAATTAATTACAAATAACAATTAATTACAGAAATAACTTTTATTTTTTTTAGAGCCGCATACGGGAAATCCTCGTGCGTTATCGAGGTTAAGAGCAACCGCCGTAACTCTTAGAAAATAACCTGGGTTCGCGTTGAAAAAGGTAGCTCATGGGTTGAAAAGGCAAACTCTCTCTGCCATCAGCCCGGATACTACTCACGCTAGTAAAATAAGTTCGTAGGGAAGCGCACAGCCAATTGACGCCATGGCCCGATCATCGCAGTTTGCGAAATCTGCGATACTAAATTGGGCGTACACACAGCCCGAAGAGGAAATTAACGAGACCATGCAAGCCCTTGGTCTACAGCAGTCAGATCTGCAGTCAGTGAAAATGCTGACAGCGATCAAGTTGTTTATGGGCGATTATAGTGCCGCCGATTTCGTGCCAGAGCCGGAGCTGTCGGAGCAGCAAGCGTGTGCCAAACGCGTGCAGTTCCTAAGGGCGTCCATCGACTTAACGTTGATGAACAAGCCTGGGTCGACTATTGTGGATCCCAATACCGACCTAGACCACCCGTATCCATTCATAACGCTCCTTGATGACCCGTTAGTGATGCAGAAACTCTCGGAGTCTCGGTGAATGAACGCTCCACAATAAGCACATAATGCAGTGGTGGAGCCAGCAGAAGAGGCAAACGACCAGAAGGGTTCCGGAACAGAGCTATTGAGCTCTGCAGCACCCACTGGGACATCTCCAGCATAAGCCGAGGGACCGCTTCAACAGCAGCAGCTCCAACAGCAACAACTCCAACAGCAACAGCTCCAACAGCAACAACTGCATCAGCAACAACTGCAGCAGCAGCAGCAAATGCAACAGCAGCAAATGCAGCAATAGCAGCTAGAGCAGCAGCAGCAACAAAGGCTGGAGCAGCAGCGACGACAGCAACAGCAGCAGCAACAACAGCAGCAACAGCAGCAGGAGCAGCAGCAGCGACAGCAAGTGCTCCTGGAAGAGCAGCGCAGGTAACGACAATACCAGCGCAACCAAGAAGAAGAGTCATTGTTAGCACGAAATGGGCAGCACGGGTTCTGTCAGCAATCGCGAAACCCGCCACAGCCGCAAAACCTGGAGTGGCCGCGACCGCGTTAGTCACGAACTGCTGGGATAGCAGTCGGAGACAGCATATTATCGGAGCAGCTACTGGCGGTGATCAAAACACTCGTCGAGGATGTTGAAGAGTTTAAAGAGAAATTACGAATACTGCAAGGAGCTCGACATCCAACCTCAAGTACGCACTTGGAGGGAGTTCAATCCCCAAGCACAGGCCATAGACGAGGATCATCGCACGTGAGCTCTTCCAAGACTCGTTCACGTATGCGGTATTTAACAGAAGCAGCCCGAGTCTGGAGCCCCAATAGAGGCTGGGAGGAAAGATACCAGCAATTCTACCCAGGGCCAGACAAGGAATGGCGCGACCCAGGACCCATCTGAGAGACATATGTATTTGCCTCAGCAGACGAACCGTGATGTGGGCCACATAGTCCGAAAATGGTACATCAAGTTCTCAGGGTCCTCAAAGGAGCAGAGCGTTGAGTTATTCCTCACGAGAGTAGAGGAATACAGAACTCTAGCTAATCTGACACACGAGGAGGTAATTTCGTCGTTGTCAGAACTCCTGACGGGGGTAGCAGCCACCTGGTATCGGCGTAATCGCCAGAGATGGCGATCGTGGACAGATTTCAAAGAGGGCATAAAGCACATGTACGGTGGGGACAGGGGACATCAGCAACGCGTCTTGGCGGAAATAAACGCGTGGACTCAAGGCACAGATGAACTCACGCGTGATTACGTAGTAAATCTATAAGCCATGATCCTCAAGTTGGTTCCGGTGCCTAGCATTGCTCAACAGTTAGACATGTTGCACCGGAACATGCGGTCAGAACTGCAAATGATGGTAATGCGAAATCAAATTACGGATTACCGAGGGCTCCTGAACCTGGCCCGGGAAACCGAATTAACGCTCGCGGCAGATAAGGTGTATCACTCGCCACCACTACCCGAGCGTACGTACATGCCAGAATTTGCCTATGTGCCGACAGTGCCGCCCACGGATCAGCGGAAAAAGCAGAACCCAGGTGTGGCGGCGATGGGGCACCAACAGCACGAGCCTCGAGAGAGCCTCGAGGCTATGTTTCGTCGAGTCATGGCCGAATGCTCATCGGTCTTGACAAAGAAAGGCACCGACGAGAACAAGGGGCAAATGCTTAGCCCGCCGCCAAATAGAAAACCTAAGAATAAGGGTAGCTGGGGAAATAGGCGGCGGGAGGGCGGGCAAATTACAAACCAGCCTAGTGGGCGTAGTAGCTCGATCCACCAGGCTAGGCCGCAAAGTCCGAGAAATAACGGACCTCCACATAGGCCAGAGTACCGAAGGAAACCCGGATATGAGAAAAAGGAGGCAATAACAAGTCCAATGCTGCCGGAAACCAACAGGGAAACGGCCAGGGTGGCAGGTAAATACGACTTCATAGCCGCCCCCAGCCCTCTCACCAGAGACCGAGGGTAACTCGGACCAATCGTCTGGAGTGGAGAGCGAAGAAGTGCCCGTGATTCAACCGAATGAAGTCAACCAAGAAACTTGCTCACGATGGTGGCTTCAAGTAGGTGTAGCCGGTTGCAGGCTACGAGCACTATTCGATACAGGAGCTTCCTGGACTGGGATGAATTCCATCGGCCTAGAGCTCGCTACGGCCTGTGGAAAAGAGTTAATCCTAGCTAGCGGCCTAACGGCATGGATGGCAAACGAGCAATGCATAGCAGTGGTTGGCTAAGTGTATCTGCCCATGATCGTGGCTGGCTTGTGCGAAGACGTGCGCGTCGCAATAATGCCAGTTATAGACATGGAGTGCTACTTGGGAGTAAACTTCATTAAGAAGTTTAGCGCCATCTTAGACCCCACAGATAACACGCTGCATCTCAAGGATAACGATGCAAGCGTAAAGTTAGAAGTAGCTGCCATAACCGTAAACAACACCGTGTCCGTATCAGCTATAGGGTTGGCGGACCAAACAGAGGAACAGCGCAAAGAGGTAGAAGCTTGACACCCCTAGGGTGTACTTTGTGGATCGAGCATGCAATAGACGTCGGATCTACAAGATCCATTAAACAGAAGTACTGCGCTGTATCTCAGAAACTCGAGGAAGAGATGCACAAACAGGTGGAGGAAATGCTAGTCGCGCGTATAATAGAGCCCTCGACAAGTGGCTGGTCAGGTCCAGTGGTAATGGTACACAAGTCCAATGGGAAGTTCCGTTTCTTCGTGGACTTCAGAAAAATGAACGCAGCGGCAAGGCCACACGCGTACCCTTTACCATACATGAAAAGTATCTTGCACAAACTACAGAAAGCGCATTCCATCTCCACGTTGGATTTAAGCAGTGCGTAACACCAGATACCACATAGTCCGGAGTCCAAAGAGACTATGGCCTTCACCGTGCCAGGCAAATGGTTCCAATTTACGAGAATGCCCTACGGTCTTTCGTATGCCGGAGCGTCCTTCCAGAGGCTGATTGAGAAAGTCATCGGCCCCGAACTCAACCTTTTGCTTACTGGTATCTCGACGATATAATAATAGTCACAGAGACATTCGAGGAGCATAAAGAGGTTCTAAAAAGTGTTCTGGACAGGATATAGGAGGCGGGCCTCAAAATAAATCGCGAGAAGAGCGTCTTCTGTCGCGATAAGGTCCAATATCTCGGGGTCATAGTAAATAGAGATGGTTTCAAGCCAGATCCCGAGAAAATAAAGCCCATTATGGAGTATCCGGTACCGAAAAACCTCCGTCAGCTGAGACGCTTCTTAGGAATGGCCTCGTGGTATAGAAAGTTTTTATCGATCTTCGCCACAATTGCTGGACCACTGACCGAATTAGTGAAAGAGGATCGGAAATATGAGTGGTCAACAGCACAAGAAGAGGCTTTCCAAAAGCCAAAAGCGCTAATAGCTTCTGCACCGATTCTACACAGACCGGTGTCTAACGCGTATTTCGTGGTGCAAACAGACGCGAGCGATACAGGCCTGGGAGTGGTGCTTTACCAAATAATTGATGAAAGAGGCCTAGAGTTCGCGAGTCGAACTCTAAGTGCAGCCGAGAGGAATTATAGCGTGATAGAACGAGAATGCCTAGCAATTCTCTGGGCAATTAATAAGTTCCGTCCGTATATAGAGGCCTACGACTTCAAGGTTATCACGGACCATAGCAGCTTGAAGTGGCTCCATGACCTCCGAAACCCGACCAGCAGGTTAGCTAGGAGGGCTTTGGAGCTGCAGAACCACAGTTTCACGGTCGAACATCGAAAGGGCTCGTTGAACAATGTCCCAGATGTCCTTTCACGGATATTCGAGGAAGAAGAGCCAGCGGTCGCCGCGTTAGAGCTCAAGCGTGATATAAACGACCACTGGTACCTCAAGATCGTGAAAGAGGTTCAACAGCAGCCGCGAGACTTCCCCACGTTCAAGCTGGCGGGGGGGAGACCGTACAAATACGACTCTTATGAAGTCAGAGACGAACCTCTCGGTGACGACGACGAATGGAAATTAGCAGTCCCTCACGAAAAGCGACGCGAAGTTCTGAGAGAATGCCATGACTTTCCAACTGCTGGGCACTTGTGCCGCGAGAAAACTCTAGAGAGAGTAAGGCGGAAGTATTATTGGCCACACATGTCTCGAGATATGGCCAGAAACGTGAACCAGTGCCCGTGAATCCGCGAAGCTGCTACGGCTTTATGCCAGTCACGGCAGCCATCTTCGTGTCTGCCATCGCGCCGTGAACTTCTCTCCAGCGTGTCTCTCGAAAGTTATTGCGTTCGCACCGTGTAGTTTTTATATATAGCCTTACCGCGAGTGAAGTGATGGCGCATACTAACGTGCGAGTACGAGAGAGAGAGAGAGAGAGAGAGAGATACCGCGCCGCGTGTGCACGAGCAAGACACGAGACAGCGAGCGAGGAGCCGGCAGCCAACCCGCTTGCCAGCCGACCCTAGTCTGCGATAGATCGATAGATATTTATTTAATGTGTAAGGATCAGAAAGTGTTCAAAATACAAAATAATACAGTAAAAACGCCAAAATTAAAATATAAAACAAGGATATCACAAATTAATTACTTACAGATGATATCACAGTCGAAATAATACTGACGGTATCGGTAGTGATATCACAGATCATATACTTAAAGATGATGATATCACAGTCAAAATAATACTGAAGGTAACCATAGTGATATCACAGATCAAATACTTAGAAAAGATGGCATCACAGTCAAAAAATAATACCGATGTGTACAAAAGTGACATCACAACCGCAGAGTGTGACCACAGTCAAAGTTATAAAATAATACTGAAAACAGTAAGTCACAGTGGCGAATACAATAATAAAAACACAATATTAACAAAAAAAAAATTTTAAAATACCTACCAGTCGAAAATACTAAAACTATAATTATACTAACACTCATGCATTCATCTATCACATTCGCTCGTCCAGTCATTCTTATAAATTACAATCATACAACTAACATAAGAATACAGGTCAGAACGAATAAATTGCGTAAATGGCACAGAACGAATAAATAGTGTAAATGGGACAGAACGAATAAATAGTGTAAATAGTGTAGAGAGAGTGACATAGAGCGCGACTACAGCGCGAGCGAGAGAGAGCGGGACAGAGCCGAGTGCACCAGTTGCTCCTTCAAAAGTAAGTCTTATTCTCTCATCTCTCGTTAAATGTAAAGGTTTGCACGGAAATCGCCCCGTGCAAACTTTCTGTACCGTGTACGTGCAGGTGTGCGCCAGCCCGCCGTACTTTAGCACCGCACACGGGAGTAGGAACTTCGCCGCGCGCCGTGTCGTTCGCGCGCTTGAATATTAACTGTCGCGCGCGAACTAACTTATTGTTTTAATCAGCACGTGCATTGTGTGTATAATTACACCTGTCCTTCTCCCGGATACCGCCGCCTCCGCGGGAAAACGACTCCGCCGGTCGTTTTCATATCTGAGCGTAGCGGCCACGCGCTTTACTCTTCGAGCGCGCTTTTCACTCAGCGATCCAATTAGTTGGAAAGCGAAGTTCGCGTGCCATCTTCGCGTTGTTTTCGGGATTCCAGGAGTAGATCCCCGGGAAAGTCATTTTAGTCTGACACCCGCGGCACCGTATTCTAGGGCATCACTGACCTGTGGCTTTTTGGGATTTTCCCCCACTAGCCATCCCGTTACACTACTTATATACAATGAAGAAGGAAGATGTAATAATATATCTAAAATAAACAATAGAATTTTTTTTAGTATACATATAGAAAGAAATATTCGCTATGTATGAAATGACTTATTTTTGTAACATAAAAGCCATGAGGTTTTCCAGTGAAATATATTTGTCGGCTTTTATGGAAGTAAAAGTATATAGACGATTTTTCATAATTACATAAAAGTATTGTTTAATACAGAATATAAATGAAGATAAAAAAAGAAGTGGATAAACGAGTGCTTTAAAAAAATTCATGTATGTCATATAAACAGTATATCAGTGGATGAATATCTTGACAGCTTTTGTTTTGCAAGGAAAAGATTGTGCAATATCATGAATATAAGCAGTACAACACAACATGTTTGCGATTTTTACAAAACACTTCTGTGGATATTTATCAAATCATTATGCATTACGGCGACCAAAAGATTATTTTCAAGTCTGTCAAAGCACGCAACCTCCTGTAGTAGAGGCAGAAATATTGTGACAGTCAGTGTTAGTGAACTTTTGTATAATGAAGAAGGAAGATGTAGTGATCTTGGTTTAAAAATGTTTCCGGAAGAATACTTCAACTGTAAAAGAAGCATCATCTAAAAAGATTAGTGAAGCATTTGTGACAGCTGACGATATTTAAAATAAGAAGGATATCCACTTATTAAAACTCGGAAATGGTGAGTTGTAAAATTTTTTATTAGAAGTGTTTAATACAGATCGTAAATAATTAACACAAACTGAGTTGTGTGATAAGTGAATTTTTAAGTAATCTATGGATCCAGAATTAATATGAGAAGAATCCTTGAACAATTTTGTAATGAATGTGAGTGAAAATAAAACATGGCATAATCACGAATTTATTTAGTTTCCAAGTAAATCTTCGAACACGAGTCAAGTATATGGATGTGTTTGAAAAAACTATTTTTTGAAATAAATAATGGAAATTACCACAGAGAAATAAACACCTGGCATTTGCAAAATAACTTGTTTTTGTAGTATGAAAAACATATTGCTTCCCAAAGAAATACATCTGTGGGCTTTTATGTCAGTGAAATATACGTTATTTTCAGTAGTTTTGTTTTTGATAAAAGTGCTGTAGAGCAAAAAGAATAAATAATTAAAATAAAAGGAGCGAATAAATTAAGTGAATTTAAGAAAAAAACATTTTGAAATATTTTTATCGTGTTAAGAAATCCATTAAAACCGCTGCCAATTCATTGGCACGTAGCTTCCTCAAACTTAATTTACTGATTCCTTTAATTAATTTTTAATTCCAATATTTAAAATTTAATACTGCAGAAAGACAGAAATAACAAAACTCCAACACAATTTATTCAAATTTTTATAGATTATACATTGCCACAAAATTTCACATACATAAAATATATATCACAATTGCCTATAAATTTGCAACTGATATTTAGAGCTCTATGTATTTGAATGTAATTTATAGCATTCGAAACATAATTAAATTACCTATATTTTCTAAAAAAAATTAATTTTCTAGCTATCACGGTTCTTTTGTTATTAACAGAAATGTAAAAATTTTAAAATTAAAAAAAAATTAGTTTTGGATGTTCAACTAATACGATAGTAAAATTGTCTTATTCGCTTCAAAATTCATTGTACAGGTATATTATTGATAGTTCTCGGCAGAGTTTTTTTGGCAAAATGATTGGTTCATAATTTTCAGAGATATTATAAACGAAAATTATCTTTTTATAAATTAAATTAAATTATAAACTAAATTAAAAAAAATTATAAATTAAAGAAGTAGTCTTTTATAGCATTTTAATTAATTAAACTATCAATGTCGATAAAGTTATTGTCAAAATTACTTTAAAGTTAGAAAATTTTGTCAAACGATCATTCCACATTAATGCACAACTTTTTACGTAATTTTCATCACGTAAGAGATAGATGAAATTATACATTTTCATATAAAATTAAAATTCGAAAAATAAATTTTTCACGAAAAAAATTGGAAAAATTTCATGGAAAATTTAACTTGTAATTTTTTCATGGCCAATTCATATTCAGTGGTAGAAATGTACCCATTCTGCACCACTACCACTGAGTATGAAATTGGTAGATGTCGGACAACAAATTTATTTTCGTGTTACGTTGAACATTGAACGTGTTATATTGAATGCGTTATGTGGAAAGGCTGTTATAATGTGAGGGGATGTATTTTAAAAAATTTTATAAAGACAGATTTTTGTTTACATTTTTCTATTTTTCAAGTTTTACATTTTTGTTAATAATAAAAAACCGCAATAACGAAAATATTTTTCTTTTTAGAAAATATAAATTTTTAATTCTCTTTCAAATGCTACCCATCCCATTCAGATACACAGAGCCATCCTCAAGAAATAGATTTTAAAAATGTCTAGAAAAATTTTAACCTCAAATATCTCTGAAATTTATGAACCAATCACTTTGTCAAAAGAACTCATCCGAGAACTATCAATAATATACCTCTACAATTAATTTTGAAGCCAATAAGACAATTTTACTCTTGTAATAATTGAACATATAAAACTCATTTTTTTTCATTTTTCAATTTTTACGTTTTTGTTAATAACAAAAGAACCGTAATAGCTAGAGAATTAATTTTTATTAGAAAATATAGGTAATTTAATTCTCTTTCGAATACCACCCACCTCATTTAGATACATAGAGCCGTTCTCGAGAAATTACGATTAAAAAAAAAATTGAAAAAAATTTTAACCTCAAATATCTTCGAAATTTATGGATCAATCCTTTTGCCCAAAGAACTCACTCGATTGGTATACAAAATCTACGCCTACAAAGAATTTCAAAGTGATTAAGTCACTTTTACTATAGTTATTGAACGACAAAAAAAAACACTTTTTTTATAAATTATTTTTTTTCTCAAAAAATAATGAATAAAAAAACCTAAAAATTTAGTAAGTTATAGTACTTAATATCCTTTATAACCAAAAAAATATTCATGTTAATATCTTTTTTTAATTTCGAAATATAACCTATTTACAAAAAATTACGTTTTCATCAATAACTTATGACGAAGTATATCTATCGACTTTTTTCTTTTAAATTGTAGATAATTTATCCTACATACAGAGGATTCATGATATATAAACAATATTTGTTCTAAATATTAAAAAAATCGAAAAAGAACATTTTGAAAATTAAAAAATGGCTATAAAAAAAAATTAAATTTTATAAAAATAGAATATTGACCCCAATTGTGGAAGCCAAATCTAAAAAAATGATCATTCTCCCGTTAAAATCGGTCGACTAGATCATGAGATATCAGCGTATACGGACATACACACACACACGCACACACACACACACACACACACACACACACACACACACACACACACACACACACACATCCATACGGACATTTTCTAAAAATAGTGTATTTCGATTCCAAATTTGCTAAATAACATTTCTAACACATTATCTCATAAACTTTTTTTTTACTATCCCAAAGCTTCCTCTATGAGGAAGCAATAATGCTTATTATATATTATAAAGCTTTATTATTTATTAGAAAACTGTCTTGGCTGTAGAGAAAATATAAAATATATCTTCTAAAATATTTGCTGGTAAGAGATTAATATATTTAGAAAATTAATACACATGAGAACAGGTATTATAATATATATTACATATATTCTTCTATTATTTAAGTTCTGAATATGGTTTTCTCTTATTGCGCTAATTTTGATTCCAAAATGTTTTGCCATATGTTCGCAGTAGAAGAACATACTTTTGCCTATTTTATAAACAACTGCCTGAAGGAATGGAAATCTGCAAGCGTCATCTACAAGAAACTAACAAAGAAATATCCTGTTTTGATTCTCCAATGTGTCAACATACAATAGCTTCTCAAAATGTGACAAAAGCAGTTAGAGGAAGCTATACATCCAAGATGGTTTAGTCAGTATTACACAGAAAGTGCGTAAAAAGTATTATGAACATGGAAGAATTTGTTTGATTAGAATATGAAAAGTTGGTACTTCAAAATAGAATAAGAAAATTGTGATTTTATTAGAAGATCATCTATATAGTTATAAAGTATATTAGAGCCTATGAAGTTTTTTGAAGACTCATGGCACAAGCTCAGCCTGTGTTTTTCTAGAGGGATTATTGGAAACTTCCTAATAACAAATAACGTAGTGATCGAATTGTTCGTCTCCAAGTGAACCTTGGAACACGAGTTAATTACATGTGTCTGTGTCAAAAAACTATTTTTCGAAATAAACAATAGAAATTAGCACAGAAAAATAAACACCTGGCATTTGCAAAATAACTTGTTTTTGCAGTAAGAAAAACATATTGCTTCCCAGTGTTATAAAGCTAAAAGCATAAATAATTTAAATAAAAGGAGCGAATAAATATAAGTGAATTTAAAAAAAAAAAACATTTTGAAATATTGTTATCGTGTTAAGAAATCCACTTAAAAATATGTTTATTGGATGATCTACAGATCCAGAGTCTATATGTAATTGAACCGTGGCCCTGGTAGAAATTTAACCACAATTTCTACCTAAGCAACTATAAAGTAGCTATATTTCTTAGCTATAAATAACCTACTCTATTAACTACAAACTGGCTAATATTCGTTAGCTATAAATTAACCAATTTTTGTAGGTAACAATTGATTAAACTTTAAAAATATTGATTTTTTTCTTTCGAAATTAATCTAGGCGTGGAAATGCATAACGTATGATCCAGTTGTTCGCGGTGGCCGATGATGGACTCTACGTGGGTGTGAATCTTAATTTTTTGAATTTAGATGTCATGGCACACCTGATAGATGGTCCACGGGCAGCCTATGAGGATGTCTAGGTGATGCGCTCCGTATTTTGCTGCATTTAGATGTCAGGGCGCATCTAATAAATTGTCCAGGTGTTCGGGTAGCCGATGGTGGAATCTAGATTCCAAAAAAAAATTCCACAAAAAAAGCGATTAAAATTGAAGAAAAGTGCTTTAATTTGAGAGGGTAATCGTTAAAATCGGTCGATTCTGTGCAAAGCTACGTAAACTTCAAAATAGCGAAAAATCACCAAAAATGACCAAAATTGGAAGAAAACGTGGATTTGGGCAAAATTGCCCATTTTTGGTCATTTTTGATGTCTTTCGCTATTTTCAAATTCACGTAGCTTTGCACAGAATCGACCGATTTTAACGATTCCCCTCTCAAATTAAAGCACTTTTCTTCAATTTTAATCGCTTTTTTTGTGGAAGTTTTTTTTGGAATCTAGACTCCATCATCGGCTAGCAAACACCTGGAGCATCTGTCTGATACGCCCTGACATCTAAATGCAAAACACTACGGGGCGCACCACCTTGACATTGTCCTCGGCTACTTCGAACACCTGGACCATCTACTAGATGCGCCTTGACTACAAAATACGAAAAACTACGGAGTGCACTACCTAGACTCCATCATCGGCTAACCCGAACACCTGGACCATCTATTACAGATACCCTCTGACACATAGACGCAAACTTCTACGCAATTATAGTATATTGCTATTAACAATAAAATAAACTGAAAACTAGATAATTTCTGGTTAATATATTTACCAAGACTTAAGCATAATATGACCAGATATCAAGCTAAAAACGTGACGTTATTACCGGGAATTATGGCTTAAAAGCTAATTTATGTTTTATAAAAGCTAATTTTTTAAACGTTTTAAAAACACAATTTGTCTGATCTTTTTATTTCTTCAAATTTCATCTACTCAATAAGCACTCTCCACAAATGGTAATAATTTTTTTCATGACTGTATATATAATAATAATATTGTTAATATAAAACTTTCTGCGAAAGTATAAAATAAGGCAAGTATAGACGTTTTTTCTGTATAATATATGAAATAATAATATTTATGATTTTTTTAAAGAAATCAAATAAATACCAGAAAAAATTTTTTACTTCTTTGGGTCATTTTATGCTGAACAAATTATACGTACTTAAGTACATTCAAATTATCCACTGAAAATCAAGCAAACGAAAGTTGTGAAATCAATTACCGATAGTCAAGTAATGCAAACAACTCTCCGAAGCAACTGTATTGTTACGTCCGGAGACGTATTATAGATTTAGAATTTCATTCTGAAACTTTATTCACATCAGATATTTCCTGACATATAAACGCGAGAATGCAACGCAGCATTTCGCTCAGTGTGACGTAGAGAGCCATCGACCTCCAAAAAACAGTGGCGTGCAAATTTTTAACAAATCAGCATTTCACAATGCTACCACTTAAATGCTACGCGTATAAGCCGCAACCGAAAATTTCTTAATAAAGATAATCTCAATTTATCATCTATAACCCAATTAAACCGCATAATAAAACTGCGAAATGCATCACGCAAGTCAGTCACAGCGTACAAGAAACCTGGCGAACTCCGTGTACCTCTACGACATCGAGAAGTTGAAACCGTAAGCCTTACACATCTAGTAAGCAGATTTTATAAGTTATTGAAATTGTAATCGTAAGCCTTACTCGTCTAGTAAGCAGATCGTATAAGTTATTTATAGTAAATTTATAAAAGCAAGTGTTATAGAAAAGAATTGTAATTGAAATTACAACACATCGATCTACCAGAAGCCAGCAGATTGTATTGGTAATAAATTATTGTATTTTATATAATAAACCTACATAAAACCAATTACTACTTATTTCCACTTATTTCCGGACTTAACAGTGGTTCCGGTACCGGTCGAACAATCGTTCACTAGACTATTTCAAATTAAAGAATAAAAATAACTTTTCTCCGGAACTTAACAGTGGTTCCGGTACGAATCGAACATTAGTTCACTAGACTGTTTAAAATAAAAGAATAAAAATAACTATTTTTCGGAACGTAACAGTGGTTCCGGTACGAATCGAACGTAAGTTCACTAGATTTATACGAAAAAATAAGACTGGAATGAGAGGAAACGAGTAGTATTTGAAAATTACTAAAAATATCACTACTAACTGCTTCCGAGCTTCTCGTTTTGCAGTAAGAAGTTGAGAGGATCATTGTAGCATGATCGTTTAAACTTCTGAAGATGAACGTGTACGGCTCGTCCAGATTACTAACATATTAACAGATAAATAAAAAAAAAAGGGAAAATAGACGATGTTATAGAAATAGGGAAAGAAGAAAGGATAACCCAAATACAAATAACGTAAACGAATATAAAAAAAAAAATTTCACATAAAGATAAAATCAAAATAAATCAAAATATATAAGAAAATAGCATCACGAAAATATATTTAACAAACAAGAAATTTAAAGTGAAAAATTCATATAGGGAAACTTTAAGAAACAAATAATTAAATAATATCAGTAAAAACAAATAACTAAAATATTAGTGAAAAAAAAATAAACAAATGAATAAATAAATAAAAAGAAATTGAAATAAATAAAACAAATCCAACACGAAGGAGAAAAATGAAATAATAATACAAAATAATGATCATTGAATAGATAAATATTATACATAAACAAGAAATGAGAATATGAGAAATCAAATTACACGAAAAACATTAAGAATAGAGATATAGAATTGGCGAATAAGTAAATAAATTGCCAATGTCACATAAGAAGGATATAGAAAATCCAATAATAACAAGAAGTAAAACTACAGAAAATCCAATTTTAAAAGATAAAGTAAGTGAAAAGAACCGGGAAACAAGTAAAATATTCCAAAGAAGTTCTGAAATACTACGATCGCCTCCACGCGCACGAAATATAAAACCATTAAACGAAGGAACAGGAACATCTGACAAAGAAATCGCGACAAATTCGCAAAATTCAAACATTGACCTCATTGATTTTACACCACACACATACGCAAATGCATCACAAGACAAAAAAAATAATAATAAAACATTACTAGAAATACCGAGTATTGACATTCAATCAACCTCAAGAGCAGGAAATAAAAAAAAATCAGACAACAAACAACTGGGAAATCAAGACAATTTAACACAAAATCACTCTAAAAATTCTTTACTTTTACCTCAAACAAAATCGGATTTAGAGTCACCGACAGAATATTTTACGCCAACATTATTAAATCGTGATTCTGCATTTTTTGATAAAACAGTAGATACATCAGTAGATGAAATAGGCGACTACAGGGACATAGACGGAATACTAAACGAACAAAGTCTTATTTTAGCTAAAACAGATCTACAGGAAAGAAGAGAAACAGAAACAGAAGTATTAAACCAAACAAATAATACTGTTGAATCGGAAAGTAATAGAACCATAATAGAACCCGAAATAAATATGGCAAATCAACAACTCAAACTACCACTGAAAGAAATATTGGGATTGGTACCGACATTTGACGGAAAAAATATAACAGCAGAAGAATATATCGACAAACTCAAAGAAGCAAAAAACATTGTTAACGCGGCGGATTAGTACAAATTTTAAAAATGAAGTTACGTGGGGAAATACATAAAGCAATAAGAACAATAACAATCGGGAACATCGAAGAATTAATAACCGCTATAAGAACTATTTACCCTTGTACAGAAGACTTATACACATTATATGGTAAATTACGGAGAATGGTTCAAAAAACCAATGAATCAGTATTAGAATACGGAAATAAAATTCGAATAATAAGCACAAATATAATAGAACTAAAAAAAATAGAGGACGGCGTTACGACAGAGCAATTACAAATATTTAAAACTCAACTAGAAGATGATGTATTAAACAGTTTTAAAAACGGTTTGAAACAAGAAATAAGAGTAGAACTAGGCGAACCGAATAGTACACATGCCGCTATGAAGAAAGCAATAGAGATAGAATTAAGACTCGAAAAACAAAAATTACTAAGAGAAGATAAAGCAAATATACTATTCAATACTGAGAAATTAAATATAAAAAAGGAAGCTAGAACATTTTATTGTCAAATTTGTAACGATAAATTTCATGAAGCAATGTTTTGCGTAAATGCAGGATGCGTATATTGTAAAAATAAAGACCACTTATCATACTTTTGTAATACAGTAAAAGATAAAATGGAATTAATTTGCAATTATTGTAGCTTAAGTGGACATTCAATAGATACATGTAGATTAAACGAAATGCAGGGAAACCATTGTCAATACTGCCAAAACATGGGACACACAGTAACACAATGCCCGATTATAAAAAAATATGAATTATGTTGGAAATGCAAGAAAAAAGGCCATGACCCAAATACGTGCGAAAAAAGTGCTAACGCCGAGGAGTGTTGCGAGCTCTGTGGTAACGTGAGCCACACAATGAAGAACTGCCCGTCGGCAGTATGTCAAAGGTGCAATAAACCCGGACATGTAATGAAATACTGTCAGGTAACGAGGAAAATGATATGGTGCACAATCTGTGCTATAGAAGGTCACGAAACCTCGGATTGCCAAACAGCGGGAATTATGGCTATGCAAAGTAGACAACAAGCATTCGGAAATAGAATAAATTGTCAAATTTGTGAAGCAACAACACATACAGCAATGCATTGCCCATATAGAAACACTGATTCACCAATAAATAATAATTATAAAATAAACAAATCAAATTATAATAATCCGGAAAACAGAAACAATTATCACACCAATAACAATTCACATGGATTCACAAATAAAACGCAACAACAATATTTTCATTCAAGAAACACGAATTTTAATCAACAAATAAACATGCAAAAAGGAAAAAAACTATATTGTGAATTTTGTAGAATCCCAGGACATTCTATAGAAAATTGTAGGAAATTACAAAAGGCAGAAACAGCACCAACTTGTGCCTATTTCAGGAAAAAGGGACATACGATCGAAAATTGTATGTTATTGAAACAAGTAGAAGGTAAATTAGAAAAATTCTGCAGCCTCTGCAAAAATTTTACTCACTCACTTGAAGAATGCTATAGGACACAGAAAAATACCTACGAACAGCGAAATTCGGGAAACGCTTAAATTCTTCTGAGAGCGAGTGGATCAGAAGAAAACAAAACGAAACACTCGACAATAAAACGAACATCAAAACAATCACATTAACAGATAAAACTACAAAAAAATTAGAGTTAGAAAATCAAGAAAATAAATTAACTATAAAAGACGTTGAAGTTGATACGTTAATCAAGAAGAACGAAGAAGAAAATCTGTTAGATACTCAAATGATCACAACACATGAAAATAATAAACTACCTTCATCAAAAATTACAATGTACTTTCTAAGATTAGAAAATGCACTACAGTATATTGAAATAAAAAATCCTTACACCGCAAAATCATGCAAATTACTCGTAGATAGCGGGGCCCAGTTAAACATTATTAAGAAAAATCAAATACCACCATACATAATATTAGAAAATAAGAAAATTCAGCTATCAGGCATCACAGATAAGGCCATAGAAACATTGGGAGTAGTAAAAATGCTAATTAATGATTTGTTTATTGATTTTCATGTAGCTCCTGAAGAATTTTCTCTCCCTTACGATGGAATACTAGGTATTAAAATACTCTCGGAACAGAAGTTAAGACTAGATGAAGGTTATTTACAATTAAATAATAGTAAAATTGCATTGAAACCAAGATATACGATAAAAACAGGCTCTTTTAATACAATTACAAATAACCATAAATCCCAGGGAAATGAAATAAGACAAACATTTATTAAGGAAACGGAAAACATACCAATAGAACAAGAAGCAAAATTAGAATTTGAAGAGGAAATAAAGCTAGAAAAACTAATGATAAACAAATATTCGGGGAAATCTGAAGAAGTGACTTGCTCTGTATCCTATGAACCTGAATTAATTAACAAAAAAGAGATGAAAATAACTTCAGAAATAACATTTTATGAAGATATAACACAAATCTTAAATCACATCTCTGAACTTAACAAAGAGGAAATAGAACTACAGAGGAAAATTCTCGACGAAATATTACCCAAGGACAAAGCAGATGTACATTACAAAACAATTTTACAGAATAACAAAAATAATATCAAATCTTTAATAAATAATATTAATATAGCTCTTGAAAATAAAGATGAAATAATGGATTTTGAGGAAATCAAACTGACAGACTACAAACAATTTTTAACAATAATAAATAAGAATATTGAAGCTGATTTAGAAGAATATAAAAAAATTTATGGAAACGAGAAAGAATATAACTTTATCTCTTACGAAATAGATTATTTGCCTGACGGTTTTCAAATAACAGATGATTTGCAAATAGATGAAAATGAAATTTTAAACTTAGGATCAATAAATTTTATAGAAAAAAATGATCCAAATAAAAAATCAGACCGCGAGGAAGAATTACTCAAAAAAATCCGTTACGAAAACTTACCTGAAAATAATAAAATAATTATTAAAAATTTAGTAATGAAAAATAAAGACATATTCTGGTTAGAGGGCGACAGTTTAGGATCATGTAACGTAGAACAACATGAAATTAACTTAATAGATGATAAACCTGTATACGTAAAACAATTTTCTTTACCACATAAGCTAAAGGAAGTGGCTGTAGAAGAAACAAAAAAATTAATAAAAAATAATCTGGTAAGAAATTTAAAAAGTGCTTTCAACGCTCCAGCATGGATTGTAGAAAAAAAACAACTAGTAAACGGACAAAAACGATGACGTTTAGTCATAAATTATCGTAAATTAAATGAAAAAACAATATCGGATCCTTACTTACTTCCAAATATTACAGAAATTTTTGATCAATTGGGAAAAACAAAATTTTATCATGTCATAGATTTAAAATCGGGGTTTCACCAAATTCCCATGAAACCAAAAGACACACATAAAACGGCCTTTAGTATACATCCATTAGGACGCTTTGAATTTCATGTTTTGCCTTTCGGATTAAAAAATTCGCCGCGTACATTTCAAAGAGTTCTGAATACAGTCTTAGGCGATCTAATAGGTAAAATATGCTTTGTCTTTATTGACGATATAATAATTTTTGGAAAGACTATAGACGAAACAAACGAAAGATTCAGTATAGTTGCACAACAATTAAGAGAAGCTAATTTAAAATTAGAACCGGAAAAATGCGAATTTTTAAAAAAAGAAGTATGTTATTTAGGACATGTTATAAGCGAACATGGCATAAAACCAGATCTAAAAAAGGTAGAAGCAGTAAATAAATTTCCAATACCTAAAAACATTAGAAATATTAGAAAATTTTTAGGACTTTCGAATTACTATAGAAGACATATAAAAAACTATGCAAAGATAACAAAACCTTTAAATATATTACTAGAAAAAGACGTAAAATTTCATTGGGAAAAAGATCAACAAATAGCCTTTGATGAAATTAAATATTTACTATGTACAGCACCAGTTTTGGCATATCCACATTTCGACGAACCATTTATTATTACATCAGATGCTTCAAACTTTGCTTTAGGTGCAATTTTATCACAAGGAATAATAGGTAAAGACCCAGCAATTGCTTATGTATCAAGAAGCTTACATAAAGCTGAAATTAAATATCATACCTACGAAAAAGAAGCATTAGCTATAATGTTTGCAGTAAAAACATTTAAAAATTACATATATGGAACGAAATTTACAATCGTCACAGATCACAAACCTTTATTGTGGTTAAAAACAGCTGACAACAACGCTAGAGTTCAAAAATGGAGATTAAAACTATCTGATTATGATTTTGATATCGTGTATAAACCAGGGAAACAAAATGCTAACGCAGACGCACTGTCCCGAAATCCCATAGAAGTTTTCGTAATTACAAGAGCACAAAAAAGAAAAAAATTAAATACTAACATAGGATCACCAAACGAAACTGATAAAACAAGCGAAACGAATAAAGTTCAGTCAAAAACTCAACAAAAAGGGGGAAAATCAAGGAAAACTACAGTTGGTACACAAAAACAGAAAAAAAAAGATAAAAATAGCAAAAACAACAACGGCACAACAACGCAAACGCAACAAAACATAATATATTCAAAAAACGCAATACAACTTAGAAACGACAACATTGTGCATCTTATATCACATGAACACCAAACATTAGACGAGAATACTAACTTATTAATCAAAAATAAAAACTTAAAAATAAATACAAACTTAAAAAAGGGCGAAATAGATATAATTAATATTGAAAATAAGAAAATATTTATTCTATGTCTCGATACATCAGCAACATCGAAAATAGTTAAAGAAAACTTAATAAAATTAATACAAAAATTAAAAGAAATTTTGAACACACAGAAGATATTCATTTTTAGCATATCAAGGAATATTGAAATTTTAAACATAAGTTGGGAAGAAATAGAAGAATTATTGAAGGACAATTTTCAAAACACAAAAATTAAAGTAATAATATGTCTGAATAATATAGATTACGTAAATATAAACGATAGAAATAGAATTTTTGATACTTATCACTCCTCTACAATAGGGGGGCATTCAGGCATAAACAGAACTTACAATCGTATAAAAGAAAAATATTTTTGGGAAAATTTGAAATCAGACATCCAGAACAGAGTAAATAAATGCGAAATTTGCCAAAGAAATAAACTAAAACGTAAAAGAACTAAACAACCAATGATTATCACAGACACACCAGCAAAAACTTTTGATAAAATTGCTATGGATATCGTAGGTCCATTTAACACTACTAAAAATAGTAATAAATATATTTTATCTATACAAGATCAATTATCTAAATTTGTAATTTTATCATGCTTAAAAGATCAAACGGCGGAATCAGTATCAAACGCTTTTATAAAAAATTTTATATGTATATTTGGCTCACCAAAAATAGTACTAACCGATAGAGGAGCAACTTTCACAAGTAATCTTATTAAACAAATAGCTAAAAGATTCAAATTCAAAAAAATTGAAACAACAGCATTTTCGCCACAATCAAATGGATCCTTAGAAAGGGCACACCACCCACTATGCAAATATCTAAAAAATTTTTCAACAAAAAAATACGAATGGGACGAATTAATAGAATTTGCACAACTTCATTATAATACAAGCGTACATAGTAGTCATAAATTTACACCATACGAACTTGTTTTTGCTTATCCTGCAAGAGTTCCATCTAGTGAACCAATTAAAAGATCGGAATTATTACCGACCTATAACGGGTATTTAGAAAAATTAATAAAAAACATTACTACAACTACTGAGTTAGCTAGAAATAACTTAATAATTTCAAAACAAAAATCAAAAACTCATTATGACAAACTTATAAACCCGATACAACTTAAAAAAGAAGACAAGGTATGGCTCTTAAAAGAACCAAAACCGGGAAAACTTGAACAAAATCATTATCAAGGTCCGTTTGACATAATAAAAATAAATGCAAATAACAATATTACTATAAACTACAACGGAAAAGCAAAAACAGTTCATTCGAACAAATTAAGTCTTGTAAAATAATAAGAATAATAACATAATTTTCTGTTATAGGACATGATGGAGTTACTAAAAATTTTTTTTATATATAATTTACTACAACCAAACCAAGCAATAATTGGATTCGATTGCGGTTCTACTGACCCAACAGTAACAACGTACTCTCTCGTAGACAACGGAGACTGTAATTTTCACGAGGAAGATTTAGTAATAACAAATACGACCATACAATTACTACAATTAGCGGAATTCAAAACAAATCACGTAATGCAATGCAAGATAGAAATAAGACGAACAATATATCACTGCGGAATGTTCAGCCACTTAGGTCCAGTTGAAAACGGCCTACAGGAATATTTATACGACATTAGTGCTGAACAATGTAAATTTCTACACAATACAGGAATATTTAAATATGACAACTTTCACACAATAGCAAATATTAAAATAAACGAAACCAAAACAGTAGGAATAGACCTCGCAGGAAAAATCGAAGGGAAATCTTGTTCGGGAGGCACCTACGCGGATGATTATGGAAGTTGGGATAATGTTCTTGTTCAAGGACTCATAAAAATTACACTTACGGAAGAATACGCAAAGGTAAATTTAAATAATAATAAATTACATTTAAATTCAGGAACGACATGCAAATTCTCAGACGAGCATTGCATAGACATTCAAGCCGGTTAGACATTTTGGTCGCATTTTCCAAACGAAAACTGTTTTGATAACAAATATGATGTTCTATTTAAGGGCACTGTAACAAAAACATTATCACCAAACCAGGAAATAATGTATACAATAAATACTTACGATATATCTTTTTCTTTAAATGCTGTAGAAAGTATTAAGTTTTGCAACAGAATTATAACAAAAACGGAACACCCTAAATTATTTATTTACGAAAAAACCAACGTAAATGTACTATTCGATAACGATGTGAGTCACCAGCGAGATTTAATTAACATAGATATTTTTGCGTATACAAATGCGAAATTAGTTCATGTAGAAAAACATTTTCGGGCGCAATTTAAAAGCTTATATTTAAACATTTTAACAAAAATATGTGAATTAGAAAGAAAAGAAATTTTAAATTCCTTATCCTTAGCCTCCCATTCCCCAGATGAATTTGCATACAATGTAATGCAAAAACCAGGATACCTTGCACGACTCGCAGGGGAAGCAATACATGTAATAAAATGCACCCCTACCAACGTAAAAATCAAGCATACAAAAGAATGTTACGAAGAACTTCCTGTTACAGCTAGAAATACTACTTGGTTTCTTACACCAAAAACTCATATTTTAATAAGAACAGGAACTCAAATCGACTGTGATACAATAATTCCACCGTACTACAAAATAGATAATAACTGGATAAGTCTAACACCCACACCTAGAAAGGTTGAAAAAAACATAACCACCTTTAAACCAAAAATAATCAAAAATTGGACCCCAGAAAAATTAACCTCACTAGCAACTAGTGGGATATATACACAACAAGACTTGGAACATTTCCAGGAAAGACTACTTTACCCGATGGAAAAAAATCTATAATAAACACAATAACAAAGTTTACACGAAGCGAAAATTCTGCAAAAGATGACATCATGGGTAATCTTCTCACAGAAAGAACATTAACTAACATTGCTGGAAATACTTGGAAAAAACTACTAGAGAAATACAAAGAATATGGAACATATAGTTCCGGAATTATAATGACTCTAATCCTACTACAGTTAATAAAAATGTTAGTAGATACAATAATACGAGGTTACACATTACAAAAACTATATGGATGTTCCAAACACCTTTTTGGGGCAATGTTTACCTCCATAACGCATCTACTAGTAGTTTTGAACAAACTTAATGAGACAAGAGAAAAAAATAAAAGCAACGGCGAGTTAGAAGAAATAATAGTCAGCAAACCGACAATCTCTAGGCCAATCCAAAGAAAAATCAGTACTAAAAAACACGAGGAATTCGAATTACAAGAATTAAAAATACAAAGACCATTTAATCTAAGACCCCTACCACCCCTTCCTAAATCACTCCCTAACTCAACGAACGATATCCAACCAACACCCATACAAAAAACTGAAGTAAAAATCTTTTCATTCTAATTCAAAATAAATTACTTTAGTTAAAAATAACGCCCGAAGTCAAAGAAATGCCCGAAAATGTTAAATAAAAATTGAATAAAATAATAAATAATTGTAAGCAGGGAAGGGAAGTGAATGATATTAAATCATTTTCTAAAAAGAAAAAAATTGGTAACCGTCAGACCAAAACATAAAGAAAATTATAGAATCATACTACAAAATTTTCATATACGAAATCAAGCGAAGAAATTAAACAAAACCACAAACAATTCTACTACAATTGTAAAATAATAAAATTAAAAGAAAATCAAGCATCATTATACAAAATAATCAATAACAAAGTTTTACGAATTGTGAAAGTAAGAACAGAATTTACTATTGCTATTATTATTATTATCACTACTATTATTCATATTAATTATTATTATTAATTTCTTTAATGAGAAGACAAGGGATAAGAAGGGAAAATAGGAGTAGAAATGAAGGAAAAAAAAATATATTCAAAACAAAAATAAGTTTTTTTTTCTCATATATTAATTATATAAAATATTATAAAATACATACATAAGTAGAAATAAATATACACTAAGCTTTAAAAATAATATCATCCCCTAAGTAAAATATAGTCCCGAAACATGATTGAACGAAGCGTAATCTGACCCTCCAGTCCACATACACATCTAATGAATAAAATAATCTACGCAGTCCGAAAAAGTCATCCTCATCACTATTTACACGAACTAACTGCACCCGTCCCATCATCAAGGAGACGGACCCCTCTAACTCCAGTAAAGCGGGCAACTCCAGAATCTCGAAATCCGGCCGAGCCAGATCTTCTCTTTCTCGAGGGTGAAGGCGGAACCATTGATTTATCTGAAATCAAAGAAGAAAAATAAATCTAAATTGTATATTTTATAACATTAAATTCAATAGATGAGATAAGCAAAGTTGCAGGTATATATAAATAAAATAGTAGACTCTTACCCTATAAAATCGGGACACATTAGGCCTCTCCAGAGTACCAATGACCTCTACGCCCCACTGAAACAGGTCATTCATGGAACGAAAATAAATATTCCTGGTCCTTTTGTGAACAAGCTGATGAACCTATAATTCACATAGACAAAATTATTAACATAAAATTTACAAAAGCTTGAACTAAAATAATAATAATACTTGCACTGATGATAGGAGCCATTTTTTTTCCCAGTGTAAAAGTTAAAGAAGAATCTGGAACTGACGATATTCAATGCATAACTATATCGCTTTATATGCCCCATTTCTGCATAGTCCTGCGGAATTTCGGTAGGCGACAGTTAATGAACTCTGTGTCATCAAAATTACGAGTCATCAGAAAAACTTTCCTCATAACGAACCGTCGGTTTACACATATTGTACTAATACATTCACTTATTTCCATGTTAACACACTTGTAAGGAAAAATCACTGATGCCACATGTTTGAATTTTATCCAACAATTCAAGGGGGGAGGTAATGCGTCTATTTAAGAGATGCATCATTTAAAAATTCATCAAATAAAACATAAATCAGTGATTTTTTCGAGACACAGAATAATGTATACGCGAATTTCGACAACTATGCACTTTTAACTTCACGGCTAGTAAGAATAGCATACGCCAAATATAATTGTCAAATTAAACAATGCGCCCCTTTGATTCTATTTGAAAAATTAACTTCGATACGAATTTATGCGACGCAGCACTTCGTCCGTGCGACATCGAGTCACCGACCTCGTATAATCAAGTTAAATGACGACTAAGCCCGAAAACATTAGTACCAATGCCAGCAGATAGGGAAGGGCTAAAATCGAGAACTTGCATCCCGACATCAAAATCCCCATAAGAACCGAGATAGGAGGATCAGGAAGAAAAATGAATAGGTCGAATCAACATTCGACCAGACAACCTCAAAAATGCTGAAAGGGTCATTTGAAACTTAAACCTGATAACCACTAAATCAAAGTAGAACTGACGAGTATTATTGTTATCGTTATTATTATTATTATCATTATTATTGTTATTATTATTATCATTATTATTATTATTATTATTTTTATTATTATTATCATCATTATTTTTATTATTATTATTATTTTTACTATAATTATTATCATTCATAACCCGTATTATTATATTTTATCAATAAATTTTTGTAACGGGAAATCTCTGATGCATAATAACATTGTTGAATCTCTATGACATTCAACAGTCTAAGGGGGGAGGTGTTACGTCCGGAGACGTATTATAGATTTAGAATTTCATTCTGAAAGTTTATTCACATCAGATATTTCCTAACATATAAACGCGAGAATGCAACGCAGCATTTCGCTCAGTGTCACGTAGAGAGCCATCGACCTCCAGAAGACAGTGGCGTGCAAATTTTTAACAAATCAGCATTTCACAATGCTACCACTTAAATGCTACGCGTATAAGCCGCAACCGAAAATTTCTTAATAAAGATAATCTCAATTTATCATCTATAACCCAATTAAACCGCATAATAAAACTGCGAAATGCATCACGCAAGTCAGTCACAGCGTACAAGAAACCTGGCGAACTCCGTGTACCTCTACGACATCGAGAAGTTGAAACCGCAAGCCTTACACATCTAGTAAGCAGATTTTATAAGTTATTGAAATTGTAATCGTAAGCCTTACTCGTCTAGTAAGCAGATCGTATAAGTTATTTATAGTAAATTTATAAAAGCAAGTGTTATAGAAAATAATTGTAATTGAAATTACAACACATCGATCTACCAGAAGCCAGCAGATTGTATTGGTAATAAATTATTGTATTTTATATAATAAACCTACATAAAACCAATTACTACTTATTTCCACTTATTTCCGGACTTAACAGTATGATGGTTCTCAGAAATGTATTCAAATTTGTCGATCCTTTTATACAAATTAAACACAAGAAAGTACTGAAATCAATTTATTGTAGTCAAGTACCCATAAGTTCACTTGACTGACATAATAGAACTTTTAGTACCTTGCGTGTAAAATTACATTTTACGCCCACGGTGTAACTTCAAAAATATTCAGCCAGCGGGCATAAAGTACTACACTTAACGGCTAAGAGGCGCAATAACCTATGCACTTTACGCCCGTGTGAGCTAAACTTATTTTATTGCGTACTTGAATTAATTTCCGCCCTCTTCGTATAGATGTCGTAAGTAGTATTATTTCAACATCATATACACAGTTGGTTATGCACATGAAAGTACTATCTATAGCCTCAAAAATTTAGTAGATATCATTAATCCAAGGTGTATACAACATTGTTTTTTATTGCATCTAAAATGTCAAATTTTTGCCTACAAAGCAACACTTGCGGGAAGCGCTACTTTTTTGCTTTAATTTAAGAAATCTGCTGCTGAAAGTTATCATTTACTTGTAGAAGCTTGCGGTGAACATGCTCTGTCTGAAATCACTTGTAAAGAATGGTTTAGATGATTCAAAAGTGGTGATTTTGATGTGAGAGACAAAGAACGCCCTGGCCAGCTCAAAAAGTTTGAAGACGAACAGTTGGAAGCATTACTGGATCAAGATCCATCTTTAACGCTGGAAAACTTGGCACAATCATTAAGTGTTGACGAATCAACCTTTAGTAAATGGTTAAAGTTATTGATATGGAGTTAGTGAAGATTTCAGTTATGGAATAATACGCATTAGATAAGTATTATAAATTTTTTTAAATAAAGCTGTAAAAAACTAGATACTTTGTGTGAACTTCCTTTTCCAGGTTAAGTTTAACGTTTAAACTTGAGCTTCAGGAGTAGTTCATAGGAAATTGAAAAAAGAAACATGTTTATGGAAGAAGATAAAAAAATATGTTTATGGAAGTGTGATGGAAAACATTATAAGGACTTACAGAATACCGTGACTTTCCAATTAAAAAAAGAAGTTGCAATGGTTACTTGTAAAGAATTTGCAGCTATGACGTACTCTAACCACAAACTTTTGCTAACGGTTTTTGCAACTTGGTATAGTAGTGATTTTAACGTAAAAAACTTTAGGATGAAATAATTTGATATTTATGATTTTTTTTTTGTAAATGTAGGTAGAAGTCTTGATTTATGAAGTCATTTCAAGAACTTGATTATGAACGAAATAAAAGTTTATGCAAAATCAGCATTAGAATGCTGAGAAATGCGAAGACAATGAGTTATTGTTAAATTTCAATAAATAAAAAACAGATAATTTATTATTAGATTATGCAATTCCTATACATGACTTGCTTCAGATAATTATGTGAAGGAAAGTGAAACAACAAATAAATACAAATTAATACTGTACAAGGATTTATATAATGTAGTACAACAAAACTATTACAAGAATATTTTTTACAAAAGATAATATTTCTTCTTAGAATCGCATTTTCTCAAGGTCCGAAGGAATATAAGTAAAAACTTATATGAACAAAGAGCGGATATGATCAGATAATATGAAAGAATGTCGAGAAAGCTTTTAATGGCATAGTTTGAAGGATTAAGATTTCTGAGATACTCGTTTTTGACTATGATACCTCCAAATGAAATAATGTGTGTGAACTTTTCTGTGAGTAGAGCATTATGTGTACATTATCTTACTGGCCAAAAGTGTTATTTTTCAGATGGGACTTAATTCAACAACATACATATAAGTATTAAGAACTTTTCAAATTTGGCAAGATACAAGAGTAAGTGAGTGGGAATGAGTATTTTGTGAGGAATATATCTGTGGTGTCAAGGAAGAAGGGAACAAGTCACTTCAGAAAGTTTTCGAGATATTGTGATTTAAATGCTAAAGCTTAAAGGCAGTTTCTATACAAAAGTGGACTTATTCTCCTTTTACATTACATTGTAACAGAAGAATAAAAACTTTTTTTTTAATAAAACCTTAATAAAACCGCTGCCAATTCATTGGCACGTAGCTTCCTCAACCGTATTTTGTTGATACCTTTAATTAATTTTTATAACCAAATTTATAATTTTTTAAAGAATTTATTGCATAATTATAATTAAATTCATTTATGAATATTAAAAATTGTTCATTTTTAAATTTATTTATTTATTTATTATTTATTTATATCAAATTTATATAAATTTGGAGCTGATAAATAAAGTTATCATTTGAAATAGAAGTAAAATATCTATATTTTATAATAAAACAAATAGCTATCACGGTTGTTTTGTTATTAACAAAAACGTGTTTTTTTTCTATTTCATAATTCATATTTTTTAAGAAAAAAAAAATTTATAGATATCATTGTTCTTTTGTTATTAACAAAAACGTGTTTTTTTAAAAAATTTCATAACTCACAAATAAATTATAATAATGCCGAATATAATGCATTCATAATGCATAATTCATAATTATAACAGATTAGAATAGAGATAATTTTTAAACATTTTAATTCATTTTGTTGGTTGGTTTTAAAAATTAAAAAAAATCATCGAATGCCTACTCAATGACATTTCCTCATTCCACACCACCTAGCGGTAGATATCACTGCGTATTTTTTTAAAATAAAATATAAATCTTTTTTAATTTAGAGATTAAATTATTTTTTGTAACACATGAATGATTTTCTGCGTTTTCCTACATAAAAATATGTTCTAAAAAGTGACTTTTTTTACCTATCGTATAAAGAAATTCATTCTCTCCCTCTGCTCTAAAATTATGTAAAATCGCGAAAATGAAAAGACGTTTTTGTTTTTGATGATAACTAAAGAACCGTGATAGATAGAAAATTAATTTTTTTTAGAAAATATAGGTATTTTAATTCTCTTTCGAATACCACCCACCCCATTCAGATACATAGAGCCGTTCTCGAGAAATTACGATTTTAAGAAAAATGTCAAAAAACTTTTAACCTCAAATATCTCTGAAATTTATGGACCAATCATTTTGCGCAAAGAACTTGACCGAGAACTATAAAAAATCTACCTCTAAAAGGAATTTTGAAGCTATTAAGTCAATTTTACTCTTGTAATTGTTGGACATACAAAACTGATTTTTTTCATTTTTCAATTTTTTACTCAAAATCTAGCCTACAGAATGTATTCAAATTTTAACAGATTATAGCTATATTTATATGCTGCATTATCACGATTTTTCTCAAAAAAATTGACCGTTAAGTTTAGGAGTTATAAGCTTCTAAATAAAAAACACGTTTTTGTTAATAACAAAACAACCGTGATAGCTAGAAACTTTTTCTTTTTTAGAAAATATAGGTATTTTAATTCTCTTTCGAACGCTACCCATCAGATTCGAATAACTCGATCCTATCATTAAAAAAAATCAAAAAACAGTTTTGAGAAAATCGAAAATTTGAAAAAAAAAACAAAAACGGATCGCCCCAATCAAAAAACGGATTATTGACCCGCCATCACGCAAAAAAAAACAAAAAAAATGAGACCTGTCCGGTAAAAAAACGACCGAGTAGAACCTGAGATCCAGGCATACACACACACACACACACACACACGCACACACACACACACACACACGTACACACACACACACACACACGCACACACACACACACACATACACACACACACACACACACCCACAGACACACACACCCACACACACACACACACACACGCACGCACGCGCAGACACACACATCCATACAGACATTTTTCAAAAACCATGTATTTTGATTCCTAACACCTCGGAACACAATTATAACATGTTTTTACAACAACTCAAAAATTTACTATCACAAAGCTTCCTCTAGGAGGAAGCAAAAACCTCAAAAAAGTAAAAAATGACCTTAACTCGATTTTCATAAAAATTGGACTTATTCTCTTCGTCCTTGACACCACAGATATAAGCTATTCTTATGGAAATTGTAGTCAACTTTGAGCTTCAAGTTTTGTAATAGTTAGAGGATCATCAGATAATATATAGATTTAAATTTAAATTCTGAATATTGAACTACTATGTAGTAAAAGCTGCATTTGCAGCTGATCTTATTTACACAGATAACTTTAATTATTCTGGTTGAAAGTTGGTTGTTGTGATACTAAAACCCAGCAATAGCAAGATGTAAGATTTTCGCAGATTATTAGAAGTGCATCAAACTCTAGTATTTTATACTTTCAGACTCAGATTTCACTCCTTGAAGAAGATATTAAATATATAAAAACAAATACAAGAATATATTGATAAAGTTCATTGCACATCAATGCGTTAAAGAATGTATTGCCAAGTATTTTTTAATAGTTACATTAATTCATGGTTCAGTAATTTGAGAAAACAACGCGCAAACATATTAGTAAATTGTTTAGACTATCTTATTTTTATAGACAACTTACTTCAATTGATGTGGTCAAAAGTTAGGTTATTGTGATAAGTGTTGAATGTATTATTATTATTATTATTTTTTATTTTACAATAGAAGAAGTGGGTAAAAAAGTGAATTTGAAAAGTGCATTTAAAAATATGTTTATTATGTTGGTGATCTATGGATCCAAGGTCTTATGTGATGATCCTTGGAACACGAGTTTCTTATGTGTGTGTGAAAAAACTTTTTGAAATAAACAATAAAAATTAGTACAGAGAAATGAATATTTAGCATTTGGGAAATAACATGATTTTGGTAATATAAAAATATGGTGCTTCTGAGTGAAATACATTTGTGGGTTCTTATGTTAGTGAAATGTACGTTATTCTGTGTATTTTGATAAAAGTTTTGTACAGTGGGAAGCATAAATAAAATAACAAATAACGTAGTGATCTGCCCGATACAAATATATTATTGTATTGTTGAAACTTTTGTTTTTAATTTAAGATGTGTAGCAAGTGAAAATTTCAACAAATCCAGGTGTACAGAATAATATAATTAATGACTGGCTTATGGTGAGGGGCGTCAAATGTTTCAGAGGAGCCATTTATTCTGTAAATATTACAGTACATAAAGCCTTCAAATAAATTACTGTAATGGCTAGTTTTTGAATCTGCAACCAATATTTTAATTTTTTAGCGGATTGTGATGCAATAGTGTAATTAGATGTAGTACACTTGCAAGACTTTGATTGTTATCTCTTAAACTGTTGTACATATTTGGACCAATCAAAAGTTTTTAAAATATCGAAATTGTAGTTGGCATGAAAACTAAACTTTTTAGTCAATTTCGAGTGTCAAGTTTTGTAAAAGCTAGAGGATCAAGTGATATATCAGAAATTTAATTATCAATTTTGAAAACTGAGCTGCCGTAAAAGCAGTATTGACAGCTGGTGTATACCCAAATAAAATTGTGTGTCGACAGGAAACGCGCCCAGCTCAGAACCTAGTACGTATTGAGGAGGTACGGAGTATTCTTTGACATGCCTTTTAAATTATCAAAAAAACAAGCAGCAATGGCTACTCGTAAAGAACTGACCATATGACTGTGCTGAGAGCGTTTCAAATTTGATAAAATTAAAGAACAAAATTTGTTTCTGATACTGTTATGAAAATGGTAGGTGACATACGAACTTAACTTCTTGGCCAACTTTGAGTTCCCAGTTTTCTAAATGCTCGAGGTCCGGGGCATATTTTCCTTATATCTCTAAATAAATAAGTCTGTAATACAATGTAAATATAATTGAGTCCATTCTCACTTTTACATAAACACATAAACACATAGTGCTGATACAAATCAAATTTTAAAGAAAGCAATATATGTGCTGGCATGTAGAAGGATGTACATACATTAGAACCTTTGTTTTTGTCAAAAAGTTATGCAGTGAATTTATGATTCATGTGAAGTGTTGGTGCTATAAGCTTTTTATGAAGCATAGGGCCACAGCGGTACTGGTTTGGTAACATGCATTATGGAGTTTGGATTACGTGCATAACATTTATCTTTGTATAAGTGTATATACATGGAAAAAAAATTCGTAGGAAAAATTACTATTTTCTATAGTACCCATGGGACATACTCAAATTTTCATGAAAATTATTATAGTTTATAGTAAAAATTGCTATAATTTTGTAGCTTTTACTACACAAATACCAATTTTTACCATAAAATATAGTAATTTTCATGAAAATTTGAATCTGTCCCACGGTTTACTATATAAAAAATAGTAATTTTTCCAACACAATTTTTTTTCGTGTAATAATCTGATATATGATGAGAGATAGTTCATAAAGGCTCTTTTTAAACATTTTGTCAACAAATATGTTGACAAAATATAATATAATATAATATAATATGTTGCACTACAATAGTAGTGCATAATTCCAATCTCTATTTTTTCTCTATTTTTTATTGTAAGTATTGTACAATCTTATAAAATATACACGGTGCTTGATTATAGTGAGTCCCCTCACCTCTCACTAATGTAAATAAATTTTTATTTAACCTCGAAGCAAGTGTTCGAAATGACGACCATTTGCTTCAAGGCACATAGTCAAACGCCTTTGAAAATGGCGAACTGTGTTCTGCAAAGTTTGTCTCGGAATGGCAACGCATGCACGACGAATCCTATCCTGCATATCTGCTCTTGTAGTGGGTTGTTGCTCAAAAACAGCATTTTTTAAATACCCCCATAAACAGAAATTTGGTGATTTAAGATCGGGTGAGCAAGCAGGACAGTTAACCGGACCTCCTCGACCAATCCATCTGTTACCATAGTATTCATTCAAAAAAGTCCTTACAATTCGAGCGAAACATCATTTTGCCCTTGAGAAAAATTTTTCAGGGTTCAGGATGTGTGGGTTTGGGGTATATGGGATTAGCATGCGTGGGGTAGGGATGTGTGGGACTGGGGGGTGTGGGGTATGGTTGTGGGACCGGGGTGTCACAGTTCAGAATGTGAGGGCATGAAGTGTATGGGGTTAGGATGTGCGAGTTTGAGTTTTGTTTACTAGGAGTTTTGGATGTGTGGGTTCCTCTATTAAGCCTACGATCAATTTGAACCAGCTTAGCCCGTGTTTCATGGAAAAAAACGATTTTAAACGGACTTTTCTGAGTTTGACCTAGATTTGACCTTGAAATAACCTTGGAGAAAATTTCTCAATATGATTTTGAACGTAAAATTTCCCGCTCTTTCCGAATCCGGGGTCAAAACTAGGTGTTTCCATCTGAAAAAACCCCTTTGACCTTGAAATAACCTCAAAGGTCAAGTTCAAGGTCAAAGACATTAACGCCATTATGTGGCCCCCTTTGTCTCCTATAACTTTTGTCTGAACCATTTTTCTCTATCTGGCTTAGGTTCCGAGAAATCCGGGTGCGGTGATTAAAATGGGTCACCGTGTATAAATGTTTACGTATCATCTATTTTGTATTTAAAGTAAAATAACTGTTTGTTTATGTAAAAAATCTGCTAATGTTATAAATAAAAAATAATTGCGAAGCTACAAAAATAATTAATGATATTATCATATAGCAGTCTTATAGTAGAACTAATTCAAGGCTTTAATAATTAATGTCTAGTACCAAAAAATACAAATACTTATAATATGCTCTGAAAAAAATTATAAAAATATGAACTAAAAGCTTTGTTTTAAGATCTAATTTGTTCAAAAAAATATCGATCTCTTTAGTATTTATGTAATTTTTCTTCTTTATAATAATCTTTGAAAGTATAAAATAAGGTATGTATATAAGTTTTTCCTGCAAACTGACAACATAAAAAGAATGATATTTTCATATGACTTTACAAGAATTAATAGTAGTGTTAAATTATCATCATACCTAAGAATATACGCGTTTGATTATATTATTTCAAAAAATTTTACTAATGTAATCATTTTATCGAGCTCCTTGAAGAAACATTCAAATTTAAAACTTTTGTGAATAACAACACTATCATTTACTAATGATATTAAAAATATACTATACTATAATAAACCCTCATAATGTTATCACACTATGTAATTATTATTTTCTCTTAAAAAGTTGTGAAATATATCTAAAAAACATTTTACAAAAGTTTAAACTATGACAAGTATTAGTCTCTCCCACCCTCCCTCCCTTTATCACTCTCTCTCTCTCCCTCTCTCTCAACATCCGTGAAACTGAGTACCAAAAACTTTTATGAGAGCTTAGATATTTTTTTACAACAATCAACACGTTTTTTAAAAGCTATTTAAGTTAAAAATTTAATTTAAATTTAAAAGTTTTATAAGTACGTTAAATTCTAACAACACAATTTGTCTAGTGCTTTTATTTCTTTTAGTCTCATCTATTCAATAAGGACTCTCTACAAATGGTAGCAATTTTTTTCATGACTGTATAAACTCTCCCTCCTTCTTTTTCCCACCCCACTCTCTCTCCGGCACTCCCTCTCTCTCAACATCCGTCAACCTGAGTACCAAAAACTTTAATGAGAGCTCAAATATTTTTTTTAAAACAATCAGCACGTTTTTTAAAAGCTAATTTTTAAGTACGTTCTATAACAACATATTTTGTCTAGTCCTTTTAATTCTTCTACTCTCTTCTATTCAATAAGCACTCTTTACAAATAGTAATAATTTTGCTTCCTCAAAGAGAAAGCTTTGTAACGGTGAAAATTTTCGAATCAAAGATTTTGATGAATTTCGATGTTTTTGAGATCCCTGAGTCAGAATTATAGGTTTTTAGAAAATGTATGTAATTATGTATGTATGTATGTATGTATGTATGTATGTATAAATGTATGTATGTATGTATGTATAAATGTATGTATTCAGCCAGCGGGCATAAAATACTACTTAACGCCCAAGAGGTCCAATAGCTCACATACTCTTACAAAACTTTATAGAACCTAAGCATTTTACGCAAGTGCGGGCGAAAATTATTTTACTTATATAACTATAATGCCTTCTCTTTATTTCTAAAATTCATAAGAATTTTTTCAGATATTTACGAAAAGTCCAAGTCTATATAAAAAAATTACATATTTACCAACACATCACTATTTTTCATTATTCTTTCTCAATTTTGAACTTTCTATAATATTATGCACCTTGGGAGGAAAAGAGAAATCCCCTCTAGCAGGGGTGGTCCTCCGATCTCCCATACATACTTGGCGGGCCAGACGATTTGCAGTTTACCAGTGGGCTACTTAAATATAGAATACAATATTTTTGCATAAATTCATTAACAACATTTATACCAATAAGTCTACTATAAATAATTACATTGGCTTTAATTTTGAATTGGTACCGTTAAGTACAACATCCCTATATGTACAGAATCATGATTTACTTTTATTACCCACAATATTTTTCTTTGTGTCCGTCCTTTTTAAACGAGAATAAAATAAAAAATTTATATAAATTTATAGGCTACTTAAAAGTGCTTTACATTTTACTAACCGTTTTATAACCAACCTATTATGTATCCTTTTCCCGCGTGAAATATCATATAAGATCTCATATGAGAATTTCAGGCATCGCATATCTCGTATCAGATCTCATATGCGATGTCATCTGCAATTTTATATATTATGGGATTACATATGAGATCTCATATGATACTTTCATGCGGGTTTGCACTTTCTATTTAAAAAAAGAGTGATAGATTCACGGATCAGTAGTTAATATGTAGAAGCAACCAATTTATACATTTTATCTGATCTTTAAACATAAGAATATTTATATGAAAATGACCATGTCTTACACCTTAAACTGCAAATCGTCGGGCCCGCCAAGTATGTATGGGAGATCGGAGGACCATCCCTGCTAGAGCAGCTCTACGCTTCTCTTTTCCTCCCAAGGTGCGTAATATTATAGAAAGTTCAAAATTGAGAAAGAATAATGAAAAATTATTCTTTCTCAATTTTGTCGTTAGTAACTATGTAATTTTTTTATATAGGCTTTGACTTTTTGTAAATATCTGAAAAAATTCTTATGAATTTTAGAAATAAAGACATGGCATTATATTTATATAATTAAAATAATTTTCGCCCACACGGGCGTAAAGTGCGTAGGTTCTATAAAGTTTTGTAAGAGTATGTGAGCTAATGGACCTCTTGGGCGTTAAGTAGTATTTTATGCTCGCTGGCTGAATAATTTTGAAGTCAAAGCGTGGGCGTAAAATGTAATTTTACACGCGAAATACGAAAAGTTCTATTATGTCACTCAAGTTAACTTATGGCCGGTACTTGACTACACTGAAAAAAATTTGGCGCGCCACCTACTCTTCAGGTATACGTGCAGCGCCAATTTTAGGGGGTAGTGGCTATACTTTCCATCGGAGTAACTGCTACTCCTAAAAGAGTAGCTGGTACTCTTGTAAGAGTAGGAACTACTCTTATTCGGTATAGCCGCAGCGCCAGCCTGTCGGCGCGCCACCTAACCTCGCAGAAAGCGTGTAAAAAGTACAACAGCTGCGCGTAGTCGGTGCGCACACTACACTGAAAAGCGGCACTGCTGCTACTGCGTTTGAAGGTTAGGAGGCGCGCCGAATTTTTTTCAGTGTACAATAAATTGATTTCAGTACTTTCTTGTGTTTAATTTGTATAGCTCAGGAAGATGAACAAATTTGAATACATTTCTGAGAACAGTCATACAGTAGTTTCTGAAAGTTGTGTGCATTACTTGACTATCGATAATTGATTTCACAACTTTCGTTTGTTTGATTTGCAGTGAACAATTTTAATGTATTTACATATAATTTGTTCAGCATACAATGACTCAAAGAATTAAAAGGTTTCTTCATTCGAATTTATTTGATTTCTTTTACAAAATCATAAATATTATTATTTTATAGATTATTTGTACAGTCATGAAAAAAATTATTACCATTTGTAGAGAGTCCTTATTGAATAGATGAGATTCGAAGAAATAAAAGGACTAGACAAATTATGTTGTTATATAACGTACTTAAAAAATTAGCTTTTAAAGTTTTTGGTACTCAGGTTGACGGATGTTGAGTGAGAGGGTGGGAGGGAGAGAGAGTGGGGTGGGAAAGAGAAGGAGGGAGATTTTATACAGTCATGACAAATTTAATATAAATCATTTATAAGTAATTGATAGAGCAGTAAAACTCGCTAAAGCAGCTTTAAAAAATAATGAAATAATAAAAATTCATCCTTTTAAAGATAATAAAAATATTAATACATAAGATCAACTTAAGATAGACAACAATAAACAAGCAAACATTATTACTAATGAAAATAGGACTGCAAATAACTTATGTACACATCATTTGAAAGTAATTAATGGAGGAACAGAACACGCTAAAGCAGCAACTCTACCAAATGATGAATTAATAAAAATTAAGCCTTTCGAGGATTATAAAAATATTACAGAAGATCAACTGAAGACATACAAAAGTATATATGTAAATGTTGATAATCAAGAAAATATAACTGTAAATAACTTATATACAAATCAAAGCGAACAACAAATAGATAAGACGTTTCGGTGCTAAAGAGAGCATCTTCATCAGGGCTAAATGAAAAAATAATAAATACAAGGTTAATTACATGTATATACAGATGTTAACATAAGAACCATGAACTTTTATTCGACATTTTTTCTAACCTAATAATAACAGAGGTTTACACCTTGGTTCGCATAACGACAGGTGACGTCGATTGTTTAACAAATTGGCACGAAATGCCTAGTCTTAAAGCCGATTTATCATTCAACTAGAACAATATAAAATAATCCTATTTTGAAAAATCGGAGAATTTTACGTAAATTTTAAAAGTGTAAATAATATAATAATAAAAACAGCTAGAGCTCTCGCCCGTCCCGGCCGCGGCGCTTTGGAGTCCCATTTTCCGACAATGAAAGAAAGGGATTTTTCTGGAGTTTATATACCCACGGGGGTGACCGTTTAATTTTTCGCAATTTCAAATTGAAGACTGGGTAGTGGGAGGAGCGGGAGCGTGCTGGCAAGTAACGAACTGGAGGGTGGACTGCTCTGCTTTAGAGTGTACGGATACCCGCGTTTATCATTAATTTTCTTATTGCAAAAGTGCCTAATGGTTGCATCAACGGGTTTTTTATATATATACTTGAGATTTTTTGTGTCGTCCGTTCGATTTAGACTATTTTGTTGTGAGTGGATATGTAACATTTCTGAAAAGGTGCTTTTATAGTAGTTATTTTCGGTGTCTAAAATGCGTATCTTATCAAAGTCTATTTCATGTCCTGTTTTTTGTACGTGTTCTGAAAGTGCAGAGGTCGTTAAAGATTTCTAAATCGCGTATTTGTGCCCAGAAATACGTCTTTTTAATTTTCTTTTGGATGTGCCTACATAAGAGGCTGGTTTTAAACAAAGTAGATTACATTAACAAAGTAGAATCCGCGCTTAACGACAATTAATATTATTCAATATTAGGAATAAACCCACCAAAAAAATTCAAAAAACAATAAAAAATCTTATTTTAGACTGGAAAAACAAAGGCGTATTCGAATGTGATTCAAGTTTCTCCAACGTCAACGAGAAAATTGATAATACTAACTTGCCTAGAGCTTACGGTCTAACTAAGATACATAAAAAAGACCTCCCGGTCCGCATTATTGTTTCAGCTATCAATAGCCCGACTTATAAACTAGATAAAGCTCTTACTTCTTTCCTCTCAAAATTCATTCCTAAACCTACCTCAAACATTAAAAATAGTAATGAACTTAAACTTTTATTAGATAATATCATTATTCAACAAAATTACCGCTGTGTGTCGTTCGATGTAGTCTCCCTCTTTACGAACCTTTCAAAAAACATCATTCTCCAAGCCTTAAGTAAGAAGTGGCCATATTTTGGCAACCTTCTGCCTATAAGTAAAAAAGAGTTCCTGAAAGGAGTGGAACTACTACTAGATTCAACATTCTTTACTTTTAACTGTGATTTTTACCAGCAGATCATGGGTGCTCCTATGGGTTTCTGTACTAACCCCCTTTTTGCAGATTTAGTACTAGAATTTCTAGAGGAAAGAAGTTTAAGTTCATTAACAAACTCGATAATTTTATATAAACGTTACGTTGACGATTGCTTCTTAATTATAGAAAAAGATATGATAAACAAAACTCTAGACACGTTTAACTCTTTTGATCAGTTTTTGCAATTTACTGTAGAATTAGAAGTCGAGAATAGCATTAGTTTCTTAGATTTGAAAATCATAAGAGAGAACAACGACTTTTCGAAAACCAATTGGTATCGAAAACCAACGGCCTCCGGGAGATACATTAACTTTCTCTCTCATCACCCCATTCACCGAAAAATTGCAGTTATTTACGGGCTAATCGACAAAGCAATAAAGATTTCACATGTTTCATTCCATAAAGAGAATTTAAAAATAATCAAAGCTTTTCTTATACAAAATGATTATCCTCCCACGTTTATTGATAAATACATCAATAAGCACTTACACTCTTATGATAACAACAGTAACTTAATTCACCGTAATAATCAAGATCACCTGAATAAGTTTTTAGTGATTCCATACATTAAAGACCTTAACCAGAAGCTATGTAGCAATATAAAAGATGTTAAAAATTTACGTACAATCAATAAAAATATTAACCAACTCAAATTCATAAAACTCGGCAAAGATAATTTAGATCCGCTCGAAACTGCATCTGTCGTCTACAAAATGAATTGCAAGGATTGCAATGCCTCTTATGTAGGCACATCCAAAAGAAAATTAAAAAGACGTATTTATGAGCACAAATACGCGTTTTCGATTGGAGAATCAAAACAGGATATTTCTTTGTTAGTTTCTTGTAGATGACGCTTGCAGATTTCCATTCCTTCAGGCAGTTGTTTATAAAATAGGCAAAAGTATGTTCTTCTACTGCGAACATATGGCAAAACATTTTGGAATCAAAATTAGCGCAATAAGAGAAAACCATATTCAGAACTTAAATAATAGAAGAATATATATAATATATATTATAATACCCGTTCTCATGTGTATTAATTTTCTAAATATATTAATCTCTTACCAGCAAATATTTTAGAAGATATATTTTATATTTTCTCTACAGCCAAGACAGTTTTCTAATAAATAATAAAGTTTTATAATATATAATGAACATTATTGCTTCCTCATAGAGGAAGCTTTGTGATAGTAAAAAAAAGTTTATGAGATAATGTGTTAGAAATGTTATTTAGCAAATTTGGAATCGAAATACACTATTTTTAGAAAATGTCCGTATGGATGTGTGTGTGTGTGTGTGTGTGTGTGTGTGTGTGTGTGTGTGTGTATGTATGTATGTTTGTATACGCTGATATCTCATGATCTACTCGACCGATTTTAACGGGAGAGTGATCATTTTTTAGATTTTGCGTCCACAATTGGGGTCAATATTCTATTTTTGTAAAATTTAATTTTTTTTTTCTAGCCATTTTTTAATTTTCAAAATTTTTTTTTTCGATTTTTTTAATATTTAGAACAAATATTGTTTATATATCATGAATTCTCTGTATGTAGGATAAATTATCTACAATTTAAAAAAAAAAAAAAAGTCGGTAGCTATATTTCGTCAAAAGTTATTGATGAAAACGTAATTTTTTGTAAATAGGTTATATTTCGAAATTAAAAACGACATTAACATGAATATTTTTTTGGTTATAAAGGATATTAAGTACTATAACTTACTAAATTTTTAGGTTTTTTTATAAATTATTTTTTTTCTCAAAGTGATTTTTTTTGTCGTTCAATAACTATAGTAAAATTGGCTCAATCACTTTCAAATTCTTTGTAGGGGTAGATTTTGTATACCAATCGAGTGAGTTCTTTGGGCAAAAGGATTGATCCATAAATTTCGAAGATATTTGAGGTTACAATTTTTTTAATTTTTTTTTAAATCGTAATTTCTCGAGAACGGCTCTATGTATCTAAATGAGGTGGATGGTATTCGAAAGAGAATTAAATTACCTATATTTTCTAAAAAAAATTAATTCTCTAGCTATCACGGTTCTTTTGTTATTAACAAAAACGTAAAAATTGAAAAATGAAAAAAAAAAGTTTGATATGTTCAACTATTACAAGAGTAAAATAGCTTCAAAATTCATTGTAGAGGTATATTATTGATAGTTCTCGGTTGAGTTCTTTTGGCAAAGTGATTGGTTCATAAATTTCAGAGATATTTTAGGTTAAAATTTTTCTAGACATTTTTAAAATCTATTTCTTGAGGATTTTCTTTTAATTTTAAAATTTTTACATTTCTGTTAATAACAAAAGAACCGTGACAGATAGAAAATTAATTTTTTTTAGAAAATATAGGTAATATAATTATGTTTCCAATGCTATAAATTACATTCAAATACATAGATCTCTAAATATCAGTTGCAAATTTATAGGCAATTGTGATATATATTTTATGTATGTGAAATTTTGTGGAAATGTATAATCTATAAAAATTTGAATAAATTATGTTGGAGTTTTGTTATTTCTGTCCTTCTGAAGTATTAAATTTTAAATATTGGAATTAAAAATTAATTAAAGGAATCAGCAAATTAAGTTTGAGGAAGCTACGTGCCAATGAATTGGCAGCGGTTTTTTTTATTTGTTGTAAAAATATGTTATAATTGTTATCCGAGGTGTAGGAATCAAAATACATGGTTATTGAAAAAATGTCTGTAGAGATGTGTGTGTGTGTGTGTGTGTGTGTGTGTGTGTGTGTGTGTGTGTGTGTGTGTGTGTGTGTGTGTGTGTGTGTGTGTGTGTGTGTGTGTGTGTGTGTGTGTGTGTGTGTGTGTGTGTGTGTGTGTGTGTGTGTACTCCTGGATCTCAGCTTCTACTCAGCCTATTTTAACCGGACTCTTTTTTTTTGTTTTTTTTTTTGTGATTGTGGGTTAAAAATCCGTTTTTTGATTGGGCCGATGCGTTTTTGTTTTATTTCAAATTTTCGATTTTCTCAAAATTATTTTTGCTTTCTTTTAATGATAGGATCGAGATAATTTAATCGGATGGGTAGCATTCAAAAGAGAATTAAAATGTCTATATTAGCTAAAAAAAAAAATTTCTAGCTATTACGGTTCTTATGTTATCAACAAAAACGTGTTTTTTTTAAAAAGCTTATAAGTCTCAAACTAACTGGTCAATATTTTTGAGAAAAATCATGATAATGCAGAATATAAATAGCTACAATCTGTAAAAATTTTAATTCATTCGTTTGGTTAGTTTTTGGAAAAAAATTAAAAAATTTTAAAAATGAGTTCTGTATGTCCAACAATTACGGGAGTCAAATTGATTTAATCGATTCAAAATTCCTTTTAGAGGTAGATTTTGGATAGTTCTCGGTCGAGTTCTTTGGGCAAAATGATTGGTCCATAAATTTCAGAGATATTTGAGGTTAAAATTTTTTTAACCTTTTTTCCAAGCCAAGCAATTAAAATATCTATATTTTCTAAAAAAAAAATTTCTAGCTATCACGGTTCTTTAATTATCAACAAAAACAACAAAAACGTGTTTTTTTTTTTAAGTTTAGACCGCCCAAATGATGTTATCCTCTCTTTGAAAAGTGATGGATGAAATCTGTCATCACAATAAAAGTGTTTTAATTGGTTGTTGTAGGCTCCTTTGATTGATCTATATAGTATAGGCGCCAAAATAAGTCTAAGATGTCTGAATTTTCAAGATTGAATTCTTGAGTTTTAAGTATTCAAAACTGCTGAATAATGAAAATAGTTTAAGAGAAATTTCATTATTATATTTATCAAACTTACGTTATTATCGTAGAATTTAAACTCAAACAAACTTTTAAATTAAACTAACATGATCATGTTCATAACCTCAAAAACAAAAGAGAATCAATAGGTAAATAAAACACGCGAAGCGCGTTGAATGTAGCTAGTATATTATATGTTATATATTAGGTTAAACCTAGGGCATTCTTGCTCGTTGATCTAAATAAATAAATAAATAAATAATTAATAAATTAATACTTCTAAATCTTCATAAAGGGATTTAATTATAATTATGTCATAAATTTTTGCAAAAATTTCAGATAATTCGATCCTATCATGAAAAAAAACCAAATAACAATTTTGAGAAAATCGAAAAAAAAACAAAAAAAAATTTTGCAGCATGCATTGCATTGTGTGTGAACATTCTGGTAAACTTTGAGCAAGGGTCAGGTTGTCGTAGTAGAAAATGGACATGCGACTTTTCGTCTTTTGAGCCCAAAGATGCGTTTCCATTCGCTAATTATATCTTAAAGTTTACACACACCATTCAGTAATTGCTGAGGGATTGTATATCAAGTTTGAGTAGATCTGAAATTGCATATATAATCCCTCTGTATGTATTGCATTGTTTGTGGAGATTCTGGTAAACTTTGTAGAAGGGTCAGGTGGTCTTAGTTAAAAATGCACATGCGCTCTTCCGATTTTCAAGTCCAAAGACCCCTTTCAATTCTCTCAACATATCTTGATAAATATATAGTGCTATGTATGATCTTATCGACACGCTAACACTATATTGTGAGCAGTTTGCTGTGAGAATGTTTTCTCGTTTACTTTACACCTAGCACCTATCCTGCAACTATTCCCTTCTCTTTGGCAGGAGCTTGGCTTCACTGTGCTTCTACCGTTACTAATTTATTCATGTTTTAATTATTCTTTATGTTATCTTGGGCGAAGAGCTCCTGCAGACGACATCGCGTCGTCGTAAACTCCTGCAGCTACCGTTTTTTACTGGAACCATATGTTGGATTGATTGACATATTTTATGTGGACATTGACAACCTTTGAACTCGTTGAAAAACTTATCTGGTGAGTAGCTTACTGTAAGAAAGTTTATTTGCTTATACTTTGCATCTAGTATCTATCCTGCAATAATTTTCTACCCCTTTGACAGGAGTGTGGCTTCTCTGTACTCCCTCCGTTGCCAACTTATTCTTGTTGTAATTATGTTTTTGGTCTAGGGCGAAGAGCTCCTGCAGACGACATCACGGCGTCCTAAACACCTACAGTTACCGTTTTTTATTGGGACCAGATGACGGAAACGTGCATTGTATATGGGCAAAAAGCTCCTGTGGATGAGATCATCTTGAGTTGCTGCTTTCACAGTTTCACTACATCATCAGCCGCGTTCAGTTACTGGTCTTGGTGGTAAGAAGCTACGGTATTTTTAATGAACTGTTACAGAAAGTAAACAAGTTTTAATGATCAAATGTGTGATTTGAAAAAAATGCAGTTTTTTAGTTCAATAAGGTGATGTAAAATAACTAAAAATATTTTATCTATAAATAAGTGTATTTTTTATTAAATTTTAACATATTCTAGTTAATAAAATTATTTCTAATGAATTGTTATAGGGAGAAAACAAGTCTTAACCGTTATTACTCGCATCTCAGTAGTTTATAGGCTTATAGAATACAGCAAATAACTAACAAGATTAAAGATGACACCGTGTACATGGTGCACAGCTTTCCTGGAGAATATGTCTGTGGTGTAAGTATGTTTTTTCTCTTTTAGCTGACTCAGCTTTTTTTTAGTATAATGCGTGTTCACAAATGTCTATTATAGCCCAGGAGCAGTAGACTTTCACATGGATGCGTTCTGACGTAGATTATCTTTTTTGTCTATAGCTTCTCCATAACATATAAAACGAAAATATCGGGGTGCACCAAAAAAAAAAGTTATGCAATTTGCAGGAAAAATCGAAACGTGAAAAAATACGTCAAAATCATGGTTTTTCTCATATATTATTGAAAATAACTTCTTAACGATGCGTTTTAGAGAAAATATTCATAGGATCAAAGTTGCTTCCCATGAAATTTTCTACAAGGTAGAGTTGAATCAAAAAATAGAAATGCAATAACTATATTGCAAAATAGCAATAAACGCGCAAAAAAGCATGCAAAATAGGGTATTTTTGAAGCACTTGTAGAATTGTTAAGGCCCGGTCCTATCCTTTTGAAAATTTGTATGTAAGTACTTCAAAGCAATATAAATAAAGCCCCCAAAGCTGATTTCGATCAGTCGAATAGTTTTTGCACAACTCTTTTGTTAACTAAACTCGGTGGAAAAAAACACTATTTTTTTGCATTAATGCCAGAGCCAAACCGATTATTTAAAATCGGTCCTGATTTTTTTACCTACTCATAATGTTCCCAACTATCGCCTGGCATCATCAGAATATCAATTTTATAATTATTAACAACTTTTTAAGCAATTTTAAATGCTCGGAAATTTTTTTCCTTATAAATAATTACTTTTATGCTGCCATTTTGCAAGTAAAAAATATTATAAACACACATAAAGAAAGTTCTTGCAATCGCCTTTCATTTAAAATCACGCTGGTCTCGATTCAACGTATAGATCGTCACATATAAGTCTCCAAAGATGACGAGTGTTTATCGTAAACTATTTGCTTTTTAACAACAATCAAAATTGGTCTTGTTAGGATATTACAAGAACTCTTTTTATACAAATTTCTGAATTCATTGGACACGTTCTTTTAGTTATAAAAAAATAATAAACATTGCGAAGTTGGATGTCGGGGCATGAAATTCAGGTAAAGGAGAATTCCGAAACCGCGCCGTCAAAATGAACGCGTGATCTAAACTTGTCGTATCTCGGCTTCTATAACTCCAAATGTGATCATTTTTTTTTAAATCGATATGCCGAAATGAGAGGAATACGATTAGGTAGGCTTCGACCCCCAATTATTAACCGTTATTGTCATATTGTTATTAAAATAAATTATTATTTTTAAATGTTGCAAAAAATTTTATATTATTAATAATATCGCTGAAGAGTGAACATTATTAACTGTAGACATGTATTAATTTAAATAATTTTGCACTATCCACACTATTAGTTTAAATAATGGTACCTGGTATAATGCGTTTGCAGATAGGACACGTAATGACTGAATTTCCCATAATTTGTCTCATTGGACCTTTTGTACAAATTACAGACAATTATTATTGTGATATATAATATCTTGCATACTTAAGATTTGAGAAGACCTTAAATTTTCACCGGGATTTTAATGTATTGTAGGGACAATAAAGTCATTACGGCGACCATCGAACGAGTAATTCCGCCAGGTTAAAGGACCAGGTCAAAATTTTAAATCTTACTGTAAATTTAGCCACTTTGTGCGCAGGTATACGGTTGGAACATAAAAGGTTGCCTCCGTCGTAGGAAAGGTATCCAGTTTTGGAAGTGTTCTCGTGCGAGTATCATCGGCCTGAAAGACGAGTTTTAGAACGAAGAATCATCGAAAATATTGTATAGTTTGTAGTTTAAAAGCTGTGATAAATAGTGCCAGTTTGGAGATTCGGAGCATCTGTTAATTTATTTCAAGCTTTTCGAAGTATTAGTTTATTTTAGTTTATTTTATTAGTATTGCGAGAAATTGTAGACATAGAGTCAATCTTATATTTCCCTAACTTTTATATCTAAACATTAGATGTCTCATTTATCTCATAATTAGAATTTTTCATCGTGAATATATAACTGACAACTAATGTTACAATTTATGTCTGAGATAAAATTTAAATGTATTATATGTATTTTCTATATCTGTTATTCATTCGTTATATATAATTTTCGTTAGCAAGAACGATTGTAATAAAATAAACTTTTATATTATTACAGAGTAGAATGGACGAAGATACTGGAATCTGTATTTTATGCGACAAACCTTACACGAGTAACGACAAGACACGTCAAGTGCAACAACAAACTATAAAAAATTATATACAAGCAAGTATCAGAAGACAGGATGGAAAACATTTGAAATTGAGGAGATATTGTTCTATTACTGTTCATGAGAGTTGTGCGAAGACTTATACAAATGAGCCAAAAATTTTAGCCCAAATACGTAAGTTAGAGGCCTCGACATCACCGGCAACTCGTTCTGTTGCGGAATTCGATTTTAAAAACCGATGCTTTATATGTGGAGAAGATGCATCGGATACATTTATAGAAAAACAGAAAAAGTATTCTGCAAAACAGCGAAATATCATTCGAATGGTTCACAGTAGTGATGTAAAACAAACTCTTTTGAATAACTTTAATAATTCTACTCATAAGTTATGTATTACTGTGATTTCCCGCATTACTCCTGTGATTGATTTGAAAAATGTAGGCGCAAGATATCACGATAATTGTAATAAGGAGTTGTATAACATACTTAAAAAGAGTAATGAAGTCGAAGATTCAAATACTGCGAAAGCTGCTAAATTCATAAGTGAATATATTCTTGCAAATAAGGAAGAATGTCAATTTAGTATAAAAGCAATACTGCAAAATTTTGATAACGACGGATGGGCCAGCATGAAATATCTAAAAAAACATTTATCTAATTCTTTTGGAAATGACATTATAATACATTCGTCTAAAGACGGCCCTATTTTAACTTTTACTGACATGGGTAGTAAAATTTTGACAGAAAATTGGTATAAAAATAAAAAAAAACAACGTGAAGGAAGAGCGTATACGACTGGTTAAAACTGTTTCAAAAATAATTTTAGAAGATATTAGATCAGTAGTTTAAGACGTAAATTCGTATCCCGCTCCAGATTGTTTTCTTGAGAATGTCAATAATTGTATACTCGAAACTTTGAAAATTTTATTAGATGAAATTATATTAAAAAAAAAGTCCAGCACAAGAAGTTATGAACCAAAAATTACATCTATAGCTCACGCCATAATAACAGCTACTCGTCCAAGATCTTTTGTATCATCTATTCAAGGCGGCTTGGGAACTATGCTTAACAAAAAGTATGGTTCAAAAGATCTTATAAAAATTTTAAATTCTTTAGGATTATGCTGTTCTTATGAAGAAACACAATTATTTGAAAGTTCAGTATTAGCTTTTCCGCAAGAGACGAATTATGATGATACATATATGCAGTTTGTTTTTGATAATGCGGACCATAATATTAACACTATAGATGGGCGTATCACTTTCCATGCCATGGGTGGCATTCAAATTCTTACTCCACAATCTTCAGTTTCTTCCATTAAATCTATCGACAGATTATCCGCACGGACATCTTCTGTTGTCTTTGGAAAATACGGTAAAATTGTTTTAGAAGTCTTTCACAGGCCCTCTCGTTCGGGAATGGAAAATATCATTGTTCAAGATTTAAATAAAATAAGCCCTTTATCTCTCGATATACAGTTATCTAAAACAGATTTTTTGTGGATCTTTGGAAAACATCGATACTCACTTGATTTTCCAGGCTGGAATGGATTTATGGAGTCTATAACAAAAGATCTCAATTATGAAAAAAGCAGAATTACTTTTTTGCCATTTGTTAATGCTCCACCGAGCAATTATGATACTATTTATACTGTTCTTCAGCAAGCCCGCATAAAATCTCAGGAGATAAACCAAAAACATACTTTTGTCACATTTGATCAACCTATGTACTATAAAGCGCGAGAAATACTAGAATGTTGTAAAGGGGAATTATCATCAGTAATTGCCAAATTAGGCGGGTTCCATTTACTAATGTCTTTCATGAGTGCTATTGGATTCATAATGAACGGAAGTGGCTTGAAAGAACTTTTTTGTAAAATTTTTGCAGAAAATTCAGTTGATAAAATTTTAAATGGCCATGCTTACTCAAGAGCTGTACGGGGGCATATCCTTACTCATTTAGCCTTGGGAAAAATAATGTTATCTTCCTTTGATTTAATAGATAATGAAAATAGAATTTTAGATGATAAACTCTGTTCTGGAACAAATACATTAAATGAGATAAATGATGAAGATTATCTTAAAATTTATGACAAATTTCTAAAACATGTTGAACAAATCAAACAGCGAGGGCCAACTGCTAAATTATGGTTGCAATATTTTGATATGGTTACAATAATGAGACAATTTATAGAAGCTGAGCAAATGGGTAATTGGAATTTACATTTAGAAAGTATAAGAAAAATATTACCATTTTTTCATGCGAGCGGGCGCTACTTGTACGCGAAATCTTGTCAACTTTATTTACAAGCCATGCTAAATCTTGAACAGAAAATGGATCCGTTAGAATACGAAAAATATACAAAAAAAGGCTTTTTTACTATCAGAAGATCTGATAAATTTTGGAGTGGCATTTGGTCTGATATGTCCATTGAACAAGTACTTATGCGTTCAATGAAAAGCAGTGGAGGACTCACACACGGCAGGGGCATAACGGATTCTGTTTTGTCAAAATGGATTTTGACAATGCCCTTGCTCGTTGATATTAGTAATTCAATGCAAACATTTTGTAACGTATCTTTCGCTACCTCAGAACAGCACGTTGATGCTCATCCTTCGCGCATTAAAGAAGATACCTCAGCTTTGACGTTATTGTTAGATTTTTTTTCAATTAATCAACCTTTTCCAGTTTGCGATGCCATTGTTTCACTTAGTTCAGGAATAAAAGGCACTGAAAAAATCAATTCTCACAATGTTTTGGAAGTTGGTTTGAAAATGATGGATAAAATTGTTGGAAATAATTTCAGTCAACTTAAATTTCAAAGAAAATATCGAGTCGTGCCACTTCAAGATGTACATTGTATTAAAATAAGAAATGAAGATGTCAGCATTAATCCTACATTAATATTTCAAAGGATTGCTGTAGCAATGGAGGGTAAAACTGAATTAAAAGATTGTTTTGCATATGAACTAGCCCCCTATCCACTTTCAATTTTTGACAATGATATAATGCGCAAAACTGAAAAGCAAAATTATACGATTACTTTCAACCAATTTATGAGGAGCCATTCTTGCAAAATTGTATTCATATTATTGACGGTGGATTTTTATTGCATAAAGTCGTTTGGCCACAAAAAGAAAGCTACAATGTTATTCTGAATCGATATGTAAGCTATGTTAAAAAATACTACGCTCCAAATAGTTTTATTATATTCAATGGCTATCCCGAAAACTTGAAAAACAGCACTAAAGGCGCAGAAAGACAGCGACGACAGGTTAGACAACAGTGTACAGAAATTCAATTTGATTTATTGATGAATGTTACAGTATCTCAAGAAAAACTTTTTTCAAATGAGAAAAATAAAAATCGTTTTATTTTACATTTACGTCAAAAACTAGAAGCATTTGCTTTTCGCACTAAACAAGCTGACGAAGATGCTGATGTTCTTATCGTCGAAACCGCTATAAATGCAACCACTGGAGAAAAACCAGCCGTAATCGTAGCTGAAGATATAGATGTATTAGTAATTTTAACAATAAGAGTGCCTACGGATAAAAAAGTATACTTTTTGAAACCAAGTAGAGGAAAAACGGCCGAGAGATTGTATGACTCTAATACTTTTATGAATACATCTTTAAAATCTTTAATTGGATTTATTCACGTGTTTAGTGGTTGTGATACGACTTCAGCTTTCTATAAACAAGGAAAAGGAAAAATTATTAAGCTGCTAGAAAACGATTCTTCTTTGATTAATAAAGCGTTAATTTTTAATACACCATGTTCTACAGCGCAAGATATAGAAAATGCAGGTCAAACAATAATTTCGGCTATGTATAGTGGCAAAAAGTCCAGAAATTTAAAGTTAAGTGAACTACGATACTTATGTTTCAAAAATAGTTCAACTAAAAAGGCATTTAATTTAGCAATGGTACCACCAACCGAATCTGCGGCAACACATCATTCATTTCGAGTATATTTCCAAGTACAGCAATATCTTGGAAATACCTTAGATCCAACACAATGGGGTTGGGAAATCAAGGAAGAGAAGCTGCAGCCAATATATACAAATGGTCTATTAGTACCTGAATATATTTTGAGGAGTATTAGTTGTAAATGTGCAAAAGGATGTACCAAAACATGTAGTTGCGTTAAACATGGATTAAAATGTTCGGATTATTACGCAGGATGCCATGGCCAAAATTGTAAAAATAGTTATGAAGCTATAAAAAGTTGCAATATAGAACTTGAAGAATCTGATGAAAGCGAAATTAATACAGATACAGATGAATTCGAATTAAATATTGAGATAGAGAGCCCAGTTCTGGATGATCTTGAGGATGATCCCGTCAGCGAGAGTGATAATGATGATGATGAGATAATGGCCAAAAAAAACGAAAATTATTATAGTATATATATATATATATATATATATATATATATATAAATTTAATAAATAACGGTTACAAAATTATTCTTTTTGTTTTTTCTCATACCTACTATACATTAAGAAAAAAGGAATAAAAATAAAATTTTTATCTATAAAAGTATAGTTAATGCAAAATTATTTAAACTAATACATGTCTACAGTTAATAATGTTCACTCTTCAGCGATATTTTTATTAATATAAAATTTTTTGCAACATTTAAAAATAATAATTTATTTTAACAACAATATGACAATAACGGTTAATAATTGGGGGTCGAAGCCTACCTAATCGTATTCCTCTCCTTTCGGCATATCGATTTAAGAAAAAATGATCTCATTTGGAGTTATAGAAGCCGAGATACGACAATTTTAGATCACGCGTTCATTTTGAAGGCGCGGTTTCGGAATTCTCCTTTACCTGAATTTCATGCCCCGACAACCAACTTCGCAATGTTTATTATTTTTTTATTACTAAAAGAACGTGTCCAATGAATTCAGAAATTTGTATAAAAAGAGTTCTTGTAATATCCTAACAAGACCAATTTTGATTGTTGTTAAAAAGCAAATAGTTTAACGATAAACACTCGTCTTTGGAGACTTATATCTGACGATCTATACGTTGAATCGAGACCAGCGTGATTTTAAATGAAAGGCGATTGCAAGAACTTTCTTTATGTGTGTTTATAATATTTTTTACTTGCAAAATGGCAGCGTAAAAGTAATTATTTATAAGGAAAAAAATTTCCGAGCATTTAAAATTGCTTAAAAAGTTGTTAATAATTATAAAATTGATATTCTGATGATGCCAGGCGATAGCTGGGAACATTAAGAGTACGTAAAAAAATCAGGACCGATTTTAAATAATCGGTTTGGCTCTGGCATTAATGCAAAAAAATAGTGTTTTTTTCCACCGAGTTTAGTTAACAAAAGAGTTGTGCGAAAACTATTCTACTGATCGAAATCAGCTTTGGGGGCTTTATTTATATTGCTTTGATGTACTTACATACAAACTTTCAAAAGGATAGGATCGGCCCTTAACAATTCTACAAGTGCTTCAAAAATACCCTATTTTTCATGCTTTTTTGCGCGTTTATTGCTATTTTGAAATATAATTATTGCATTTCCATTTTTTGGTTCAACTCTACCTTGTAGAAAATTTCATGTGGAACAACTTTGGTCCTATGAATATTTTCTCTAAAACGCATCGTAAAGAAGTTAATTTCAATATTATATGAGAAAAACCATGATTTTGACGTATTTTTTCACGTTTCGATTTTTCCTGCAAATTGCATAACTTTTTTTTTTGGTGCACCCCGATATTTTCGTTTTATATGTTATGGAGAAGCTATAGCCAAAAAAGATAATCTACGTCAGAAAGCATCCATATCTGAATGACTATGGGCTTAATGCTCCTGGCCTATTAATACTTTTATTAATTTTGTAATTATACTTGTAGTTTAATTTTTTAATTAAACTACTAATTTAACTAAATTTTTTAATTTTCATCAATTGTTGTAATTTTAATAGTTTAGCAGAGTAAGACATGTATATATGCTTATAGTGGGCAATTAATTCTCCATGGTATTTTTTCTGTCTATTTTTCTATTTAAACCTTTTTGGGCTTATGATAATTTTACACTTATTCAGAGTTAACGGATGTATGGAATGGAATATTTACTGCAACTGTTCCAATTTTTATATGCATAGTACAAAATTGTATTAAATTTTATAAAACCAGTATTGTAAGAATAATATATATACCGGGTGTCCCATTTTAAAACCACCAGGCAAATATCTCGAAAACTAAGGGAGATGGAAAAAAATTTTAATACAAAAGTTGTAGGGTTCAGAGGGGCCCAACTGATCGTGACCTTGGTTATGACCTTGAGGTCAATTATCAAGGTCATTTGAAGGTCAAATCGATTTTTTCAAATGGGAACCCCCACTTTTGACCTCGTAAATGGAAAGAGCGGAAAATTTTACGTTCAGATATGTCCTTGAGTCAAGGCCATGGTCATGGTCGTGGTCATGTTTAAAATCAAAATCAATCAACGCATCCAAACATTCCCATAATTACGCATACGAGTGTTAAATACAGAAGTTGTAGGGTTTGGAGCGGCCCAACTGATCGTAACCTTGGTTATGACCTTGAGGTCAATGATCAAGGTCATTTGAAGGTCAAATCGATTTTTCCAAATGGGAACCCCTATTTTTGACCTCGTAAATGGAAAGAGCGGAAAATTTGACTATTTTTACTATATCAATATTTACCAGGGTTAACCACTTATATCAAATAATAACAAAAGTTAATAAGTGTTGACCACCTGTATCCAATAGTGACCGGTAGTATTCAGCATTGATCGGTAATAGTCAATAATTATTACTGTTTACATCAAATTGTTTTCAAATTGAGCACACTTATATTGGCACAGAAAATTAAACTTTTCGTTTTAAAATATTGTATAGTATAATAACATATTATTTCTTTTGTGGTGTGTTTTGATAAATAATTGCATTTACAACTAAAAAAGAATGCCTGACTATTCTGCTAATGAAATAGTTGACATTCTTCTTCTTATTTTAGGAGAATGTCGACGAAACTATCGAGAGGCAAGCAGATTGTATCGTGCTCGGTTCCCTCAACGACAACATCCTGATCATACGGTAATACGTGACATTGAACTGCGCGGTCGACAAGGAAACTTCGTTCGAAGAAGGAGGACACTGAATGAACACGATTATGAAAATAATCCTCGCTTTCTTGCTGTTCTAGCCATGGTACATTTAAATGTTCATGTCAGTTTACGCGAAATCGAGTTAACAATGGGTATTCCAAGATCTACGGCCAGTAGATATTTACGATATGCGCGTTACCATCCTTACCACTCTAAATCAAGCTTTAACTGTGGAAGATTATCGACGGAGAATAACATTTTGCTAATGGGCAACACAACAAATTACTGATGATGAAAATTTCTTTAACAATGTTCTTTTTAGCGACGAGGCTACATTTCAGAGTACTGGTATGTTGAATCGCCATAATTGCCACTACTGGTCTCCTATTAATCCTCATTGGACGCGAGAAGTTGATCATCAGCATCGCTGGAATGTAACGGTATGGTGTGGTATGATTAACGGATGTCTGATTGGACATTATTTTTTTGAAGGTCACGTAACTCCACATACTTATTTACAGTTGCTGAGAGACGAGCTGCCACTCTTTCTAGAAAACGTTGATCTCCATACAAGGGCCAGAATGTGGCTACAACAAGATGGTGCTCCTCCACATTATGCCAGAATGTCAGAGATTTTCTTAATGAAAGGTTTAACGGTCGATGGATTGGTAGAGGAGGTCCCGTAGCATGGCCACCAAGATCTCCAGATCTGATATCTCCAGATTTTTATTTATGGGGCTTCCTAAAAAATACAGTCTACCGCAACAGGCCAAATACAAGAGATGACATGATTCAAAGGATTACACAAATCTACTTAAGTATTCCACGTCAAGTATTATTAAATACTGTTAGAAACTTTAAAAGGAGAATAGAATGTTGTCAACAAGTAAATGGTGCAACTTTTGAGCATCTTCTTCAGTAAATGGTGACCGAAACACTTGGATCCTATGACTAAATACACATAACGTGGAATTTTCCAATGAATTTTAGCTAGTCTGATCATCCCCGACCTTGCCTTAACTGGCCGGGTCATCTCCGACCTTGCCTTAACTGACCGGGTCATCTTCGACCTTCCTTTAACTGGCCGGGTCATCTCCGACCTTGCCTTAACTGGCCAGGTCATCTCCGACCTTGCCTTAACTGGCCGGGTCATCTCCGACCTTGCCTTAACTGGCCGGGTAATCTGCAACCTTGCCTTAGGTGACCGGGTCATCTCCGAATTTGCTCTTAACTGCACGGAAACTGACCATAACTTTGACCATGACCTTGACCCAAGGTCATATCAGAATTTTTCGGTTTTTCTATTTACGAGGTCAAAAGTGAGGGTTGCCGTTAAACAAAATTGATTTAACCTTCAAACGACATCGCCCTTGACCTCAAGTTCATGGTCAAGGTCACGATCAGTTGGACCCCTCCAAACACTATAACTTCTGTATTTAACAGAATGTTTGGATGCAATGATTGATTTTGATTTTAAACATGACCATGACCATGGCCTTGACTCAAGGACATATCTAAACGTAAAATTTTCCGCTCTTTCCATTTACGAGGTCAAAAGTGGGGGTTCCCATTTGAAAAAATCGACTTGACCTTCAAATGACCTTGATCATTGACCTCAAGGTCATAACCAAGGTTACGATCAGTTGGGCCCCTCTGAACCCTACAACTTTTGTATTTAACAATTTGACTCGTATACCTAATTATGGGAATGTTTTGATGCGTTTATTGATTTTGATTTTAAACATGACCATGACCATGACCATGACCATGACCTTGACTCAAGGACATATCTGAACGTAAAATTTTCCGCTCTTTCCATTTACGAGGTCAAAAGTGGGGATTCCCATTTGAAAAAATCGATTTGACCTTCAAATGAACTTGATCATTGACCTCAAGGTCATAACCAAGGTCACGATCAGTTGGGCCCCTCTGAACCCTACAACTTTTGTATTAAAAGTTTTTTTTCATCTCCCTTAGTTTTCGAGATATTTGCCTGGTGGTTTTAAAATGGGACACCCGGTATATGGGAGCGTCCAGCAGAAACAGGCCGACAAGAGCGCGCGGTGCCTTTTTTCGCGTAAAAGGCATAACAAACGCCAGAGCATTCTGTTTAACTCGTTCATAATCGTATGCTGCGTCTTTGAAAAAAAAGCCAAGGACCTATATCGATAGATTTTTTCCTGCTCTTTCCAATGGTGCCATTGTTTTTATTGCGAAACGCTTTCTTCCGGACGAAAACTCCAGTTGAATATTGAAAGCCATTTCTCTGAAAGTATATCATGTTTTTTTCAAAATAAACTACACCATTGGAAAGTACAACTCTTAAGCTTCAAACCCCTTTCTTGGAGAAGTTGGAGAAATAAAGGGTTTAAAAGTAACAACATGAAAAAGACAGCGCCGAGGGTCCGCGCGAGCCCCTCGCGCCCGTGTGTACGGCACGTTTAAGTGCACGCTCTATTCAATTCGCTAATAATCGTGTACCAAGTCTCTGAAAAAAGAACTAAGGACATATATAGATAGATTTTTTCCTGCTCTTTCCAATGGTGCTATTATTTTTATTCCGAAATGCTTCTGTTCGGGATTAGTACCCGAAGTGCCCGCTAGATGGCAAGCACCAAGCGCGCTACCTTCAATGAAAAACATCACCCCGCAGGCTTAAATAGAGGCCTGCGTCGCCCACTAGCCAGGTGCTTTATGCACATGCCTTATTACTTTGCCCCTTTGTCTTATTGGCTTAATAAAAAAAAGCTTAATAAAATGTCTAACATTTTAAATCCTTGCTGTAATCCATTTGATGAAATAAAGCATTCATCGAAACTTAGGTTTGTTTCCGATAAACTTAGAGCTTGTTATCCGCATTTAACTGATAGAGACAAAATATGCGATTCTTGTCGAATAAAATCTAATGCTCAGATTGAAGAAGAGAGTGAGATTTCAATAGAAGTTTCTAAAGAAATTATTTTTAATTTGAAAAAATTGTTGAATGACCAAAATTTGACAAAAATGGCAAAGATATTACTTTTGAAATTACTTCCTAAAAACTGGAGCACTCGCAAAGTAGCTAGATTTTCGAACTTGTCTCGTCGACTTTCATCAAAATGTAAATTATTTGATAACCCAGCCCAATTAAATGACAACAGAGGAAATAAAAAAATATCAAGTGATACTTTAGATCAAGCAAAGCTCTTCTATGAAAGTGATGAGAATAGTAGAATTATGCCAGGCTATAAAGATAACTAATGTATAAAAAATGATAATGGCACAAAAAATTACATCCAGAAACGGCTTGTTTTATACAATCTTCGAGAACTATATTTAAAATATAAGCAACAGTATCCTGGATCGAAAATAGGATTCAGTAAATTTGCCGAATGTCGTCCTAAATATTGTGTTTTAGCTGGTAGCAGTGGGACACATTCAGTGTGTGTTTGCGTTTATCATCAAAATGTTAAACTTCTGTTAGTTGGTTTAAGAAACTCAGGAGTTTCTTTTGATAGAATGAACACTTATAAAGATTGCATAGCCGAAATAGTTTATAAAAGTCCAACAGCGAAATGCTATTTAAATATGTGCGAAAATTGTCCTGGTGTCGAACCTCTAAAAAATGATCTAGAATTATTATTCGAAAGCTCTGAGATTAATGAAATAAAGTTTCAAATGTGGAAAACTACCGATAGATCAAGATTGCAAACTGAAAACGTTTCTAAGTCTTCATTTATCGATATTTTTTTTCCTCTTTTGTATAAACTTAAGACTCATTCATTTATTTCTAAACAACAGTCTTCTTATTTTCAATTTTTGAGAGAATCCTTATCTGAAGGAGAGTTTTTAATTTCTCTAGATTTTTCAGAAAACTATCCTTTTATAGCACAAGATGCAGCAGAATCTTTTCATTATAATAATAATCAATGTAGTTTAGCTACAATAGTCATTTACTATAAAGGATCAGAATCTAAAATTGAACACAAAAGCATGGTAGTTTTCTCAGATAGTTTAATTCATGACGTTGTTGCAGTTTATCTAATACAAGAAATTATAATTAATTTCCTTAAAAAGTCTTTCGATTTAGTTAGAAAAGTTATTTATTTTACTGATGGAGCTGCGTAACATTTTAAAAATAAACGCAATATCCAAAATCTTCTTCATCATTATGATGATTTTGCTGTTGATGCTGAGTGGCATTTTCATGCAACAGCCCACGGAAAAAATGCATGTGATGGAATAGGTGCTTCCGTGAAAAGCAATGCCAGACGAGAAAGTTTACGGAAAGTATCCGACAATTATATATTGACGCCCCAAGATTTATACAAATGGGCAACTGAGTATTTCAAAAATATTGAGTGCTTTTTTTCATCAAAAGACGATTACTTAAAGGCTACAGAAAAGCTACAAAACAGGCTAGCCTCAGCTAAGACAATACCTGGAACTCAATTGTTTCATTGTACTAAATTATTAAATGATGCCAAAAAGTTAGAACTTAAAAGATTTTCAGCGTCAGAAGATTCTCAATTATATCCACCGATCAAAAAAGAAAAATTACTTAAAACTCAAACAAAGAAAGAAGCGGATGTCGCAAAAAGGACAATTCTTATAAAATCAAAAAAATGTAAAAAAATTAGAATTTAAAGGAAAAAGTAATATTGTTATGCCAGATTAAACAATCTATAAGGTTATTTTAAATTTCGGTTTCAGTAAGCATATCGTATAAATAATTTGAAAAACAAATATACGTTGTACCTCCCACTTTGCTAGATATAACTATTTGATCTTTAAATTTTAGTTTAAGTCGGTTCTTTATTGTGTCTTCGTGAGGTATCACATCAAATGACTTCAAAACTTGTCTTAAATCTGCAATGGTGAATTGACATTCGTCACTTTCTAACATAAAGTTGTATATTTTTTCCATTGCTTTATCAACTTGATCTCGATACTTTTTATCACTTGGTTCTTTTATTTTTTGTAGATACTGATTTGTTATATTCTTACAACATTCATTGTGATATTTTGCTTTCAAGCTGATCAAATCTGGAGCGCCACTAACACGTTTAAAAATTTCACGATTATAATCATCGTCCAAAACTGTAAGCATTTTTAATAAATTAATGCTAAAGTCAGAAGACTTAATACAAATTATTTGTCTTCTCTGAGAAATGGCATATTTTTTTTGTTTTTCAATATTTGCCTCACACCCACATATAAGGCAGTTCTCTTCCCAATCAAAAGAATCGTTTGAAGGATTTTTTTCAGTACTACAACATGAGCTAGATCTTCTTAATTTCCTTTTTACAGGACTTACTTGAGAATCGGGTTGGCCTTTTCTTTTACTCGATTTGATATTTGTTTTATGCGTATAATTTCTTCTACATGATGGATGTACAAATAGTATGTCAGATGTTGTCACTGCTGAAAGTAATGTATCACCCCGTTCTTTCGATGCATTTTTTAGAGTCTCCTTACCTTTGGGGGTTACACTCGCAAGATTTTCAGGGGTAGTAAAATTACAAATGCAACACATATTTTTATCAACAGTACCACTGGTACTTGCTACTGGTACTTGCTCCTCCATTTTATTGTCTAAGCAATATTTTACAATTATCCAATGTTACTATTAACATATAACACCTATAAAAATCATTTTTCATAAATAAAAATTAAAAGTAAAATTATAGTTTAAAAATATATTACATAATTGACGAAGTTTCCGCTTACCTGTACTATAAAAATAATCTTATTTTACGTTCGAAGTAATGGTTACAATCAATATACATCATTATCCATAGTATTGGTAAATAAGTAACGTAATATTAAAGATAATTTTTCTTCATTAAGTTATCAATGATTCATGTAAATTTGAAGAGAACATTCTGAAAAAATAGAACTTGTATAAAAACTATAAAACTAATCAGTAATATGTAAATCGTGTCAAATAATAAAGAACATGTAAATTGCATGTATAAATTTGAAAATATTGCCGGATATATTTGGTTTGCCAAACCGGTTTAGATGTGACTAGCCTTCCTTATTTTGGAGCAGGTAAAAGAATTTGAAAAGGTACGTTACGCATAAATACAATTGTGACAAATATTATATTTCGAAACATCCTCTCTTAAAAAAACGATGGCAAGATATTTAGTAACGCTTAAAAACTCAATTTGATTGGTTCATGAGTACATCCGGTTGAATGGCGTAAACATACAAAATTTTAACCGCAAAATTCTAACCCTCAAAAATCGTAAAATGTTTTAGCGCGCGAAGCGCGCTGGATTTTAGTATCATAAACAGTATGATTAAAAATCATTTTACACAGATATTATTACGAATTGTATTTTTTATTATTATAAACATAACAATCAACGTTGGCGTTTTTAGCTTAACACAACTACAAAATAATAACACTGAAAGAACTGAATATATTATAAGTACAGCTTACCAGTTATATTCTGAATCAATATATATTCAGGCGTTTAGAACTTTAAGTAATTATTTTTACACAACATCACAACTACAATTAAATAATTTCGAATACGAACGGAGAAAAATACAACACGTCTTTCTTCTTTCGCTTTTAGATACATACTGGCTGTATACGAATAGCGTCGACAAGCAGGTATTCAAGCCGATGCTCCGTTTGCTCCGTTTGCTTTGTCTACGCAGGTATAGAGGATGGTACAAAATATATATATATATATATATACATAGCATAATTGGGCACTTTGAGGAGCTAGGGTCTCGACGCCCAGAGCACAGTCAGTGTGACTAAAGAAATCAACCTCTCACTGGGTACCGAAACTCTCGCGCCTCCTCAAAGTGCCCAATTCGCATACTTATAGAACTCCTCAAAGTGCCAAAAATCTCTTCAAAGTGCCAAATCTCCTCGAAGTGCCTAATTCATATACGTATATATAGAAATTTCTCCTCAAAGTGCACAATTGTTCAGCATATGTATATATATATATATATTTTGTTTGTACTATCCTCTACACATAATGTGTCTCTAGGCTTCGTACTATCCTATATACCTACGTACACAGAACTAAACGGAGCAAATATATATTATAGCGGATTTATTAATTATAGCGGATATAATATATCTCTTTTGTGAATCACTGTATTATTTCAACAACACCAATAATAATCTATTCCTGATTTTCAATGTTTAAATGAATTGGTGAATTACTTTTTAAACATGATGATAGTGTAGTGAACATAAATTCAGTCTTTATTATAAATATATCATTTTTTGCGAATGCTACCTTCACTTTTTTTTCTTTGCATTCTGCACATCGTTTATCATTTCTCCAACCATTAAGAAAAATACCATTTAGATATTTTTGCAGTCATCAATTATATTTTATCTTTAACTAATTCATGAATTGGAGCAAATGGCATTGTTAAGGATTTCATGTACTCCATTTTCTGTTTAATATCACAATTTTGGCAAACTTCTGATACTTTGATAGAAAAAGGTACAGTATTTATTAATAATTTTACTATTAAGTTTAATAAGTTTACTATCCGCCTTTCTTCATCTCTTTCTCCTATATGAAAAAGTATGCTTCCCCTTTTGTTGTAAAAATCTTCTAGTGATAAATTTTTATTAACATGATCAAAACTCACTTTCAAATAATTATTGCTTTTGTTTTCATCAATTGAATTTTTAATGAAACTATAGTATTTATAGGTATTCAAAAAGATTTCCGTAATTGAATCGAATGCACAAGTGTTAATAAATTATAAATAGGCACCTTCATATAGCAAGGAATCTAGTCCATTTCTTATTAGTGATTTATCTATTTTTTAGAAAAAGTGACTCGTGCGTTCCGGAAGTATAATTTGAGGTTGGTCGAAATAACGATCAGCGTAGAACCATGGTTTCAATAAAAACTTGTTTTATTACCGACGTTTCGGTGCTAAAGAGAGCACCTTCATCTGGGCTAAACGAAAAAATAATAAATACAAGGTTAATTACATGTATATACAGATGTTAACATAAGAACCATTAACTTTTCTTCGACATTTTTTCTAACCTAATAATAACAGAGGTTTACACCTTGGTTCGCATAACGACAGGTGACGTCGATTGTTTAACAAATTGGCACGAAATGCCTAGTCTTAAAGCCGATTTATTATTCAACTAGAACAATATAAAATAAACGTATTTTGAAAAATTGAATTTTACGTAAATTTTAAAAGTGTAAATATTGTAATAATAAAAAGAGCTAGGGCTCTTACCCGTCCCGGCGCTTTGGAGTCCCATTTTCCGACAATGAAAGAAAGGCGATTTTTCTGGAGTTTATATACCCACGGGGGTGACCGTTTAATTTTTCGCAATTTCAAATTGAGGACTAGGTAGTGGGAGGAGCGGGAGCGTGCTGGCAAGTAACGAACTGGACGGGCGGACTGCTGTGCTTTAGAGTGTACGGCTACCCGCGTTTACCATTAATTTTCTTATTGCAAAATGCCTGTTGGTTGCATCAACGGTTTTTTTAGGCACGACCGCTTCTCGGGAGAGCCTTATATTTTCACTAGAGCGAAAATTGTAACACTTCAAAAACGAACAATTTGTTGCATAAAAACTATTTTCCACCCAGAATTAGTTTATTTTAGGTGTTTTTTATGGTGTATGTGTGTATGTCCGTTCGTATGTAGTCAAGTTTATGGAAATCTCTGCGAATTTCCAATAGATCTTAACGAATTTTGGCCCAGATACTCGTCTAATTATAAGTAAGCTCCAGTCTTATACCGAGCCGAATCGATCAAAAAATAAAAAAACGCCAGAGCAAATAAAAATTTGAAAAAATCGATTTTTGAACATAATGTGAACAAAATTAATTTTACGTCAAAAAACAACAAATGCATCTGCTAAAACTAATTAAGACATGTCTTTTTTACATGGAAAATTTTTTCCTATGAACAATATTTAACAATGTAATAGCGAAAAAACCGATAAAATCGTCAAAAATAGTCGTTTTTTTGCTATAACATGACAGGATTTGATTTTACACAATAATGTTAAATGTAAAAGTTATAGATAATATTAAAACAAAACTTTTTTCTGTTAAACATTTTTTTGTACAATGAATTTCTGACGAGTTGAATTCATAAAAAAGATTTTTAACGCCTAAATATACATAAAAAGGATCATTTTCGGCTATAACTTGACAGGATTTGATTTTGCACAAAAATGTTGAATTTAAAAGTTATAGATAATATTAAAACAAAACTTTTTCCTGTTAAACATTTTTTTTTTACAATCAATTCCTGACGAGTTAAATCCAAACAAACGATATTTAACGCCAAAACATACATAAAATGGACGATTTTCGCTTATTCAACGATTTGATTTTACACAAAAATATTAAATGCAAAAGATATATGGATAACATCTAAACAAAACTTTTCTCCAATTAATATTTTAATGTACAATCAATCCTGATTACCTAAACCTATAAATACGACACTTTACATATTCAATTTTCGCTTATTTAACATGATTCGATTTGACAAAGAATTATTCAATGCAATAGCTTTAAATAATATCGGAAAAATCAATATAACATTCGAAAGATCATATAATTATAAAAATATAATCATAAGAACTAAAATTATATTTAATTACAATGTTAAAATAGTACATTACGATACTGCCACTGAAGTCACATGTATCGAACGATATTTTATAGCACGTTTACCTAAGTCCGCTGTCACGCCTATCCGTACCTTAAGCAATCCATTTTTGAGATGAATAGATGCAATAATCGACTACTTATGTCACGGGTAGGCGTGACTTAAATGCGGACTTAAGTCACACCGTGCTATAAAATGAGATAAACACATTGAAAACATAATTTAAAAAAGAAATATCTATTGTTTACAAAATGCCAAATATTATGTAAACTGAAACACTAATAAAAATATATAATAAGAAATATAAATTGATGTTAAAGTAACAAAAATTGAAAGATTAAATCCCTAAATGTTTTTTTACTTAAAATTATTCTAAGTTGGTCCAAGAAACAAATTATTTTTTTCTAAAACTTGGTCGTAGACAGGCAGCTAATATTGTATATAATCTAATCTTCTATTAACAATGTGATTAATAGAAGCTCTTCAAGTTTAAACCTTAAAAATAAAATTAAAAACAAAGATTAAATTTTCATTAAATATAAAATTGAGCCAAAGAATAAGCAAATATAATATTCAATCCTCACGACTCGTAACCATATTCCTGATATCACACATTAAATGATATTCGATGACGAATTAATCTACGAAATCATTTTGAGACCATGAATGAAAATCCTTGAGGATGCACTTATTATTTTGAAAGGTCCCATCTAATTAAAACAAAATAAAAGAAACAATAAAGTTGTTGTTGATAGGTAATGAGGTATGGCGGGTTGTTGTGGGGCGCAGGGCGGGGTCCAGGGGCAGAGCCCTGGTGGGGGCGTAGGGGCGAAGCCTCCACTGAGGGGGTGTGGGGGCGAAGCCCCCACTTAAAATAAAATTACTGATATATTAAAAAATATATATATATATATCAACATCGATATATATATAAACTTCTTTCTGAAATACGACCTTACTAAAAAAGTTAATGATTTTATTTTAATTTACACTTTATTTAATCCAACTAAAAGGAAAAGAAATTTTACTTTTATAAAATTGTAGCTATAAAATAGATAGAAAAAAAAATCGAAGTATCAATCTTGGTACAGAAATTGACAATGTGCTGGTATGGACTTCCTTGATATATATAATTTTACAATGTCGACGATCCAACGCCTAGAACGTTCGCGAGCTGACGTCACATGGCCTTATAAGGCAATATACGGCTCGCGCAGGTGCGCAGCCAATGAACGCCCTCCACGCGGTCCTCTCTCACCGCCCCTCCTCAACAAAGACTCGCCGACGGCACTTCGCAGCGCCGGCCGGCTCCTCAGTTCAAGCGCGACGGCCACAAGAGAGAGAACAGCAACTACGTGTAAGCCACGAGGCACAACGGACGGCTGCAATAAAGCTACTTATTTTCCTCCACACGAAACGCATTTAATTTTGAACCTCTCCGATCCACCCATTCAACTAAACTACAAAAACATACAACAATTATTATAATAAGAAAGGTTTGACCCGGCTTGCTACTAAAGTAGACATTTCGAATTCAAAAACGAATTCATAGATTTCATTTATTTCTCAGTTAAACATTTTGCTTCCTCCTAGAGGAAGCTTTGTGACAGTAAATTTTTTAGTTGTTGTAAAAACATGTTATAATTATGTTCCGAGATGTTAGGAATCAAAATACATGGTTTTTGAAAAATGTGTGTGTGTGTGTGTGTGTGTGTGTGTGTGTGTGTGTGCGCGTGTGTGTGTGTGTGTGTGTGTGTGTGTGTACGCCTAGATCTCAACTTCTACTCGGTCAATTTTGACCGGACAGGTCTCATTTTCCGGTCAAAATCCGTTTTTTAGGCACGACCGGTACTCGGGAGAGCCTTATAATTTCACCATAGCGAAAATTGTGTCACTTCAAAAACTAAGAATTTAATATGTGAAAAGTCGTTTCCAGCCAAAATGAGTGTGTTTGAAGCGTTTTCTGTGATGTATGTATGTCTGTACGTCCGTATGTAATCAAGTTTATCGATTATCTCAATGACTTTTCAACCGATTCCATCGGGATCGCGGGAAAATACTCCTCTAATTATACCTAAGTGCTGGTTCTCAATTGAGATAGATCTATGAAAAATTAAAAAAATGCGAGCACAAAGAAACATTTCAAACAAGTTCAGTGCTATGCCCATTATGATCATATTTCATACAATTTTATATATTTAGTTAAAATATATAAAATTCTTTTGGGCATTCCGAGGCAGTGCCTCGGCTAAATCTGAAAAATTGGATATCTCAATTTTTTTTATTAAATTATACCTACTTCTAGAAAGATGAAATTTGCTTAAAAAAACATACGGTGCCTGAAATACATTATAGAAGAAGAGTTCTATTATTCTTATACTTTTCTATATTAAATAGTAAAGCACATTTACTCAAACTAAACATCAACAACACTGAATGATAAGTACACCTGCTAAATCTGACTGGTGGCTTTTATATTACAGGAGCAGGATTAATTTATCTTTTCATCTTGAAAATTTCAGTCTCATTAATTTAATAGGTTTTCTCTTATGAAATCTGAAGCGCCATGTAGTATGAGCCTGTCCGAAAGATCTATAGAGTATCATGCTTAAATAAATATTCTGGAAACCTGCCAGAATTATGAAAAGTTGACTGTAACCTCTAAAAGTCAATTAATGGTGGTAATTAATCGATGAGCTCATTGTTCATTAACTACTACAATTAAACTGAATTTTACAGATTAAAATAACTTTTTTCACAATTTTTACACGTACTCAGATTTATTGTTACGGCAGGACAAGCTATAGATGTATAGAACTTTGAGACACACTCACAGTACACTACACTACAGTATACAGGACAAAATTAAAAACTTAATAAGAAAATTCATCCAGCTCCTACAATATAAAAGCCACTTGTCAGATTTAGCAGGTGCATTGAGCATTCAATGTTATCGATATTTACTTTGAGGTGATGTGTCCGTACTTAATCCAAAAGACTAACTAAGAATGATAGAAACCGGCTTCAGTAATGCATCTCAGACATTCCATGTATTTTTGAGTTGACTTTATCTTTTTGAAAGTACATGTAATTTAATAAAAAAAATGAAAATACAGTTCTATAAAAAATACACAAGCAGTACCTCAATAAAATCTGAGAAATTGCATGACTTAATTTTTTTTTTTTATTAAATTATACCTACAAAAAAAATAAAATCACCTTAAAAGTACATGAGATGTCTGAAATGCATTATAAAAGCAGATTTCTATCATTCAAAGTAAATATCAACCACATCAATAAATGAGGAATAGACCTGTTAAATTTGATCAGTCGCCTCTTATAGTTGCTGCTTTTTCTGAAAGGATAATGAAAACACTGAAACAAAAAATGAAGCTATAGCAATGGTCGAAAGCAGTAGATTACTGAAATAATAATTATTCAAAGAAGAGCCCACAAAGTGGTCACAGTGAATTAAAATAAATACAGACTAGATCAACTTCCATGGATAATCTGCAGAAAGATGAAGCTGCCAAGATGTATGTATCAGGAAGCCCTTCACTCAAGGTTACCCACTGTAATGCCATTGTTGAGTTTCTCAAAGTTGCCGTTCCCAATTTGGTCCTATTTTTTTGAAAGTCTCCTGCTTTATGATGGTCATATAATGACCATATTGGGAGCCCATTATAACTTCCAACCGATGCTGAAGAACTATACTGGGAAAAAAATTTGGTTTAGTACGTGTAGAAAAGAAAAGGGAAAATCAGAAAACTTTCTATCAACATGGTCTCTTTTGCCAGGAAGAAAAAACAAAAATAGAAATTCTTTAAATTTAATATGATAAATAATTACACTAAATAAAAAAAAACTAAAGAAATGGATTATCAATAACATATTTTACTAAATTCTGCTTAGAATAAATTATCACACTATCACCTATGGGTACATTCAAATACTTCACTTCTCCGTCGTGTTCGCCTAGGTGATCCTCGGGAAGTGAGTTTCGATGGAGGCCCTCGAGGAGAGTAGAATTGTATATGAAGACGTGTTGCCTTCTACAGGAGCTCTTCGCCGAGGGCAAAAAAAAATGTTAATAATGTATTAAGCATGAGTGGGGACGGAGAGAGCAGTATCGAACTGCCAGAAACAGAGGAATAGACATATGGAAAGTTGGAGGCTAGATTCGGCTATACTACAAGATAAAGGCCAAATCCGAAGTGAAGTACTTACTCGAATCTGTCGCGGAATCGCGGACTACATTCAATTGAACCTTTGCCGTCCTTCTACGATATCTTCGCCTAGGTGATGTCCTTGGGAAGTGGTAGTTGTGTTGACCGCCCTCGAGGAAAGAACAATTATATGAAGACATGTTGTCTTCTGCAGGAGCTCTTCACCTAGGGAAAAACAAAATATATTAATAATGTGTTAAGCAGCATGTATGAGGAGAGCAGTATCGAACTGCCAAGAACAGAGGAGTAGATAGATGGAAAGTTCGAGGCTAGATTCAGCTACACTACAGAATAAAGTCCAAATCCGAAGTGAAGTACTTACTCGAGTACTTGGATGCCATAAATTCCCATTGGTTGCTGAGTAGTTTCCAAATCTGTAAACAGAATAATCATTAGATATTTTATATATATATATATATATGGGAGCGTCCAGCAGAAACGGGCCACCGAGCGCGCGCGGTGCCTTTTTTCGCGTAAAAGGCGCTCTGTTTAACTCGCTCATAATCGCATGCTGCGTCTTTGAAAAAAAAAACCAAGGACCTATATCGATAGATTCTTTTCTGCTCTTTCCAATTGCGCCATTGTTTTTATTGCGAAACGCGTTCTTCCGGACGAAAACTCGAGTTGAATATTGAAAGCCATTTTTCTCAAAGTATATCATGTTTTTTTTTCAAAATAAACTACACCATTGGAAAGTACAACTCTTAAGCTTCAAAACCCTATCTTGGAGAAGTTGGAGAAATAAAGGGTTTAAATGTAGCAACATGAAAAAGACAGCGCCGAGGGTCCGCGCGAACCCCTCGCGCCCGTGCGTACGGCACGTTTAAGTGCACGCTCTATTCAATTCGCTAGTAATCGTGTACCAAGTCTCTGAAAAAAGAACTAAGGACATATATCGATAGATTTTTTCCTGCTCTTTCCAATGGTGCTATTATGTTTATTCGGAAATGCTTCCTTCTAGTTGAAAATTCCATTTGAATGTTTAAACTCTATTTTTTCAATAAAATATCAGTCTTTTCTTCAAAATGAATTATATTCTTCAAAAGTACAAGTCTTCAACTATAAAATATTATATTTTTAAGTTGAAACATGAAAAGTTCAAAAATAGTAAGATCAAAAAGACAGCGGCTGCCTGAACTTTTTACGCTATGCTCAAGGGCGGATTAATACACGCGATGTGCTATTTCGCCCTTTCTTTTTAATAAATATAAAATGTTTTGTAACTTACAATGCCAATGCGTGGACATAATTTTGTGGATCTAGTTGTAACAGTTAGTATAATATTACAATGAACTTTGTCCATTTATATAACAAAATTTGAAAAACATAATATATTAATAGTCCAGTCAATGGGGAGTTTCACCCACGAATTCTTGAAGGAAGAACCGAATTTCATAAAAATGTGAAATTAAGTGTATTTCATCGTGTAGAATAAAGTCTATATTGTGTCAATGTATGCTTTTGCCCGGGGTGGGGCGTAGCCACTCCTTTAACGGCGTGGAAAATAAAATGTTGAAAATAACTGGAGAAATCGATAAAGGGGTCAATTCTAAGCAAAAAATGTTATAGATACTTTTTTTTGAAAACCCAATACTTTTTGAGTTATTCGTGATTGAATATATTCATTTTCTACAAAAAAAACCATGTTTTTCAGTGGTTTTTCTCGATTAACTCGGAAAATTTTAATTCTACGAGAAAAAAAACCTTCGAAAGAAAATGAAGCTTATAAAAAAGGAAAAGATTGAGTTTTTTTTCATTTATGTAGGTCTAATAAGTGCTGAGATACGGCAGCTTAAATGTCATCTCTTGTCCGATGGCAACTAAATTTGCATCGTTTAACGTGAAATAACTCAAAAAATTTACATTTTAGAAAAAAAATTCATTAAACATTTTTTGAAGTGCTTAAAAAAATCTTCAAAATAAAATTTATTTTAAGCCATTAGCATAAAAATTGACGGAGTTATGATAAAAAAAAAGGAGCTAATTGATTTTTTTTTTTTAATACTGCAATAAAGTAATATATTTACCACCCGATTTTAAATTAAAGGCTATCCTTCTACAATTTACTTTATTTACATGCTTATAATATATCCTGAAAGTTTCAGCGATTTAGGATGCATATTGTATATAAATTTTAAACTTAAACAAAAAAAAAAGAAAAATTCAATTTTCAAAAAATTACAGTTTTTTTGAAAATCACATGAAAAATAAAAGAAATACAAAAATATGTTACATAGCAAAAATTTATCATTTTTACCGTAGAAAATTTTGCTTTTTTTTTTTTATTTCCGTAGGACAAAAATTAACCGAAATATAACTGTTAGAAGTTAGTAGGTTAGAGTATCAGCCATGCTTTTCAAGCGATTTATTGTACAACATTTTGTAAATAGCCCGTTAAAAAATATTCATATTGATAGGATTTGTAGCTGTTACAATTCCCTGTAAAGTGGATTTTGATTTTTTACGATAGCCTCAAAATTAAGGAAGTTATCGTTGAAAAACTAACCGTTTTTTTTCGGTGCGATTTTCAGAACATATCAAATTCTTGTCATGTACATTGTGTATGTGTGTGTGTGTGTGTGTGTGTGTGTATATATATATATATATATATACACACACACACACACACACACACATACACAATGTACATGACAAGAATTTGATATGTTCTGAAAATCGCACCGAAAAAAAACGGTTAGTTTTTCAACGATAACTTCCTTAATTTTGAGGCTATCGTAAAAAATCAAAATCCACTTTACAGGGAATTGTAACAGCTACAAATCCTATCAATATGAATATTTTTTAACGGGCTATTTACAAAATGTTGTACAATAAATCGCTTGAAAAGCATGGCTGATACTCTAACCTACTAACTTCTAACAGTTATATTTCGGTTAATTTTTGTCCTACGGAAATAAAAAAAAAAAAGCAAAATTATATATATATATATATATATATATACACACACACACACACACACACACACATACACAATGTACATGACAAGAATTTGATATGTTCTGAAAATCGCACCGAAAAAAAACGGTTAGTTTTTCAACGATAACTTCCTTAATTTTGAGGCTATCGTAAAAAATCAAAATCCACTTTACAGGGAATTGTAACAGCTACAAATCCTATCAATATGAATATTTTTTAACGGGCTATTTACAAAATGTTGTACAATAAATCGCTTGAAAAGCACACACACACACACACACACACACACACACAATGTACATGACAAGAATTTGATATGTTCTGAAAATCGCACCGAAAAAAAACGGTTAGTTTTTCAACGATAACTTCCTTAATTTTGAGGCTATCGTAAAAAATCAAAATCCACTTTACAGGGAATTGTAACAGCTACAAATCCTATCAATATGAATATTTTTTAACGGGCTATTTACAAAATGTTGTACAATAAATCGCTTGAAAAGCATGGCTGATACTCTAACCTACTAACTTCTAACAGTTATATTTCGGTTAATTTTTGTCCTACGGAAATAAAAAGAAAAAGCAAAATTTTCTACGGTAAAAATGATAAATTTTTGCTATGTAACATATTTTCGTATTTCTTTTATTTTTCATGTGATTTTCAAAAAAACTGTAATTTTTTGAAAATTGAATTTTTCTTTTTTTTTTGTTTAAGTTTAAAATTTATATAAAATATGCATCCTAAATCGCTGAAACTTTCAGGATATATTATAAGCATGTAAATAAAGTAAATTGTAGAAGGATAGCCTTTAATTTAAAATCGGGTGGTAAATATATTACTTTATTGCAGTATTAAAAAAAAAAAATCAATTAGCTCCTTTTTTTTTATCATAACTCCGTCAATTTTTATGCTAATGGCTTAAAATAAATTTTATTTTGAAGATTTTTTTAAGCACTTCAAAAAATGTTTAATGAATTTTTTTTCTAAAATGTAAATTTTTTGAGTTATTTCACGTTAAACGATGCAAATTTAGTTGCCATCGGACAAGAGATGACATTTAAGCTGCCGTATCTCAGCACTTATTAGACCTACATAAATGAAAAAAAACTCAATCTTTTCCTTTTTTTATAAGCTTCATTTTCTTTCGAAGGTTTTTTTCTCGTAGAATTAAAATTTTCCGAGTTAATCGAGAAAAACCACTGAAAAACATGGTTTTTTTTGTAGAAAATGAATATATTCAATCACGAATAACTCAAAAAGTATTGGGTTTTCAAAAAAAAGTATATATAACATTTTTTGCTTAGAATTGACCCCTTTATCGATTTCTGCAGTTATTTTCAACATTTTATTTTCCACCCCCTTAAAGGAGTGGCTACCCCCCCCCCCGGGCAAAAGCATACATTGACACAATATAGACTTTATTCTACACGATGAAATACACTTAATTTCACATTTTTATGAAATTCGGTTCTTCCTTCAAGAATTCGTGGGTGAAACTCCCCATTGACTGGACTATTAATATATTATGTTTTTCAAATTTTGTTATATAAATGGACAAAGTTCATTGTAATATTATACTAACTGTTACAACTAGATCCACAAAATTATGTCCACGCATTGGCATTGTAAGTTACAAAACATTTTATATTTACAAAAAAGAAAGGGCGAAATAGCACATCGCGTGTATTAATCCGCCCTTGAGCATAGCGTAAAAAGTTCAGGCAGCCGCTGTCTTTTTGATCTTACTATTTTTGAACTTTTCATGTTTCAACTTAAAAATATAATATTTTATAGTTGAAGACTTGTACTTTTGAAGAATATAATTCATTTTGAAGAAAAGACTGATATTTTATTGAAAAAATAGAGTTTAAACATTCAAATGGAATTTTCAACTAGAAGGAAGCATTTCCGAATAAACATAATAGCACCATTGGAAAGAGCAGGAAAAAATCTATCGATATATGTCCTTAGTTCTTTTTTCAGAGACTTGGTACACGATTACTAGCGAATTGAATAGAGCGTGCACTTAAACGTGCCGTACGCACGGGCGCGAGGGGTTCGCGCGGACCCTCGGCGCTGTCTTTTTCATGTTGCTACATTTAAACCCTTTATTTCTCCAACTTCTCCAAGATAGGGTTTTGAAGCTTAAGAGTTGTACTTTCCAATGGTGTAGTTTATTTTGAAAAAAAACATGATATACTTTGAGAAAAATGGCTTTCAATATTCAACTCGAGTTTTCGTCCGGAAGAACGCGTTTCGCAATAAAAACAATGGCGCAATTGGAAAGAGCAGAAAAGAATCTATCGATATAGGTCCTTGGTTTTTTTTTTCAAAGACGCAGCATGCGATTATGAGCGAGTTAAACAGAGCGCCTTTTACGCGAAAAAGGCACCGCGCGCGCTCGGTGGCCCGTTTCTGCTGGACGCTCCCATATATATATATATATATATAAAATATCTAATGATTATTCTGTTTACAGATTTGGAAACTACTCAGCAACCAATGGGAATTTATGGCATCCAAGTACTCGAGTAAGTACTTCACTTCGGATTTGGACTTTATTCTGTAGTGTAGCTGAATCTAGCCTCGAACTTTCCATCTATCTACTCCTCTGTTCTTGGCAGTTCGATACTGCTCTCCTCATACATGCTGCTTAACACATTATTAATATATTTTGTTTTTCCCTAGGTGAAGAGCTCCTGCAGAAGACAACATGTCTTCATATAATTGTTCTTTCCTCGAGGGCGGTCAACACAACTACCACTTCCCAAGGACATCACCTAGGCGAAGATATCGTAGAAGGACGGCAAAGGTTCAATTGAATGTAGTCCGCGATTCCGCGACAGATTCGAGTAAGTACTTCACTTCGGATTTGGCCTTTATCTTGTAGTATAGCCGAATCTAGCCTCCAACTTTCCATATGTCTATTCCTCTGTTTCTGGCAGTTCGATACTGCTCTCTCCGTCCCCACTCATGCTTAATACATTATTAACATTTTTTTTTGCCCTCGGCGAAGAGCTCCTGTAGAAGGCAACACGTCTTCATATACAATTCTACTCTCCTCGAGGGCCTCCATCGAAACTCACTTCCCGAGGATCACCTAGGCGAACACGACGGAGAAGTGAAGTATTTGAATGTACCCATAGGTGATAGTGTGATAATTTATTCTAAGCAGAATTTAGTAAAATATGTTATTGATAATCCATTTCTTTAGTTTTTTTTATTTAGTGTAATTATTTATCATATTAAATTTAAAGAATTTCTATTTTTGTTTTTTCTTCCTGGCAAAAGAGACCATGTTGATAGAAAGTTTTCTGATTTTCCCTTTTCTTTTCTACACGTACTAAACCAAATTTTTTCCCAGTATAGTTCTTCAGCATCGGTTGGAAGTTATAATGGGCTCCCAATATGGTCATTATATGACCATCATAAAGCAGGAGACTTTCAAAAAAATAGGACCAAATTGGGAACGGCAACTTTGAGAAACTCAACAATGGCATTACAGTGGGTAACCTTGAGTGAAGGGCTTCCTGATACATACATCTTGGCAGCTTCATCTTTCTGCAGATTATCCATGGAAGTTGATCTAGTCTGTATTTATTTTAATTCACTGTGACCACTTTGTGGGCTCTTCTTTGAATAATTATTATTTCAGTAATCTACTGCTTTCGACCATTGCTATAGCTTCATTTTTTGTTTCAGTGTTTTCATTATCCTTTCAGAAAAAGCAGCAACTATAAGAGGCGACTGATCAAATTTAACAGGTCTATTCCTCATTTATTGATGTGGTTGATATTTACTTTGAATGATAGAAATCTGCTTTTATAATGCATTTCAGACATCTCATGTACTTTTAAGGTGATTTTATTTTTTTGTAGGTATAATTTAATAAAAAAAAAAAAAAAAAATTAAGTCATGCAATTTCTCAGATTTTATTGAGGTACTGCTTGTGTATTTTTTATAGAACTGTATTTTCATTTTTTTTATTAAATTACATGTACTTTCAAAAAGATAAAGTCAACTCAAAAATACATGGAATGTCTGAGATGCATTACTGAAGCCGGTTTCTATCATTCTTAGTTAGTCTTTTGGATTAAGTACGGACACATCACCTCAAAGTAAATATCGATAACATTGAATGCTCAATGCACCTGCTAAATCTGACAAGTGGCTTTTATATTGTAGGAGCTGGATGAATTTTCTTATTAAGTTTTTAATTTTGTCCTGTATACTGTAGTGTAGTGTACTGTGAGTGTGTCTCAAAGTTCTATACATCTATAGCTTGTCCTGCCGTAACAATAAATCTGAGTACGTGTAAAAATTGTGAAAAAAGTTATTTTAATCTGTAAAATTCAGTTTAATTGTAGTAGTTAATGAACAATGAGCTCATCGATTAATTACCACCATTAATTGACTTTTAGAGGTTACAGTCAACTTTTCATAATTCTGGCAGGTTTCCAGAATATTTATTTAAGCATGATACTCTATAGATCTTTCGGACAGGCTCATACTACATGGCGCTTCAGATTTCATAAGAGAAAACCTATTAAATTAATGAGACTGAAATTTTCAAGATGAAAAGATAAATTAATCCTGCTCCTGTAATATAAAAGCCACCAGTCAGATTTAGCAGGTGTACTTATCATTCAGTGTTGTTGATGTTTAGTTTGAGTAAATGTGCTTTACTATTTAATATAGAAAAGTATAAGAATAATAGAACTCTTCTTCTATAATGTATTTCAGGCACCGTATGTTTTTTTAAGCAAATTTCATCTTTCTAGAAGTAGGTATAATTTAATAAAAAAAAATTGAGATATCCAATTTTTCAGATTTAGCCGAGGCACTGCCTCGGAATGCCCAAAAGAATTTTATATATTTTAACTAAATATATAAAATTGTATGAAATATGATCATAATGGGCATAGCACTGAACTTGTTTGAAATGTTTCTTTGTGCTCGCATTTTTTTAATTTTTCATAGATCTATCTCAATTGAGAACCAGCACTTAGGTATAATTAGAGGAGTATTTTCCCGCGATCCCGATGGAATCGGTTGAAAAGTCATTGAGATAATCGATAAACTTGATTACATACGGACGTACAGACATACATACATCACAGAAAACGCTTCAAACACACTCATTTTGGCTGGAAACGACTTTTCACATATTAAATTCTTAGTTTTTGAAGTGACACAATTTTCGCTATGGTGAAATTATAAGGCTCTCCCGAGTACCGGTCGTGCCTAAAAAACGGATTTTGACCGGAAAATGAGACCTGTCCGGTCAAAATTGACCGAGTAGAAGTTGAGATCTAGGCGTACACACACACACACACACACACACACACGCGCACACACACACACACACACACACACACACACACACACACACACACACACATTTTTCAAAAACCATGTATTTTGATTCCTAACATCTCGGAACATAATTATAACATGTTTTTACAACAACTAAAAAATTTACTGTCACAAAGCTTCCTCTAGGAGGAAGCAAAATGTTTAACTGAGAAATAAATGAAATCTATGAATTCGTTTTTGAATTCGAAATGTCTACTTTAGTAGCAAGCCGGGTCAAACCTTTCTTATTATAATAATTGTTGTATGTTTTTGTAGTTTAGTTGAATGGGTGGATCGGAGAGGTTCAAAATTAAATGCGTTTCGTGTGGAGGAAAATAAGTAGCTTTATTGCAGCCGTCCGTTGTGCCTCGTGGCTTACACGTAGTTGCTGTTCTCTCTCTTGTGGCCGTCGCGCTTGAACTGAGGAGCCGGCCGGCGCTGGCGCTGCGGTGCCGTCGGCGAGCCTTTGGTGGGGAGGGGCGCTGAGCGAGGCCCGCGTGGAGGGCGTTCATTGGCTGCGCACCTGCGCGAGCCGTATATTGCCTTATAAGGCCATGTGACGTCAGCTCGCGAACGTTCTAGGCGTTGGATCGTCGACATTGTAAAATTATATATATCAAGGAAGTCCATACCAGCACATTGTCAATTTCTGTACCAAGATTGATACTTCGATTTTTTTTTCTATCTATTTTATAGCTACAATTTTATAAAAGTAAAATTTCTTTTCCTTTTAGTTGGATTAAATAAAGTGTAAATTAAAATAAAATCATTAACTTTTTTAGTAAGGTCGTATTTCAGAAAGAAGTTTATATATATATCGATGTTGATATATATATATATATTTTTTAATATATCAGTAATTTTATTTTAAGTGGGGGGCTTCGCCCCCCACACCCCCCTCAGTGGAGGCTTCGCCCCCTACGCCCCCACCAGGGGCTCTGCCCCTGGACCCCGCCCTGCGCCCCACAACAACCCGCCATACCTCATTACCTATCAACAACAACTTTATTGTTTCTTTTATTTTGTTTTAATTAGATGGGACCTTTCAAAATAATAAGTGCATCCTCAAGGATTTTCATTCATGGTCTCAAAATGATTTCGTAGATTAATTCGTCATCGAATATCATTTAATGTGTGATATCAGGAATATGGTTACGAGTCGTGAGGATTGAATATTATATTTGCTTATTCTTTGGCTCAATTTTATATTTAATGAAAATTTAATCTTTGTTTTTAATTTTATTTTTAAGGTTTAAACTTGAAGAGCTTCTATTAATCACATTGTTAATAGAAGATTAGATTATATACAATATTAGCTGCCTGTCTACGACCAAGTTTTAGAAAAAAATAATTTGTTTCTTGGACCAACTTAGAATAATTTTAAGTAAAAAAACATTTAGGGATTTAATCTTTCAATTTTTGTTACTTTAACATCAATTTATATTTCTTATTATATATTTTTATTAGTGTTTCAGTTTACATAATATTTGGCATTTTGTAAACAATAGATATTTCTTTTTTTAAATTATGTTTTCAATGTGTTTATCTCATTTTATAGCACGGTGTGACTTAAGTCCGCATTTAAGTCACGCCTACCCGTGACATAAGTAGTCGATTATTGCATCTATTCATCTCAAAAATGGATTGCTTAAGGTACGGATAGGCGTGACAGCGGACTTAGGTAAACGTGCTATAAAATATCGTTCGATACATGTGACTTCAGTGGCAGTATCGTAATGTACTATTTTAACATTGTAATTAAATATAATTTTAGTTCTTATGATTATATTTTTATAATTATATGATCTTTCGAATGTTATATTGATTTTTCCGATATTATTTAAAGCTATTGCATTGAATAATTCTTTGTCAAATCGAATCATGTTAAATAAGCGAAAATTGAATATGTAAAGTGTCGTATTTATAGGTTTAGGTAATCAGGATTGATTGTACATTAAAATATTAATTGGAGAAAAGTTTTGTTTAGATGTTATCCATATATCTTTTGCATTTAATATTTTTGTGTAAAATCAAATCGTTGAATAAGCGAAAATCGTCCATTTTATGTATGTTTTGGCGTTAAATATCGTTTGTTTGGATTTAACTCGTCAGGAATTGATTGTAAAAAAAAAATGTTTAACAGGAAAAAGTTTTGTTTTAATATTATCTATAACTTTTAGATTCAACATTTTTGTGCAAAATCAAATCCTGTCAAGTTATAGCCGAAAATGATCCTTTTTATGTATATTTAGGCGTTAAAAATCTTTTTTATGAATTCAACTCGTCAGAAATTCATTGTACAAAAAAATGTTTAACAGAAAAAAGTTTTGTTTTAATATTATCTATAACTTTTACATTTAACATTATTGTGTAAAATCAAATCCTGTCATGTTATAGCAAAAAAACGACTATTTTTGACGATTTTATCGGTTTTTTCGCTATTACATTGTTAAATATTGTTCATAGGAAAAAATTTTCCATGTAAAAAAGACATGTCTTAATTAGTTTTAGCAGATGCATTTGTTGTTTTTTGACGTAAAATTAATTTTGTTCACATTATGTTCAAAAATCGATTTTTTCAAATTTTTATTTGCTCTGGCGTTTTTTTATTTTTTGATCGATTCGGCTCGGTATAAGACTGGAGCTTACTTATAATTAGACGAGTATCTGGGCCAAAATTCGTTAAGATCTATTGGAAATTCGCAGAGATTTCCATAAACTTGACTACATACGAACGGACATACACACATACACCATAAAAAACGCCTAAAATAAACTAATTCTGGGTGGAAAATAGTTTTTATGCAACAAATTGTTCGTTTTTGAAGTGTTACAATTTTCGCTCTAGTGAAAATATAAGGCTCTCCCGAGAAGCGGTCGTGCCTAAAAAAACCGTTGATGCAACCAACAGGCATTTTGCAATAAGAAAATTAATGGTAAACGCGGGTAGCCGTACACTCTAAAGCACAGCAGTCCGCCCTTCCAGTTCGTTACTTGCCAGCACGCTCCCGCTCCTCCCACTACCTAGTCCTCAATTTGAAATTGCGAAAAATTAAACGGTCACCCCCGTGGGTATATAAACTCCAGAAAAATCGCCTTTCTTTCATTGTCGGAAAATGGGACTCCAAAGCGCCGGGACGGGTAAGAGCCCTAGCTCTTTTTATTATTACAATATTTACACTTTTAAAATTTACGTAAAATTCAATTTTTCAAAATACGTTTATTTTATATTGTTCTAGTTGAATAATAAATCGGCTTTAAGACTAGGCATTTCGTGCCAATTTGTTAAACAATCGACGTCACCTGTCGTTATGCGAACCAAGGTGTAAACCTCTGTTATTATTAGGTTAGAAAAAATGTCGAAGAAAAGTTAATGGTTCTTATGTTAACATCTGTATATACATGTAATTAACCTTGTATTTATTATTTTTTCGTTTAGCCCAGATGAAGGTGCTCTCTTTAGCACCGAAACGTCGGTAATAAAACAAGTTTTTATTGAAACCATGGTTCTACGCTGATCGTTATTTCGACCAACCTCAAATTATACTTCCGGAACGCACGAGTCACTTTTTCTAAAAAATAGATAAATCACTAATAAGAAATGGACTAGATTCCTTGCTATATGAAGGTGCCTATTTATAATTTATTAACACTTGTGCATTCGATTCAATTACGGAAATCTTTTTGAATACCTATAAATACTATAGTTTCATTAAAAATTCAATTGATGAAAACAAAAGCAATAATTATTTGAAAGTGAGTTTTGATCATGTTAATAAAAATTTATCACTAGAAGATTTTTACAACAAAAGGGGAAGCATACTTTTTCATATAGGAGAAAGAGATGAAGAAAGGCGGATAGTAAACTTATTAAACTTAATAGTAAAATTATTAATAAATACTGTACCTTTTTCTATCAAAGTATCAGAAGTTTGCCAAAATTGTGATATTAAACAGAAAATGGAGTACATGAAATCCTTAACAATGCCATTTGCTCCAATTCATGAATTAGTTAAAGATAAAATGTAATTGATGACTGCAAAAATATCTAAATGGTATTTTTCTTAATGGTTGGAGAAATGATAAACGATGTGCAGAATGCAAAGAAAAAAAAGTGAAGGTAGCATTCGCAAAAAATGATATATTTATAATAAAGACTGAATTTATGTTCACTACACTATCATCATGTTTAAAAAGTAATTCACCAATTCATTTAAACATTGAAAATCAGGAATAGATTATTATTGGAGTTGTTGAAATAATACAGTGATTCACAAAAGAGTCACTATCACATTATATAGCTTATTGCTATGTTAATGGTATTTTTCAGAAGAAAGATGATATGTCAATGTACGTCGAAACTTTAAATGAATAGCCTTCTAATACAAAATTATCTTTATTTATTTATGCAGTACAGTAGGATAACAAATATATCTATTCGATTATTCTGTAAAAAATGAAAATCTATTTGAAATTAAATAAATTATTTACCTTAACAGTTTGTTCCATTTTTAATTTACTGAAGTACGTTCCATGTGTATAAAAAATTCCATCACTGTTTTACAAAATGGTAGATAAAACGAATAACTTGTTCCTGTTTCTTATATCAGATATATACAAATAGTTTTCCTTTCTAATACTGTATGGTACCGATATTAATAAAAAAAATATAGAATGCAATCAACATTCTACAGTCATACTAGATAGGTTCCAACTATAAAAATTAATTATATTACATATGAAAAATCAGTGTATCAGAAAAAGTGATTAGGCTTAAATTTTGATTTATCTATTAACTTCCTAATGGATATTTATGGATAATTCTTACTTTGTAAACTTTGCACGTACAATCCATGGTATACCTGGTGTAATTATTTTTCATATACATCTATTCCATTATGTTAAACATCCTCAAAATACACAGTCTTGATACATTATTACCATAACTACGTTTTGGTAGTAAATTTTTATTTTGTTTACATGTAGTAAAACCATATCCCAATTTTTGACTTTTGTGTTTTGCTACGTTACTTAAAATTTCTGCAAATTCATAAAAACTCTTTCTGCTTTTCAAAGCTTAAATACTTCCGTTCACTAATATTTAATAAAATACTGAACGATATTCTATGATTTCTTGTTTAGGTAATGCTTGATCTGTGGAAGATGCTAGACTAATTATTAAAATAATTAAAATTAAAATTAAGAATAATTTTAAGAAATCAAGAAATACTTAGAAATAAACTTACATTCTAAGGAAGCCAGGTATATAAGCGATGTCATATTTCAATTATCAGTCTGCTAATTTTTAAATTTTAAAAACTCGAGCACTGAATATTTTTCTTCCAGTGAAATCACATTAAATTCACTTTAATTTTATGCATGAGTTCTCCTTTCCTTCATTTTCAATTATATTTTATAATGTTTTGAATCTAGGGAAATCTTTGTGTAAAACAAGATCTTTACTTTTAGTTAATAATGCGTAAAGGAAATCTTATAAAAAAATCGTCTGGTGTCTCTACACCAGACGATTTCTCTAAAATGACACTTTTTAATGGTATTAGTGTTTTTAAATAGTCATTGATTTCTAATAATTGTTGAGATTAACTTGAATTCTTGATATATTTGGACCTTGAATAAGTTCTCGCTGTTTTTTTGTGAAAATTGATACTTTATTTAAAGTATGTAGTAAAAAGCATGTCACTCAAAATATTTCCCATAACTAGTCACTACTTTCTCACATCTTTCTGGCAATTTACGGATTCTATCTCGGAAGAACGGCTCGTCTTTTGAAGCTATCCAAAAATCGACCCACTTTTCGGCATCTTCATAAGAATGGAAGTACTGCTCAGCCAAGCAATGAGCCATCGACCGGAACAAGTAGTAGTCGGAAGGAGCAATGTCTGGGCTATACAGCGGGTGAGGTAGGACATCCCATTGAAGCGCCTTCAAAGTTTCTTTGATAATTTTTTCAACATGTGGCCGAGCATTGTCATGTAACAAAATCATCTTGCCATGTCTCTGCCCGTACAGCGGCCGCTTTTCCTATAGGGCTCGGCTCAAACACATCAATTGCAGTCGATAGCGATCTCCTGCGATAGTTTCGTTCAGTTTCAGGAGTTCATAATAAATTACACCCTGCTGATCCCACCAAATGCAGAGGAGAAGCTTCGAACTATGGATATTTAGCTTTGCGGACGATGTTGATGCATGGCCGGGCTTTTTACGATTTTTTACACTTAGGATTATCGTACTGTATCCACTTTTCATCGCCAGTCATGATACGATGCAAAAAACCTCTTCTTTTCTGCCGTTGAAGCAGCACTTCACACGTGAGAAAACGCCGTTCGACGTCGCCCGGCATCAACTCATACGGCACCCAATGTCCTTGCTTCTGGATCATACCTAACGTTTCCAAACGCTTCGAAACTATTGTCTCATCTACTCGTAATGATTTTGTATGTATAGTTAGCGTCTGACATGAGTCTTCATTTAGTAATTCCTCCAATTCTTGGTCTTCAAACTTTTTGGTGCATCAGCACGTTCTTTATCTTGAAGCGTCGAAACTAGTCTCTGCATGTCGTTTCCGACAGAGCATGGTCACCGTAAGTTTCAACAAGAATCCTGTGCGCTTCAGCTGCACATTTTTTTTTAATAAAATAGTGCAATAAAATTCCCCGCAAATGCTCTTTACTTGGCACAAAACTTGACATTTTTAGTTCTTACTTAAGTTCTTTGACACTTAAGTTCAAACTTACCGACAGTACTTCCTTATAGATGCCTTAGCATCTGAAATTACATACACTTAGTCCTGGTAACGCCATCTGTTAGGAAACAGCGAGAACTTATTCAAGGACCCAATAAGTAAGTTCCAGAAAAATTTATCAAATTACATGAGAATTACACAAGATAAAATTAAACGTTGCTGCAAGATAAAGATCACTATTCTTTGATTTTCTGAAAATATTAAAGAAAAATAATATTTAACATTACTAAATATACAGTAATATAGAATAGAAAGCAAAAATACAAACTTGAATTGTATAATTAATAGAGCTATTCTCCAATCATCGTTTATAAGCAAACTTAGAATATCCAAATCCTGAGAAAGGAATATTTCCTTCATTTCTTCAATTTCATTAACGTCAAATAAACTTGTGTAGTTAGGATTGTTCAAAATTCTCCTAGCAGATCCATTAATATCTCCCATAACAGCAAAGCATGAAAAGTAACCTCCTATCCGATGTTTGTTTATCAATGTATTTCTAAATATTTGAGGAGTTATAATAATAGTTAACGAAATTTGTCAACACATAAACATTAATTATTATACAAACTGATATTCAAATACTTTAATGGATGAAATTAATTTAAAATAACAAAAAATTTCATACTCAATCCAATATCGAATATTGAAGTTTTATTTTAATTTAATTTTATTTTATTTGACTAGAGTAAATTATATATTTGTTATTTTATAAACTTTTAATTTATATAATATTTATATAAAAATGGTGTTTCAATACAAGTCATATGTTAATTTTATTGAATTATTGTAATTAAAATAAATTGTAATTTTACGTAGCCTCAAAAACTATCACTATGTATAAACAAAAAAATAAGAAATACATTAAACGCGAACATAAACAAATACGTACAATCATTTTAATAAAAAAATTAATAAAAATGAATTTAACAATAAATTTAATATTTGTAATATAATAAATTATATTGAATTCAGATGAGGGATCGATCTGACGGTGGCTAAGGGAAAAAATCAAAATGCAAGATTCCTTATAATTATTTTACGATGTTCCGTTGGCATGATCCGCCAACCTCTTAAGGCTATATAATTTATTTAACAAAAAGAAGAATTTAACAAGTTTGTATAAACTACCACTCGCATTACAATAGAAAAAGACAATAAATACCTTATCTCATACGTGTCAGACTGAGCACATAGCGTCAATTTGAGAGTATATCGCAATGATAAGTCGCATTTATAGTCGATAATGTTTGTGTGTTAGTGCATGTGTTTACAAACAGTAAATAAAGTGTGTATATATATGTACATCCACACATACACACACACACACACACACACACATATGCATGTATATATATGTGTGTATCCATATCTATATATGCGTAGGGGAAACCAGCGATACTTCTATTCAATTTAAAATTCATAATAACGAAACATATGCAGAATTTAGAAATTTCACGTCACCTTTTCTATTGGTGTTATTTTTATCGTTTTTAATGTGAATCATTTCCGATATTAGTCGTTTTTTGTAAATTGATTCGTAATCTATAATTTTAGTGTTGTTCCAATCAAATTCATGTGAGAATTGGATCATGTGTTGAGAAACAACTGCTTCGCTGTTGTTCTTTTTATGTTCGTTAATTCTAGTTTTGAGAGTGCGCTTGGTTTCTCCTACGTATGCCGCCGGACATGATTCACATACAAACTTATATACAACGTTCGTCCGATCCCACTTATTTGTGATATCTTTATCTAGAGTAATTATCGAGTTCAGATTTTTCTTAACTATAGGGGAACCTCGAAAGTTGAAAGATTTTAATATCGCTGCAATTTTGTCGTATCGGTCGTTGAGAGGTAGAGAAATGTGCGGAATAAATCTATTGGGTACAGTAGTGACATTGTAGTGTTGATACTGTTTGCTTTTCTTTAATCGAGTGTATATGGGACGTTTAATGAATTTTAAGGGATAGTTGTTATTTTGAAGAGTTTTTAAGACTATGTCGAGATTTTCCTTATGAAACTTTTTATGTGAAAACGAAATTGCTCTGTCGACAAGATTGTAAATAATATTTGTTTTTTGTTTTATTGGATGTTTGGAAAGGAAATTGATTAATCTGCCCGAGGAAGTGGGTTTGTTGAACCAGTCTGTAATAATTGTATTATATTGTAGAATCAGAGTCATATCTAAAAAACTGATTTTTTGATTTTGTTCTAATTCATAAGTGAATTGTAATCTATTGTTATATAAGTTAAACGTTGTTAGTACTATATCAGGCTGTCATAGTCTGTAAAGGGGTAACCCGATACAGGTAAATCCTCAACCTCCACGTCCACGTACGTGACAGCTGGAAACGTCTTCTGTCGCGTCAATGCTTCCAACAGCAACGCTACAACAGAAACGGCTGACGGAGGCTCTGGGTCACGGGTTACACCCTTCCCGTGTGGGGCGCGGAGCCTAAAAAAGGGAACCTCCGAGCTTCATTAAGCGAGAAGGGACAAAGAGTCAAGAATAGTGGTACCTGACTCTGCTACAGCCACTCATCACAAAGAAAGAAACACACAACACCTCTAACACGCAGTACACTGACAGACGAACACGCACGACACTTGCACAGCAGAACCTTTGGACGACGGACTACGAGCTTCGCTGTGCTGGCTTGCGGTCCCGCAACCCCGGCCCGCAGAGGGTACACCGGATAAAACCAGTCCGGCCGCCATCGGATAGTGGCCGGAGCGCTCCTGGGCCGCCGGTAGTGAGGGGCCCGAACCCTGCATTAACCAGCAGGGAGGCTGCCCTGCATAACGGTGTATAATCCCTCTCCCGTATCAGTGCCGGGTGGTTCCCGGGTGGGACGCTGCTGCGGGGTGGGGGGCCCCGACGAGGCCACTGCGGCCTACCGGGGTGGCGGAACTTCCCGGAAGTACGCCGGCGGATGCCCCTGATCCTAGGCCGAAGGTACTCTGACCAACACAACACAACCCACACGAAGTTAGTTTTCAGGAGAGTAAAAAACAAAATGCAAGACAAAAGTACAGAAAACGCAGTTAGAGCGCAAACTGCATCGGGTGTCCCGCCCAACACCGAGTACCTGACACCAGGCAACACTCAGGAGATCAGACATAGAACAGCCAGCACGTCAAGCTTTTATAGCGCCATCAGCGACGCTAGCACCTCTGGCACGTCGCCTGACGACGTCACAGGGCCCTCCAACTTGGAGCACGAGGTAGACAAAACCGTAAGCAGCATGCTGGCTGAGATTAAAATAATGGAGAGAGCAACGGAGAAGCAGAAGAACATCTCCAAAGATGTTAAAGAGGGGCTGAAGACGCTCAGGGCTCTGCTGGCGGTACTCCAAACCGCACGCGAAGAAGCCAAGAGGAAGGCCCGTACAATCAGGCTTCCCAAACGGCGTAGAGGTGCAGGGGACAGTCCAGAATCACAGCCTGAGACCCAAAAAACCAAGAAGAAGAAGACTGCCAGCAACATCCAACGCCCCCAAATCCAGGTATCAGACGACAGAGGGGACCTGGTTGAAACCCAAGTAGGCACAGGTGAAAATCCCCAAGAAGGCTGGAAAACTATGGAGAACAAAAAGAACAAAAAGAAGAAAAAGCAATGGGGGGCCCCAGACCGCCACTACGTCCAAACTGCAAGGCCTCTAAACAACGGGGCGGCGTAGTGCTAATCGTGCCCAAAGACGGCAAGACCTTCGTGGACGTGGTGCAGACGCTACGTACGGTTGACACTTCTGATAACAACCTCCAAATCAGAGGAGTCACAAAGACGAAGGGCGGCGCCGCACTAGTACGCACCAAAGGAGATGGAAGCACTCACGGAAACCTGAGTGGATGTCTCCTGGAGATGCTAGGCGAACAGGGGACAATCAAGGACATGACCCGAAAAGTGACCCTGGAGATACTGGACCTGGATTGCCTTACAGATACTGACGAAGTACGAATCGCACTAGACGGAGTACTCAACCCGGGCGCGGATAGACGGGTCTCGGTCCTCGGGCCAAACAGCCGAGGACAGAAGATGGCTATCTGCGAGCTCGGAGACCGAGACGCGACACGGCTACTCGAGATGGGACGTATAAAGATAGGGTTTGTCAGCTGCCGAGTGAGGACCCGACTGATGGTGCCGAGATGCTACAAGTGTCTCGGCTACGGCCATTACCGTACAAACTGTAAAGGACCGGACAGACGCGACTGCTGTTGGAAGTGTGGAAAAAATGGACACAGGGCTGGGGCCTGCACGGGTGCTCCCCTCTGTTTCTTGTGCCCATCACAGGAAGGCGGAGGGGCAGCGCACGTTCCGGGCACGGCGCTCTGCACCGCATTCAAAACAGCGCTGACGGAGGCAAGAGCGAGACAGAGGACCGTTCGCACTTAACAAGACGACGACAGTGCTCCAAGGCAACTTGAACGGCAGTAGCCTGGCTCATGCCTTACTGCCCCAGCTTGCCGAGGAGATGAACGCGGACGTTATAATGATAAGCGAGCCGTACAGAGACAGAGACAGCCCGACTTGGTTCGTTAATACCTCCCGTTCTGCGGCGCTGTGGTTCCGGGGGCGGGCCAGGTCGCGTATCACAAGCCAAGGGAGGGGCGAGGACTACGTCTGGGCGCGGGTGTCTGATGTGACGTATGTCAGCGTGTATCTTACTCCGAACTGTAGCGCCGCGGAGTTCGAACGAAAGGTGGCGGCCCTCGAGGACGCGCTTAGGGGCATCCCCGGCCCCGTTATCTTCGCGGGGGACGTTAACGCCAGAGCCATTGAGTGGGGCATGCCGACGACGAACAAACGTGGACGGCTGCTGTTGGAATTGGCCGCGAGGCTAGACCTAACAGTAGCAAACGTGGGACAGGCGACGACTTACAGGAGACCCGGCTATGGCGCATCCATCCCAGACGTGACCTTTGTGACGACTGGACTTCTCCGAAATGTCGAGGGGTGGCGGGTGTTCGAGGGCTACACGGCCAGCGACCACCAGTACATCATCTTCGGAGTGACCGACAAAGCACAGAACATAACAGGGACCGCCCAAACTCCCGCGGGATGGAACATGAAAAAACTAGACGTTGACAAACTGACGGCACAGCTGGACAGTGAACCGGACCCGACAACGGCGATCTCTCGCGGCATCAGTGGTAGGGAAAAGGCTGAAAAGCTAACAGAGGAAACGTCGGGGCTCTTGAGATGGCTCTGTGACGCCTCTATGCCAAGAAAACGGACGAGACGTGACAAAGAACCGGTGTACTGGTGGACCGAAGATATCGCGCGTCTCCGACGCGAATGCCTACGGCTCCGACGGAGGGTCCAGCGCGCCCGCAGCAAAGCGGACGCGATGGCCCACTCGGAGGAGTACCGGGTAGCGCGCAAAGAACTGAGGCGCGCTATCAATGACAGTAAAAAGGAAAGTTGAACCAAACTGATTAACGAGGTGGACTCAGACCCTTGGGGAGCGGGTTACAAGATCGTCACCCGCAACCTGAGAGGCAACAATCCACCGGTAGTCAGGGACGAAGAAACGATGGACAGAATCATTGACGGACTCTTCCCTACACACTTTGAACAAGGGGGGGGGGGGGCGACGATACTAGCGGCGACGAGGTGCATGAGTTCACCCGGGGTGAGCTCAGCTTGGCTGTTGCGCAGCTCCCGGCGGGGAAGGCACCAGGTCCGAACGGTATTCCAGCGGAAATCCTCGGGATTGTTGCAAAACGACGCCCGGGGATACTCCTGAACCTATATAATACATGCCTGGCGGAGGGCGTGTTCAGCAAAGATTGGAAGACGGCGCGACTGATCCTCATTGACAAAGGAAAGGGTGGGGACCCGGACTCGCCGTCATCCTACAGACCGCTGAGCTTGCTGAATACACTTGGCAAGCTCTTCAAAATGCTCCTGAGACCGCGAATCCAACAGGCGGTTCGGGACGCTGGCGGCCTGAACGACAGACAGTACGGGTTCAGACAAGGACGGTCGACGATAGGAGCGATCCAAAAAGTGATCGACTCCTTTGATAGAGCACAGACTAGACCCCACAAGAACAGGCCAATAGTGCTCATGGCAACACTCGACGTACGAAACGCTTTCAATTCGGTGAGGTGGACGGACATCGTGCGGGCCTTCTCCGACGCTTTCCCGCTGCCCCCATACCTTCTCCGAATCCTCAAGGACTATCTACGAGACCGTTACATTACGTACGGGACGCAGACTGGGGTTAAGAAAAGAAAAATGACGGCGGGAGTAGCGCAGGGCTCGATCCTTGGCCCCGATATTTGGAACGTAGGTTACGATGAGGTGTTGGATCTTCCGATGCCGCCAGGGGTCTATCTGGTCGGCTACGCAGACGATCTGGTCATCGTCATCACGACCAAGGATACACAACTGGCTCAGATGAGGCTGACCCAAGCCATGAGACGGGTGGACGAATGGATGCAAAGCCGGGGACTACAGCTGGCCATGCAAAAGACGGAGTTACTATACCTAACTAGGAAACGGATAGACACGACGATACCCATGACGGTGGGGACGTCCGTTGTGCATCCTGGACGGTCCGCTAAATACCTGGGGGTGACCCTGGATACGAGGATGACCTTCTGGCCGCACATACATGGCGTCGCTGAGAGAGCGGCATTAAAGACCGCCGCCCTCGCCCGCCTCATGGCAAATACGAAGGGACCGAGACCGAGCGTACGCCATCAGCTTATGACAGTGACCAACTCGATGCTCCTTTATGGGGCCGAGATATGGGCGGACGCGACGCGAATAGAGAAGTACCGCAAAAAGATCGCGGCGGTACAAAGACTGGGAGCGCTGCGAATCGCGTGCGCGTACCGCACCGTCGCAGAGGTGGCGGTACTAGTGATCGCAGGGGTTGTCCCAGTAGACCTTCTCGCTCTCGAGCGGAAGAGGATCTACGAGTACAGCGAAGAAAGGGGAAGAGCGAGGGCCTCCATAGACGCACGGACGACGACGCTGACATCCTGGCAAACGCTATGGACAGACAGCGACAAAGCCAAGTGGACGAGACGCCTCATAACGGACGTGCGACTCTGGCATAAGAGAGGAGCTGGGGAGGTGAATTTTTACCTGACCCAGTTCCTATCCGGACACGGATACTTCCGCCAGTATCTGCATCGGATGGGGAAGGTAACGACCCCGTCCTGCAGGTACTGCGGACATAATAGAGACGACGCGGAGCACACATTTTTCGTGTGCCCCCGCTGGATAGTCGCGAGACACAGACTACAGACGAAGACAGGTGACATCACACCGGAGAACGTCGTGACACTGATGCTGTCAAGCAAACAAAACTGGGACGACATAGCACGCTACGTGACTCACGTACTACATGGCAAAAAGACTGACGGTTGCCTTGAAAACTGATACAGAAGACGAAAAACAGACAGACGAGACAAGATATATAAGATTGCCGTAGGGCATAGAAACGCCGACCGGTCCGAAGTAATGTGTATAACAGTTCCGGACCGGATTCCGGTGAACGCCGCGGGAAAGGTTTTGGGTGTTTAGGGGGTAGAAATCCCTCACACCGCGGAGCCCGGCGCTTCGTGATGGTCTTAGTGGGTCCCCCTCCATGCTGTAAGCAAGGACGGGGGCCTCGGAAGATTCACCTAGTACCTCGGAAAAACAAAAAAAAAAAAAGTACTATATCAATGTGTTTTTTGTTAATGCACATAATAGTGTCATCAACATAACGGAAATAGAATAACGGAACAGCGTTGTGATTATCTTTTAAGATTCTTAAACAATTCTTTTCCAAGTCATCCATAACGATATCTGCAAATAATGGTGAAATTGGTGAACCCATGTGTGTACCCTCGATTTGTCGATAATAGTTGTTATTGAAAGAGAAAAAGGTGTTGACGAATAGAAATTTAGTGCATGTAAAAATGTCATTCAAAGGTATTTTGTATTTGTTATGTATGTTATAAAATCTTCTATCTAAGCTATCTAATACTAGTTGAATCTTCATCGAACACATACAAGAGTCTTAGATCAGACATGGACTCAAATACACATTATCAACGAAGATCCTTTTTTAATTATATTGAAAATACGTACGGTCCACAAGCTAAACTACAACTCAAGAGGTTGACGAACTTAAACTACCAACTGGCAGAAACAATTCCACAGCGCTGGTTCCTTTTAAAGTGCAGATCTAACGACGTTTTTCCGCAACACATTGTAAACTTAAGTAAGCGTTTTCGTACTCTCTCATTTCATAGCCAAAGGTGTAAACTCAAACTTGTTGACATCTATAAACACGTTACCAACAAACTTTTAAATCTTGAAATTCGAGACATTAACTTTCACATCAATTTTCTCAATAAATCATTGTCCATACTAAAAAACAGGATTCTTAAACTTAACATTGATACTAGATCTACAAATACCTTTTTTATCTATACCGATAAAAAGGCTAAAATCATTTTAAACAAATATAATAAAATCTTGAAACAAAAATTTAAGAATTTACTTAATAAAACACTAGAATCTTCAGTGATTCCTACACCAAAACAATTTTTCAAATATTTAACAAATGTACATATACCAGAAGACACAGTGGACACAGTCTCATTAGGACCTAAATTCAGTGTTTACACAACCATTTGTAAAAAGGACATCTTTGACACTTTAAAAAATCTTGAGTTTAGTTTACAAAACTCTGAATTACCTGCGTCTAAACAATCGGAAATCAGAGAAAAAGTCTCGCTAAATCTAAAAATGGGTTTTAAACAACAAAAACATATGACTAGTCACGATAGAATTTTAAACATAAAACTTTCTAAGACACAAGCATTTATCAAAACAAATCCAGATTTAATGTTTACTACCTCAGACAAAGGCAACGTAACGGTTTGTCTGCACAAAACTGAGTACAGTGAAAAAATGCTAAAGTTATTATCGGACGATACCACTTATGAAAATATCAAAACAAACCCCTTAAAGAAATTACAAACTGATACTTGGAAGATATTAAAAAACTTGAACAACAATAATTACTTATAAACGAAATTTCACAATAACGCTCTCTCTTGTACCAACACAATATTAGCAAAATGCTACGGTTTACTGAAAATTCATAAAAAAGACATACCTTTTCGTCCGATAATTTCTTTAATTAACGGTCCGACCCACTTTCTATCTAAAACAATGTACAACGAAATTAATTCTTCTGTTAAAGTACCGATATCACACATTAACAATAATTTTGAATTAAAACAAAAACTAATCTCTGGCATTATTCCAGATGAATACATATGTCTTTCGTTAGATGTGACTTCATTATATACAAACATACCGCTACAATTAGTATTAGATAGCTTAGATAAAAGATTTCATCACATACATAACAAATGCAAAATACCTTTTAATGACATTATTACATGCACTAAATTTCTATTCGCCAACATCTTTTTCTCTTTCAATAACAACTATTATCGACAAATCTAGGTTACACCCATGGGTTCACCAATTTCACCATTATTTGCAGATATCGTTATGGATGACTTGGAAACGAATTGTTTAAGAATCTTAAAAGATAATCACAACGCTGTTCCGTTATTCTATTTCCGTTATGTTGATGACACTATTATGTGCATTAACAAAAACCACATTGATATAGTACTAACAACGTTTAACTCATATAAAAATAGATTACAATTCACTTATGAATTAGAACAAAATCAAAAAATCAGTTTTTTAGTTATGTCTCTGATTCGACAAAATAATACCATTATTACAGACTGGTTCAACAAACCCACTTCCTCGGGCAGATTAATCAATTTCCTTTCCAAACATCCAATAAAACAAAAAACAAATATTATTTACAATCTTGTCGACAGAGCAATTTCGTTTTCACATAAAAAGTTTCATAAGGAAAATCTCGACATAGTCTTAAAAACTCTTCAAAATAACAACTATCCCTTAAAATTCATTAAACGTCCCATATACACTCGATTAAAGAAAATCAAACAGTATCAACACTACAATGTCACTACTGTACCCAATAGATTTATTCCGCACATTTCTCTACCTCTCAACGACCGATACGACAAAATTGCAGCGATATTAAAATCTTTCAACTTTCGAGTTTCCCCTATAGTTAAGAAAAATCTAAACTCAATAATTACTCTAGGTAAAGATATCACAAATAAGTGGGATCAGACGAACGTTGTATATAAGTTTGTATGTAAATAATGTCCGGCGTCATACGTAGGAGAAACCAAGCGCACTCTCAAAACCAGAATTAACGAACATAAAAAGAACAACAACAGCGAAGCAGTTGTTTCTCAATACATGAACCAATTCTCACATGAATTTGATTGGAACAACACTAAAATTATAGATTACGAATCAATTTACAAAAACGACTAATATCAGAAATGATTCACATTAAAAACGATAAAAATAACATCAATAGAAAAGATGACGTGAAATTTCTAAATTCTGCATACGTTTCGTTATTACGAATTTTAAATTGAATCGAAGTATCGCTGGTTTCCCCTACGCTTATATAGATATGGATACACACATATATATACATGCATATGTGTATGTGGATGGGTGTGCGTGGGAGGATGTGTGCGTGCGTACTCTCTCTCTCTCATATATATATATATATATATATATATATATATATTTATATATATATATATATATATATATATATATATATATTTATATATATATGTATGTATGTGTGTGTGTATGTGTGGATGTACATATATATACACACTTTATTTACTTGTTGTAAACACATGCACTAACACACAAACATTATCGACTATAAATGCCACTTATCATTGCGATATACTCTCAAATTGACGCTATGTGCACTGTGTGACACTTATTAGATAAGGTATTTATTGTCTCTTTTTATTGTAATGCAAGTGGTAGTTTATACAAATTTGTTAAATTCTTCTTTTTGTTAGTAGTATATGGACTGGTATAGCGAGACATATCATATTACAAGGGAGGGAGGGGGGCACCCCGTGGCGGCGCCGCGGGTGGGGTCATTAAGTTAAGTGTTATGTAAACAGTAGCTGCACGGTAGCTAATGACTCACGTCAAGGGCCCATGTCAATGGGGCTATTGTTTTCAAAACCGCTACTGTTTTGTAAACAAGCCACCCATTAACAATGGGTAATTACCTACTGTTTACATAACAGTTATACCTTCTTGACACCTCCGTGTAATATGATACGCGCTATACCAGTCCATGTACTAGAGAGAGAGAGAGAGAGAGAGAGAGAGAGTACGCACGCACACATCCTCCCACGCACACCCATCCATCCACCCACACCCACCCACACACCCACATCCACCCACCCACAGAGAGAGAGATGGCGCTCGCACCCACCCACACCCACCCACCTACAGAGAGAGAGAGAGAGAGAGAGAGAGAGAGAGAGAGAGAGAGAGAGAGAGAGAGAGAGAGAGAGAGAGATGAGAGAGATAGAGTTCCTTTGTGTGGTGCAGGTATGCGTCAGCATCCCTACTCCATCGTTGGTCCGTCGAACTGCGCAGCGGGAGTCCCAAGTGGTCAAAGTATAAGAAATAGTTTTGTATACGTAATAATGAGTTTATGGCCCTGAAAAGGTCCATTTTTGTATTAAGTTTTAATTACATCGTGAATAACCTTGTTTTTTGGGAAAGGAATTGGTATTGGTGGAAAAAGATTTATATCGCTATGAATCTTTATCCGTCGACGAATAATCTTTCTTTTCTTTATCGATGAGAGGCTGTTTATCCTCTGATGTCTGCTTGCTAAATGGCGGACCCATGATGTGTGCTCTGTGAAGGTTGCAGTCCTTCTGCTCTCGCGCCGATGCTACTATTAGCTTATATGTAAGGCCAAGTGATTGGTGGTGGATGGGGATGGAGCGGAAGAGTAGGGGCTGTGAAATAATGAAGAAGAAGGCAATTCAATTAAAATTTGTATTTATTGATTAATTATTAACAGCCTCGTATACATCTTTTATCTAGTGTCGGTAAATAAAGACATTTTATTTCTACAAATAGTCTATCCACATTCGAATTACCAAACTTTGAATAAATCATCCGGTTTTTTACATTAGATATTAATTCGTCTTTGTGGTCGTTGAAAAGTTTAAGAAATGTGGACCCGTTGAAACATTTATCAAGTTTGCGACTGTTCTCGTGCATTTTCTAACTGTCTATCATTACATCATACATGACATTAACATACGTGGACATATCCTCTAACTCGCGAAGACGAAACTCTATACACTCGCGCATGCTTTTTAATATTAGAAAAGTACGTCGCATGATCACAACACTTGGAAGACTCTCAACTTTTCTCTTCTTTCGCGACGGTGCACTCTCGTCGTCGTCGTTGTCATCTGCGTCGACGGCCGTGATGATTGACTCTGTATCGATGCGCAATCCGTCGTTGGTATCCCAATCTTGCGCCTCATGCCGATACCGGCGCCAGCTCCGTAATGACACAGGCTCCACTGTTTTCTTTTTCTGATTGATTCCCAGTACTCTCGAGTTATAAGCGGTAGTCAAATTAATCTCGTGCTCAGTTAGGTCGATTTTTGTCAACTCTTGCTTGTGCCCGTACAGATGATACATTACTGCAGGAAAATGCGTGGTGAATTCCTCCCACGCGGTGATTCCCATTGTTATGTATTTGCGTGGCAAAGTATCGCCACCGAATTGAATCACTGTACGGAAATGCCCACCGTAATATTGCAATCCAAGGTATGCAAATTTCGAGTGAGATTTATTGAGCGCGTAACTTGTGTTAAAAAGCAAGTTTGGCGGAAGATCGTCTTGATTCATTTTAAAATAGCTGTCACAAACTTGTTTTAAAAAAGAAATACTAATGCTCGTGGTTGCAGCAATGTGTGTGTGTATGTAAAGAAATACTGAGGCGTGCTTTCTACAGCTGATTTGACTGCTGGTGCTGCTGGTGCTGCTGGTGCTGCGTGTTCTACTAGACTGACGTAACGTCGTCGATTGCGCTATTCGTTTGGGTGTGCGCCTCGAGAGGTGGTAGGGGACGCCGACATGGGGGATGGCGGCGCAGCCAATGAGAGCACGTGTATCACGCAACGTACCCGGTGGTGGGTAAAGGTGGCGAGAAAAATATTAGGTTTATGGTTGTACCCAATGACTGTGGAAAGCGTTTCCAATAATTGTCGTTATGAATGCGTCCATTGTTTAGCGTTTTCAGTCACGTACTCTCGACAAAGATCTTCGTGAGAAGGAAATGCGTGCTGTGACACGTACCCGATAACAGCGTTAAGTGGTTCTAAGCACATTTCACCCACGCTATGAATGCGTCAATTGTTCAACGAATTTAACGGACAGTTTCAAGAGTGTGCTCTCGATTTTACGATATGTGTGTGTGTGTTTAACTGATTACGAGTCAAAGCGTATACATGATAAATTTTTCACATGAATGCATTCTTTGTTTTGTTAGAAGGAAATGTGTGCCGCGACATGTAACTATTTATCGTTGTACCCGATAACTGCGTTAAGTGGTTCTAAGAATAATTCACCCTTGCCATAAATGTGTTCTTTGTTCAACGGTTTTTAAGTTACGCATGAAGAAAATGTGTATATGATAATAAAATTTTTCACGCGTAAGTATTTCGTAATAAAAGAAAACGTTTTGAATACTCTCTCGCGGGAGGAAAATGAATTTAACTGATTTTTATTTTTTTTCAGGAGTGGGAAAATGAAAGGTCTGTAAATGAAAACATGATTTATATATTTTTTTGTTTATTCGATCAAACTTACAAACTATGAATACATAAACTTACATACTATGAATAAATAAACTTACAAACTATGAATATATAAATTTTGAAAAGAGACAAAAACTTACAAACTACGAATACATATGGTTTAACCGAGACAGACACAAGCGATGCTTAAAATTAACTACGAATACATAAAATCGCATTTGAACCAGGAGCTGATTCATTTCAGTATTAAGATATTACAAGTAATGAACAATCACGCATACATATATTAGCTTACAAATCTAGGCCCAACAATGCAAAATATATCTTAAAGTTAGAGAGATTAATAATGAGTCATTGGCCTACATGCCTGAGTGCACGAGCCGCACCCTTGTGAAGTAGCACGCGGGAAATTGTACGCACGTCCTTCTTTTTTTAATTTTTTGTTCTTTATAATATTATAAAATTTAGCAGCTATTTTGTCGTTGGCGCGAGCATCCGTCGTAAAGATGTTACAAAATTTTCGTAAAGTAAACCCACTACACATAAAATGCAAAAACATGACTCAATATTCACTGCACACTTTAGAATCGAAACTTTGCAACTTCTTCTTGTTCCACCTGAACCACTTGCAATTTCTTCTGAGTCGATCGAGATGATGTCGCGACGATGGTGGTAGTCCATAGCTATCGAAATAGATACCTCTTGCATGACTGTCTATGTAGAAAGCTACCCAATGAGAGCCGGGCTTGTTCGCTGTGTCGAGATTTGCAATGACCGCCGATGGACGGCTCAACCGGCTTTGTATGTGATTGGCTGCATAAACTCCGAGCGAATTAGCAGAGAGGCCGCAGATGGCTCGCGTTATTTCATTCGTGTTCATTTTTTTTTTTTCAGTTAGAGGATGTGTCGCCCTCGATGGCTGAGTAGTATATGTCATTATTATCGCCGCTGACACTATTTGTATCTCTTTGCTCGTAAACTACTGCAAGGAACATTTCACTTTCCACTTTTTCTTTAGGAAGCGCTTTCCATTTCGCAGGAAGTATCGAGCACAGCCACTTTTTTAGCTGATGAACTTTCTAAAGAGCACAAAACTCTTTTTTGGCCAAAAAGATTTTGGTTGAATGCGTGGCGCACAGTGTATTGTCTGGGAACATTTTGTTGAGCTTTTTAAACGATGGTGAATTAAATTTTTCCAAGTTGATGACGCTGCGTCCGAAAAGCGCTTAGATGTATCGGGCCTTCTCCTCGCCGCGCACAAAAATTGTTCGCGATACTCTGGCAATGTTGTAAAGATGCCGATGTAGTTGACGAAGCGTTACTTCGCCGTCAAACCAATGAACAACGTGAATTTCGACGGCTAGAAAGGTGTTTGTCTCTTTGACATCGTCCGGCAAGTGGGCAAAACTATGCGGCGCTTGCACTATCCAATGATCACTAATTTTTTTTTGCAGGCACGTGATAGCTACTTCCTTGGGCAGAAACTTTTTTTCCGAATCACGAAAACCTTGAATATCGATTACGAAGTGACGCGAGAGAGCGCCGCATGTGAGCACCACGCTTCCCCCTCCACTTTTTATGACTGTGGCAATGTGATACGTGGCGCCTCTACAGGCCCGTCGTTTTCTGCTCTTGCGCTTAGGCGCTGAAATCCGTTAAAATTTGTCGAGTGGAGTCGATTTCGAGAACGTTATCGTACTCTGCGTAGACAATGCAGTTTATTGTAACAGTTGGCACCGTCGCGAAGCCCACTTCGATACGCACACTGCCCGAGCGTACGAGGTTCCAATGAGAGTGGCAATGCGCTGATAAATCGGGTGTGAGATCGAATGCCGTAAGAAAATACCCCATTGAATAGTTGTAACGGTTTATGCCTAGGCCCTCATTGAGAAAATGTATCCCTGTGCCTGAGTAGAGTGTTTGGAATGCCTCGATAAACGTTGCGCTGTTGCCTGTAAAGTGCGGTTGTAACGGTTTGCTTGGTATTTGAACCCCGTCGATATATAGCGAGAGATAATTTATGTCAAAGTGTTGAAAGTTGAATGGGTTTAGCGCTCGATTTCCATTGAACGCTTTGTTATCGACGAAACCGATGATTATACGTTTCGGCAGTTGACCAAGAATCGCATTATCAATGCTATCGCCTAGTATACCAGTGCGAAGCGTAAATGTTTTCACCTCGACACGTGTAATGGAGTATTTGGCTGTTGCTTTGGCCAGTGTATTGCCGTGTGCGATCAAAATACCAGGATTTATCTTGACACGACGAACAATGAGGGTAGCTTCTTTTATTTTTATTCCGAATCGGCCGTCGTTTGTGGAATCCATCAGGCAAAATGCATCCTTATTACGCACCAGACGCACTCTCATTTCGATGCCATTGATGAGCATTTTATCCTGATGAAACAAGTCGCAGTGCAGATGTCCAATCATATCGAATGCACGACTCTCTTTCGTAAAATATTGCCTCTGTTCGAGGCCTTTGTTCGAACCGATTGCTTGATTTTCCGCCACGCCCTCCATACAGCCGGGTGTATCATCGTACCAGAGGCTCGCGGTGAGATGAGATTCTTTGGCAGCGGGGGAATAGCTCAGCAGTGACTCTATGTAAGCTCTGTACGCGTACATGTTGTTGAGCGGTGAGGTGAGCTTTTGATTGTGAAAAATATCGATTTGATTGAACATTGAATGGAGAAGATTGTTTACAGGGCCAACTTTTAGATTTGTGTCGACATCGTCATTGGGGAGTATTTGTGCCTTGACAAAGAGCAAGGTGTGTGCGAGATCGATGTAATGCTCGATGGCACTAGGTACGACGAATTCGATGAGCGCATCGCCCTCGTCGCTGATCGAAGAGACGGGCTTATAGTTCAAAAAATTGCTGCCCTCGATGGAGGTTTGAGTAGATGGGAGGGAGAAAAGATCGAGTTCGCTCGACATACACTCTGACGAGTGAGAGTGCAAGAAAGACATTTTCAAGATTTATTTTGGACCGAAAATATCGTTAATGTCCCGAAAAGCGGGGGTTTTCCGCGTTCTCCTGCTCGCTTTACGAGTCCTGCGCGGTGCGGCTGTCAATTTTTTCTTACGCTTGGTCCGCGACGTACGGGCGCTTGCACGTGCCTTTGTCGACTGCCGTTGCCGTTTGACGCGCTTAGTAGTTTTATACCCCGACCCCTTCATGATTTCGCTAATTTTCTCTGCCGCTTTTCTTTTGAGATGGCGTCCCGATTCTCCGGCTCTCGATTTTATGGCCTCCTTGAAATTGACACCATTGTTTGTGACATCGTCTATAATTTTCATACCTGCGCGCAAGGTCTCTTTCCCGACGGCCTTAGCGCCACTCCTGACGTATGGCAGAATGCGGCGAAAGAGGCCCCCCAACCAAGAGCCAACACCGCGCCCTGTCTGAAAGGCAGAGCCAGCGAAAACGCTTCTTATCCCACTCCCGCCACCTATCTGCTCATCGTAGTATCTAGTCTAATGAGACATCTCAGTGACTTCGTCTGAAATGGAGTGTCACGGTCGGTGTACCGTACTCGAATGGAATGCGCTGTCCGAGCTGGTCTCTTATATCGATGATAATATTGTGAAAATTGTGATAGAGAAGCGGTATGTAGTGGGCGGGCGTGAAACGCTGCACAGCACTGCAGCCGTATCTGAATTTTGAGTTATCCAAGGAAACGATGCGCAAGAGCGAGGCCTGTGTGTCCTCCACTGTGTAGGGTTCACAAATATCTGTATAAACGTACAGTTGGTCGGGAATGACACGAGAGAGCGAGGCTGGTCTCTCGGCTACAATTTCCCTCAGCGCGCCATGGTTAAAGGTCGTAAACAGAATTTTTTTTTTCCCGGGCTCGTCATCGAACCCAAAAATGCGTAGAATTTTTTCGTTGAAATGAGTTGCATGTGGCTCTTGACAGGCGCACTTGCATCTGATGGCATAATAGCCATTGCTCTCCTTTACGGGTTCAAGCATGTGATGCTTATAAGTGTCATTCGAGTTATTTATGGCGTCTGCCAGCTGTTGAAGAGAGACGTAAATGCCGACTGGAAAATGGCAGAATGTTTTCTCACTCTGTTCGTCGTCGTTCATGGCGAACAAACTAAAAGTGTAAAACGCATCATTGTCTTGAAAATGCACGATGCTACATGGTACGTGAATTTCCACCAGTCCGACGTGCCACTCTCCGTGTAATTTGATCTCGCGTGGCAAGTGGGTGGTGAAACAGCTGGTTGTGTTATCGGGAAAGTAAGCCATACTGCTATTGCTAGGCAGTACCATGTAAAAATCTTCGTTCGGGTCCATGTCTGCTCGTGGTTTTCTACGAAATGCTCTTGCCGCGGAGGTACGCATATAATCTTGAAAATCTCATCACTCAAATTTTTTTCGTATCCGCGCTCGACGGTGTTCTTTGTTCGACTGACACGGACGAGGTCTCTCACAGCAAATTTACGGTAGGGCACGGCGGGGCGGCGATAATTGGAGCGCGCGCGCTTGGCCAGATTTTCGCGCGCTCGCGCAGCGTTGTAAAGGTTGACCTCTGTTGGGCGCATTCGCGTACCGCTGTGCCGAGAATGATTGTACGCGTACACAATTTTTTACAGAACATCGATGTATCGCTTGGTGTTTCGATGTGAGAAATATCTCCATATGCGCTCGCGCAGCGTTCTGTTGAGCCGCTCGACCACCGCTGCCTTGACATCTGGATTTCTAGCGACACGAAAGCCGATCTCCATGCGCTTGAGAAGATTTTGAAAAGCGGCGCCAAGAAATTCCTTCCCACAATCGGACTGCACGCACATGGGCAAGCGCGGCTTCGCTCTGTCGGTAATTCGCTCAAAAGCGTCGGCAACTTTGCGCGCAGTTTTATCCTTCAGTGGTTCAACCCAGGCAAACTTACCGAGTACATCGATGACCACGAGAATATAGCAGTACTCGTCGTTGTAATCCTTTACCGATGTCAGCTGAAGTAGAACACACTCCCACACGTCATCGACGTTCGTTACATTGTACGACAGACGCGGGAATCTCCTTTTTATCGGGTGATGAAGCGTGTAGGCATCTTGATTGCTCAGCGACGCATAAATTTTTTTCTTCTCCTTCTTGGCATTTACGCGAAGAAAGTTTCGTGCACCCGCGTAACCCGTCTCATGCTGGAGATCGTAGTATTGTTTTCCGTATGGCATCTTATCGCTTATATATCAAAGTACATCCATTTTTCTTGGTCTGCTTTTTACTGCGAGTTAGCATGGGCGAGGGTGCATTATTTTTTCCGGCCTCTATAATCTGTTGCCGCGGCAAACGTCGTTTGGCCGTATTCGCTGTTGCAGTCAAAATCCGCTCAATTTTCAAAACTTTGGGATTTTCGATGAGATTAACGGGCGTCTCGCTAGTTTTGAGAAATTTTGCAAACTTAAAGCGCCCGGCAGGCGGTTCTTCCTCCTCCACACGCGGGCTCTTTTGCAGTGTGTTGAGAAGTAACTCGATTATGCTCGAGCGCGCCACTTGTCGGCCATCGATGCTCACAGTGCCTGCATTGTCCTACTTCAGACGCTCGGGAACCGTTGTCCTCCAGTGCCGAAGCAAGAGTCGCGCTTTTGGCGCGAGTACTTTGGGTATACCTCCGAGAATGGTCTCCTCGCTGAGCGGCGTGAGATTCTCTTCGATTTCGTCTACCTCGTGATACGTCTCGCGCCGCTCGGCGATACGCTCGTTGTCGCGGAAAAAAAGATAGCGACGTAAAATCTGCAAATAATTCTGACATTTTTCGTAATCATCGCGCGCTGCCTTCGAGCGTAAAACGTCGTACATTTCGGTGTCCAAGCGAGAAAAATGATCGCCATGCGTTTGTAAACTTTGTTCCTCGACATCCGCGGTCGGGCTCGCGGCCATCGAACCTTCTGGCACGAGAATCATTTTACGCGCGTGTTTCATCTTATTGCGTGTCACGCGAGCCAAATATTTTCGAAATGAGAGTACTCACGATTGGAGCTAATAAGATAGGCAGGAATGATCCCCCGTTCTGAATAATCGCTCGTTTCTTTGTGCGCCAATCGGTGTTACCACTTGGATGCGATACTTGCGCAACGTGTGTTTATGCTTGCAAAATCGTCTCTTCTCGCTATCCGATAATTTGCGACCCCGTGTAAAACGTTCAACACGCACTCGCATATGCACTTGACAAGGGGTTTGTCAGCCGCTCGGGCTATGGTTGTGCGATGTTTCTTATCGCCGTGGCAGAGCACGCCGAGTAGCGCGAGATTTTTCTTGGAAAAATGTTTACCGCGCGGTAACGTGCTGCGACAAGAGGTAGTTCGTCCGTACGGGGCCATAGTTATTTCCCGACTGACGTTCGGCGGGCAAATCAGCGTGATTTAAAGTATTTGGGCACGTATGCGTAATGCGCATTGTCACCGGGGAATATGTTTGCGCGAAATCTAAACTCATCGAGACAGTCTTGCGAGAGATCTATAAAGAGATAAGAGTGTGGCGCTCGCGTAGCGTCTACGTAGGCTTCGCGGAGAAAACCCGAGTCTTCGGGATGGATTTGGCGCGCGAGATGCTGTATTTGTGCCTTGTCGCGCGGATTTTTTAACAGCACTAGGTACTTTGTATTTAAACTTATGTCACGCTGCGCCTTTCCCTTGTGGAAAACATTTTGCGTTATGAATATAACGCTGATATTTTTGTGATGACTACCTTTCGTAAGCTAGTCTAAAATAACGTCGCTCGAGGATTCTCGCATAAGATCATCGAGAATGAGTAATTTTTTCTTCTCGTTGTCCGAGGAATAGTCGCCTACCTGCGGGAGTCCCTCTCGAAACTCAATGATAGGTCCATTGGACTTAAAAGCTGTTCTATAAGCCTCTTGCCATTCAGCGTAATAAAACAGTAAACGGTCGAAGCGTGCGGTATACATGATCGGTAAATGGGCGATAAAGCGCTGAATAAAGCGTGTTTTTCCACAGCCTGTGGGTCTACACACACAGCAGGTAAAAGGATGTTTCAAGCGTGTATCCATTTTTTTACGACCTCTAGCCACCGAATGAGACTGTCCCACGATTTCCCAATCATTTTATACCCTTTTTCCCATTCGCGCGAAACATTATCTTCTGCATGACGCGCGGACGGGGCGACGGCGGCGGCGGCGGCGCGCGGGGACTAGCATCTTTACCGCGGTAATGAGCTGACGTGGCGACAAGCTGGTCCTGCGGGGGGATGGGCTGATCCGCAGTGACTAGCTATTTCACGCGCGCACGCGCGCGTTGACTAGGCTGTCCCCCGCCGCGAGAATGAGCAGGACTACAGCGACGACTAGCCTGCACAAGCCGGCGATATAGTTAACTATGAAACATGACGCGACTTTGTAACTACAATACCTTCTTAATATATTTAACATGAAAACGCTATAAAACATTCTGTATATTACTTTGTTAAGAAAATATAACGGCCTATTATCATAGCATGCTTTTTTTCTCAGCGTACTAATGTGAGAAAAGTGATGGATATAGGTAGAAATAATTTTAACAGGTAAATAATTTTTATTAAAAAGGACAATTTTATTTTACATAAATACACGCAGTTACAAGTTTTTTATAAAATATATATACTATGCGTCGCTCTTATATCCAAAAGGTAGTGAAACTGCATCGCGAAAGTATCTACGCTTCTTAAGTACTACGGAACACGACTTTCTTTCGTCGCGAGTGATGACTTCGTGCGTGCGACTGCATCTGATCGGTTTATATTTCAAAACGATGGGTTCTCTTTCGTTTTCAAAATACGCTGCGATCAAACGCGCGATGCTCTCGAAATTTATTATACACGAATTGGCGCTATTGAGACTAATACCCTTAATCTTACAGCACTCGACAGTTTCCCCGGTAGAGGGTACAACAGCTTGGAAGCCATAAAATGTTGGATCCGCTGAGAGAAACTTTGTAATAAGGTACCCTCGCCGTAGGCCTTTAGCTCGTCTGTCATGTTGTCGAGTAAAGCACCCAGAGACGGAGTATACTCAGTAGGGTCATTTTTCTTACATGTGAAAATACACGAGTCTGTGTCCATGTATAGAACACGCGCTGCGGTGAGTTTTTCAATATAAGAATACAACTCGAGACGCGCCTGCGCGGTTGTATACGCAGCTATTGCCACATTTGTATTACCCGAAACATCGACGGCATCTTCGCGAAAGCGCCAATTCGTGTATAAAAGGTTCTCGTTGACCATAAGAACAACGAGTACTTCTTTTTCCGCCGCTGTAAGAAGTTTTAATAGTCCCTCACGCGTTTTTATAATAGTCGTTTGTTTCATATTTGAGCGTTGGCCAAATTTTCCCCACAGCAAATTCAAACACAATTTCGCGACAGAACGCAGCCCCGGATTTTTTTCTATTTTTTCCGAGTCTAACCTTATCCCCTCGTTACGCTCGTACTCGTCGACATACCGTTTTCTACTCTCTTCGTCTGTACACCAAGCAGGCCAACCGCTTGCCTGCTGCTTCAATCGGAGAAAGGTATTGACATACGGGGCAAACAGCCCACCCGCACCCGTGACAGGATCGAACTGCGTGGTCTCATACTGCCAAATAACAAATATTTCTGTGACGCAGTAGCCACGTTCGATCGCCTTCTGTAACTCGCAGACAACCCATGTGCCTGTAAACTCACGCTCAGTGGCTTGGTCGTGATTACAGTCGCCCTCTTGCAATTCCTCACAGCACGAGCGACAGAGTCCGAAAATCAGCCGAGAGTGCATTTTTATGTGTAACACAGGCAGCATCAAACTACGAGGTGGTAAAACCTTGCACTTTATCAGCCCTTCCACGCGCGAGAGATCATTGTTTCGACCGCCAGTCAACTCCGTGCATTCTCCGCCGATGTAAATGCGCGGGTGCCCAATGGGATAACGTCCCCTCTTGCAGATATATGGGTAAAGAGAGCAAATATCGGTATATTTGATCTCTTCATCCGGCGCGGTACTGCGAGAAGTGACGATATTTTCCGTGCGGCCACCGAAAAAAGCGTCACGCGGGTTTAAGGATATTTTGCTCATGACCGGATGAGTCGCTAAATATTGCGTAATTTCCGGTTGCTGACTTTTCACGCGCGCGAAATCGCATTCCCACATCTCACGCACGTCGTATCCGAACCGCCTCATTGCTGCGACTTTTGCCACCGTACCCTCGTACGCCTGTGCGTATGTTTGGCCGTATTTATTTTTTCTCACAGTACGATTCTCACTGAAACAGCGCGGACAGCCATGCACTTAACAGCCTTGATATTCAAAAACAATTCCTTTGGCTGTTGAGGCAGGCTCTCCTCCCCCGATTGGCGGTAGATACTCGTCTACGAGAAACCCCTCGCGTAAACGAAACTCGCGCGATCGCCCCGCGTGTATAATTTCACGCCCGAACTCGCGCTCTCAGTATAGCAGTCACTCTATAGATTGCTGCGAGTGCTTATCCTCGCGCCTATATCCGTTTGGCGGAATCAGGCCAATAGTTTTTGGCTGCAAAAATTTTTTTTTAAAAACATACATACATGTGGACGCAATTGTACACGCGGAGACGAACGGGTCTGTTTGAGCGACTTCTATGAAAATTTCGCGAAACCGTATGCACGCGCGTCTCAATATTTTCACGTCCATTTTACAGTATTCGACAATCTCTTTTTGAAAGTCGAATACGTAGTTTGGGACTGTATTCTCATACCACACGAGAAAAGCGGCACGTTCAGCCACAGACATAGTACCTGGGCAATAAAACTCGGGTGCGGGTAGAGGACCCCTGTAGTGCTCATTCTCACTGGTATTGAGAAGGTGGGGGAAATAACCTTTCTTAGCACTCTCGGGCAGTCCAAATGTCGCAGGCAAAGCACTCAGTTTCAATTGAAAGTAATTGATACTATCAATAAACTTTGTGCTCCCGTACTTAAGCTGCGTAATATTGTGGCCATTTAATATTACGCACGGCGTGCCACACTTGCAACTTTCCGCTAACTCTTTCAATATAAATTGAGAGTCGAATGCCCGAGCATTGTGCGCTATACACATAATTTCGGTAAAAACTGTCTTTTCTCGCACACATAGCTCCAAGAGTTGTTTAACGGGATCGCGAGTGAAAATGAATTCGCGCACCCCACAAGTGGGGCATTCTATTTATATGTCGTCCACGCCGATGCAATCCGAGCATACTTGGTGCGCAACGCACAAATTAGGTACGTGAACGCGCGCATTTTCGCCATACGGAATGTCTTTTGTTGTCTCGAAATCATAAAAAATATAAAGATATTTCTTTCTTTTTACCCCGGGGACGACAACGCTGATTGGCTGCATGAAGCACAAGTCGTTCAAGGCATGGTGCTTTTGACAGTGCCTACAAAAACTGATACCACACTGGTGTTTCCGCTGATATACGTTTACAATGTGCATGCAATTCTCACACAACCGCACAACGTCGCAAACTTTTTTATTATTTTTTTTGTAAGAGCCTGCACGCTTGTGATTCGCGAAACACTCGTGACCGAAAAATTTTCGCCCACAATCCACGCACTCTATCATTTTGACTTGATCGCTTCTGCATGGCGGTGAAACGTAACAGCACGCGAATGTTCGGGTAAATTTGTGCTGATTTACGCAGCGGAATGCCTTATTACAATAAGAACAGAAAAAACGCGATTCCGCCGCTCCGAATAAATTAGTAATTAAATTAAAATGTCGTGCACGCTCTTCAAACATCAAATAAATAATACCGGCTAGTAGGGCATTTAATTCCCGGAGAGTGTTTCGTCCATCAAGGGGTGGGGGTTCGCCGCTTCCAAAATTTTGTTTCTCGAAAACAACGAGTGCTACGCCACTTTCGAGAAAAAAATTTTGAAAGCTCACGAGCTCTTCAAAACCACAGCCATCACCCGGAATATTTACCGCAGCGGCGTCCACGAGACTTTCCGCGCGCTCTTTTTGCAATTTTCGACGCCCATCGCGAATCTCATGCCATTCTGCGCGCACCTCATCGCAAGGCTGCGACTTGAGAGCCATGTATACCCTTCCGACCGCAAGCGCACGCGGTAAACATAAATTATCGGCATTGTTAATGACAACGATTGAGCGCTTTCGCAAATCGCTGAACTTTAAGCCACCACGCGCACCTACAGGCATTACTACATAGCACACCTGTAACTCGAGTCCCTCTCCGATACCCAAAATTTCGTTACTCTGACTTATGGAACTTATTAAATTCCATAAATCAGCGTAATTAAAGTTCGCAACAGGCCTGAACGACAGCCCGCCCGTACCACGTGAAAATCGCTCATTACAAATTGTAATCCCGATTAATGTATGTCCTGGAACGCGTGTCGTTACATAATCGTGCATGTCCCTAATCGCGGCCTCTACCCATAATACGGGATTTATATCTGCGCGTGGCTCTATAATTGAAAATCTTACTCTATGGCCCTGCACTCCGAAGCGTCGCAGGTACTGCTGTCCCTCAACCACAGCAGTGAAGCGCACGCCTGGGGGCCGTATGCTGTCGTAGCCTTCGGCATCATAAACGTCCTCACTGCCACCACCGCCTACCTGCACGGGTGAGCGAACCTCAGCTGTAACAAAACAAATGATGCCTTTTATTAAAATATATTAAAATAGATTAATGGTTTTACGGTGAGGGATTTACATTAAGGTTCTGCGATACCCGCAAAGCTTTCTAATACTCTATTCACCAAATCCCGCAGATTGCTTTCTGTATACAAAGGCGAGGATTCGTCTTCGGCTTGGTCGCGAAACCATCGCTGGAGCCGTGCTTGGCAATTGTCTGATACCCGCTCGTATACCTCCGCACAACTACGCACGGAAAAATATTTTTAAAAAGGCCACATATTTTAAAATATAAGAATAAATATTTACTTACATTCGTTGACCAGACGGTCGAGGCGCTCGCGTGTGTTGTATCCTGGGGCCGATTGGTTGGCGGTGGCACACAGCACACCCAGTATGTGCCGTCTTTCTCTGCGCGCACTCTCAGCAGTGGTGGAATGGTCGTCAGCCTCTACACCAGGTGGCTGACTTTCCAGAAGCCGAAAGTCATCATCGATGAGAGGTAGACGATCGTACGCAGCAAGATACTCGCCTATGGCTTCTTCTTGAAGCTCGATCTCGTTTGCTACTTCTCGCGCTTCTCTTACAGCCTCCTCCTCCTCCTCCTCCTCCAACTCTTCCTCCTCCTCCTCCATGCGATTAGGGATATCCCCTACAATTAGTGCAGGGCTTTCTACCTCTCGTGGAGGTTCTTCACTCTCCTCGGCGCCAGCATGCACATCGGCTATAATAACAGCAGGCTCAGCGTCTTCATCATCATCATCATCATCATCACTGGTATCAAAACTCAGAGTGCGTGCGACTGGATTAAACGTCCCCGCGGCGCGCCGCGAGTGTGTAGGCGTGCTGTCTTCCACGTCGGAAAAATATGTAGCATCGCTCGAATCATCGTCATTTAGTAGACTCTCCAGAGCTGAAAAATAGCATGTCAATGATTATAAATTTTATAAATATTTTGAAATATTTTGAAATATTTTAAACTTACCAAGCCGCTCCGACCTTCCTTCGATTATGTCACTAAAAACTGGCAGCCCAATTAATCCATGATTAAAAACAAACTCTTCGATTATCCGTAAAACCTCGCCGGAACGTCTAGAGCCCCGATATAAGCGCGCGATTGCGCGATACCCCGTCGTCCTAAGGGTCCTCTGTAATTGACAGATCAACTCGTTGCGAGTCATCCCGCGTAAGCGCTGCAACCACGCACTACCTCTACTATACCTCTCCCTACCAAAGAGCCGCAGTATGGCTTTTCGCAGCGAAATTTTTACGAACGTATCCATCTCGGAGTTTCGAACAGACTGATACCGCTGCAGCGTCGCTTAGAGCTCTTATACAAGCGCAGTCAAAAGCATGAGCGATAAAAATATCAGCATCTCGTCACGTGACATTCGTCAAACTTATTTTTCCTCGGAGCGTCCAGTCGCATTTTCCTAGGACCAGAGATGCCCGTAGTATAAAAATGCCCCTCTACGCGCACGAAAAACAATAACGGTGCCCGTGACGACTGTTTGATAAAAAATCGTCATGTGGCGCGAAACAGCGCTTTTCCAAAGGAGGTCTAAGATGAACGATAAAAAAACAATGAGCCTTCTATACTCGAACATCGACACTGAAAAGGGATAGAGTTTCATGGCTCTCGAAACCAAAACATTTGCGACGCATCTGTGGAAAAAGAACACATGCATGTGAGATAAAAATTTACAACGCACAGCTAATGGTCATGAAATATTGTTCTACAAAAAACATAGTTTATTACTTTCAACAGCACGGGTCAAACCCCTGTGCCGCGTCGTAGCTGACGTTAAAAGCAGTGATGCCAAAATGGAAAGAGCTATGATAAAAAATTGAAGAGTGCAGGAGCGCAGTGTTGTAAATGCCACTGAAAAATGACCTGACAAACACCCGCTAGCCGGGTGTATAAAAAATTTCTCTCGGGTTAACTACCCTTGGGTGAAAATATTTCCAGCACGGACGCAGGCCACTTTCTTCCTAACCCGTTGATGTGGAATTCCCGGCAATAATAGAGCCGGAACGGTTGAGTCATAAAAATTCGACGACTGTACCGCACAAAACGTCCACCACTCGTGCATCCCTACCATCACCGCTTCTTCCACGTGACCGAGGGGATGAGGTTGACAACGCACGCACGCCGGTTCAATCTTCACCATGGAATCTGGCTGTGCGAGTTTCCAGATTATAGTAGCGGTTCTGTGTGAACTCTGCTATTACGCACAACGAGAGACCAAACAGATAGCAAGGGCTGAGAGCGACGCGGCCAACATAGAAAACCGCATACAGCGCGACTTTGACGGACCCGCTGACCGACGGTTATTAAATAAGATATGCAAATATATTTGCATTCGTAGCAAAAGTTTGGCTAAATGTCACGAAGACATTACTTTACTTTTGAGCGTGTGGCCTAAGGAGCGCAGAGCGGGGGTAGAAGCGTGGGCCTGTGCGCAAGGGTCAGCGCTTCGGAGAGCCCAGCTAGCAGGCGCTAGCACTCCACAGTCGCACCCCACCAGAGAGGTCTCCCCACCAACGCGGCCAAGTCGCGACTCTACTCAGTGTTTAACAGAATCTGACAGCACCAGTATTCACCGAGCAATGGACCAAGAAGTAGCGAGTCTGCGAGCAAGGCTCGCAAGATATCATAAAAAGCTGGAACGTTATCTCGCCGGTGCGGTTCAGGCCAAGGAGATGATTCGACGCTTAGAGTCGAAAATAAAGCGCCTCGATCAGCAGCAACGGACTCAAAGACCACCCCCACCACCACCATCCAATATTGCCAGCGTCAACTGCAACGTGTGCGGAATTATATTCCGCATTCTCAAGAGAAAAATTTAAGAATTTACTTAATAAAACACTAGAATCTTCAGTGATTCCTACACCAAAACAATTTTTCAAATATTTAACAAATGTACATATACCAGAAGACACAGTGGACACAGTCTCATTAGGACCTAAATTCAGTGTTTACACAACCATCTGTAAAAAGGACATCTTTGACACTTTAAAAAATCTTGAGTTTAGTTTATAAAACTCTGAATTACCTGCGTCTAAACAATCGGAAATCAGAGAAAAAGTCTCGCTAAATCTAAAAATGGGTTTTAAACAACAAAAACATATGACTAGTCACGATAGAATTTTAAACATAAAGCTTTCTAAGACAAAAGCATTTATCAAAACAAATCCAAATTTAATGTTTACTACCTCAGACAAAGGCAACGTAACGGTTTGTCTGCACAAAACTGAATACAGTGAAAAAATGCTAAAGTTATTATCGAACGTTACCACTCATGAAAATATCAAAACAAACCCCTTAAAGAAATTATAAACTGATACTTGGAAGATATTAAAAAACTTGAACAACAATAATTACTTACAAACGAAATTTTACAATAACGCTCTCTCTTGTACCAACACAACATTAGCAAAATGCTACGGTTTACCGAAAATTCATAAAGAAGGCATACCTTTTCATCCGATAATTTCTTTAATTAACAGTCCGATCCACTTTCTATCTAAAACAATATACAACGAAATTAAGTCTTCTGTTAAAGTACCGATATCACACATTAACAATAGTTTTGAATTAACACAAAAACTAAACTCTGTCATTGTTCCAGATTAATACATATGTCTTTCGTTAGATGTGACTTCATTATATACAAACATACCGCTACAACTAGTATTAGATAGCTTAGATAGAAGATTTCATCACATACATAACGAATGCAAAATACCTTTTACTAACATTATTACATGCACTAAATTTCTATTCGCCAACACCTTTTTCTCTTTCAATAACAACTATTATCGACAAATCGAGGGTACACCCATGGGTTCACTAATTTCACCATTATTTGCAGATATCGTTATGGATGACTTGGAAACGAATTGTTTAAGCATCTTAAAAGATAATCACAACGCTGTTCCGTTATTCTATTTCCGTTATGTTGATGACACTATTATGTGCATTACAAAAAACACATTCATATAGTATTAACAACGTTTAACTCCTATAACAATAGATTACAATTCACTTATGAATTAGAACAAAATCAAAAAATCAGTTTTTTAGATATGACTCTGATACGACAAAATAATACCATTATTACAGACTGGTTCAACAAATCCACTTCCTCGTGCAGATTAATCAATTTCCTTTCCAAACATCCAATAAAACAAAAAACAAATATTATTTACAATCTTGTCGACAGAGCAATTTCGTTATCACATAAAAAGTTTCATAAGAAAAATCTCGACATAGTCTTAAAAACTTTGCAAAATAACAACTATCCCTTAAAATTCATTAGACGCCCCATATACACTCGATTAAAGAAAATCAAATAGTATCAACACTACAATGTCACTACTGTACCCAATAGATTTTCTCCGCACATTTCTCTACCTTTCAACGACCGATACGACAAAATTGCAGCGATATTAAAATCTTTTATCTTTTGAGTTTTCCCCATAGTTAAGAAAAATGTAAACTCGATAATTACTCTAGGTAAAGATATCACAAATAAGTGGGATCGGACGAACGTTCTATATGGGCATATTTCCAGAACTTTTCATTTTGATGATGATGTATGGTTTCACATATTCAAAATTTAAAATTTAATAATTCAAAGCTATAATTCATTAAATAATATTATTTTTCGAAAGTTACTATAGTGTTTTAATCGATTAAAACCTATACCCACTTGTTTTGACTACCAAACCTCGTGAAAATCCGGTAAGCCAATGTGATGATGACGTTATTTTTCTTCTTCTAGTTACTCTAACTTTTTGAATGAAGATCCTATTATGAAAATAATTTTTTTCTACTAAGATAAGCGTGTCAGCAATTGAAAAAGCTCATATAGGTAAGTGTGCCATGTACAGTAGGAACACAAAAAATTATTAAAACAGAGATGGCATGAATTTTGAAATTCATTTTGATTTTACTTTTTTCGATACAACTTTTTTAACGATCTGTTAATCAAGTTTATCATGGAAGCGGACATTCTACACATCGTAATCTATAAAATAACCCAAGAATGGGATGTGTAACTTTAATAGAAAAAAGATTATAAGGTCTTGAAATTTGATTGCTGAAAAGAAACTCAAGCAAAAAAATCACTATTTCAACTGGCACACTTATTGGTTAATGACTACCAGATTCTGTATAATGGTGAACTACATTAATTAGTATAAGTAATGTTACTGTCAATCCGTTAACAGTACAGATGTATTTCCGAGGAGGATAGTAGACAAACAATTTTTTATTTTAATCATCTTCGATTTTGACTTCTCTCGAAAAATTTTCAAAAATATTTTTTATACGTATTAGCATGCATAAAGTAAGTTTAATAGTATATTGTGTGTCAAGGGCATCTTTTTTAGACTGAGTAGTGCAATTTTCAAAAAAGCCCATTATTCCTTGGTGTACACCGTATTTTTTGTAAGATCTTTGTATAGTTTTTCGCACGTGCAAGAGGAGAGTTAGCTATGAAGTAACTAATTTCAACGCAGGCAAAATAGTATATTGTGTACGAAGGTCGTAAAGTGAGCATTTTTATACCGAGTGTGGTACAGTATGAGTCAAAGGCGAGCTAGCATGAGCCGAAGATGAATATTGCAACCACACGAGGTGATTCCTGCTACAGCACTGTTGCGCGTGCTTCGACACTTTGCGCTTGCTGGTCGGGAACCCTCGCTACGCTTGGGTGCTAATTTCACACCATGCAATAATGGGCCACTTAAGGCACTAAAAAATGACTCTTGTACGACAATCATTCTTGTGTGAGAATCATTATTATTGTGTTATGGAACATTTTTATTTTGAAACTTCGTGCATAAAGTGCTATTTTTTCGCATGCTTGTAAATGTAGGCGTGCATAAAAGTTATTCAGTAGCTGTTTAATCTAAATTACTAACAAATATAGAAATTTTATGATCAAATTCATGTTAATTATGTGAATCTTCTTCTAGATGTTCATCTTCTTATTTGTACCCTGGAGGTGGTGCAGCCTTTGAATAATATAAAAATATTATTATTTTTCCTCTCTTCAGCTACTTTATCTAGCCGTTCTTTTACTAAAGCTTCGCAAATTTCCATTTGCTCCAATATTCCTTCATCACGTTCAAAATTTAACCATGCATTTGCTATACTTTCTGGCCAATCTTTGCTGACGTTAATGCTTTTTGAAAAAGTTTACGTAAACACTTTGTTTCACCATAACATCTGAAAAAATTGGTAGTTAAGTAATAACCTCATTATTGCAATATAAAAAGTAAATATTAAGGATTAGTAATTAGATTTACTAAAAAATAATTAAAAATTAAATACCTTTCTAGTGAAATATATTCTAACCAACTGGCAGCTGATTGAGAATGACCTTGTGACATGTGTATCTACCCATAAAGATTTAGCTTTTACCATATCGTTGACATGTATTGCTTCAGTTCTTGTCCAAAATTGCAAAATTTCAAAACTTGGATCTCCTTGAAGACCAAAAGTTGGTAAGCGAACACAAGCTCTATCAAATGCATTTTGAAGTATTTCTATTTGTTTTGCTTCATCATCTGATTTATCATCAATTATGCGGCATAGATACTCAAGATACGACATCCATAAATTCTTATATTCTTCTGGTGTACAAAACACAACTGCAAAGGCGCTTCCAATCAAGGTTTGAACATCTGTATCAAATGCATTTTGAAGTATTTCTATTTGTTTAGCTTCATCATCTGACTTATCATTAATTCTGCGGCGTAGGTACTCAAGATACGACATCCATAAATTCTTATATTCTTCTGGTGTAGAAAACCCAACTGCAAAGGCGCTTTCAATCAAGTTTTGAACATCTGTAAGTGGATTATTGCTTTTTTTATAAAATCTAATCCAATTTTGCCAAATTTTAACACACCATGACACATTTTGTGTAATCCAGCCATAAACTGGATTCAAGACTTATATCTGCTATAGCATGCTCATATAGTACCGTAACTATTCCAGTGTCTCCAATTTGTTTCTCATTAATTAAATAAGCTTTATATGTTTTAATGCTTTCTCATATTCACTTTTAACAATATTTTCGTCTTCAGTGCAGTAACAACCTTCTCCACATCACCAAATTAAAAATTATTCCAAAATTTTATTCCATGCCTAAGAGTGGACAAGCTAATTGACGCTTATAAAGTATTCCAATCCGATTTATTTGATCAATTATTTCTCGATCAGTTGAATCCATCTAAACATAAATTCAAATTTAATAAAATTTGTGAAAGTAAGACTATAGAAGTATAAAATAATTCATTTGTTTATATACCATTAAAGCAATAAAATTTTCAAATTCCCTGTATGTATCCCAAATCAAAGATCCTTTTTTAACATGCAGTCCAGTTGTTGTTAATGCTCGTTCGAATAAATTCCAAATTTTCTCTGTTGTTTCAGTCCTGTAATGAACTGTAAATATTCCAACCATACCTCGATAGCTACAAGTATTAAAAAACAACGTGGTCATTATAATCAACAAATAAAATTGATAACTAAGAATTATAATTGCAAATTAAAACCATTAGCAGGATTCATGACAAGAAATATTAATTAACTTACAGAGGTAATCTTGAACAGCTTACTGACAAAGTTCCATAAGAGCAATCTTCTGCTCTGGTATCCATAAATTCTTATATTCTTCTGGTGTAGAAAACCCAACTGCAAAGGCGCTTTCAATCAAGTTTTGAACATCTGTAAGTGGATTATTGCTTTTTTTATAAAATCTAATCCAATTTTGCCAAATTTTAACACACCATGGCACATTTTGTGTAATCCAGCCATAAACTGGATTCAAGACTTAGCTTTTTCATATCCACTTTTAACAATATTTTCGTCTTCAGTGCAGTAACAACCTTCTCCACATCACCAAATAAGAGTGGACAAGCTAATTGACGCTTATAAAGTATTCCAATCCGATTTATTTGATCAATTCTTTATCGATCAGTTGAATCCATCTAAACATAAATTCAAATTTAATAAAATTTGTGAAAGTAAGACTATAGAAGTAAGTATAAAATAATTCATTTGTTTATATACTATTAAAGCAATAAAATTTTCAAATTCCCTGTATGTATCCCAAATCAAAGATCCTTTTTTAACATGTAGTCCAGCTGCTGTTAATGCTCGTTCGAATAAATTCCAAATTTTCTCTGTTGTTTCAGTCCTGTAATGAACTGTAAATATTCCAACCATAACTCGATAACTACAAGTATTAAAAAACAACGTGGTCATTATAATCAACAAATAAAATTGATAACTAAGAATTATAATTGCAAATTAAAACCATTAGCAGGATTCATGACAAGAAATATTAATTAACTTACAGAGGTAATCTTGAACAGCTTACTGACAAAGTTCCATAAGAGCAATCTTCTGCTCTGGTGTTACAACAATCTTCATTTCATATCGCAACCAAGACAACCATAATTCTGGTGTCAGTGGATACTTGGAACTCATATTCTCCCTGGCAATCCTTTCCAACTCTGCCATCGAATGCAGTTTCTCTATAAGCATTTTGTGAGCCTCGTAGTTATAGTTATTTTGGGCTAGGGTAGACTCAATAGCTTGAACCTCAGCCTCGTTCTTCATGCTGTCCTGAACCTCGTCGTCATCATCGTTATCCTCATCGCTGTCCTCATCCTCAATAATCAACTTGTCGATTTTCTCGTCGTCAAATTTCTAGAGCTCGTCATCCGACGGTCGGCAAGCAACTTTCATTCTCTTCTTCGTCGGCGGAAATACTCACTCCATTTCTTCGTCCGTTACGACAATTAAAATTAGTGAGATCGATTTACTGAGACTTTGGTACAAAGCCGCCCTTTAAAAACAACTAACTATATTCTCTGCACTAGGTAATGCTGCTTTGGAGATGGGTTTTCTAGTTTGCAGTCGTGCAATAGAGATCCCCATTGGCTCGATTCCTTTACGACGACAAACGAGCGGCAGCGCATGCGCTTGGGCATACGCATACCTACACAACACACACGGGGCCCTTTCTACATATGTGTGTTCTGTCTGTTCTAGTGTTCTAGACAACTTCTCTCTATGTCTGTCTCTGTATTACATAAACGGAACAGATCCTATCTGTCTTTGTCGGGAACACACGGAACACACAGAACACACATACTTATGTAGAAAGGCCCCCGGACACGAGCTGACGGACAAGGCCGCAAGGCCAAAAGTGTCGCCGCAATTGAGTCTCTGAGTCAATGCTATAAGTATTAGAAAATATTAATATTTTAATTCTCTTTCAAATGCTACCCATCACATTCAGATACATAGAGCCATCCTCAATACATTTAAAAAAAATTGGGAAAATTTTATGGAAAATATTAACTTGAAATTTTTTTAAATATCTTTGAAATTTAAGGACCAATCATTTTGCCCGAATAACTCGACCGAAAACTATCCAAAATCCACCTCTACGAGGAATTTTGAAGCGCTTAAGTCAATTTTTACTCCCGCAATAGTTGGACATACCAAACTCATTTTTTTCATTTTTCAATGTTTACGTTTTTATTAATAACAAAAGAACCGTAATAGCTAGACAAATAATTCTTTTTAGAAAATATAGGCCTTGAAATTCTCTTTCGAATGCCGCCCACCCGATTCAAACACATAAAGCCGTTCTCGAGAAATTACGATTTAAAAAAAAAGTGAAAATAATTTTAACCTCAAATATCTCCGAAATTTATGGATCAATCCTTTTGCCCAAAGAACCCAATCGATTGTGATACAAAATGTACCACTAAAAAAAATTTCAAACTGATTAAGCCAATTTTACTCTAGTTATTGAACGACAAAAAAAACACTTTTTTTTATAAATTATTTTTTTTCTCCAAAAATAATGAATAAAAAAACCTAAAAATTTAGTAAGTTATAGTACTCAGTATTCTTTATAACCAAAAAAATATTCATGTTAATATCTTTTTTTAATTTTGAAATATAACCTATTTACTAAAAATGACGTTTTCATGAATAACTTATGACGAAATATAGCTAACGGCTTTTTTTTTTTTTAAATTGTAGAAAATTTTATTCTGCATACAGAGAATTTATCGTATATAAATAATATTTGTTCTAAATATAAAAAAAATTGAAAATAAAAATTTTGAAAATTTAAAAATGGCGATAAAAAACAAAAAAATCGATTTTGACAAAAATAAAATATTGACCCCAATTGTTGAATTTTGATTTTGCTTCAGCAAAATCTGAAAAAATGATCACTCTCTCGTTAAAATCGGTTGAGTAGATCATGAGATATCAGAGTATATGGACATACATACACACACATACACACACACACACACACACACACACACACACACACATCCATACGGACATTTTCTCAAAATGGTGTATTTCGATTCCAAATTTTCTATACAACATTCCTAAGACATTATCTCACAAACTTTTTTTTTTACTATCACAAAGCTTCCTCTAGGAGGAAGCAAAAAAAAATAATTGGACAAAAACACTTCATATATTTCATACAAAAGAACCATATGAAAAATTATCCATTTTGATATCTTATAACTGAATTAAATACCTGTACAATCGCATTCTAATCACCAGTTTCATAATTCCAGTACGAGTTCATTCATTATCAGTAAGATAGTAATTTTAAATTTTAAATTCATCTAAAGTAGTATAAAACATGATTTTTAGTGAATATCCGATAAAGATTAACTTACTATAAGTTTTATCCGCAACATGTCTGACTTTCAGTATTAAATAATTTGAATCATTATAAAATGTACTTATATACTATTACTGTAGTATATTATAGAAATACTTATATAATATTAAGAAAGTAGTGATTCAAGTTTAGAATGAATTCTTGATCCAGGTACCGGTAACTCTGATGTCAATCAGTTGTAATATCTATTCAGAAAATTCAAAGTAAGTGAGGTTTGAGCACATTGCTAAATATATTGTATGAAGTATTCGACAAATCAAATTAGTTTTTTAATGTACATTTACTGCTAATATACAATTTTGTAGCAAGATAAGTGATATGAAGTCTTCAAGTGATACTAAAGCACAGAATGGCTTGCGGTTGCATGATTTAACATTTTTATGGTTTTTATCAATTTTCAATGTGCTGTAGAATTTTTTCCTTAGCTCCAGCCATAAACTTTTTTTTTTTAAATTAAAGTATTTCGTCCAAAGAATTGAAAAAGACTTTGGTGGAGAAATTTAGTAGTGGCGTAGTCCTTACTTTTGTTCGATGAAGGTATACCAAAAACCAACCAATCAGAGACTTTCAAAAAGGGTCATAAAAAAAATACTGGTGTATTCTACAAATAAAATGTAAACTTTTTCCCAATCAATGTTTTATATAAAAAGTTTCAAGATTTTGAGAAAAAAAATGAATAAACTTGGATTTTAACCAAAAATTGGAAAAACTTTGAATTTTCAATGTTGTATAACTTCTTTATTTATGCAAATATCGACCTAAAATTTGAGGAACATGTTTTTTTCATAAAAAACTAATAGTAAACGAGTTTTGAGCGATTTTAAAATTTTGACATGCTCACTTCACCTGAAACATCCCATATATATAGGGGGTACCCCTACTCACTCCACTCGTCAACCACAAATTAAAATTTAGAAAATATATTTAAATATATTAAATTAATATATAACATTATACATATATTGAATTTAGTATAGATTTCTATTTTTTCAAAGAAATATCATTTTTCAACTAAGCACATACTAATAAGTAATACATAATTAAGAAGTCTCTCCCTCTCTCCTACGTCACTGTCTTAATGTTTCTGCGTCAACATCTCTGCCTCTACGTCTCTTCCTCTCCAACTCTGTCTCTATGCCCCTGTCTCTAATCTCCTCTCTACGTCTCAGTCTCTGCATCTCTATTGCTACGTTTCTGTCTCTAATCTCTCTCTCTCTACGTCTTTCTTTGCGTCTCTGTCCCTAGAGCTCAATCTTTAATTTCTGTCTCTATGTCTCGGTCTCTCCGCCTATGTCTCTACATCTCCGTCTCCACGACTCTGTCTCTCGGTCTTTCTGCTCTAATATCGTTCTACGTCTCTGGCTTTATGTCACTATCTCTACATCTCTGTCGCTATGTTGTGACGAGGTCACAGGCAGCTGCAGGTCTGGAGCCTGCAGCCGACGAGCACATGGCTTGTGGCGTCCGCCATGTTGTGTGCGTAGTCGCTGAGGAGTAGCATGCGCGCGCGCGCACACGATCACACATAGCACCTACGGCCGTGCCAAGAAGCAGAGCGCACACACACACTAACACACCACTATCGCGGCCGGGTCGAGCGGGGACGAGGATGCGCGAGAGAGGAACGCGAGGCACCGGCGAAGAGAGGGGCCAGGGGCGTGAGAGAGCCGAGCCACGTGGGGAGCGGTAGCGAGAGCCGACCGAGGGAGAGCGCGAAGCGAACAATAGCGGAGCGGCCACCGACTGAGTGCCGCGCAGTTCGCTGGCGCACATGAGATGGGGGAGCGGGAGTAAGCGGGAGGAGAGAGAGTGCCGGCCGAGACGGGCGCGCAGCAATAACGATACGCCGGCCGGGAAAGGGAACATGGGAGAGAGACAGGCGCCCGTGGGGATAGAGAGAGCCGGAGAGGGAGTTGATAGAGTAGAGCACGGGTATAGAAGCAGTGTAGCGATAGATAGGATATGCGGCGCGAGAGCAGGCCGATGGGTGGCGCGGTAGGCAGAATAGATAGCGCGCATGCTACTAGTTTAGCCTATCATAACTCAAAAATAGAGCAAGTCATGGACGTTAGTAGAAATAGGACAAAACACGTAGCTAAGCACCAATGAACAGTGAATCGAGGCCGGGAAGGCGGAGTAGTTCCAGGGTTTGAGTTTCGAGAAGCCGGAAAACGCGTTCTCTTCATCAACGGACTTCACCACGAGCGGTCGTGATTTTCCTTGTGTAAGAATAAGGAGTTTTCTTGATTCGTTAGTTGAATTTTTTTGGTATAGTTGTAAAGTGTAGAGGGTGCGAAGACGTCGTGGAATAGTGGAAGGTTATTCTTGATAGCTGCCGTCGCTTTACGTAAGTAATATTCACGTCGGAAAGTGGAAGAGGATCGTAAGTCACTGGGTAGTACTATCGTGTCGTGTTGTAGTAGAAATCGAGTTAAGGGAGTAGATTGAACCCATTAGAGTGGCTATCGAGAAGTCAGGCTACCCAGGGTTGCTCTCCACACTAGCTGCTTCTGCAACCCGAACATTATCTCGATCGTGGATTGGGGTTATTGTTTCAGATTATCACAGTAAGCCGACCAGTCGATAAAGCAGCCATTTTGAAGACGCCGAGGCAACGATCCGGATAACCGCTGTTGCGGTCATATTGCTTTACTGAATAAATTTAGAAATAACTATCAATTGTAAGAGTGTTGTTATTAGCGAGTGTTGGTTTTCCCTGTATTGTCTATCGAGGTTTCTTTCAGGTCTCATCATTAAGAAACTCTTATCATCGCAGGGAAATTAGCAAATTGCTATCTCCTTGTAGGTATTTCCGGGTGTGGTTGTTGCTGGGGTTTTGACCCCCCTTGCCGAGAGCGGAGTTTGAGCCGTGGTAGAGGACCGCTATTGGTAAGATACATGCAGCAAGGAAGGTGGATCTATACCAGGCCAGGATGAGGGAACTTAGTGAAAATCGAGAATATAGGGCCAGGTTTCGAGACACGATGAAGAAGACGAGTGAGGAATTTGAGGCTAATTTACGGGAATTAACCTTAACCACCGAGGTAGCCATCGAGCAAAAGCGGAGAGGTTGTTTCGAGCCTGCTTACGAATGATCGGGGTAGCAGAGGTACCGTGGTTTGTAGAAACCGACGAGGCAGTGGAAGGCGATATGTTAACGGAAGATGAATTGGTGATGGCATGCAGCGACCACAATCTGAGAAGTGATCTGGAAGCGGAGGCGCGATTTCAGCGACAGGAACATATAGGTGGTGGGGATGATTTAATGTCACGGCCGGCGGAGGTAGAGGACATTAATATTACACAACAGCTCTCGGAGACCATGGCTGCCCGCTCTAGGACGATAATGCCAGAGGTACGGGTGCACCCTGGATCGACTAACGATGGTGAGATTCCTAGAAGTACCGCTAGTACCGAGATGGTTGCAAATTCGAGGCCGAGGAATGATACAGGGTTGCGGAAAGGAGTAGAAAAGTGTTACTTGTCGCTACCGCAGCTACGTCACGAGACGGTGGTGGCGAGGGCACGAGGGGACATGCCTATCTCGTACCTGCCAATGACACACCAGATAAACCAGCAAGGACCTCTAAGGGATGAGGAACCACTGTATACTTCGAGAACGGGGCAAGGGGGAGATAAGTCGAGACCTCTAAGGGATGAGGAACCACTGTATACTTCGAGAACGGAGCAGGGGGGAGATAAGTCGAGACCTCTAAGGGATGAGGAACCACTGTATACTTCGAGAATGGGGCAGGGGGGAGACAAGTAGAGAAATAGCCAGGAATCGAGGAGATATACAGGGGGAGTGTATTTGGATGATGCTTATGAGCCGAGGGGAGGTCGATTCCTGAGAATCAATAAAGAACACTTGACTCGATCCAGTCCCCGCCGTTATCGGAAAATAATCGTTCCGGAAAGTTCAAGTTCGGAGTCTGAGGATGACAGACCTCCAGTATCATCAAGTAGGCTGAGGGCAGACTTTCGCGACCTGAGCCCGCAAAGTGATGACTCGAGGGGAGGCTATGCAACTCCTTGCACTCGAAATAGCTGGAGAGATGAGTTGCAAACAAGGCAGCAGAGGTTGCGAAGAGAGAGCCGTCAAGGGAGCCCGCTGATCAGTCGAGATTCCAGCCTTCAGGTAATTAAGACATTGAAGAGTTGGGGTTTGAGATATTCGGGTGATGATAAGGATTCGCCAGAGCAATTTCTGTCACGATTGGAAGCATGTAAACGGGCTACTGGCATCTGTGACGAGCAGCTTCTACCATGCCTTGCAAGTGTTTTGAACAAAGAAGCAGGTGACTGGTATGATGTGAAGCAGGAAGAGATGGAATCATGGGTCTTCACAACATTCGAGAGAGCCTTCAAACGGCAATTCATTGGAGAGTTGCATGAAGATGATGTAATGGAAGAGTTGAGGGCACGATATCAAGGTTCGAAAGTGAAGATATCTCCATTCTTAACCAAATTCTGAAGAATTATTGCACATCTTAAGAGACCACCTTCAGTGAGGAAGCAACTGAATCTGGCGTTCTCCCACTTGCGTCCAGAGTACCAGGACCATTTATGGGATAAAAGGTTGGACAGCTTCGTGCCAATCGAGAGATATGGAAGGGAATTTGAGCGACGTGAAGCGATCAAAGAAAGATACCATTCCCCGCCCCGTCGAGAAAAATCGAGAATCTCCGGAACGAGCTATGTCGGACCAAATCGTAGCACACACAAAGTGGCGGCTGTCAGAGAATCATCAAACGATGCTGATAGCGACCAACAGGAGAAACGAAGAGGAAAAAAGAAAAGTAAGAAGGGATGACAAAAGGTGGTGCCGGAGGAGGTATCCGTGGTTGATACGTCCAACGATCCACCAAGGCAGGTGATAGGCAAACCAGGGAGAAATGCAACCTGCCAAGTACCACATCTATCGAATAACATGCCAGCAGTAGAGAAACCGACTGGTGGTGAAGCCAGGAAACCGTATGACTTCACCAGCCTGCCGGCCCCATACTCACTTCTAATAACGAGTGCACCGCAGTTGGAAGGGGGACCGATGTTTGTGGGTCCATGTTTTGTTTGCCAGTTGGTTGGCCATCGAGCTGCTGACTGTCCAAAGAGAATGTGTTACTCTTGTGGAAAGAAAGGACATTTTTCTCGAGATTGTCCCACACGGCGGGCAAAGCAATGTCAGGGGTGTGGTAAGGAGGGCGTAATAGTACGTGAGTGCCCGAACTGCCGACATCTATTTACGGCGTTGGGAAACGAGATCGACAGGACGCAATAGAGGCCCCTGCGTCCTGCGCAGGAGTGAGGAGGGCCCAAGGCGCAGAGGGAGAGTCGAACCAAGAGGTTGACAAAGTGGAGTCAGGTACGAGTAAGAGTTGTCGAGTTGTGTCGAGTACGCGTAAGAGTGAGTCTGGGGCCACGGTACCAGGGGTGTTGAGGACGAGTAAGAGTTGTCAAGTTGTGTCGGGTACGTGTAAGAGTAAGTCTGGTGCTGCGGGCCCAGTTGGGTCGAGTATGAGTAGGAGTGGGCCTTGTATTACGGCTCGAGTGGAAGAGAGTGGAAAGGGTATATCGGAGCCCGAGCTGGCAGCCTTCCAGTAGCGAGGACGGTAGTGACGCCGGAAGTGAAAATGAAGTGGAAAATAAAGTGAGTAATGAGGTAGTCTTGGTAATATCTTACGATGACTGGAGTCTGCCAGATCCGGAAGAGGAAGACAGCGGGGCTGAGCGGTTGCATATCCAGCAAGCCATGGAGATCATGGGTGGAAAGTTGACAGGGCCAGTCTCAGGAGGTCCAACACCAAACCTTCCAGTCCCGCCGTCGGCTGATGAAGCGTCTCCCGTGTCGAAGGGGGGTACGTCGGACCTTGGTGTGGGAGAGGACGGTATTCCAGAAAATAGCGTGAGACTCAAAGAATTGGTTGGGGTCGAGGATGGGTTGGAGGCTGCGGCCCTGGATAATAGGAACTTTATACGAGTCATGGTTGACGGTGAGTCGTATCTAGCGCTATTAGATCCAGGTGCAACGGTATCATTGGTAGGCTCGCAACTCCTCAGCAAATATCGAGATCGGTTACGAGAATCGAGTGGCCAAGTGAAAGGAGTGTCGGGTGTGCCAATGAAGGTACAGGGTAACCTTCGTATCGCTACTGACGTTGATGGCCACCTGGGCTTGTTGAAGTTTCGGCGGTTGAGGAAATCAACCATGATATGATTTTAGGCATGGATTTTGGGGTTGAATGAGATTTGACCTTGCGTTTTCGAGCTAAACAGTGGAAGTGTGGAGAGTAAGGGGAGTGGCACCCCTTTGCGAGTGATGTCGAGGATTCGAGCCACGCTATTATGGCCGAATGTGCAGGATTGACAGAGATGATACCCACCGAGGCAGAGCGAATTAAAGAGATTGTAGATCGATTAGTTCACAAGCCAGCTACGGATTATTTACCGACTACTAATCTCACGGAACATCATATCGAGTTAACTGACTACACGCCGATACGTCATGCTCCTCGGCGACGGTCACCGGTAATGTGGTTGGTGGCGCAGGAAGCTGTCCGAGAAATGCATCGAGCTGGGATAATCGGGAGGTCTGCGAGTGCATGGTGTCATGCACCGGTAATTCAGAAAAAACAGGATGGAAAATGGAGATTCTGTATTGACTTTCGAGACCTAAACGCTAGAAGCAAAAAGGATGCTTATCCTATACCAAATATGGATGGTATTTTGGATAAGTTACGGAGGGCAAGGTATATTTCCAAAGTAGACTTGAAGAACGGCTACTTTCAGGTGGCATTAGATGAGGAGAGCAGGCAGTACACTGCTTTCGCTGTGCCAGGATCAGGACTTTGGCAGTTCAAGAGAATGCCGTTTGGATTGACTAATGCACCCGCTACATTCCAGAGGATGATCGATGCACTGTTTGGCCCGGAGATGGAGCCACATGTATTTGGGTACTGGAACGATATTATTATTGCAACTGAAACGTTCGAGGAGCACCAAAAATGGTTGGAAATCGTGCTGACAAAAATTCGAGACGCACAGTTGACAGTAAACTGGAAAAAGTGTGAGTTCGGGTGTTCGAGAGTACGATATTTGGGGTTCTTGCTGGATTGAGATGGGGGTTGAGACCAGACACAGAAAGGGTAGAACCGATCCTACAGTGTCCCGTTCCCGAGACTAGGAAACAACTGAGGCGATTCTTGGGGATGGTGGGGTGGTATTCGAGATTTATTGAGAGAGAGAGAGAGCGAGATTAAATTACCACTGCTAAAGTTAATTAAGAAGGCACAGATGTGGCAATGAAGCGCCGAGCAGCAAGAAGCCTTCGAGAAACGTAAAATGGCACTCACCAGGGCTCCGGTCTTGGCGAGGCCAGATTTCTCGCGAGAGTTCACGGTCCAATGTGATGCTAGCAACGATGCAATTGGAGCGGTACTCTCGCAAGACTTCGAGGATGGAGAACACCCTATCGTGTACATACATCGTGTCTTAACGAGTGCGGAGAGGAATTACTCCACTACTGAAAAGGAATGCCTGGCGTTAATTTGGGGAATCAAGAAACTTCGACCATATTTGGAAGGGTACAAATTCAAGGCAATCACGGACCATAGTGCCCTGAGGTGGCTACAGACATTAAAGGAACCGATCGGACGCTTGGCTCGATGGGCACTGGAATTGCAGCAGTGGGAAGTACGGATTGAACACCGAAAGGGTGCAATGCATCGAGTTCCCGACGCCTTATCGAGAATTCAGGAAGATGATCCCGAGGAGATTGAGATTGCAACCTTCAGAGAGCTGGCTGATCCTTGGTGCGTAGGGAAGAGATCCAGAATAATCCGGTGAAATATAAGTCATGGAGAGTTGAGAACGACTTGATTTATAAGCAACGCGATGACCCCATTTTGGGCCCAGTTATGGGTGAAGAGGACACCTGGAAGTTGGTAGTGCCAGAAGAGCATCGAGTTCGAGTCCTTAGGGATGCCCACTGTGAGGTAACAGCCGGTCAGTTAGGAGTCGAGAAGACGTATGAACGAATTGCCCAAGAGTATTACTGGCCTGGAGTTTGGCACGACGTATATCAATTCGTGCAAGAGTGTGATGAATGTCAGTGATATAAGACGGATCAGACGGCACCGAAGGGGTTAATGGGGGGTCGAGTGATTGAGCGTCCTTGGGCAGTGGTTGCGTCGGACTTGATGGAATTCCCACAAAGTAAAGGCCAATACAAATACGTCGTGGTATTTCAGGATCTGTTCACCCGGTGGCTCGAGCTGCGTCCGATACGTAGAGCCACCGGTAAAAACGTAGCGAAAGCCTTTGAAGAGCTAGTTTTATTCCGGTGGTGTACGCCAGATTATCTGTTAACAGATAATGGCAAAGAGTTCGATAACAAGGACTTAGGACGGATCTTGGAGGTGTATGGAGTGATCCGGGTAACTACGCCCCCGTACCATCCACAGGCCAACCCAGTTGAGCGGAGTAATCGCACCCTCAAAACGATTGATGATTGCTACATTCGTGAAGAATGACCACCGAAGCTGGGACCAACATCTACACGAGCTTCAGCACGCCATGAATACGGCCTCCCAATCGAGTACTCGAGTTTCACCAGCATTCCTTAATTACGGGAGGCATCTTTCTCCGGTGAAGAGTTTACGGCGGGAGGTGGAGCCAAAGGCCCCAAAGATACCGATATCAATCGGCGTATGGAGTGATCGAGTGAAAAGGTTGGATGCTCTGCGGGATCTAGTCATCAAAAATATTGAGAAAGCCCACCAGAAACAAGCAAGAACCTATAATAAAGGTCGTCAGGATATACGATTTCAAGTAGGGGACTTGGTAATGATGAAAGCACACGTGCTGTCCAATGGGCGGCAAGGGTTTTCGGCTAAGTTAGCACCCGATTGGGAGGGTCCATACGAAATCATCGAGGTTAAGCCCCCCAATGTATACATCTTGAAGATGGAGAATGGACGAACAAATCCCAAAGTGCATGTAAGGGAGTTGAAGAAATATCGAGAGAGTCGGGCAATTAGTAAAGAAAAGTAGCGTACTAACCAACGGTGCAAGTAAGTGTTATGTGTATATTTGAAGTTGTTTTGTCTCTCGTGTTGTTGGTATGTTAGTTACTAGTTGGGATATGGAATTGGTATAGTGCCTTATCGTTTCCAGAAAAGTAAAAGAATGTCAGGAGCCTACCAGCCAGCCTCTGCATCCACCATCCGACCTCTGAGCCCCGCCCTGAGCTTGTCGCCGCTCAAATCGCCACCCGCCCAGGGTAGCCATCCTGACTGGCTAGAGCGGAACTTGCTCCAGGACATGGAGCCAGAGGAGAAGTGGAAGGTAGCCGTTTCTCATGCCCCTCGTATTCCCAAAAGGAAGCCAGCGGCTCTAACCCCGCCTCCTATATTGGATCTGAACACCGAGCCAATGGAAGTGACCACCTTTCCGGAGCCGGTCAAGAGCCCAGAGGAAGGTGAGGGAGAAGCGGCGAAGGAGGGCGTCCTTATCGAGTTCGAGAAATCGAGTTACGTCGAGGGGGAAGGGGGAGGCTGGGGCGAATTCCTCAGTGGCCAGGTAGTGGCGGAACTCCACGAGTGACTAGGAGGAGACGAGACCCTTTTTCCAGATCCGCCATCGCCTCCACGGGAAGACAGCTAGGAGCAAAATCCTTCCCCCCTGAAAATCGAGGCCGGGGTCGAGTTAGTACAGGGGCGATCGAGGACCTTGCGCAGACCACACTTCGTGGCTGAGCAAAGGCGATGTGAGGAGGCATTGAGATCGTTACCCATTCCAGCCATCGAGCCCTTCTCGGGAGAGGTTGCTGAATGGGATCGGGACGAGCCGTTCCCTAGCTCGCTCTACCAGGTGATCGAGTGGCCAACCGAGAAAGGGCGCAGGAGGTGCTTCAACCCGCGGCGGTTGGAGAGTGAGGCGAAGGACTCGGCGTCGACGACCGACCTAACCCGGAAGGGTGCAGCGGCGGTGGCAGCACCAGAGCGATTTGGAACGGCGCTGCCTCCCACTACTATGGGCCAGAACGGTACCGCCGTGGTGAAGAGGGTGTCCCTGACGAGGGTGAGGCGGGAGCCCCGGTCCACTTCCGGCTTGGGAGGACGACCGGATCGCAAGGCCAGTCGCCCGACCACTTCCCTGCGCTCCATTCCTGCCCGACGAGAGGGGTGCTCTTCGGCAATATTCCGCCAGTACAGGTGGACAAGGCGGTAGATCCTGACCCCGACTGCTGTTTCAATTGTTGGCAGAAGAGACACACGCGGTTCACTTGGGGTGCACCGCGGGATTTCTTTTGTTTAAATTGCGGCAGGAGGGATGTCAGTCTACGCAATTGCCCCCGATGCTCCGATGAGCACCTGAGCTACCTCCGTGTCCGGGCACGGTCGAGCTCGGGAACGACGGCGGGGAATCAGCGTGCTGATCAGGAAGAGCTGGCCGGCCGTCCACGATCGAGGTCGCCCTTGACCCCGCGACAGCAAGTGAATAGGCGGGATGCCATTACCACCAAGACAACCACTCCCTCACCCGCCACCGGGCCAGAGGCAACCCCATAATCAGCCGCCATTGAGGCACCGCTTCAGGCCACGCCGGCGGTCGTAGCACCAGCCAGAGCCGTGCCAGCAGGAGGGATACGGAGTATTTCGCCTCCATCCAGCACCTCCCTGCTGATCTCCAGGCTGTCCTGCTGAGGACGTTCGTCGCCCAGAACCAGTGAAGGTATTATCATCAACCTTACTTTTGAGTAAACCTGGAGCCAGTATCGGGTCGTGGCGAGTAGTAACTGAAAATAGAAAGAGGGGGGGGGGGGGTCGAGTGAGTAGAGTTAAAGCCTCTGATTATGGATAATCATCGTCTTGGTGTGGGGGTATTGTGACGAGGTCACATGCAGCTGCAGGTCTGGAGCCTGCAGCAGATGAGCACATGGCTTGTGGCGCCCGCCATGTTGTGTACGTCGTCGCTGAGGAGTAGCATGCGCGCACGCACATGATCACACATAGCACCAACGGCAGCGCCAAGCAGCAGAGCGCACACACACACTAACACACACCACTATCGCGGCCGGGTCGAGCGGGGACGAGGATGCGCGAGAGAGGAACGCGAGGCACCGGCGGAGAGAGAAGCCAGGGGTGTGAGAGAGCCGAGCCACGTGGGGAGCGGTAGCGAGAGCCGACCGAGGTAGAGCGCGAAGCGAACAATAGCGGAGCGGTCACCGACTGAGTGCCGCGCAGTTCGCTCGCGCACATGAGATGGTGGGAACGGGAGTAAGCGGGAGGAGAGAGAGTGCCGGCCGAGACGGGCGCGCAGCAATAGCGATACGCCGGCCGGGAAAGGGAACATGGGAGAGAGACAGGCGCCCATGGGGATAGAGAGAGCCGGAGAGGGAGTAGATAGAGTAGAGCACGGGCATAGAAGCAGTGTAGCGATAGATAGCATATGCGGCGCGGGAGCAGGCCGATGGGTGACGCGGTAGGCGGAATAGATAGCGCGCATGCTACTAGTTTAGCCTATCATAACTCAAAAATAGAGCAAGTCATGGAAGTTAGTAGAAATAGGACAAAACACGTAGCTAAGCACCAATGAACAGTGAATCGAGGCCGGGGCGGGGGAGCAGTTCCAGGGCTTGAGTTTCGAGAAGCCGGAAAACGCGTTCTCTTCATCAACGGACTTCACCGCGAGCGGTCGTGATTTTCCTTGTGTAAGAATAAGGAGTTTTCTTGGTTCGTTAGTTAAATTCTTTTTGGTATAGTTGTAAAGAGTAGAGGGTGCGAAGACGTCGTGGAATAGTGGAAGGTTATTCTTGATAGCTGCCGTCGCCTTACGTAAGTAATATTCACGTCGGAAAGTGGAAGAGGATCGTAAGTCACTGTGTAGTACTATCGTGTCGTGTTGTAGTAGAAATCGAGTTAAGGGAGTAGATTGAGCCCATTAGAGTGGCCATCGAGAAGTCCGGCTACCCAGGGTTGCTCTCCACACTAGCTGCTTCTGCAACCCGAACATTATCTCGATCGTGGATTGGGGTTATTGTTTCAGATTATCACAGTAAGCCGACCAGTCGATGAAGCAGCCATTTTGAAGACGCCGAGGCAACGATCCGGATAACCGCTGTTGCGGCCATATTGCTTTACTGAATAAATTTAGAAATAACTATCAATTGTAAGAGTGTTGTTATTAGCGTAGTGTTGGTTTTCCCTGTATTGTCTATCGAGTTTTCTTTCAGGTCTCATCATTAAGAAACTCTTATCATCGCAGGGAAATTAGCAAATTGCTATCTCCTCGTAGGTATTTCCGGGTGTGGTTGTTGCTGGGGTTTTGACCCCCCTTGTCGATAGCGGAGTTTCAGCCGTGGTAGAGGACCGCTATTGGTAAGATACATAGTGCAAATAGTTGCCGTTGGTTTAGTTTGAGTCACTAATAATTCTGAGTGATTTGATTGAGGGTCTAACTAAATACAACGTCACAAATGCTCTATGTCTCTGTCTTTACGCCTCTGCCTCTCCGTCTCTGTCTCTATGTCTCTGTTTCTACGCCTCCGTATCTACGTGGCCGTCTCAACGTCTCTGTCTCTACGTTCCTCTTTCTACGTTTCTGTCTTTAATCTCGCTCTACTTGTCCCTCTTTACGACTCTCTCTCTACAGCTCCGTTTCTAATTTCTGTCTCTACGATTCTGTCTCTACTTTTCGGTCTGTGCATCTCGATCTCTCGGCCTCTGATTCTACGTCTATGTCTCTACCTCTCCGTCTCTACTTTTCTGTCTCTATGTCACTACGCCTCTGTCTCGACGGCTCCGTCTGTACAACTCGGTCTTTACGTCTCGGTCATTACGTTTCTGTTCTACGTCTCTGTCTCCACGTATCTGTCTGCACGTCTCTGTTCATGCGCCTCTGTGTTTACGTTTCTGCCTCTACGTTTCTGTCTCTAATCTCTGTCTCTCTCTCTACATCTCCGTCCCTACGTTTCTGTCACTACATCTCGATCTTACCGCCTCTGTCTCTATGTTTCTGTTTCTACGCCTCCCTCTCGACGTATCTGTCTGCACGTCTCTGTTTCCACGCCTCCGCGTTTAGGTCTCTACGTCTCTGTCTCTACGATTGGGTCTCTAATCACTCTCTACGTCTCTGTCTTCACGTTCCTATCTCTACATTACTGTCTCTACGTCTTCGTCTCTTATTTCTCTGTCTACGCTCTATCTTTACGTCTGCCCGTACATCTCTGAATATATCTCTCTGTCATTACGTCACCGTCTCTTCTTTTCTGTCTCTATATCTGTTTCTACTTTTCTGTCTCTACATCTCTCTCTCTCTCTCTCTCTCTCTCTCTCTCTCTCTCTCTCCCTCTCCCTCTCCCTCTCGCTCTCCCTCTCCCTCTCCCACTCCCGGAAATTCGTTCCATTATCGCAATAAATAACATAAGGCATACCTCGACGAGCCGCAAATCGCTTTAGATAAATTATTGCAGAGTCGGTTCTAAGGCTGTGCACCAACTCTATATGAATCGCCCTTGTTGACGTGCATGTAAAAAGCGCACCCCAACGTTTCTCTCGTCTCCTTCCTATTTTAACAGCTATTGGCCCAAAATAGTCTAGCCCGCAATGCGTGAATGGACGAACTCGATACGCCAATCTTGCTGGTGAAAGGGCAGCCATTTTTGGGTTTGCTGGTTAAGGGGACGCCGCAGTTAATGTATTATTATATGAAAGTACTGTAGTATATTTTATTTTCTAAATAAAAAAATATGACAATTTTCCAAAATCCAAGAGTTGTCCGCACTTGATGTACAAATTTTGAAGTGATTTCCAAAATTTCAGCTATGTCGGTTAATTCTTTACAGAGAAAACTTTGAAAAACTAGTTCTGTTACTCCGGCATCCCGTTAAGCTCTTATAATTTTGCATCTTACGCAATTACTAACAATGCTGCGCAACCCTTGTCTCAACCCAACAATCCAAAAACGTTGTTGCAGTTCATTACCAACAGCCTCGTGATTGCCGTGATACAACTTCTCGTGGAAATGTTTAATCAGAAGTCGTGTTAAATTATTTTAAGCATCTAAAAGAATTGACTTTAATGAGAAGTAATTTTCCGAGAATTTTATAATTCGATTATTAGCGCGCAAAATACCTTTTTCGTCCAAATAAGCATCCAAATTAAAAATTCGCCTATTTTTCGGAATAGAATTTGACTTTTTTAAAGTTGCAATTTCTTCGCTAAATGATTTTGATTGGCTTAATTAAAAACATAAACCTTCTGCTATTGAATTGTATTCTAAAGACGAGTAGTGTTGATAAAAGTCGGAGCCAAGATGAGAAGCGTGAAAAATCAATGAGGCAAGTATTCTCTGTAGAGGTGAAAGCTATAATATTTTTACTTTAAACAAGCTCTGATTTATCGTCATTAGTATTGTCTTTCACAGTATGTTTCGGCCATTCGGATTCATTATTACGTAAAAAACTCGGTCCTAAAAACCACCTACTGTTTTTAAAGGAATGCGTTTGGAGTATATCTGGTTGTGTCATCAGCTGGGTTTTCTTTCGTTGGTACCCATTTCCAATCCGATACGTTAGAAGACTCATTTATATCTGCTAAGCGATTGGCAACAAAAACCTTAAAATCTGGAGGATTCTTTTTAATTCATTTTAACCGTAGTTGAGTCAGACAAAAATATTTTACGAGTTATTTTGAAAGTGTGTTCGTCTGAAATTATTTTGGACTCTCTTATTGCGAGTATTGCGGCTTGTAATTCTAATCGTGGAATGGAGATGGGTTCTACAGGTGTTACACGACTTTTTGGCATGATTAACGCAGTGTGAAAAGAACTGTTACTAAACGAAAACCTCCAGTACGCGGCAGCTGCATACGCTTTTGAACTAGCATCGCAAAATATGTGTAACTCTGCTTCTTTCACTAGAAAATCTTTAATTTGGTAACAATGATCTATTCGACAAAGTTTTACATTTTCAAAATCACGTAACTACTTTAACCATCGCGAAAATTCAGAATCATGCATAACTTCGTACCAATCTACATTACTCAACCAAGTTTCTTGCATTAACATTCGAGAATCAATTGTAAAGCGTGTTAAAAAACTAAGGAGATCAGAAATGGACATTATTACCCGTAAAAATTCTCTTTTCGTCGGTTTCTTCAATCCTTTATAAAGTTCGCCAGTGATTTTATTTTCATTGATATTAAATGCTAATTCATCGGTACGATCTAACCATTTTAATCCCAAAACTATCTCACCTCCAGTTTCTTTCGTATTAAACTTAAGAAATTGATTTGAAGTATGTTCTTCTTTAATACCCTTTAAAATTGATATAGAGTTACTGGACCAACTATGCATTAACCAGCCTGCGTTCGCATTTATTTTTATTACTTCGCGTACTCGTGTGAATGCCTCTTTTTGCAAATCGCAACTATCTAAATCATCTATGTAGCAATTTTCTATTAAACTTTTTGCAGCTATGGGGTATTCAGATAAAAATAATTCTGCATTTTTGTTCTTAACATAAATTGCTGTACATGGAGATGACTCCGTACCGAACAACATAGACGTAATTACGTACACTTCGGGTGGAATGTTTCCATCGGTATGTCCCCATAAAAAGCGCTGTGCATTTATATCCTCTTTACGAATTTTAATTTTCAGAGACGTATCGCGAATATCGGCTTTAAACGCGTATGAAAATTGTCGAAAACGCATGAGAACACCGAGTAAATCCTTTAAGAGATCTGGTCCCGTTAGTAATAAATCGGTAAAGTTTATCGAAGCTGATTTGGCTGCGGCATCGAAGGCGAGCCGAACTCTACCGGGTTTGTTCTCGTTTTGTACACCGAAATGAGGCAAATACCATACTCTCTTCCCGTCGAATTTTTAGGAGCTTTTTCTGCAATACCATTATCTAATAACCTTCTCATCTCTTTATAGTAAATAGAAGCATAGTTATCATCTCGATCAAATTTTTTCTCGAGAAGTTGCAATCTTTGAAAGGCGTTTAAGCGACTATTCAGAAAATAAACATTATCTGTTTTCCACAAAAGCCCCACTTCCCAAGCTTTATTGATATATCGACTCATCTTATTCAAACTATCTAAAGCACGTTTATCATCATCATTTATTTTTAGATTATTGATAATCCTCAATGCTTCTATTTCAAAATAAGACTTTACAAGAGCATCTAATTGTTGGTTACGTTTACTGATATTTCCACTTATTTTATTAATATTAGAACAAATCGCGTCTACTTGCTGCATTACTGTTTCGCGAAAATTGCCATTAATTACCCATCCCAGTAAGCATCACGAAATTACTAACATATTGTTATAGAAAAATCTATATTCTCGAGTTATTATTACATCAATATGTTCTTGGCCGATTAATAAATCAGGATCAGCCTCGTACAGATCTACAAAAATGCCTGTTTCACTCGCGCACGCATCAATAGTATATTTACTTATACTTTGTATAGGGAGCGCAAGGCTATCAATTACTAGAACGTTCCGTAAAATGGACGAGAAACAAAAAGTATCCACGCATAAATCGACTTTCTTATTTGACATCGTAATCGTATTTTTATTGCATACACCTTTAATTGATTCATTTATTTCCGAGCATGCTACTCCAATTTTTTTATTAGTCTTGCGTATACTATTGTTGCTATCGAACCCTCATCCAACAGAGCATAGGTTATTTTTCTCGTTTTAAAACCTGATACATAAACAGGGATTATTTTCAGAAGTACTTTAGAATTTAGTCATAGTTGAGAACTCGAATCAACCATCATAGCATGAAGCATCGAAAAAATGTAAAAGTGTGTGATGTTTACGGCCCCAGCGACTACATCTAATAGCTTGACATTTTTTACGTGAATGCCTTGACTCCATACAATTAAAACATAATTTTTGTATCGTAACAATTTTTCAACGTTTGGCTACAGGTGCTCGAATAAAATCAGGACAAAGAGAAACTTTATTTTCTTTTCTACTACAATACGCGAAGCGAGAAACTTGCTCATTTCTATTATTTTCCACACTTGTAGCTAACACTACTTTTTTATTTGCACCTGAATTTTTTGTCGTATAATTCACTTTCTCGTTTGTTGATGAGACAGTATTTAAAGATATTATACCTGCATCTAAAGACATTTCTGCTTCTCGGAATACAAAACTTGCTATTTTCTTTAAATCTGGCTTACTAGAACCTTCAGATGCAGCATAGCGAATGTAATTACATATCATTGAGCTTGGCAACTTCTTCAAAACATCATTTGTTAACTCAGGGCTGTGAAGATAATCTATATTTTCTAAAGCTTTAATTGCTGTCACAGAATTATTTAATTTTGATGCAAATTCTATAAGATTACTTCATTGGGAATCGATAATAGATAAGTTTCGGATATCATTTGCAATTCTTTCTAAAATTATGTTAGAATTTCGAAACACATCACAAGAGCTTTCATAATATCTTTGGCGGAATTTTCAGCGGCAAATAAAGCTTTTGACGCATTTAGACCTTCGCCTTTTAAAGCATCAAATAAGCGTGTTACGTTTTCCCGGTCAGTATACTCTCCCAAATATGTAGACATAATAAAAGCTTGTCAAAACCTCACCCAATCGAGAAAATTACCAGAAAAAGATGGCAAAGATTTTGCCGAAGTCAGCCGATTAACTAACCTAGAGTTAACGTAGCTTAAAGCCGCTTCATTAAACAAACTCAATGATTGCTGGACTGCATTCGCTATTCGAACTACTGGATCATCAGAATAATCCTGTCTATACATTTGCACAGAATTTACATTATACTTATTATTTACGCTACGATTAAGGTTATAAGGTTCATTTTCTGAGTCATACTCAGATGATGCAACAGGTGGAGTAAGGTGATTTGATTTCGCTCCCGAAGGTCAATGCCGTCGTTCTCATTCTCTGACGTAGACTCCGCAAAATTTGAAGACAACTCTCCTACGGAAGTCTCGACGTCATCTGGATGTTGACTGTATGGCGACTCGTCGTCTTCGTCAAATAAATATGATGATTGAGGGCGTACGTGATCAAACTCATGAGCAGACTGGAAACTGCTGTTCAAAGCTGTTGAAGCCTCACGAAGACGTCCTCACGACTTTGAGCGCGCCGGCGCTGTATCGCGCTGGTCCACCTCTGTTGGGTCGCACGCAGATGCCCGCTCGACTATGAGCGCGCGTGTGCTGTATAGCGCTGGTTCGCCGCCGTTGTGGCTGGAAGCGCGAGGTCCATTGTCTCGGGGCACAGAGAGGCGCTCGATTTCGCTTACTCGCCGCCGACGAAGCTGCAAGCACACGGCCTGCTGTCCCGAGGTGCACAGGTGCTGGATCGCGCTCACGATGTTCATCCGTCGCTGTGGAAATCCCAAGCGCGTGGCCTGTTGTCCTTGAGCGGGCAAGCGATGGATCGCGCTGACCCGCCGTTGTCGCTGTCGATAATACATACCAGCGGCCCGTTGTCCCGGGGCGCACAGGCGCTGGATCGCGCTCACGCCGCTCACCTGCCGCTATCGATGCTGCAAGCCCGCAGCCCGTTGTCCCGGGCCTATACCTATACTAAATGACATCGCACACAGTGTATGGGAAAAAATCATCCGGCCAAACTGAACGGAACTTTGGAAAAGATAGATCTTGAGGTTTTGAAGAAATCTATCTTTTTCCTCTAAGTTTCAATTTAGATTAAATTAAATAGATTTTCAAAATTGTAGTTGGTGGTTGAAGAGCGGAGCGAATAGGGGATACCCCCTAGTATATATATATATGTGTATAACTATGGGAATTGATATATTTGAAGAGATATCAACGTATAGATCGGTACTTTTGAAGAGATGTCGGCATTTTCAAGAGACTCCTTAAATTTCTCAAAGCAAGAATTGCGACTTTTGAGGAGAAATCTATACCCCCTTTTCCCAGAGTCGATAACCTGAGGTTCATTATTTCTTTAGTCACATTGTCCGAACTCTGAGCGAAAGGTTCACATCTCCTCAAAGGTACCAATTTACAAACATATCATATATATATATATATATACCGGGTGTCCCATTTTAAAACCACCAGGCAAATATCTCGAAAACTAAGGGAGATGGAAAAAAACTTTTAATAAAAAGTTGTAGGGTTCAGAGGGGCCCAACTGATCGTGACCTTGGTTATGACCTTGAGGTCAATGATCAAGTTCATTTGAAGGTCAAATCGATTTTTTCAAATGGGAACCCCTACTTTTGATCTCGTAAATGGAAAGAGCGGAAAATTTTAGGTTCAGATATGACCTTGGTCAAGGTCATGGTCAAGGTCATGGTCATGTATAAAATCAAAATCAATAAACGCATCAAAACATTCCCATAATTAGGTATACGAGACAAATTGTTAAATACAAAAGTTGTAGGGTTCAGAGGGGCCCAACTGATCGTAACCTTGGTTATGACCTTGAGGTCAATGATCAAGGTCATTTGAAGGTCAAATCGATTTTTTCAAATGGGAACCCCCACTTTTGACCTCGTAAATGGAAAGAGCGGAAAATTTTACGTTTAGATATGTCTTTGAGTCAAGGCCGTGGTCATGGTCATGGTCATGTTTAAAATCAAAATCAATCAACGCATCCAAACATTCCCATAATTACGCATACGAGTGTTAAATACAGAAGTTGTAGTGTTTGGAGGGGCCCAACTGTTCGTGACCTTGACCATGAACTTGAGGTCAAGGATGATATAGTTTGAAGGTTAAATCAATTTTGTTTAACGGCAACCCTCACTTTTGACCTCGTAAATAGAAAAACCGAAAAATTCTGATATGACCTTGGGTCAAGGTATGGTCAAAGTTATGGTCACTTTCCGTGCAGTTAAGAGCAAAGTCGGAGATAACCCGGTCACCTAAGGCAAGGTCGGAGATTACCCGGCCAGTTAAGGCAAGGTCGGAGATGACCCGGCCAGTTAAGGCAAGGTCGGAGATGACCCGGCCAGTTAAGGCAAGGTCGGAGATGACCCGGCCAGTTAAGGCAAGGACGAAGATGACCCGGTCAGTTAAGGCAAGGTCGGAGATGACCCGGGCAGTTAAGGCAAGGTCGGGGCTGATCAGGCCAGCTAAAAATTCATTGGAAAATTCCACGTTCATGTGTATTTAGTAATAGGATCCAAGTGTTTCGGTCACCATTTACTGAAGAAGATGCTCAAAAGTTGCACCATTTACTTGTTGACAACATTCTATTCTCCTTTTAAGGTTTCTAACAGTATTTAATAATACTTGACGTGGAATACTTAAGCAGATTTGTGTAATCCTTTGAATCATGTCATCTCTTGTAGTTGGCCTGTTGTGGTAGACTGTATTTTTTAGGAAGCCCCATAAATAAAAATCTGGAGATGTCAGATCTGGAGATCTTGGTGGCCATGCTACGGGACCTCCTCTACCAATCCATCGACCGTTAAACCTTTCATTAAGAAAATCTCTGACAATTCTGGCATAATGTGGAGGAGCACCATCTTGTTGTAGCCACATTCTGGCCCTTGTATGGAGATCAACGTTTTCTAGAAAGAGTGGCAGCTCGTCTCTCAGTAACTGTAAATAAGTATGTTGAGTTACGTGACCTTCAAAAAAATAAGGTCCTATCAGACATCCGTTAATAATACCACACCATACCGTTACATTCCAGCGATGCTGATGATCAACTTCTCGCGTCCAATGAGGATTAACAGGAGACCAGTAGTGGCAATTATGGCGATTCAACATACCAGTACTCTGAAATGTAGCCTCGTCGCTAAAAAGAACATTGTTAAAGAAATTTTCATAATCAGTAATTTGTTGTGTTGCCCATTAGCAAAATGTTATTCTCCGTCAATAATCTTCCACAGTTAAAGCTTGATTTAGAGTAATGTGGTAAGGATGGTAACGCGCATATCGTAAATATCTACTGGTCGTAGATCTTGGAATACCCATTGTTAACTCGATTTCGCGTAAACTGACATGAACATTTAAATGTACCATGGCTAGAACAGCAAGAAAGCGAGGATTATTTTCATAATCGTGTTCATTCAGTGTCCTCCTTCTTCGAATGAAGTTTCCTTGTCGACCGCGCAGTTCAATGTCACGTATTACGGTATGATCAGGATGTTGTCCTTGAGGGAACCGAGCACGATACAATCTGCTTGCCTCTCGATAGTTTCGTCGACATTCTCCTAAAATAAGAAGAATGTCAACTATTTCATTAGCAGAATAGTCAGGCATTTTTTTTTAGTTGTAAATGCAATTATTTATCAAAACACACCACAAAAGAAATAATATGTTATTATACTATACAATATTTTAAAACGAAAAAGTTTAATTTTCTGTGCCAATATAAGTGTGCTCAATTTGAAAACAATTTGATGTAAGCAGTAATAATTATTGACTATTACCGATCAATGCTGAATACTACCAGTCACTATTGGATACAGGTGGGCAACACTTATTAACTTTTGTTATTATTTGATATAAGTGGTTAACTCTGGTAAATATTGATAATAGTAAAAATAGTAAAATTTTCCGCTCTTTCCATTTACGAGGTCAAAAATAGGGGTTCCCATTTGAAAAAATCGATTTGACCTTCAAATGACCTTGATCATTGACCTCAAGGTCATAACCAAGGTCACGATCAGTTGGGCCGCTCCAAACCCTACAACTTCTGTATTTAACACTCGTATGCGTAATTATGGGAATGTTTGGATGCGTTGATTGATTTTGATTTTAAACATGACCATGACCATGACCATGGCCTTGACTCAAGGACATACCTGAACGTAAAATTTTCCGCTCTTTCCCTTTACGAGGTCAAAAGTGGGGGTTCCCATTTGAAAAAATCGATTTGACCTTCAAATGACCTTGATAATTGACCTCAAGGTCATAACCAATGTCACGATCAGTTGGGCCCCTCTGAACCCTACAACTTTTGTATTTAATAATTTGTCTCGTATGCCTAATGATGGGAATGTTTTGATGCGTTGATTGATTTTGATTTTAAATATGACCATGACCATGACCTTGACTCAAGGACACATCTGAACGTAAAATTTTCCGCTCTTTCCATTTACGAGGTCAAAAGTGGGGATTCCCATTTGAAAAAATCGATTTGACCTTCAAATGACCTTGATAATTGACCTCAAGGTCATAACCAATGTCACGATCAGTTGGGCCCCTCTGAACCCTACAACTTTTGTATTAAAGTGTTTTTCCATCTCCCTTAGTTTTCGAGATATTTGCCTGGTGGTTTTAAAATGGGACACCCGGTATATAAATATATATATATATATATATATATATATATATATATATATATATATATATATATATATATATATATATATATATATATATATATATATAAACTTATATATTATATATACTTATACATTCATATATACTTATATGTGCAATTCCTCCAAAACAGACACAAAAATGGTGTTGAAGAAGGAAAAAATATTTAGGGGTACACCTAAAAAAGAATAAAAGTTGAAGAATAAAGCTTTAATTGGAGATGTGACTCGTTAAATTCGGTCGATTCTGTGCAAAGTTACGTGAATTTTAAAATGGCGAAAAATGACAAAAATTTGAAGAATTACGTGGATTTGAAAAAAACGCTCATTTTTATCATTTTTCGCCATTTTAAAATTCACGTAAATTTGCACAGAATTGATCGATTCACATCTCCAGTTAAAGCTTTATTCTTCAACTTTTACTCTTTTTTAGGTGTGCCCCAAAATTTTTTTTACCTTCTTCAACACCATTTTTGTGTCTATTTTGGAGGAATTGCACATATAAGTGTATATGAATATATAAGTATATATAATATATAAGTTTATATATATAAATATATATATATATATTTATATATATATATAATATATGAAATATATAAGTATACAACATTTATATACCAACGTGATCAGCGTGAAAAACTGAGTCAAGATCACTTCATCCCGAAAATTTTCCGGCAAGTTTTCCACACCTCTGTTAAGCACAGTGGAATTTCCCGCATAGCGTCGGCCCTGGCAGAGCGGCGGCGCGAGCCGAGCGGCGGCCGCCGCGGCAAAGAGTGGGGGGCAACCGTTGCTACGGAGTACGTCTACGGAAGCGGGTGGTAAGGGGGAAGCGGAGCAATCCAGGAGCGCAACGATTTAGTCCGCAGTAAAAATCGCTGTGAAATCGACTTGTCACAGAAATGACTGCATATTGGTTATAAGGTAAATCTTGGTCGCAAAAACCGATTTTGAAATTTGCAGATTCCTAGGTCCAAGGGTTCCATCCGAAAACAACGTTTGAAAGTTTTATTTACTTATATCTCGAGAACCGCTTAGTCTACAACAAAATGGCTTACACCAAACGAAAGAGCGCAAAATTTTGAATCAGAAACGATTTTTTACTCGATTCCGATGAGTGCAAAGTTCTGAGATAATTAATCGAAAAGAAATGAACATGCCCCCGACTTTCCTCCCGCGCTGCGGTATGCTTCCCGTATCTCTCGCTCCGACAGCGTTTATTTCTTTTCGATTAATTATCTCGGAACTTTGCACTCGACGGAATCGAGTTCAAAATCGCTTTCGATGCAAAATTTTAAGCTCTTTTGTTTGATGCAAAACATTTTATTGTTGACTATAATCAAATAAAACTTACGAACGTTGGTTTCGTATAGAAGCCCTGCGAAACTGAGAGAGCTGCAAATTTCAAAATCTGTTTTTGTCGATTTCGATTTACCTTATAAACAGAATTCAGCCATTTCTGTGACAAGTCGACTTCAGTACTGGACTCACTTTCAAGACAGCTGGCGAGGAAAGCTTTCGTTTGATCGGCCAAAAGCTAGTGAAACTATGAAGGCATCATAGTTGATATCTCTTGTTGATAAATACAGAGCGAGTCATGTATTTCCTTTCTTAAAAAACGTGGGCCCGATGTTGTGCAACATTTGAAAATTGATTTAGATTGTTCATATAAACAGCTGTACAGCCATGCAGCGAAAAGCTCACTCGAAAAATTACGGACGATGCCGCCTTGCAGTATTGCGACAAGAGTTCTTGCGCTAAAATGAATTTCTCATCCTCGCAAGCGCGATATCCTTCTAATCATCAATGGATCATTCAATAAAAAAACGATAAAACAGTTACACGACCGTTGTCAAAATTTATGTAAAGGAATTTCTGGCTTAAAATATTATTTTAACCCCACGATGAGCTCAGGTGGCTGGTAACACATTACCCTTTTAAACACAAGCATTTTTCTATTAGAAATCAAGAAATCGCGTACACAGGCACCTCGTATCCTTACGTAAACTGTTCTCGTGCTTAAATAAATCTATCGGCTTCGCTAAAACATCTAGAGCAGCACAACACTCTATCCTATGATGCCCAAGAGTATTGTTTGTTGACAAAATTGCAAAATTAGAGATGCTGTCGCTTCGCAGCCTTACATTAAAAGTTCTCGCGCTTTGAACATTAAAAGTTCATACAAAAAAGCAGATCTATATACCTATAATCTTCAATAAACTGTAACGTAAATAGATAATCAGAATGTGAATTGAAATGAAAACTTCTATTAATGGTAACAAAAATCGTATTTCTAGTTAACGAGGTTCATGCGCGACTCCCAAATTAAAGCAGTGGTAAATCAAGAGGTTGTCTAAAATATGTAAGAGCAATAGCTGTAATGTAATTAATCCATTTCAAATAATATAAATAGTTAATTTGCTATAAAAAAAGTCTATTTAACATAACTAAACAAACATTTTTTTAACAAAATGTCGATATCTCAGGAACAGATTTCGTCAGTACAAACAATTATTGATAAAACACAGGGATCTTTTTTCATTAACTACCGATTTCATTTTTCAAGATAAGATATTGTTTCTTAAGTTATTTCATTGTTACTTGCCGAAGAAAAATTTCATAATTATCCTAAACCTTCAAAGTTAAAGCAAATTTAAAAAATACATTTCTTTTACCATTTTCACGAATTTATGAACAACCACAGCCATGGTTATAACATTCTGAATAATAAATGATTTTGTATTTTTCCCCCGACGAGACCCAAAAACATTCATTAAGGGGGTCAGAGACCTTTAAAATGACGAAAAATCGTTTTTTTTATTAAATATTTCACTAAAAAACACTTCTACAATATGTCCCAAACTGTTTTAAAGCATTATCCATTTTTCTTTTCAGAATACAAACAAAACATTGATAAAGTTTTCTATTTGCTTTTTGTGTAAACTACGTTTATAGCACTGCGTGACTTAAGTCCGCACTTATGTCACACATATCCGTGCGATAAGTAGTCCATTATTTCACCGTGTTTATCGCACTCGCTGCGCTCGTGCGCTAACCTCAAGCTGCCCCAATGGACTGCTTAGAGCACGGATAGGCGTGACAGCGAACTTAAGGCATGCAGTGTTATAAAAAATTGTGCGATACTAGTGCGTTAAGTAACCCATTTCACGCCGTGATAGGACCCTCGCTACGCTCGGATCCTTACTTCACGCCGTGACATAATGGGCTACTTATCGCACTTGTATCGTAATGTACTATTTTCCGCTTGTATAGATAATATTGATTTGTACTATTTTTTTTTTGTTCATTTTTCTTTTTTTAATATATTTTAAATTTTCATTCTACATATGTATACCGCGTAACCAAATTATCCTGACATTGGATTTTCTCTCTGGAAAATTGTGAAAAGGTTGGAAAAGCGGCGAGTCTAAGGGTTTTGGCGACCGAGGAACACAACGGTGCAGTCAAAATTGACGTAGCACAAAAATAAAAAAGATAGCAAAATTATTTTTTCGAAAAATATTTAAGGTTTGGTTTTTACGTCCTTTTATCGAAGTTCATTAAGTTTAAAGACCATAGCGCCTTTGACCGACCTCGATATCGATATATTAACTTAAAAAATTGACAATATATTGCTAGTATATTGGAAATATATTGGGTAGCATATGGGAACTATTTTGTCAAACCTATTGGCGATATGTTGAGATATCTGTTTGGCACAATAATTGCAATATATTGGAAATAGGTTTTGCAATATAGTGCCAATATACTTCCCATATCTATTGCCAATACATTACCAATGTAGATCCGATAGTTTTGAATTCTACGCAGGTATGGCTGAAAGTATAAAGGATTCCGTACGGAAAGCATTGAATTCGAATTTTTCGCACAAAATTGACTGAAATTCACCTAAATTTAATACTAAGTTTCCCGTAAGTAGAGCGTATTTATCACTCTTTTCCCAAACTTAGGTGAAACTTAACATTAACTTTGTATGAAGTTTTACGTAACTTAATCCTAAGATTTCAATTTGGTTTTCCAAACTTTCAAAGAGATCAACTGCGCCAAAGTTAATATAAACATATGAATTATTTCCTAAGGCGAGTGTAAGATTCCTATTATTACACGAACATTGACGGAAACTAATCTGAAGTTCATATTAAGATTCCTATCGATGGTCGTGACAAGCTTTTTCTAAAGTATGGCTTAAAGTATGGCTTAAAGTATGGCTGAAAGTATGGCTTAAAATATGGCTGAAAGTATGGCTTAAAGTATGGCTGAAAGTATGGCTTAAGGTATGGCTGAAACTATGGCTAACAGGATGGATGAAAGTATGGCATACAGTATGGATGAAAGTATGGCTTAAAGTATGGCTTAAAGTATGGCTGAAAGTATGGATTAAATTATGGCTTAAAGTATGGCTGAAAGTTAACGTTTAGATTCCGTAAGGAGATCGTAGGATTCGAATTATTTCCACAACCTTGACTGAAATTCACCTAAGTTTTTTGTATTAAATTTCCCGTGAGTACAACGTATTTATCATTATTTTCCCAAACTTTACCGAAACTTAACATTAGCCTTGTATGATGTTTTACGTAATTTAATCGTAAGATTTCAGTTCGGTTTTCCAAACATTAAAAGAGATGAACTGAGCCAAAGTTTATATAAATATATGAATTATTTCCTAAAGCGAGTGTAAGATTCCTATTTTTACACGAACATTGACGGAAGGTAATCCGAAATTCATATTACTTTTCCTGTCGATGCTTGCGACAAACTTTTTCTAAAGTATGCCTGAAGGTATGGCTCAAAGTATGGCTGCAAGTATGGCTGAAAGTATGGCTTGAAGTATGGCTTAGAGTATGGATGAAAGTATGGCTTAAATCATATTCATATTAAATTTCCGTCGATGGTTGTGACAAGCTTTTTCTAAAGTATGGATGAAAGTATGGCGTGAAGTATTGATGTAAGTACGGTTTAAAGTATGGCTGAAAGTATGGCTTAAAGTATGACTGACAGTACGGCTTAAAGTATGGCTGAAAGTATGGCTGAAAGTATGTCTTAAAGTATGGCTCAAAGTATGGCTGAAAGTTAACGTTTAGATTCAGTAAGGAGATCGTAGGATTCAAATTATTTCCAGAGCCTTGACTGAAATTCACCTAAATTTTGTAATTAGTTTCTCGTGAGTAGAACGTATTTATCATTATTTTCTCAAACTTTACCGAAATTTAACATTAACCTTGTATTATGTTTTACGTAAATTAATCTTAAGATTTCAATTCAGTTTTACAAACTTTAAAAGATATGAACTGCGGCAAAATGAATATAAACATATGAAGTATTTTATAAGGTGAGTGTCAGATTTGCATTTTTACACGAACATGGGGGGAAACTAATCTGAAGTTCATATTAAGTTTTCCGTCGATGGTTGTGACAAGCTTTTTCTAAAGTATTGCTGAAAGTATGGCTTTAAGTATGGATGAAAGTATGGCGTGAAGTATGGATGAAAGTATGGTTTAAAGTATGCCTTAAAGTATGGCTTAAAGTATGGCTGAAAGAACGGCTTAAAGTATGGTTCAAAGTATGGCTGAAAGTTAACGTTTAGATTCCGTAAGGAGATCGTAGGATTCGAATTATCTCCACAATCTTGACTGAAATTCACCTAAATTTTGTATTACGTTTCCCGTGAGTAGAACGTATTTATCATTATTTTCCCAAACTTTACCGAAACTTAACATTAACCTTGTATGATGTTTTACGTAATTTCGTCGTAAGATTTCAATTCGGTTTTCCAAACTTTAAAAGAGATAAACTGAGCCAAAGTTAATATAAACATATGAAGTATTTCCTAAGGCGAGTGTAAGATTCCTATTTTTACACGAACATTGACGGAAACTAATCGGAAGTTCGTATTATGTTTCCCGTCGGTGATTGTGGCAAACTTTTTCAAAAAAATGTCTGAAAGTATGGTTTAAAGTATGGCTTAAAGTATGGCTTAAAGTATGGCTGAAAGTATGGCTTAAAGTATGGCTGGAAGTATGGTTTAAAGTATAGCTGAAAGTATGGCTTAAAGTATGGCTGAAAGTTAAAGTTTAGATTCCGTAAGGAGATCGTAGTATTCGAATTATTTCCACAACATTGACTGCAATTCACCTGAATTTTGTATTAAGTTTCCCGTTAGTAGAACGTATTTGATCTTTCTTTTCCCAAACTTGACCGAAACTTAACATTAACTTTGTATGATGTTTTACCTAAGTTAATCATTTTAACCTTGCAGAATATCTACAAAAATATTGGCAACCCCCAGAGCACCGCGGAAGACCGCCAAAGTACCCGAAAAGCACGAAAACATCACAAAAAATCTAATTCCGCCGTTTTTGAGATCCCGGATGATTTTATTCCGGGAATACGATTTTCAGCATGCAAGATAGCTACAAAAAAATTGGCAACCTCCAAAGTACCGCGGAAAACGCCCAAACTATCCCTTAACCACGAAATAATCGGAAAAAATTCTTTGGGGGTGAACCGCGATACTTTGGGGATTGCCAATTTTTTTAGCTATCTTGCATGCTCAAAATTATATTCCGATACTAAAATTATCGGGAATCTCAAAAACGGCGGAATTAGATTTATTTCTGCGGTTTTCTGTGCTTTAGAGGTAGTTCGGGAATCTTCCACGGTGCTATGTGGGTAGCCAATTTTTTTGTTGCTATCTTGCATCCGCAAAATTGTATTACGGGAATAAAGTTATCGGGGATCGCAAAAGCGGCGGAATTAGATTTTTTTGCGATTTTTCGGACTAAAGTGGCAGTTGGTGGTCTTCCGCGGTGCTTTGGGGGTTGCCAAATTTTTTGTAGATATTCTGTATTGCGAAAATTGAATTCCGATAATAAAATTATCGGAGATCTCAAAAACGGCGGAATTAGATTTTTATTGGCATTTTTTCGGACTAAAGGGTTGTCTTCCGCGGTGCATTGGAGGTTGCCAATTTTTTGGTAGTTATCTTGTATGCTCAAAATTTATTCCGATAATACAATTATCGGGGAAGTCAAAAACGGGGGAATTAGATTTTTTTGTAGATATTCTGCATTGTCAAAATTGAATTCCGATAATAAAATTATCGGACATCTCAAAAACGGCGGAATTAGATTTTTATTGTTCGTGAAAAATACGGATCTTACACTCGCTTTAGGAAATACTTCATATGTTTATATTCATTTTGCCTCAGTTCATCTCTTTTAAAGTTTGGAAAATCAAATTGAAATCTTACGATTAACTTACGTAAAACTTCATACTAAGTTAATGTTAAGTTTCACCTAAGTTTGGGAAAAGAATGATAAATACGATACTTACTCGAAACTTAATACAAAGTTTAAGTGAATTTCAGTCAAGGTTGTGGAAAAAATTCGAATCCTACGTTCTCCTTACGGAATCCAAACGATAACGTTCAGCCGTACTTTACGCCATTATCTCATCCATACCTTAAGCCATACTTTAAGCCATACTTTCATCCATACTTCAAGCCATAGTTTCAGCCATACTTTAAGCCATACTTTAGAAAAAGATTGTCACAACCATCGACAAAAAACTTAATATGAACTTCAGATTAGTTTCCGGCAATGTTCGTGTAAAAGTAGGAATCTTACACTCGCCTCAGGAAATACTTCTTATGTTTATATTAACTTTGGCACATTTCATCTCTTATAAAGTTTGGAAAACCTAATTGAAATCTTAAGATTAATTTACGTAAAACACCATACAAGGTTAATATTAAGATTCGGTAAAGTTTGGGAAAATAATGATAAATATGTTCTACTCAAGAGAAACTTAATACAAAATGTAAGTGAATTTCAGTCAAGGTTGTGGTAATAATTCGAATACTACGATCTCCTTACGGAATCTAAACGATAACTTTCAGCCATACTTTCAGCCATACTTTCAGCTATACTTTAAGCCATACTTCCAGCCATACTTTAAGCCATACTTTCAGCCATACTTTAAGCCATACTTTAAGCCATACTTTAAACAATACTTTCAGACATTTTTTTGAAAAAGTTTGCCACAACCACCGACGGGAAACATAATATGATCTTCAGATTATTTTCCGCCAATGTTCGTGTAAAACTACGAATCTTACACTCGCCTTAGGAAATAATTCATATGTTTATATTAACTTTGGCTCAGTTCATCTCCTTTAAAGTTTGGAAAACCGAATTGAAATCTTACGATTAAATTACGTAAAACATCATACAAGATTAATGTTAAGTTTCGGTAAAGTCTGCGAAAAGAACTATCAAATACGTTCTACTTACGGAAAACTTAACACAAAATCTAGGTGAATTTCAGTCAAGGATGTGGAGATAATTCGAATCCTACGATCTCCTTACGGAATCTAAACGTTAACTTTCAGTCATACTTTGAGCCATACTTTAAGCCATACTTTCAGCCATACTTTCAACCATACTTTAAGCCGTACATTCAGCCATACTTTAAGCCATACTTTAAGCCATACTTTAAACGATACTTTCATCCATACTTCAAGCCATACTTTCAGCCATACTTTAAGCCATACTTTCAGCCATACCTTCGAAAAAGCTTGTCACAACCATCGACGGAAAACTTAATATGAACTTCAGATTATTTTGCGCCGTTGATCGTGTAAAAATACGAATCTGACACTCGCCTTATGAAATACTTCACATGTTTATATTCATTTTGCCTCAGTTCATCTCTTTGAAAGTTTGGAAAACCAAATTGAAATCTTGTGATTAAGTTACGTAAAACTTCATACAAAGTTAATGTTAAGTGTCACCTAAGTTTGGGAAAAGAGTGATAAATACGCTCTACCGGGTGACAATCCACCAACGCACCACTTTTAAAAGGTTGTAATTAACGATTGAATTGAAATATCGATATCGGGTAGGCGGCATTTTAAGTTTTTTGAGCTAGTCTATTGATTGGTCGGATCTATTCTGCGATAGAATTAGTATTAACGAAGTTATGAAATTTTTCCCGAAAAAAATATTTTTTCGAACTTTATTTATGTATTTTCGGAAAGAACAGAAGAAAAGGTTTGGGAATAGGCGTTTTTGGTATAAATTCGGTAAATGTTTTACTTTTAAATAAATGTACAATATCTTTAATATTTCGATGCAGACGGAAAGAAATGTGGATGAGGCTTCAAACGTTCGGTAGGGTTTGAATAGAGGAATGTAATGAAACGCGCAACTTCTCGCCGTGTCAGAAAGAAGAGGTTACTTCCTCTGTTTACATAACGATCTTATGTTCGTCCCTCAGAGATGTCGCCAATATGTTCGCCCGATTCGCCGGTGCGCGGCGACCAGCGTAGCGCAGCGGCAGGCAACAATTGAATATCGTCCAAGTGTCATGCCGTATGCGTCGACGCACAATAACGTTCAATGTAACAGCCCGTTGTAAGCTTGAGGGTGTACTCTGTCGTTTTTACGTCTAGGTGTCGTAGAACATCCTTTGGGGTGTCTAGATTTTCGGAGTGACCGAAGATGGAGTCTTGGTCGTGCGCTCCGTAGTTTCATACGTCTAGATGTCGTAGGACATCAAATGCAGGATCTAGGTGTTTGGGGTGGCCGATGATGAAGTCTAGGTCATGCGCTCCGTAGTTTTTTACGTTTAGGTATCGTAGCACATCCAATGGAGTGTCTAGATGTTCGGAGTGACCGATGATGGAGTCTAGGTCGCCCGCTCCGTAGTGTTTGAGGTATAGGTGTCGTAGTGCATCAAATGAGAGATCTAGATGTTCAGGGTGGCCGATGACGGAGTCTAGGTGTCATAGCACATCCAATGGGATGTCTACATTTTCGGAGTGATCCATGATGGAGTCTAGATTGTGCGCTCCGTAGTTTTTTACGTCGAGGTGTCGTAGCGCATCCAATGAGAGATCTAGATGTTCGCGGTGGCCGATGATGGAGTCTATGTGGTGTGCTCCGTAGTTTTTTACGTCTAGGTGTCGTAGCGTATCCAATGGGGGCTTTAGGTGTTCGGGGTGGCCGATAACGGAGTCTAGGTGTTGCGCTCCGTAGTTTTTTATGTCTAGTGGATGTAGCGCATCAAATCGGAGGCCTAGATATTTGGGGTGGCCGATAATGGAGTTTAGATGGTGCGCTCCGTAGTTTTTTACATCGAGGTGTCACAGCGCATCCAATGAGAGATCTAGATGTTCGGAATGGCCGATCATGGAGTCTAGGTAGTGCGCACCGTAATTTTTGACGTCTAGGTGTCGTAGTGCATCCAATAGAGGCTCTAGGTGTTCGGGGTGGCCGATGACGGAGTATAGGTGGTACGCTTCGTATTCTTTTACGTGTAGGTGTCGTAAAGCATGCAAAGGACGGTTTACGTGCAATATTTAATTTTTATCGAATAAATATCTAATTTCTAAATATTCTATTCGAATATTTACTGGAAATCTCAGCCGTAATCTCAGCTGGAACACTATCTGTAATTTGTTCAAAAACAGTAGGTACAGCTGGAATTCCAGCTGGTATTCCAGCTAGGTATTTTCAACGGATATTCCCCTCTAGCTGCTCGATTCGTCATGGTAATCTAGCCCATTGAAATTAATATAACTCAATATAAATGAGTAGTTTAAGCTATTCATTATTCGTATACTTAAAAGACCTCTCAAAGACCGAACCCAAATACAGTAGATTGTCAATTTTCATGAAAAACATTGACGTTTAATTAGTTTGCTATTGCATCAAAAAGAATTGTTTTTGCGTAACAGTACTTACTGCACTCTTAAAAATTATGTGCCTATTTAACACAAAGTTTATGTAAAATATGAATGTTCCTATTTAACACAAAAATTTGTGTAAATGATGTACACAAACATTATGTAAGAATTCGACACAAGAATTTGTGTAAAATCTCTGCTTTACAAACAAACTTGTGTAAATTGCCGTTTTAGACAAAAATTTGTGGGAGAAGACAAGGAGATCGTTTAATTCCCGTGCACGCCGATTTTGGTCCCTTTTCTGGCGATTCTGAGAGACGCTACTAATCGGGCCGTCCGGTGTGCTAAAGACGCTTCAATATAAGTCATTATCTAGTAGAAATTTATCTATACGAAATGGCCAAGAAATTGGAAAATAGCTAGTAAAACTGGCTAATAAATGACTATGATGAAACGCTTTTTCTCCTATTTTTTGCCTATTTCTTAGATTGAAGTAAAAATAAAATATTCGTATTTGATTTACTTACTATTTTTATCTTTGACAAAAGAGCATTAAACTGCATTGGATGGCTTTTCAAAATATAAATACATAACATGAACTAATAAATCGTTTATTGTACTCATTCTATGAATAATTTAGCAAAACTCTTATTTCTCCATCTGATTCTGTCCCTCTCACTCCTCATCGTAGCAGCAAGCCTTCTAGTAGCCATTTTCAGTATATAAAAACTGATCAGTTATAATATCTTTAAAATACTTAAGAACAAGATTGTGCTTGTCTTCGAAAAACTAAATTTTATTTTTCAATCTATTAAGTAGACAAATAATGGGAGAAAAAGTATTTCATCTAGTGCTAGAAAGTGGACAACAGAAATTCGTATTTTATAATGGCCAATTTCTAATATAAATGATCAGATATTGGTTATAAAATATTTTGGATTTCCACCAGGGTAGTGTAGCCATTAATTTGCGATTTCGGCGGTCAAGATGCTCTGTGAAAACACAATTTAGTTATGTATTGACGAATCGATCGTCGTGCGTCTCATTGTCGTAGGACAATTATGTAAAAAGTTCAACAAGTATGAGGACTTTGTAACACGGCCATAAGAAACGCAAATACCTGTTAAGTCCATCTAGCAGTTCTATTGTAATGTTTGCTAGAAGTCATTTTATTTGTTTATATTTATTTGATTTCTGCCGTTCCCATATCCTTAGGATAACCCCTCGAGAAGTTCGAAAGGTCCTAGTCGCGAGAAACGGCTTACGATGCGAATAAGAGTTAATAATGTATCCTTACTTAAACACGATTTCGCCGGTCAAGATGGTCTACGAAAACACAATTTAGTTATTCATTGACGAATCGATCATCGTAAGTCTCATTAAAGTAGGATAACTGTATAAAAAGTTCAAGAAGTATCAGTACTTTAAAAAAGTCCATACGATACGTAAGTACCTGTTAATTCCATCTAGCAGTTTCATTGCAATGTTTGCGTAGAAGTCAATTTCTTTTTATACTTTTATTCGATTTCTGTCGCTCCTACGTCCTCAGGATAATCGCTCGAAAAGTTCAAGTGGGCCCAAATAAGAGAAACAGCTTAGGCCGAGAATAAAAATTAATTGTGTATCATTACCTGAACGGAACTGTGGAGATCTAGATGCTGTACAAAACACAATTTCTTTATTCATTGATGAATAGATCTGCGTGCGTCTTATTATCGTAGGACAATTATATACAAAGTTCAAGAAGTATCAAGACTTTGAAACACGGCCATACGATACGTAAGTACCTGTTAATTCCATCTAGCAGTTTCATTGCAATGTTTGCCTAGAAGTCAATTTCTTTTTGTACTTTTATTCTATTTCGGTCGTTCCCATATTCTCAGGATAATCCCTCGAAAAGTTCAAGTGTGTCCAAATAAGAGAAACAGCTTAGGCTGAGAATAAAAATTAATTGTGTATCATTACCTGAACGGAACTGTGGCGATCTACATGCAAACACAATTTCTTTATTCATTGATGAATCGATCTGCGTGCGTTTCATTATCGTAGATCAATTATACAGTATGATACATTAAAAACATCAACACTCTTCTCCAACTATTTTATCATGATTGGCGAAACCGATTTGGGTAAAGTAGTAGAGCATTCGAAAGAGCGGAGCAAGAGCTTTCTAATTGTATTATTAGTTGTTTTCATAGACTTTATAATTATTATTTATTTTGATGTCTAAAGTTCAGTTCAAGGTGCAAAGTTGACAGGTTATGTTTTTTCAGCGGATCATTTTTTCTCATGTATTTGGTGTAAATAGATACGAGATAACCGTACTTTGGATATAGTTTGAGGTATTTTTCTATTTTTAAAATAATATTAAAAATGTGGTAATTAGGCTATGCGTTAAAGAACAAGTCAGGTCTACGGCAGCTTCAGACCTTCCGTTTGAAAAACTCCCTAAGATTTTCGAATGTCTTGAAAAATAAACCGCGTCATTGATGGATGTATGCTAAGATTCCATTTAATTTAATTGTATAAAGTAAAATGAAAGACTGTATAATAAGAAAGAATTAATTTTGTGAAATATTATTAACCTAAAAAAATCAATACCAATACAATGTAATTTTGTAAATTTGACGAAGCAGATGAAATAATACGTACACCCAACGGACAAAATAATGTTGAATATTTGAACACAAGCTTTGGAACTTTATAATGGTTAGGTTAGCCATAAAACTTGCGTACCACCTACTCTCAGATCTTTATCTAATCCATCCTTTACAACCTTCTAAAAGCTGGAATTCAAATTTTCAAAGTTACTTTTTCCGTTGGGTGTAGAATAATCATAATAACATTTAATTGTAACAGGATATATCGCATAAATCTCATCGTCACAACGAGCCGAGAAGAGCGAAAAAATGAATAGAGTTTTCGGGGCAAAGCGATGTAGTATGCGGAACGTAGGTGATTGTACATAGCAGTGTTACAGAATCAGGCTCGATGCGATCGAGCTGCCTCGCCTATTCGGATAATCAGTGGCTCGTCAAGTTTGATCTTTGTCCGATGGCCCTTCCCCGCCAGATTATCGTAACGCGTGTTTGTATGCGCACAGAACAAGTTCCGGTGATTCCGGAACATTCTTACTTTAAGCTTGAAGTAGCTAGATATCGCTATCGTCAGATCTGTTCGATGAGATCCGTGAGCTCTAGAAATGACTTCTCTATACGTGAATAGTCTCGCCTTCACTTTCAAATTAAAACAGTTCAAATGCACTTAAACCGAATTAGTGGTGTACTTATAACTAATAATCAGTGACAATAAGTGAATATTTACCGATTGACAGTTATAAATATAACACTAACTTAGTATCAGTGCATACACATTCATTAAAATTTAGAGAATAAAAAATGCGGTAATTGTATGGTAAATTCTGTATTACTCCGCTTTACTTTGACGAGATACTCGGATACTGCTTATCATAGACAGCTGGAACCAAAAACAGCTCAGAGTAAATGTCTTTTATAGCATAACAATATCAGTCTCTTTTTATAAATATTAAGAATAATAATAAAAATAAATGTTTTAATTTATGTTAGGTAATGAATAATCAGTCAATTCCCAGACCTGAACCGTACCATTTGCAATTTCCGGTTCTCGGCGACCGAGAAGCAGGAAATGCCGTGCTCGGTTGGTTTAGGTAGTTTCAGGAGCTTCGCGGACTATTCCGAAGACCAAATAAGTATTGGACATGTCCCAAGTAACTTATTATTGCGTTATTACCTTATATTTACCAATTTCATCATTCATAATCGTCGACTGAATACATATATCATTTTTTCCCACTTCTCGGTAACCGAGATTTGGGAAGTCACACGGAATCGATCCAGTTATGTTCTACTTTACTCGCATAGGCATTTAGACTTGCTAGCCAATCCCATTTGATGAAAAAAATACGGTAATTGTATGGTAAATTCTGTATTACTGCGGATTACTTTTACGACATACTCGGATATTGCTGATCATAGACAGCGGGAACCGAAAACTGCTCAGAGTAAATGTCTTTTAACAATAATATCAGTCTATTTTTAGAAATATTAAGAACAATAATAAAAATAAATGTTGTAATTTATGTTAGGTGATTAATAGTGAATCCATTCCCAAACTTGAACCGTACAATTTGCAATTTCCGGTTATCGGCGACCGAGAAGCACGAAATGCCGTGCTCGGTTGGTTTAGCTAGTTTGAGGAGCCTCGCGGACAATTCCGAAGACCAAATGAGAATTGGACATGTTTCAAGTAACTCATTATTGCGTTATTATCTTAAATTTACCAATTTCATCATTCATAATCGTCGACTGAATACATATATCACTTTTTCCCACTTGTCCGTAACCGAGATTTGGGAAGTCACACGAAATCGATCAAGTTATGTTCTACTTTACTCGAATAGGCATTTAGACTTGCTAGCCCACACCATTTGATGTAAAAAACGCGGTAATTGTATCGTAAATTCTGTATTACTGCGGATTACTTTTACGACATACTCTGATATTGCTTATCATAGACAGCGGCAACCGAAAACTGCTCAGAGTAAATGTCTTTTAACAATAATATCAGTCTATTTTTAGAAATATTAAGAACAATAATAAAAATAAATGTTGTAATTTATGTTAGGTGATTAATAGTGAATCCATTCCCAAACTTGAACCGTACAATTTGCAATTTCCGGTTATCGGCGACCGAGAAGCAGGAAATGCCGTGCTCGGTCGGTTTAGGTAGTTTCAGGAGCCTCGCGGACTATTCCGAAGACCAAAGAAGTATTGTACAAGTCTCAAGTTAATTAGCATTGCGTTATTACGTGCAAAAAAGTGCTACTTTGGTAAGACGTATCGTAATGTACCATACTTTTCCGAATCTACTATTTTTGATTAGCTGGCCAAAAGTACCAACTTTGCTACCTGCGCCCGATCGCGAATGTTGTATTTTTGCTGTCGCCAGCCACAAAAATTATATAACCACAAGGGGTGAAAATAAAGAATCCCTTCGACTATGTTTGTCAGTCTTGTCTTCGGTTAGAGTGACAATTTATGTGCGATCTGGTACATTCTTTATTTTTCATCGACGCCGTTCCGAAAGTCCTATTTTTTTTTCTTCCTAGCTACGCGAATAGTGCTTTTTTCGGGCCTGAGTTGTGCTTTTTTCGGCCTGGCCGTAGATACTTTGAAAATAAAAGTAACCCCTTGCGAGACAATTTCCATAGAATTCGGTATTTATGATTTAATTTGAGCTTTCGACATAATTTATTCTATTCTAGAACGATCTAGAATAAACGAATCCATCTCTGATCTCGAAGGAAGTCAAAAAAAAACAATCGGTTGCGCCCTCATTAGGTGTTGCTATGTGTAACTATGTGTAAACTATTTTTGTATATGTAAACTGTATGTAAACTATTTTTTCGCTATACGTCGAAGTAGGGATGTACGAATACTCGACTCGACGTGGTTGAACAGTATCGATCTATTTTGTCGAACTCGAGTCGAATACTCGATACTTTGAACTGTTCAACATAATACGATCTACTCGTACACAATCAAACAGTTCGAACCAAATGAACTACTAGGAAGTGCTTGTATTACTCGATTTCGTTGAATTGTTCGAACCAAGTCGGACTATTTGATTTCGTTGACTGTTCGAACCAAGTCGGACTATACGATTCCATCGAACTATTCAAATCAGGTCGGACTATTTGATTACGTCGAACTGTTTGAACCGCGTTTGTGTTTCTTACCGAGTATAAATTCATCCAAGTCTCCCGGATGTAGGCCCTGCACAGGGTAAAGTTAGGAGGGCCGTATCCAGGAATGTGACGCGGTGCAGGACAGGCTACAAGGGTCGCCCTAAACTCAGTTTTCTATGCTCGATAACTATACTTACCTAAACCTAGACATATGCCATATTTTTTTAAATATTCGAATAGTATTTCTAAATTTGGTAGCCCCGTACATTGAAAATGTACCAAAAATTATAAAACTATAAAAAAAATCGCTGCCAATTCATTGGCCCGTAGCTTCCTCAATTTTAATTTGATGATTCCTTTAATTAATTTTTAATAGCAAAGATTATAAATCTACTTCTACAAAAAATTTTGAATCAATTAAGTAAATTTTACTCCCGTAATCGTTGGACATACAAAACTAATTTTTTTCATTTATCAATTTTTTTCTAAAAAAATTAATTAACAAAATGAACTAAAAATGTTTACAGATAGGTAATTATTTTGTGCATTATCATGATTTTTCTTTTAAAAAAATTGACTGTTTAGTTTGGTAGTTATAAGCTTTTTAAAAAAAAACACGTTTTCGTTAATAACAAAAGAACCGTGATAGCTACAAACTTTTTTTTTTTTTAGAAAATATAGGTATTTTAATTAAACTTCCGAGATATAAATTTTTTTTTGCTATTTTTCGTGTATTTTTAATCATTATAGACTCTTTGCACCCCCCAAACACAATTTTTCGGATCGATTTTCCTGTCGGGAATTTTTTTACAAGGCTATGGCAATATCTTGAAGAGATTTAAGCCATAAAATTGGTCTCGAATTCATAATCTCCCGAGTTATGAATTTTTCTTTGCTATTTTTCGTGTATTTTTAGTCATTATAGACTCTTTGCACCCCCCAAGCACAATGTTCCGGATCGATTTTCCTGTCGGCAATTTTTTTGCAAGGCTATGGCAATATCTTGAAGAGATTTCAGCAATAAAATTTGTCTCGAAATCATTAATTCCCGAGATATGAATTTTGTTCCGTAATTATTACGTATTTTTCGCTATTTTAGCCCCTTTGCACCCTCCAAGTGAAGGGTTCCGTATCGATTTTCATATCGGAAATTTTTTACATGTCTATTGCGGTATCTTGAAGAGATATCAGCCATGAGATTTGCCTCGAATTGATAAACTCCGCAGATATGATTTTTTTATCATGTATTTTCTGGTAGGGGTGGTTTTAGGGATGATTTGGGGGGATAATTGTTTGGGAAATAACATATTTTGTTGTTTTTTTATGTTTTTATGCATATCTCTAACAGATAAGATTTAAAAAAAACGAATTACAAATACCAGTCCAAAATTATTGCTAACGAAGTATTTGCGATTCTGGGAATGTGTAAATATTTTTTAGCACGGTATCTCGGCTTCAAGGGGCCTTTCTGGAAAAGTGATTTCGTTCCCAATTTTTTGTAGACTGGAGCAAATACTTCGTAAGGTAGAATTTTTCGACTGGTTCGTGTACAAAACGTCCCTCCAGTGTTGAAAAAAAAATTGTTAACGAAATTGCTCTTCTGGAAAAGCCCCTTCATTCCGACATACCGTTCTCCAAACTATAAATAAATTACCAGAGTCGCTGATACTTCGTTAGGAAAAATATTTCAACTGCTACTTGTAGAAAACGTCCGTCCAGTCTTGAAAAATATTTGGGAACGAAATCGCTTTTACGGTCGTAGAACGTATCGCGTGGATTTCTTGCTCCTTTTTGTGTTCCGTAAGATCATTTTCAGCTCTGCATTAACAGCCGCACGCGGTCGCGTGCTTCGCGTACGCTATTCTTGGCACACTCGAAATACTTTTGCACAGTCTTTACCATATCTGAAAGCGAGATTCTTCAGTAATTAGTGCCATCAGGAAAACCCACGGGTCTCGTTGGAGAGATCTAACAGTAGAAATTTCGAGCTCTTTCAAAAAGGGTGTACGAATGTTCCGGAATGACCGGAATATTCGTATGTACTCGAGTTTATTAATCCAGCGGTCTCGCTGAGAGACGCTTAAAGTAGTGGAAACAGACGCGTGGATTTCTTGCTCCTTTTTGTATTTCGTAAGACCATCGCTTCCAATCCGTGTAAAAATAAGGCTGGGTTAAGTCTGATAACGATCAATGTAACAGCGTGTCCAAAACTATTACACTATGTAACAAGGGAGAAAATTTGCTCTTCTTTTTCGGAGATGGGTTCACTCCCATATGTAACAAGTTTTGGACAAGAAAATCCCTTCTTTGGTGAAACTTCATATCACGAACTCATTATTAGAATGTTTGGTAAAACTTCAGGCGAAGTTTAGCTAAACCTTATAAAAACCTTTAATAAAAAAAAACCTTTAACCTTTCAAACATTTAACTTCGTCTAAACTTTCAATAAAATTTATGTAAACTTTGTCTAATCTTTATCTAAACTTTGACTGAACTTTATCCAAACTTTGTATAAAGTTTGTATTACGCTCCAAGCCTGGCTTAAAGGCTGGGTTAAAATCTGGTTTGATGTATGGCTTCAAGCCAGGCTTTTAGCAAGACTTCGAGGGTTATATAAAGTTAAAGCACAGTTTACATAATGTTCTCAAAGTTTAGGCAAAGTTTAGATAAAGTTTGGATAAAATTTGGACAAAGTGTAAGCAAAGTTTGTACAAAGTGACAAGGTCTTGATGAAAGTTTCGCTTAAAGTGTCGCTCGAAGTTTCGATAGAAGTCTAAATTATTCAAGCCGGACATGAACGAAGACTTTAACCCAGACTTTAAGCCAGACTTCGAGCGTTGTATAAAGTACAAAGTACTGCAAGCAAGATTCTTCAGGCATTAGCGCCATTAGGAAAACCACCGAGACACGTTAGGGAGATCTAACAGCAGAAACTTTGAGCTCTTTTGAAAAGTGTGTACGAATGTTCTGGACTCACCGGAACATTCGTACGCACTGGAGTTCACTAGTCGAGCGGTCTCGCCGAGAGACGCCCAAAGTAGTTGAACCTATCGCATGGATTTTTTGCTCCTTTGTACTGCATAAGACCATTTACAGCTGTGCATGAACAGCCGCACGCCGTCGCATGTCTCGAGTACGCTGTTATTGGTACACTTGAAGTGCTTTTGTTGTGCCATTGCCTCTGAGGAAGCGGCATTCTGCACATAGAAGAGTAATTTCTAATGTAGACCAGTATCATCAGACAGATCGGACAGCAGAAATTTCGAGCTTTCTCTAGAATGGCGTACGAATGTTCCGGGATCAACTGAACATTCGTACGCACCCGAGTTCATAATCGAACGGTCCCGCCGAGAGACTCCCAAAGTAGTAGAACCTATCGCGTGGATTTCTTGCTCCTTTTTCTGTTGCGTAAGACCATTTTCAGCTCTGCATGACCAGCCACACGCGGTCGCGTGCTTCGCGTGCTTCGCGTACGCTATTCTTGGCACACTCGAAATGCTTTTGCACAGTCTTTAACATATATGAAAGCGAGATTCTTTATGCATTAGCGCCATTAGGAGAATCACCAAGTCTTTTTGGGGAGATCAAACAGCAGAAATTTCGAGCGCTTTTAAAAAGGGTGTACGAATGTTCCGGAATCACCGGAACATTCGTACGCACTCGAGTTTACTAGTCAAGCGGACTTGCCGAGAGACGCCCAAAGTAGTAGAAACTATCGCTTGGATTTCTTGCTCCTTTTTGTATTGCGTAAGACCATTTTCAGCTCTGAATGAACAGCCGCACGCGGTCGTGTGCCACGAGTACGCAGTTATTGGCACACTCGAAATGCTTTTGCACAGTCTTTACTATATCCGAAAGCGAGATTCTTCACGCATTAGCAACATTAGGTAAACCACCGAGTCGCGTTGGGAAGATCTAACAGCAGAAATTTCGAGAGATTTTAAAAAGGTTGTATGAATGTTCCGGAATCACCGGAATATTTGTACGCACTCGAGTTTACTAGTCGAGCGGTCTCGCTGAGAGACGCCCAAAGTACTTAGTGGAACCTATCGCCTGGATTTCTTTGTCTATTCGTATCGCGTAAGACCATTTTTGGTTCTGCATGAACACCCGCACACGGTCGCGTGCCTCGAGTACGCTTTTATTGGCACGATCGAAGAGATTTTGCATAGTCTTTGCCATATCTGAAGAGAGATTCTTCACGCATCAGAGCAATTAGGAAAACCCACTGGTCTCGTTCGGGAGATCTAACAGCAGAAATTTTGAGCTCTTTCAAAAATAGTGTACGAGTGTTCCGGAATCACCGGAACACTGGCACGCTCGAAGAGATTTTGCATAGTTTATACCATATCTGAAAAGAGATTTCTCACGCATTCGAGCAATTAGAAAATCCCACTGGTCTCGTTCGGGAGATCTATCAGCAGATATTTTGAGCTCTTTCAAAAAGGGTATACGAATGTTCCGGAGTCACCGGAA